>PVHT021183666.1:13032379-13043420 GCA_004024745.2 Catagonus wagneri
AGGGTCACACACAATTGAATTATTTTTGCTGCATTAAGTGAGGACTAAAAGAACTTAGTTTTTCATGAACCTCCCAGGAAAGTGAAACCAAAAGCTAATTAAACTATTTTTGATTTTGCTAGTCCAAGTTAACCAAAGGAACTCTTCCTTTCATCTCCCTTCCTACCTGCCCCCTTAGCCATCTTCAAAGGGCAAGAAGACGTCTCCCAGGATACAGCTCCAGGTCTGTAAGATGCCCGTGGTTTCACTCCTCAGCGTGACTGTCAAGATGGCACAGTGAACACGACCTGGGAAGCGGGAAAAAAAAAAAAAAGATCTCCATTGTTTTGCACAAAAACAAGCCAGTCTTAATCTAAGGCAAACATAATTACTTTTGCTTAAACCAAAAGGGGGAAACAAATAAAAAGAAAAAAGCCTTGATGTTAACAGCACAGGCTGTCTGCTCTCATGTGGACAATTCTGTGGGCATCAGACATCCCACTCCTTCCCTCAGCGGCTGCTCTTTGGAAACAAACTGAAAAGCCTTTAAAGAAACAGAAACACCAACTCTGAGTCCCACCTATTCTCTTTTTATCTTTAACAGTTCCCATTTTAGGTTCCCATCCTTGCTCATTTCTTCAGTTTGAATGTTAATAGAAGGTTGGCACTTTGGGAAATGGCAATAAAGTTTGGTGCCAGGAAGAAGAACATTAAACTTTTTTTTTTCCATTGACCTTTACATGGGATTGATCCCTCTGATATTTCCAAACAGAGAATGAGTCAGAAGGAATATCCATTTACTCATTCAACAACTATTTAAAGCAAAACCTACTCTGTGACAGGTGTCGAATGGGGTAAGATGGCAATGAGGACCATCCTAAAGTAGATGGTCTAGTGGAAAAAAGGGGGGGAGGGCAAATAATTATGCAAATAAGTACAGAAAAGTACATAGTGCTCTGAGAGCATATACAGAGAAGCCTAAACTACTGGCAGGGTAGTGAAGGAGAGTTGAAAGGAACAGCCTTTCTAAGCAACTTTCAACTCAGCTGAGACCTCAACGATGAGCAGGAATTTGCCAGACAGTTGGATGGAAAGAATTCAACAGAGAACTCAAAGGAGAGACACACAAATTCCAAAATGCTGAGAAAGAAGGAAGGATTGTGAGCCTCCTGAGAACTGAAAAGTCGGTGTATGAGTTTCTTACGGCTGCTCTAACAAATTACCACAATGTCAGTGGCTTAAAACAACAGAAATTCATTCTCTCCCATTTCCAGAAACCAGAAGTCCTAAATCAAGGTGTTGGCAGGGCTATGACCCCCTGAGAGGCCAGAGGGAAGAATACTCCTTGTCTATTACTATTTCTAGAGTCTCCTTGTCACAGGACTGTGTAACTTCAGTCTTGGCTCCCATCATCCCTGGTCTCCTCCTCTTTTCATCTCATAAAAGACATTTGTCAATGGATCAACCTACCTGGTTGATCTAATATGATCTCATCTTGAGATCCTTAATTACACCTGCCAAGACATTTTTCTCAAATAACATCACATCCACTGATACTGATGGCCAGGATGTGGGCATATCTTGTGGACACCACAGGTCAACCCATCGTGGTCCGTGTTGTTGGAAAGCAGCAGGTATAGCAGTGAGGAGGGTGGTACGAGATGGAGCTGGGGATACAGACAAAGGCCACACTCTGGATGCCACTGGGGCTTTGAGAAATATATTAGTCTTCTACTGCTGCATTACCAAATTGCCACAAAGTTGTTGGCTTAAAATAACATCTATTTATTATCTCAGAGTTCTAGGGGTCAGAAGTCTGGACACAGTATGATTCAGGTGCGTTCTCGGCACAGAGCTTCAGAAGACTGAATGCAAGATGTCCACTAAGCTGGCTGGGCTTTTGACTGGAGGCTCCAAGAAAAATTCCACTTTCAAGCTCATTCAGGTTTTGAACAGAATTCAGTGTCTTGACATATGGGTCCCTCAGGTTCAAGGCAACAACAGCATAGAAAATCCTCATATTTCAAATCTCTGCTTCAAAAGTCTCAGGTGATCACATTTACCGCACAAGGATAATCCAGGACCAACTGCTATTTTAAGGTCAGCTAACCAGTAATCTGAATTCCACGCACGAAGTCCCTTGGGTCATGTAACATAATATATTCACAGGACTATCACCAGGAGGCAGAGTTCACTTGGACTAAAATTCTGCCTGTCACATGGAGTACTGATAATGCTGTATGATGAAACCTCTAAAATACCCTCAAATTAACAGATTTCTGCTGCTAAGGAAAGGGCATATGGGAACCAAAGTTTGTCCTTTTAAGTTGCAATCTCATGATTGTAATTCTCCCCCTCCCTTCCACTCTCCTCCTTGAACCCCGGCTCAGCCACTTTTATAGCTAGAATGGAGATGATAACAGTACAAAATCAAAGGGCTGCTTTGAAGGCTAACTCTAAGAATTTAGGATAACACCTGGCAGATATTAAAGTATCAACCAATGCACATAGAATTGGAATTAGAAGTGGTAGAATCAACAGTCCCGGTCCAGAGCTTACAAATCTAACATTGGTAACCATGAGTTGGCAGAACTATCCTGGGTCCACTCTTCCAATCTCTGACTACCATTTATCTAGACCCCTGCCAAGCCTTGCTTTTTATTATTCTGTGTTGTTTCCCCATTTCATAGACTCTCTTCCTTTTAGTGTCCATATTCTTAAGATCCTCTTCCCAGTGACTCTTTCCCGACTCAACACACTGACTCCACTCCTCACAAACTCTTTTCCAAATTCTGGATCGAAAGTGGACCCTGACCTTTGTTGGCCCATTTTGGATGTGTCCTTGATCCCCCTTCTAGCAGATGCCAACCCTCCCCTCATCTGGTAGGAAAGAGTAGAAAAGATTAACAAAGTGAGGTAGAATCTTCATCTCCAAAGAAGGAGCAAGCCCAGCAGGGAAGTCAGAAGCTAGAAACCTTTAGGAAATCTCAGCAGAATTTATCTAAGCAGCTAAGCTTAGCTAAATAGCCAATGCAAACTAGGAATAATCATTGGCCACCCAGAGACAACCACCTGTAAAACATTTTTTAATCAAAAGAATGAAAGGTTAGCCTGCATCTGTCTTGTCTGCAATAACATGACCCAAGAGAATCCTTCCCTGGCTCAGATCAATGCATGATTGCTCTCCAGTGGCCTGAGAACTATGAATATTAATTGTGGTCATTGATTCTCACCGGGTTACAATGCAGGCCACCCTGCAGAGGAATGGGCTTAAAATGCATTGTCACTACATAAATTCAGCCCAGGATTAACCTGCTTGAGTGAAAGTACATTTGAATATTTCTTTCCAGATGAGTTAGAAGCAAGCTCAACTTCCAACCACATGCATGTCACTGAGATAAATGCACAATTCTACACCACTTTCTTACCCACTAAAGTCAAATAAGAAAATAGCCTCCTTAGACAGGTTCAGCATTTTTTTGCAAGACAGCCCTACACTCAGCCGTTTCTGGTTTGGGCTCTCCTGAAGTCGGGGTTCAGGACAAAAACTTCTCTTAGACTCTGTGACCCATCTTACTTTGGCCAAGCTCAGCTGAGTGACTGAATATACCAGCAGTGTGTCTACTTTCAATTTTACGACACTCATGCTTCTTCTAAGAGTCCATTAATAACAAAAATATAAAATCCTTCTCTTTCCCCTTTCCAAACCATCAAAATAATTGATGAGTTTCCACGGTGAATTGAACTTAAGGGACTGGGAGACCTCTGATCTCCCGGGACAATTTTATCAATTCATACTGGATAGCTCAGTGCCAAGCAGCAAGTCTGTGGAAGCTTGCATGAAACCCGGACTATGTAACCACTCTGCTCAATGGCGTTATTTGCTGGGTGTCCCTCTAGTGTTGCAGGGAAAGTATCCGGGATTCCAAATGCATCTCTGTGTTGTCGTTAGCTAAGATTCAAGCAGAGTAATCAGATTGCATAAAGGTAAATTGACCAGAAATCTAGTGTATGCCCATTGCTTTGAAGGTATTAGACTTTGGTGTTACTTCAGATTTTTTTTTTTGTCTTTTTGCCTTTTCTAGGGCCGCACCCGTGGCATATGGAGGTTCCCAGGCTAGGGGTCTAACAGGAGCTGTAGCTGCCGGCCTTCGCCACAGCCACAGCAATGCAGGATCCGAGCCGCGTCTGCAACCTACACCACAGCTCACGGCAATGCCAGATCCTTAACCCACTGAGAAAGGCCAAGGATCGAACCCGCAACCTCATGGTTCCTAGTCAGATTTGCTAACCACTGAGACTTTGGTGTTACTTCAGATTTTAATTTGAACCAAGAATAAAGAGCTAATAGGGCTTCTACAGAGGTAAGAATTGGATCCTTTGTTCTATAAAAGATGAAGGCTAAAGAGAAGGGTCACTGGGATATTCAAAAATCTTGGACATCTCAGAGCTAGTGATGATCAGTAAAACCATAAAAAATAAAAAATAAAAATATAGGGAGATGGGATTTTTATTTTGTTTTTGGTTAATGTGGCAAAATTTATTTTATCTAGGTTAAGAGTAGTGGAATTGCTCTGCAGAACTAAAAGGGGATTTATCTTATAATGATTATTTTTTTCTTCCTTTCTAAAATAGATATGATTCATGAGGAAAACCGTTTCATTTTATATTGAAATTATGCTCCAGTGAACATTTTATTAGTAATAATTCACTGTTCAAAGTGTGTATTTCAGTAATGAGAAACAATTCACTAGGCTTGAAAGAAAACCAACTTATTTAAAATGAAAGAAATCTCCCTTTTAATTATGGTGGAAGTTTCTCTATCCAGACATATTAAACACTTTCCAAAGAGTCCTTGAATTATTTTTTTTTCATTTAAAGGGTTTCGGATTTACAAAACTATAGTGAATTTAGTAAGAGAGTTCCTATATGCCTACAACCAGTTTCCCCATTATTAACATCTTCTATTACTATGGCAGATTTGTCATAATTAATGAACAAATTTTTTTGTGTTTTTCCTTTTTTTTTTTTTTAGGGCTGCACCTGCAGCATAGGAAGATTCCCTGACTAGGGGATCCAGTCAGAGTTGCAGCCACTGACCTACGCCAAAGCCACAGCAACGCCAGATCCAAACCATGTTTGTGACCTGCACCACAGCTCATGGCAATGCCGGATCCTTAACCCACTGCACGAGGCCAGATATTGAATCTACATCCTCATGGATACCAGTCAGACTCGTTTCCACTGAGCCACGAAGGGAATTCTCATGAATAAATATTAATAACATCATTGTTAAGTAAAGTATACATTTTATTCAAATTTCTTTAGCTTTTTTCCCCCCTTAAATCTCCTTTTTTCTGTTCTAGGACCCCATGTAGGAAATCACGTTATATTTAGTTGTCATGTCCTCAGGCTTCTCATTTATCACTCTCCTTGTTTTTGATGACCTTGACAGTTGTAAGGAGTACAAGTCAGGTATTTTATAGACTGTCCCTCCGTTTGGATTCTTTTAATGTTTTTCTCATGATTAGAGTAGGTAGGACACTGCACTGTCGGAGGAAAGTCACTATGCACAGCCCACGCTTCAGGAGCAGGAATAATGCTCTACCTCCTTTCTGGAAGAAGACCTATTGATATTCTATATAGGAACTCTTATATAGAGGAAATGTGTCTATTCTCTCTCCCCTTGACTTATTTATTCAATCGGTTATTTATAATAGTGTGGATTCGTGGACTTTTTTTAATATTTAAAGTTATACTCCAACACTAATATATTTCTTTTGTGGATCACACTGCTCGAGCTTTGGCCTCTGGGTGCTCTTTCAGTTGGCTCCTGTGTCTCTCTGACACAACTCCCATCCCTGTGGGATCGATTTTATTTGCTTCTTTGAGCACTTCTTTACTTTCTAGCACTACAAGACACTCCAGAAAGATCCTGTATGTTTCCTACCCTGGCCCTAAAATCAGCCATTTCTCCAAGGAGCTCTGGTTCTTTTTATTGGAGAAGGATGTATGTTTTAATTTGAGGAAGGACCCCTAAGGAAGAATAAATGAGAGTACTATTCAAGTCAGTGGGGATTGGTATGTAATGAAAATATTTTATATTTTAAAAATACTTCAGAACGTTCAAGAGACACCGCTTTGATCCTCACAGTCACCCTAAGGAGGTAGTATTTCTCTTCTCTTCTAATGAAGAAACTGAGGCTTTGAGACTTTCTGTGATTCCCTAAGGCCGCAGAATTAGTAACTGACAAGAAAATCCAGAATGAACACCTATATTTTCTAGCTTATAATCCATGCTCTGATGTCACTCCAGTACATACAGGTGAATAAATACAGATTCCTAAGGGATGTGGCCAAACTTCTATGTGGTAGCAACTATAAATACATTTTTAAGGAATTTGTAAATATTCAGAGAAATTTACGAACCTCTGATGTCACAGAAACATAACATTTTCCTGAATATACTTCTTGGTTAGCAATAAAATACAGCACTATCTGGAACCTGGGATTGATCTATTGTGTCATTTCAATGAATAGTTTCAGTAAAAGACTTGTAATAAAACAACAGAACCCTTTTGCAGTATAGTTTGAATGAAACATTCCAAGTTTTTACCACTCAGTAACTGAAGAAATTCAGATTCTAAGACTCAAATATCAGTCACTTTTCAGCCTTTACTGCTTTTATCAGTGCTAAAAAACATTCACCTGAAAAAAAACAGGCAGGAGAAGTAAGGTAGAAGCGAATTTGAAAATCTGAATATACTATGTTATTAGCCCAACTGAAATTTATAAAAGCAAGTGCCCTGAATCCTGGGAAATGAAACAAGTTGTTTCTATTCAATGTAAAAGCAAGAGCTGATGGAGGAGAAACATCAAAAATATAAGCTTTTCCATGTCTTAGTGAATTCTACAAAGTGAACAAAAGTACCACCAGAAAAGCAGAAAAATGTAAAATCTACCCAAATAAGCTATGGAGTCTCAAAGTGTTATGTCCAACATTTCCTATTTATTACATTTCCTTTTTGATTTAAAACCCGTATCACATCACATAGTCCCTCTCTCCTCGATGTTCCCATCCATGTCAGTCCCTACCCTCAGACTTCATATTCTTAGAAAAGTATCAGGGTGGGCACTCCCCAAATGCTTACAAAATGAATGAGTTCCCATCACCACCCCACCATAGTACCAAAGATTTTCCTAATTAGCCCATCCCAAATTAATGACCTTTCTTTCTGACAACTGTGGTAGTTATGTTGTAAATACTCATTTGCTACTCCTTATGTAGTACTTTCCATCGTTGTTTTTTTTTTTCACTTTTAAGTTTTATTGAAGTACATTTGGTTTACCAGGTTGTTATCATTTCTGCTACGAAGTGATTCGGTTAGACATATGCACACATCCATTCTCTTTCAGATTCTTTTCCCACATAGATTATCACAGTATATTGTTATTCTATCATGTGTATGCACCTAAGCCTCCATTGGACTGTAAGTCCCTTAAGGTCTAAAATTAGAACCTGCAGCCTCTTTACCTATACGATGAGGATGATCACATCTATCCTGCAAGGCTGTCTGAGATCATGCACATGAAAATACACAGCAGAGTAATTAACAAAGAGAAATTGGTTAGTGCCTTTCATTTCCTCTCCATTTTCGCTTGTTTTCAATTCCTCGCTATGCCTATTACACTGTCCTGCACATCACAGGAGCTGAATAAATGCTGATACACTATGAGTGCTACAAGTTCAAGGAAAAGCTAACACCGGCCAAAGATTAAAGGTCAAGGCCTAAGAATCAGCAGCTAACTTGAATAAGTAGGAGTTCCATTCTTGACACTGGCTTCAGCAATGCATTGAATACTGTGCTATTGTCACGGCTCAAAACATTTTAAAACAAACTGCAAATGCATACTAGTAATACTGTGTCTTAAAAGTCAGCAGAAAGATGAACAGCATGTTCACTAATAGATATTAAGGGCAGGAAGCTGGAATTCTGTCCAAATAGAAATGGAAATGGTGATTGTACTCAAGGTTAGAATGGCTGGGGTCATTAAGCAGAGTCTGGATTTTATTTGACAAGCAAGGAGGATAGTAAGAGATACTTTTAACACCAGCCACTGATCTATACACTGCAAAGTGCTGACATTCTATACAACAGCATGGAACAGAGCTGGCATCCTCATCTCTCCACATTGCCTGTCTTGTTGGATAAAGACTTCTTACTCAATGGTTTTTGATGAGTGGTTCCACCACTGGAGAAAGTAGTGGGCCTCGATGGATAGTTAGGACTTCATAACGATAACGGAAGAATCACAATTGAATTACCCCATCAATATACTGCCAATTTTGTATTCCCCAAAACCTACTCTAAATGAGTAATATGATAAAGGAACTCTCCTAAACACACAAATGACAATTCAGAAAAACCATGCTTATATGTTTCTAAAAGAACCCAACTTTGGCAAAGTCATTGTTGCAGCTTAAGATAAAAAGGGTGAGGGCCACTATTCTAGAAGACCCTGAGAGAGGAGAAATAATGAAGGGGAAAGGTGGCATCAGGGAGAAAAGTTGAAATGAAAGAGAACACACAGAATCTGTGAGATGTATTTAAATCTCAGAACCAAACTAGCTCTCCAGGGGGAGCTGCATTTCATCTTCTGAGCTGACACAAGCCTTTTGAAACCACTGTGGCTTTGACCTTCCATTATTGCCGAACACAGCCACCCGCCTTCACCCCTCAACGGAGCCTCTCGGCTGAGGTGCCAGAGATGGTGCCCTGGGCCACTCTGGGATCACATGAGGCTTTTACTGCTCTCACTTCAAAACCGGCCCGATCGTGAGATGTGAGTCTTGCAAGAAAAGGTTTTTTTCCTCTCATCGCCGGGCGTTTTTGGTGAGAGATGTAATACATCAAAGCGGAGAGGAGATGCGATCATGCAGGGAATGATTTCAAAAACTTTAATGAACCGTTTAAAATAAACTCATTTGAAGGTAATTTCACAACACCACTTTTACAATTAAAAATACTCTTTTAGCATGCAAACACAGAACATTAGTCCCATGTCAGGATGCAAAATGAAGTGAAACTGAGGGATTTTTGAAACATGAGTGCCATCTCTGTCATTTCTCATCGCTCTATGGTGCTCTTAGGCAGCCTAATGAAAGAATGAATTGATTTAAACAACGTTTTGTTGGAGCAATGGGGTTTGAGGAATTAAATTAACTTGATGGTTAGTTTTGAGAGCCAGGCTTGGAAGTGGCATTATATTGTTACTAAAATTAATCTCTATCCTCTCCTAAGTTTCATTTGGGTATTTTTTGTATTTATTCCTAAAATACCAATCAAGGGCATCAACAATTAGCTGAATACTTCATCAGCCCTCTTTGATGTACTACCATTTGCTCGAAGTTATGTTTGTAAGAGCAAAAACACACTCTCTGGGAAAACAAATTGGACTCCAACTGCTGTCCCCAAGAATAACAGTGGCATTTGAGTTTTCCTTTGAAGGGTAATAGGAATGACGAGCTGACTTTTGGTCTAAGCCAAGACAGCAATTCCCAGTCCTCTCCTTCACCATGAAACAGCTGACAAATCGCGCTCACGTAATACATCCATGGCTGTACCGGGTTATAGATCTCAGCACTGCCAAACAGGCTACAGGTTACAGGCAACTCATAGTGCACAGGCGTCTGCATATGAGTTTCCCTCCCACTCAAGAAAGTACATCAGAATTCTAGTAAGTGACAGTGTCGCTGTTATAGAGATCATCTTATATAAGCTCAAATTTTTTTAAAAAATTTGTAACTTAATTGTTACAAAAAAGAAAACAGGTTAAAAAAATAAGAGATATCAACATGTCAGTTACCATCTCAATGACAGGCATATTTTCTGCAGCAAAATAGTGTTATTTTTGTAAGTTTAACTCTAGTTTTTTTAATACTCGCCTCAGAAGAGAATACTAAAGTCAGATGCTCTTTTAATAAGAAACCATTTTATTGGTAACAACATTTACTGTGATTGAGCAGTATCAAATAGCTTGTTCCAGGCACAGATTTTGCATCCTACACACACTCTCCAAGATAACATTCCCTATTTTAAGGAAAAACAAACTAGAGCTCAGATTTGCTCAAGAACCTGTAGCTAGAAAATGGTATGATCAAAAGTCTATGTCCACCGTGACTTGGTAGTCAAACGTCACCAATGCCCACGGTCCCATGAAAGAATACAATCGAGCCATGAATACGGTATTTTCATCTTTTTTTCTCTCATGCAAGGCTTCATGATCCACGGCACTGTTCCCTCCCAAAGAGCTCTCTTGGGAGGCTACCCACACGTCCCCACCAGAATGCATGTGCTCAATGCTTGCCTTTAAAAGAAGCCCTCCCAGTCCAATTTATCAGTCACGTAAGAAAATGTCTCACTTCCTCTAATCTTTCTATGATTACACAAATGTAATTTTAAAATGGTATCTCCATCTTGCTCACCCACCTCTTCTCGGTAGAAATGTGTCAACAAGGAGGTACAACAAGTTTTTTTCACAGACAGTATCTTTAAAACATGCACATCGCATCTGAAGAGACTATTTTGAAGGACACAACAGATGTTCAAAATTTTAAATTCTAATATATCCATTTTTTTATAGTCTTTGCTTTCAGAGCACTTTTAGGTTTGCAGAAATATTGAGCAAATGGCACAGAAAATTGCCATATACCACCTTCCCCCAATACACAATCCCTATTATCAATAACTGTATTACTGCTGCACATTGGCTACAGTTGATGAACCATTACTGATACATTATTATTAAAGAAAGTACACAGTTTACATTAGGGTTAACTCTTTATTTTGTATAGTTCTGCCGGTTTTGACAAGCATACAGTGTCATGTATTTGTCACGATATGATACAAAATAACTGCACTATCCTAAAAACCCTATGCTCCAGCTACTCGTCCTTCTCTCTTGAAGCCAATACCCTGGCAACTACTGACCATTTTACCATCTCCAAAGTTTTACCTTTTCCAGAATGCCCTAAAGTTGAAATCACACAGAAGCCTTTTCA
>PVHT021183666.1:13043520-13078962 GCA_004024745.2 Catagonus wagneri
CTGGGCAGAGTTAATGATATTTCAGGTAAGCCCCTGAGTATTCATAGCCCTCTTGTGTATTTATAAACACTTATAGCCAAAGAATACAAACTTTTTTTGTCTTTTTTTTTTTGGTCCTTTTAGGGCCACACCGGCGGCATATGGAGGTTCCCAGGCTAGGGGTCTAATTGGAGCTGTAGCCACCGGCCTGCGCCACAGCCACAGCAATACCAGATACGAGCCACGTGTGCAACCTACACCACAGCTCACGGCAATGCTGGATCATTAACCCACTGAGCAATGCCAGGGATTGAACCCGCAACCTCACGGCAAAGAACACAAACTTCATGGCAAAGAATCCAATGTAACTGAGTCCTGCAGCAACACCTGTTCCAGGTAAATCACACCTCTCAGGGCAAATCAGGCGGACCATGGTTCTCAATACAGCTGTGGAACACTGAGCCCTTCTGCGTCAGATGCCACACCAAGCACTTTGCATCCAATCCTCACAGCACTCTTATGAGACAGACATCTAAAGGAGGAGGCTAAACAGGAGAGCTGGATTCAAAGCCAGATTGGACTCAAGATCCTGGTTGCATCTATCCAATACTGCCACAGGCATGGTGTATAAAATCCATACACACTCTTCTTATCCTCAACGTTCTCTCTCCTCCACAGCCAAGAGTTATCATGGAGGAAAGTGGGGATGGTGTCTGGGCTAAAGACCAGCATTTAGATGCTGCCCAGAGGTTTCTCAGGCTACACGGGAGAATTAAGAAGCCTTTAGATGGATATACTTTAGATTCAAAGTCTCCTGCCTGGTACAGCAGGAGGGGTTTGAAGACAATTAAAATCTCATCTCCCACTCTCCGTTTCCCATATGACTGCCCTTATTTTCAGTTGCTTCATCTATAAATTGGCAATCAAGTGAAAAGACTACTGAATAAGAAGAACCCACTCAACCAATCCTTCGATTTAAAAATGAAATGAAGCCCTTTCCTGGGCAGAGCTAGAGAAGGCTCAAAGTACCAAGCCCTACTTGGCATGGATTAGCACTGCTGCCCTGGCTCCTGACCACTACCTGACGGAGTGACATTGGGCAAATTCCTTTTTTTCTTTTTTCTTTCTTTCCCTTTTTTTTCTTTTTTGCTTTTTAGGGCCTTATACAGAGGTTCCCAGGCTAGCGTTTGAATCGGAGCTACAGGTCTCAGCCCCAGCCACGGTCACAGGAATGCCAGATCCATGCCCTGTCTGCAACCTACACCACAGCTCACAGCAACGTCATATCCCCAACACACTTAGCAAGGCCAGGGATCAAACCCTCATCCTCATGGATACTAGTTGGATTCATTTCCACTGCGCCATGACAGGAATTCCCCTGGGCAACTTTCTGAACTTTTATGTCTCTATTGCCTCCTATACAAAATGCGGATAATAATAGTGCCTGGAACTGGATTAAGATGGGTAACGATATAGTAAGAGTAGTAAGTTACTATTCTCTAAGTTAGTTTTAAAGAGGCTGTTTCTCCAAGGATTTGGGGGAAAGGGATCTAATAATTAACAGACGAGATAGTAACTCAGACGCTGTTCCTACGATATAAGTAAAGGTCATTCCATTAAAATGCTGGCCTAGCTTCAAGGATAGGAGAGTTGCAGGCAACAACCAGCTGCTCTGGAGTAAAGGCGGTCAAGGTCATAGTGAGGAGGGGCATCTTACTCACAGTGCATTTAGAGTGCATATCCTAAGCTGCATAGTTTAGGAGTGGCTACTGCTAAAAACGACACTGGCTTTGTCATAAGATAACCCCTGGATCAAATCCTGGTTTCACCACTTAGCTGTCGATTCTATAGAAATTTATTGAACATTTCTAAGCCTCTGACTTCTCATCTATAAAATAGGAATAAGACACCCCTGGTAGAGTTGTTTTGAAAATCAAATTAAGAGATGTAAAAGATGGAGTCCCCACTATGGCTCAGCAGGTTATGGACCTGACATTGTCTCTGTGAGGATGCGGGTTCAGTCCCTGGTCTTGCTCAGTGGGTTAAGGATCCCAAGCTGCCACAAACTGTGGCACAGGTCATAGATGTGGCTCAGACCTGGTGTGGCTGTGGCATAGGCTGGCAGCTGCAGCTCTGACTCAACCCCTAGTCCGGGAACTTCCATATGCCACAGGTGCAGCCGTAAGAAGAAAAAAAAAAGGAGAGAGTGATGTAAATCACCTAGAAAATGACTGGCTGGCCTAATGTAGGCATTTGTTAGTTGTCTCTTTGTGGGGGCTAATAGTGCCAAGAGGAAAGGATAAAAGACCTACAAAAAAATCTACAAATCATTCTTGACAGGAAAAACTATTCCACCGCACTCTATTTTCTCTGCTCAAATCCTTCTTAACAAGCTAGAACATTGGGAGTAAGCTTAAGGCATGTATTTAAGAAAGACACAGCCAGGAACTGGCTAGCCATGTACTTTGACCCTGCGTGATCTTTCTCGTACCATCATATCAATCAGTCTTCTCAGCCTTTCGAACTGGGATGTGCTCTTTCTCAACAGAATTCCACTACCCTACTTCTCCTGCACCATATGTAAGTCAGGGGGACCCAGAGAAGAGGGAAGCAATGAATTTTTGTTTTCATGGAACCAGTGCTCCCACCACTGTCCTTTCCACACAAGGGAAAACTTCCCCTTGGCTCGAGAAGCTCCACTCAGTTCCTGTCAAACTAACACTTTAATTGAACAGTTTTCCGATACTTAATTTGAAACTGAAGGTGAAAGGAATCCTGGTATCTGTGAGAAGCATCAGGTGGCTACCTTCCTGCTGAAGCCCCAGCCTGTTGACTGGGGTTTCTGCTTAGGTCGCCTGCCTCTGGGCAGTGAGGCCTGGTTGTGAACTGGAATCAGTGGTTGGTTGAGAGCAACCCTACTCTCAAGTTTTTCTCAGTCTCTTCTTTCAATATTGTCTCCTGAATTCAACTTCTAATGTTATACCCAAAGCTCTTGATCCAAGACTGATTTTCCTACCTATTGCCTAGAACTGTTATCTCACCTCCTTTAGATTAACACCTTAGAGGGAAATTCTTGTAACAGACAAAACTTGAATTTCCACCAAACTCCTTAAGTCATCCAGCCTCACAACCATTAGGACAGGAAAGAAGGAAAGAAGGAAGAAAAGAGAAGGAAGAGAGGAAAATAGGAAGGGAGGGAGAGAGGGAGGAAAGAAGAATAAAGGAAGGAAGGAAAGATGGAAGGAAGGAAAGATGGAAGGGAGGAAGGGAGGGAGGAAAGATGGAAGGAAGGGAGGAAGGAAGGAAAGATGGAAGGAAGGAAGGAAAGATGGAAGGAAGGAAAGATGGAAGGGAGGAAGGGAGGGAGGAAAGATGGAAGGAAGGGAGGGAGGAAGGAAGGGAGGGAGGAAGGAAGGGAGGAAGGAAGGGAGGGAGGAAGGAAAGAACAAGTGTGTGTGAGGATGTACAGTCACTGTAGGGAACAGTATAGAGGTTCCTCAAAAAATTTACAAATAGATACCATATGATCCAGCAACCCTGTTTCTGGGTATATACCTAAGAGAATTTAAACCAGGATCTTAAAGAGATGTTTGTACACCCATGTTCATCCCAGCACTAGTCACAAAGGCCAAAAGGTACAGAAGCAATCCAAGTGTCCATCAAGTACGATTAATGCTTTAAATGTAGTACATAACTACGATGGACTACTATTCAGTCTTGAAAGGAATTCCAACACATGCTACAACATGGAAGAAACTAGAGGACATTTTAATTTAAATAAGACAGTTACCAAAAAACAATGATTCCATTTATATGAAGTAACCAGAATAGTCAAATTCACAGAGACAGAAAGTAGTTTCCAGAGGCTGGGGAGAGAAGAGAATGAGGGATCTTCCTTTAATGGGTAATTTCAGTTTTGCGAGATGACAAGTTCTAAAGATTATTTAACAATGTTAATGTACTTAATACTACTGATCAGTACACTTAAAAATGGTTAAGATGGTAAATCTCATGTGTATTTTACCACAATTAAATTTAAAAAAAAAATTTAAGTAACCTATTCAACTTGCTAGCTGACCACTTTCCTCTGGGCTAACCATAGGTATTGCTGTCCCACCGAAGTGTCACCTGGTCGACTGCTCAAGCTGAGGGCATCCCCACCAGGCCAGGCAGCTGGAACCTCAGTGAGTTGGACCCAGAGGCCCCTGAGAGAAGTAAATTGCCACTGAAGATAGAATAATAATTATGGTAAGCACTCACGCCATTTGCAAGGTTAAATGTTAACGAATGAGAACAGAGTCAGAACACTAAAAAACAAACAAACAAACAACACAACAACAACAACAACAAAAAAAAAAAAAAACAGTGAAACAGTCCTTGCAAAATGAATTAAGGGAGAATGAAGAAGGGCTTTGCAGACTGACTGGGAAAGAGAGAGGCTCCAGGGAAAATGATCTTCCTAATGAAGGAGGAGGTGTGCTCAATTCATTATGCCTTTGAAATACTGACCTCATTCCTTAAAGCTACCACATCCCTGAAAAGAAAGAAAAGACATTTGTACAAGTTAGAAGTAATGGAGCCTGTGAGGAATGAGCTGTCTATCAAGACCAATAAAGGGGATGTTTAGAGAACTGGAAAAAGTCACATCAACTGGTCCCGGGACCTTACTTACAGGCAGTTTACTGAATTAGCACTTAGAATCTCTTTTCTCAAAAGAAATATAAACACCTTCGGAAAGATCAGGGGACCAGCAATGCAAAAGGCACAACTCAAATTAGAAAGACCTTTGAAACTGCAGATTTCTAAGTACCACGGCTCTAATAATAGAGACAAAATATATACTTATCCAAGCCCTTATTAAAAGAAATACTACCCTGAGCTGCAGGGTCTTTTTCCCAATCAAATTGATAAAATAAGAATATTCACTGTTGGAATTCATTAAATCCCCTTCCTACACTGCTGGTGGGAATGTAAATTGGCATAACCACTATGGAATAGTATGGAGGTTCCTCAGAAAACTACAAATAGAATTATCATATGATCCAGCAATCCCATTCCTGGGCATATATCTGGAGAAAATAATAATTCAAAAACATAAGAGTTCCCGTTGTGGCACAGCAGAAATGAATCTGACTAGTAACCATGAAGTTGCGGGTTTGATCCCTGCCTCGCTCAGTGGGTTAAGAATCCGGCGTTGCTGTGAGCTGTGGTGTAGGTCACAGACGTGACTCCTATCTGGAGTTGCTATGGCTGTGGCATAGGCCAGCGGCTACAGCTCCAATTCGACCCCTAGGCTGGGAACCTCCATATATTGTAGGTGGGGCCCTAAAAACAAAACAAAACAAACAAAAGATACATGCATCCCAATGTTCACTGCAGCACTATTTTCAATAGCCGATACATGGTAACAACCTAAGTATCCATCAACAGAGGTATGGATAAAGAAGATGTGGTGCATATATCTGAAAAAGAATGGATGTGTATATATGTATAAATGATTCTCTTTGCTGTACACCTGAAACCTGCACAACCCTGTAATCAACTCCAATAAACATTTTAAATGAAAAAAATCCCCTCATATTACATACGTTATATAAATTAACTGAACAACTTAGGCAAGTCACATTCTGAGTTTAATTTTTTGAGTTCAATTCTCTCCTCTTCATGTTTCAAGAGTTTTCTGGATGACTGAATGTATGTACAGTATAGAAAGTGCTGAGAAAATTACCTGATGTGCCAGAAACAGGAATCATATGGATCATTATTATTATTATTCCGTAGAATTGGTCAACTGTCCCCATCTCCTCCTTAAGTCCTCATTTCCCTTGCCACTTTTGCTCTGTGAATCTGCTTCCCTGAAATGTTACTGCACTCACCTGGGATGGTGACTGGGTACAGGCACAGGTTGAGTGCTCTCTGAAGGCATGGGTTCAAACCCCAGTTTCTCCACTTACTAACTCTGTGGCCTGGGGCAAGTCATTTGACTCCGTCATGTCTCTGCTTCCTCAGCTACAAAATGAGGGAAATGAGACCTAGCTTTCAAGGTAACTGTGGAGACGCAATGAGATGGAGTACTTAAAGGGATGAGCATGGTGAACCAAAACAATAATAACAATATTCATTTTGGATCTTATATGAGCAAAGCTCCTCTTTCCTGAACTGAAGCTGGACTGGGTGTATTCAGAGGAAGAGGGTAATCTGAAAGAGCAAAACTACCTCTGACCTGATAGCTTTGCTAAAATCTCACCCAGGAAGGCATGCCTTCTTTTTCAAACCAGAAGTAGAAATGAATATTACTGTTAAAAATAGAAAATGTGGGGGTGGTGAGTCATTCATAATTTAGAATAAAATAGTTTAAATTCAAAGGTTTTGCTCCTAACAGCTATTAAAATCAGGACAGAGAAGAGGCAGATTTTAATGAGGGAGCGAAAAGTCATCATGAATGATGAGATGGTTTACCTTCGAAAACAGGCTCAGGTCTGAGTACGCAGTGGAGGATTCCAGACAGCACAGAGCCACAGGGGGTCAGAGCATGAGGGAAAGAGGACACCAGAGGAAAACAACAGGGTCCCACTCATTTATCCATCCCCACACAGCTGATTTTTTCAACCGTGGGCTATTTAGCATTTACTGCATGCAAAGTCTAAGTGCCTGACAACAGACATAAAGAGACGCCTTTCCTGTGTTCAGGGAATCCACAGTATAGGGGGTGGGCAGCAAATAAGCTGGCGATCAGCACAGTGCAGGGCCTATGTGATATCGTCTCAGAGCATATTCACGTTTGTTAACACAGGATGACGGGGCGATGATGTGGGGAAAGATGGAAGCGGAAGGATAAAGTCACTGAGTCGGTCCTGGAAAAAGTGTCACATGTGCCATCTCCTTCAGTTCTCAAAAGAGGATAAACTGGACAAAGCATATTTTAGGCAACAGGAATGAAGACATGAAAGAGCAGGGCCTGTTGGAGACCTGCAGGTAATTCTGTATGACTCTAGCACAGGCCAGTTGAGAGGGAGAGGGAAGTGTGCTGAATAGAGCTACAGGAGTCAAGCGGGACTCACTGAGTGATTTCTGAGTAAAGACGTGGCATCACTGTATTTGCCTTTTAGAAAAGAAGATTCTAAATGTCTTATAAATTACCAACTAGAGGGGAGTCATCAAGAATGTTAAATCAAGGTGTTAAAGTACATCAAGAAATCCCACCAACCCGAACTAAAGCAGTGGTAGTGATAGTGGAAAGCAGGTACATTACAGGAACTGGAATTGATAGACTTTGCTGATCACTTATTTGCAGACAGAGGGTAGAATGATGCTGAGGCTTCTAATTTGGGAAACCGAATGAATGATGGTGACTTTAAAGTTAGAAAGACTGAAGGAAGAAGGCAGTCAGAGGGCAAGGCTCACACAGGTGCAAAGAGCCAGCTTCCTGGAGGAAAAGCAACTGAACTCAGTTCATTTGAACGACTAGGGGGGGAAAAGGGCTAGAACGATTGCAAAGGATTGTTTTTATTATTCTCATTTGACATATGAATAATCTGAATAGTATTCAATAGTTCAGCTGCTTCCTTTAAATGAAGATTGATAGTGTAGCACAGAAACGGCATCAAAAAAAGGTCCGTAATCTTTAATGAGCTTTAGAAAATGGCTAAAACGGTGTTAACTCCTCTCCACAGCTGAAACATTCCCTTCTAGAGTTGCGAACCATTAATAATATATTTCTGCAGGTAAATCCAGGGAAGTTGAGCTGAGAGAAGGCCCTTCTCAGATTGTCCTAGTGAATACTCTGCCCCCTAAAGCTGGCCAGGATCTAAAATAATGTCAGATGGAGTTCCCATTGTGACTCAGCAGAAATGAATCTGACTAGCATCCATAAGTACGCAGGTTCGATCCCTGGCCTCGTTCAGTGGGTTAAGGATCTGTTGTTGCCATGATCTGTGGTGTAGGTCACAGATGCAGCTCGGATCTTGCATTGTTATGGCTGTGGTGTAGGCTGGCAGCTACAGCTCTGATGCTCTGATTCGACCCCTAGCCTGGGAACCTCCACATGCCATGGATGCGGCCCTAAAAAGACAAAAAAAAAAAAAAAGCCTGAAGGTATCAATGCCATACCTCAGGCCAAGAAACTCTGTATACTAGGCAACAAGTAATCAAAAAATACCATGAAAATACACCCCTCCCCCAAATCCTTGAGGATTTACAGAAACACATCAGGATAACGCTATGGTAAGATAGCGTTAACCTGGAGGGCAAGGCTATGGGCTGACAAGCCATCCAGGCTATCTTCCAAATTTTCTAACCTTTTCCCACACAGCCATCTAACCTCTGTGTGATTACCTAGCGAAAAAACAGAGTAAGTTGCATTTCTTGCAAATTAGAACTACAATGATGTACCACCTCACACTGGCCAGAATGGCTATCATTAAGTCTGCAAATAACAAATGCTAGAGAGGATGTAGAGAAAAGGGAACCCTCCTACATTGTTGGTGGGAATATAAATGGTACAACCACTATGGAAAACAGTATGGAAGTACTTTAGAAAACTACCATATGACCCAGCAATCCCACTCTTGGGCATATATCCAGACAAAATTTTCTTGGAAAAAAAAAAAAAAGATACATTCACCCCATGTCCATTGCAGCACTAGTAATAATAATCAAGACATGGAAACAATCTAAATGTACATCAACAGATGCATGGATTAACAAGATGTGGTATATATACACAATGGAATACTACTCATCCATAAAAAAAGAACAAAATAATGCCATTTGCAGCCACATGGATGGAACTAGAGACTCTCATACTAAGTGAAGTAAGTCAGAAAGAGAAAGACAAATGCCATATGATATCCCTTATATCTGGAATCTAATATACAGCACAAATGAACCTTTCCACAGAAAAGAAATGCATGGACTTAGAGAACAGACTTGTGGTTGCCAAAGCAGAAGGGAAGGGGGTGGGATGGACTTGGAATTTGGGGTTAATAGATGCAAACTATTGCATTTGGACTGGCTGAGCAATGAGGCCCTGCTGTATAGCACAGGGAACTATATCCAGTCACTTGTGATGGAACATGATGGAGGATAATGTGAGAAAAAGAATGTACATGTATGTGACTAGGTCACTTTGTTGTACAGTAGAAAATTGACAGAACACTGTAAACCAACTATAATGGAAAAATAAAAGTCCTTAGAAAAAGGTAAAAAAATAAAAAGAAGATGTGACACCTATACACAATGGGATACTACTCTGCCATAAAAGAGAACAAAATAATGCCATTTGCAGCAACATTAACGGAACTAGAGATTATCATACTCGGTGAAGTGAGCCAGAAAGAGAAAGACAATTGCCAGAGGGTATCCATTACATGTGGAATCTAAAATATGGAACAGATGAACGTATCTACAGAACAGACCCGCAGACATGGAGAACAGACTTGTGGTTGCCACAGGGAAGGGAGGGAGTGATACGGGCTGGCAGCTTGGGCTTAGTAGAAGCAAACTATTACGTTTAGAATAGATAAGCAGTGAGATCCTACCGTATAACACAGGGAACTATATCCAGTCACTTGTGACAGAACATGATGGGGATAATATGGGAAAAATAATGTATATACATGTATAATTGGGTCACTTTGCTGTAGAGCAGAAATTGAAAGAACACTGTAAATTAGCTATAATAAAATTTTTTAAGAATTTTAAAAAGGAGGTTTACTGTGTACACAGACCTATACTAAACGCTTAATATCTACCACTGAAATAATCCCTGTAAAGTTAATACCAGTATTCCCATTCCCACTTTGGACATGAGGAAACCAAGCCTCAAAGAAATGAAGCAATTTCTCTGAAGTTTCACTGCAAGTGGCACAGCTAAAATTCTAGCAGGATCTCTTTGTTGCCCAAACTAGTTCTCTCAACCACTACGTTAAAATGGCTTTACACCTTTATCATTCCAGATCCAATTTTTAAGTTTGTCAGGAAAAGCCTAAAATATGTACCAGCTTTGCTCAGAAACTAATAAATCTGGTTCAACTTTCCTTTGGGGTCCAAAGACTTGACCATTCATTAAGGCCACCCAGAGACAACCTGCCGATAAACATGCAATCCCAGGTGCAGGTTTAGGCTTTGGTATTGCCACTATAAAGACGGCTAGATAAATATTATTACTCAGAGTCCTACAACTCCCCCAGATTAAATATTTCTGTACTATTTCCTCTGGGCTTCTCTCGGCAGCGATGTGTGTTTTTCAGCATTCCCTCCCATTTTAGCCCCTTTAATCTGTTCCGAATAGAACAATATTCTCGGTGGGTCAAAAGTGCCTCTTCCTTTCACAGCCAAGGTTTTGAACAATGATATTAAATAATATAAATGACGCCCTATCTGATGGCTGTTTTATGCTTTCTGGAGCCTCTGGTGGGACGGGACACTCGGACGTCCCTTGTAAATCTTGCCATCTCCCTAATCTGCTGCCACTATCTGCCTCTCCCCTGGAAAACTTAAATCTCGGCTTAAAACGTTAACTTCTTCAGTTCGTTTAATTTTTTATTGCTAAGGGTTTACAGCTGACTCTATGTTCCCTGGGATGATTAATTTTTAACGCCTTTCTTTTTTCTTTGATCAACTCCCTCCATTTTCAATTTGAATGCAATTGTACCTTGCTAAAGAAACATTTGTCACTTGCTGGTTCGCATATTTCTGGAACCCGAGGTGGCTGCCACAGAGCTGAAGGCAGGCATTCCCGCAGAGAATCCCTGAAAGACAGCAACGCTATGCCTTTCATGTGACTCCTGTTGATCGCAAACTCGGTAGCATCAGTCAGTCTTCCAGTCCAGGTCTTGTCAGGCAATGAATTCCCTGAGAGGGCTAGGGTGCTGAGTCCTGTCATCGTCATGCACAAGGTATGGATTCAGGCACTTCTTTCAAACTACTGAAGCTTCATTGGGGAAAGCAGATATCCCTTAAAGATATATCTTAAAAGCAATTCATACCTTCTCCCTCCCACCTCTCCAAAAAACAAAACCAAAAGACATTGAGGATCTGTTTCGCAAGTCAAAAAGTCCCTGGCTTTTTATATGCGCACCATATACAGCCATTTAAATGCTGTAGAATATTTAATGGCATGGAAAAAATGTTCACTATGTATTTGGGAGAAGACAGCAAGTTACAAAACAGAGCATAACTTTTAAAGGTATATTTATGCATGAAAACACCAGGAAAATTAATAATGGTTCTCTCCAGCGATGATAGATGACGATGTTTATTTTTGGTCTTCTTTGCTTCTCTGTGTTTTCTAAATTTTCTATAGGATTATATATTGCCTTGGGAATTTTAAAAAAAAAGTTATAATTTAAAAAGGAAGTCCCTTGCATTTAGGGTAATAACTGAAATTAAATAAAGAAGCAGAGACCAAATTCTTATTATTTATTTTTTATTTTTAGCATATGGAAGTTCCAGAGCCAAGGATCAAATTCCAAGCCACCAGCTGCGACCTACAGCCTAGCTATGGCACGACCAGATCCTTAACCCACTGTGCCAGGTATCAAACCCATGCTGCAGCAGAGACAACACCAGATCGTTAACCCACAGCACTCCAGAGGGAACTCCTGAATTATTGGAGATGCTGAAAATAAATTGATAATAATATGTATCAGCAGATTGAGGGCACTGATAGGAGCATCGTATTCCTAACTTTCCAGGCTGTAAAAGTTTTATCCACATTTGATAAGAATGGAATCTGGGACTCATAAAAGTTACATAAAGTGCCCCAGTTTGCAGAGATCAGGCTCAAGGCTGAGAAATCCTAAATGCACGGGAGTTCAAAATGTACGCTATTGTCACTGTGCCACACTGCCTGAATGGCAGCACCTCTCTACACACAACTGAGCTACGCCAGAGATTCATTCTTTCTTACACAGGAGATGTAGTGACTCCCCGCCCCAGTGCTAAGTCAAGAGCATATTTCTAAACCGTTTTTATTCCTGCTCTTTAAAAATTATGTGCATGTGTAAAAGGGTATATTAATTCTTTCCATTACAATTTATGAGTGTGTCACAGTTTACGATGCATTTTTCACACCCATTAATCTCCCTATTTGATTTATTCACTAGGTAACTAAAATATCGTCAAACTATATTTAAAATGTTTAACAACCTGGGTAGAAAATAAATAAATATATAAATCAAAAATGAAAACCTCTGCCCTTTGATCTCTACATAAACTGAATTACATATATTTATAGAACCAGTTACCGAGTGATATAAATTGTAACAAAAGCTGTTTACCTGATTAACAATTTCTCCCAGTATTACAAATTACTGATGCTACCCTTTGTAGGATGATGCAGTCATTAGCTGTCATTTAACTCCCCGTCTGTCTTAGCCACAATTTGACAGAAAATCACAAACTCTTCTAAATTGAAGACCATTGAAGACCACTAGGTAGCCCGAAGTTATGAATCTCTTTTACCATCAGCAAAGCCATGACAACTGGTGCTGAATCCTCTCTTGGCTTCTGATAAAGTAATAACAATTACACTCAAAATGTTTGCTGGTTCTTATAATGATTCTAAGTCTGTTCTGTATTCAATGGTTCTATAATCAACCAAGTCACAGAAAACATTTGGTGACTTGTATATTTTGTTAGGTCAGATGTAAGCCTTTCAACTTCTGCGGCTGAATCCTGACTGTGCCACACTTGTTTTAAATAACCTCAGTTTCTGCATTTGTAAAATGGGGATTATGATGGTACTTCGATAAGCCACATACATGACGCCCAGCATAGATACCCATTAAACATTAGCTCTCATTTTCATTACAAAGAATATAGTTGGCACCCATGCAAGACAGGCATTCCATGGATTTTCAAAGGGTGAGCTCGCTGAACGGTATTCCTCCGGGTTCCACCATCCCCACAGCATCTCTCTTATCTCACAAGTGCCCAATGCCAGGGAATCCGCAGTGTCCGGCCACTATTACAATGCCCACTATTTCTGTCACCCTTCCCACCCCACCCCCACCCTTGCTATCTCTCCAAGGCTGTCACACTCAAAATCCCATAGATGTTTCAGTTCTTATAAGCAAAAACACAGAGACGACTACAGGGTAGAACACCCTCTTCTTCAGTAGCCCACAGCTTTGCCTGGGATCCAGCACAGATGGTCTTACTTTGTTCAGGTGTAAGCATCCCTGCCACGGGTTCTAGCTCCCCTACTGATGTCTAAGCTTGGTCCAGCATGGAGGAAGTATAGAAACAGAAGCCAGGGGACAGAAGCCATAAATCACAGTAAGAGAATGGGCGTGACTGTGTTCTAATAAAATTTTATTTAGTTTTCCCACCCTAGGCGCTAACAGATGTCCAGCATACAACAGATTTAGGTGGGTGCCTAGTGAAGCAGGGTTCTTCTTTTCTTAATTTTGAAAGAAGAGCAGAATGCAGCTCCATGTTTGAAGTGGAGGGGGTACAAGTTTGCATAAGAGCAAAAAGACCTTCTGGGAAGTCTCAAGAACTTTCGAATTTTCTTCAAGGTTTAAAGTTACTGAAACATATAAATATCAGGCGGGGTGGGGGCGAGATAGAGGGTGTCCCTGATCAAGGCCTATGGGTAGGAACGCTCTAACAAGCCCTAGATAAAAATCACTGTAAGTGTGAGGGAAGATATGGTTTCTGGATTTGCCAAAAAGCTAATCCCAAACCACATATTCTAGCCAACATATGCATTTATAACCCTCAGGCACTGTGTTGAACTAATTGAAAAATCTGGCTAGAGGAAGTGTTGTTCCACTGAGTCAGTACTGGCATGAGGCAGCTGTGTCGAAACATGACGAACTGTCCTTCTAATCCTTTGCATGTTGTGTCACAAGTCAGTTCCCCCTCAATCCCTATAAATTGGACCTTCCAGGAGCCAGCCTTTCTATAAAGCGCTAGGTGTCAGTTAAAAAAAAAAAAACAATCTGCAAGTTCCCAGGTGGTGCAGTGGGTTAAGGATCTGGCATTACCACAGCTAAGGAGCAGGTCGCAACTGTAGCGTGGATTCGATCCTTGGCCCGGGCAATTCCACATGCTGTGGGTGCAGCCAGAAAAAGATGTGACCTTTGGAAAGAAAGACAGAACTTGGATTCACCATCTGGAGTCAGTTATCCCACGCTTCCTGGACCCACCTTGAGAAGAGCATCCTCAGGGGAAAAGACTGCATTTCTTGCCACTCTGAGCAGATGGGATGCTGAATATTGCATGTTGGTGCATTCCTGTCAAATGACATTTATTTGCTCTAACAGACTAATAATGTAGGTTTCCTCTATACAAACTTAGCAGTATATTTTTGCATGAACGGACGAATAAATGAATGAAAGATGAACATGCATTGCACAGAATTATGTCTGCAGCAGAATTCCACAGCTTTGGCTTCCAAAGGTTCTCAATCAAATGTCCCTGAGAATGTGTCCTCTGACCTGACCCCCAGTACACAGCTGGTATGATTTTGTGCACTGCGATGTGAAGTACACGGCAATCTGGTTATATGAGAGTTGACAGAAGATAGCAGCTTTTAAACATTTCTTTTTCCCCCTTGATGACCACAAGTTCACAGTCCCTGGGTCCCTGCAATCCAAATATCCCCACGGAAATACTTTTGGCATGGCACTCAATCTCTTCCTCTGAAGCCATCAAGACCAAATCCACAGAGTGACAGCCTTACACTCTGTTCCAGTGTATTCGTTAGGTGTAACCCGATTGTTCTGCTCAATGGCCACTAAGTCTGCCAGGCAGTCTTCATGGTTTCTCTGAGCCACCCTACCCTGCTGTTCATTGAGGCTCAACACCCGGAAAGAATTTCACCTAGCTCTGTCAAAGGAAATCATATAAATATTAAAAACACTGAAGAGCTGATCAGAACAGACATTTGATATTATGGGATATGTAAATCGATTTATGAATGGTGTGATATATGGTACAGGAATCAAGAGACAATAACCATTTTATGGGAGAAGATCATAAACCCGTCACTCTACCCACTTATGCATAAGAGACTATTCTGGGGCCAAAAAGTGATGCTGCCAGGCCTTGTCCAATAGAGCTAATACATTCCTAATTTTACTATTAGTGCTGCCTTTTTAATAGCACCCCCTCCAAAAAGAATTTTATTTTTTCTGACATTTCAAATGTAGTTATTTACACAACTGGACAGAAGTAACTTCACTCAGCAAAAATCTGTGCTATAATTTTGACATTCTGCACCCCAGAATTCCTGAAACCAGCATTTCCAGGGGCTCCGGGATGTTTTTAAATACTGGTCTCCTCCCCACTGGATGCTTTTTGCCGTTTGGACACTCATTTCTTTTTGGCAGAAAGTCATATGAAATGCTGTTCTGTGGGACAGCAGCTCAAGAGCTCCCAAGCTGGCATCAAAACACACAGGACAAATGTGTCATTACACAAGGAGTGCTGGCTGGCCAAAAGGCCCCGCAGCATGCAGAATCATGCTTCTTGGCAGAACGTTGTCAGCTCTCAGCAATATTTCCTATCTTGGTTGGTGCTTTGACAGTTTCAGTATCTATCAGGTTAAATGTATACATGAGACTCAGACAGTCACATAAGCTGTCTGACCTTGGGCATGTCACTGCATCATTACTCAGGATCCATGGAAATACCAGGAATACTGACACCTGCCATTCCACATAACAGGCTGTGGGTAGCATCACATGAAGAAATAGATTGAAATGCATCTTGTAAAAGTGTACAAAGAATAACTCAGCAGCCAGAGTAGGGGATCTGAAGCCAAACAATGTGGGTTAGGATCCTTCTCCCTGTTGTATAACCTGAGACTATTTACTTTATCTCTCTGAGCCTCAGTCTCTTCACCTATAAAAAGGGGCAATAATAATTATCTTATGGGTTCCTGTAAGCAAGTATATACTATATGGTGCATAGTACGTATATAATACATGATATATATATCTTTAGGTGGGGTCTAAGGAGAAAGTAGATACAAACACGTGTATTCAAATGTCTCTATTTAACCAAAAGTCTTTTATATCCTTTTTCTAAGCTTGTCTTCATGATGTACCCGTTTCTGGATGGTACAATTGGGGTAACAGTGTTATCTCCTTCATTGAAGATATGACCTCTTAGGGGCTCCACTGTAACATAAGATGCCTTAGTGTACAACTGAAACAGCAGCCCTCTCTGACACAGCCCTAAGGGAGACAAGCTGAGATTTCAGCTCCCACTAGTTAGGAAACCAGCGGTCTTGTGCAAGACACAACCAGGGCAATTATAAAAAATTGTTCTGGGAACCATTACATTGTGTAAAATCCTATGAAATCTCAGGCAAATAGGTAAGTCAGGACATTCAAAAAAGTAGAAAAATAATGTGTTTCTTATATCTACACACTAAGTAGGACCTGAGTTTGCCTTGTTAATTTATCAAAAAGTCACCCAAGGGAATGTAAATTGGTGTACCCATCATAAAAAACAATACAGAGGTTCCGTAGAAAACTAAAAATAGAGCTACCATATGATCCAGCAGTTCCACTCCATATATCCAGAAAAAAAGTCACTAACTCGAAAAGATAAATGCACCCCAGTGTTCACAGTGACACTATTTATAACAGCCAAGACATGGAAGCGACCCAAGTGCCCAACAACAGGTAATTGAGTTATACTGTATATATTATATATATATATATATATATTTCATTCACATATTCATACATATATGAATATTACTCAGCCATAAAAGCAAATACAATCCTACCATTTGTGGCAATGTGGATGAACCTAGAGAATATTATGTTTAGTGGAATAAATCAGAGAGAGAAAGAAAAAATATGATATCACTTTTATGTGGAATATAAAAATTATACAAATGAACCCAGACACCTACAGTCAATTAATCTTCAAGAAAGGAGGCAAGAACATAAAATGGGAAAAAGACAGTCACTTTAGCAACTGGTTTTGGGAAAACTGGACAGCCACATGTAAATCAATGAAACTGGAACACACCCTCACACCATGCACAAAAATAAACTCAAAATGGCTTAAAGACTTAAATGTAAGACAACACACCATCAAACTCCTAGACCAGAACATAGGCAAAACATTCTTTCACATCAACCTTACAAATGTTTTCTTAGGTCAGTCTCCCAAGGCAACAGAAATAAAAGCAAAAATAAACCAATGGGACCTAATCAAACTGATAAGCTTTTGCACAACAGAGGAAAGCATTAAAAAAAAAAAAAAGACATCCTATGGAATGGGAGAAAATAGTCTCAAACAATACAATCAACAAGGGCTTGATCTCTAAAATATACAAACAACTTACAGAAAGCAACAGCAAAAAAACAACCCAATGGAAAAATGGGCAAAAAAAGCTGAATAGGCATTTCTCCAAAGAACATATCCAGATGGCCAATAAGCATATGAAAAAATGCTTAACATCACTAATTGTTAGAGAAATGCAAATCAAAACTCTTATGAGGGGTGGGGGAGGGGTGGGAGGGAGTGGGGATAACTACTGCTTTAATGATGGAATAGCAAGGAGCTCCAACTGTAATGCACGGGGAGCTATATCTAATTACATGGGACAAATCCATATATGTACATGTAATCGGGTCACCACATGGTGCAGTTGGAAAATCTGACAGAAATCTGTAAACCAGCTATAATGCAAAAATAAAAAAAAAAAAAAAAAAAAAAAAAAAAAAAAAAACTCCTATGAGGTACCACCTCACACCTGTCAGAAAGGCATCATTAACAAGTCCACAAAAAACAAATGCTGGAGAGGAAGTGGATAAAAGGGAACCCTCCTACACTGTTGGTGGGAATGTAAGCTGGTACAACCACTATGGAAAACAGTATGGAGGTACCTCAGAAAACTATATATAGAACTACCATATGACCCAGCAATCCCATCCTGGGCATAAATCCAGACAAAACTTTCCTTGAAAAAGACACATGCACCCATATGTTCACTGCAGCACTATTCACAATAGCCAAGACATGGAAACAACCTAAATGTCCAGTGACAGATGAATGGATTAAGAAGATGTGGTATATATACACAATGGAATACTACTTGGCCATAAAAAGGAACAAAATAATGCCATTTGCAGCAACATGGATGAAACTAGAGACTCTCATACAAGTGAAGTAATTCAGAAAGAGAAAGACAAATATCATATGATATCACATATCTGGAATCTATATGGCACAAATTAACCTTTCCACAGAAAAGAAACTTATTATCTTGGAAAACAGACCTGTGGTTGCCAAGGGGGAAGAGGAGAGAGTGGGATGGACTGGGAATCTGGGGTTAATAGTGCAAACTATTGCCTATGGCATGGATAAGCAATGAGATCCTGCTGTATAGCACTGGGAACTATATTTAATCACTTGTGATGGAGCATGATGGAGGCTAATGTGAGGAAAAGAATATGTGTGTGTGTGTGTGTGTGTGAGAGAGTGAGATTGAGAGAGAGAGAGAGAGAGAGAGAGAGAGAGAGACTGGGTCACTGTGCTGTACAGTAGAAAACTGACAGAACACTATAAACCAACTATAATGGAAAAAATCATTAAAACAAAAATAAAAATTATACAAATGAAAGTATATGCAAAATAGAAGGAGACTCACAGAATAGAAAACAAACTTGTGGCTACTGAATGGAAGATGGAAGGGGGAAGGACAAACTAGGGGTATGGAAATAACAGCTACAAACTGCTATATATAAAACAGTTAAGCAATAAGGATATACTCTGAAGCACAGGGTATTAGACTCATTATCTTGTAATAACCTATAATAGAGTATAATCTGAGAAAAATACTGACTCACTATTCTGTGCATCTGAAACAAACACAACATTGCAAATCAATTATACCTCAATTTAAAAAGGAAAAGGAAACTTCAAAAAAAAAGTCACCCAAAAAGTCATGAAAAGTGAGCTTCCACTTTGGTCATTTCCAGGTCTTGAGCTCTCATCCAGCATTGCTTGATTTCCCAAGCAATCTTGTTCAAGTGCCTTAAAATTAAGTTATTAACTTATTACTTCTCTAATGTACAAAAATTTAGCCATATTTAGGACCAAAAGGAGAGAAAAGACAAAGAGAACCTATATAGCTAGGTCCTCAACCTACCGAAATAATTCATTTTTCTTGCTTAACTGAAAAAGAATATTGGTTACAATATATTTAGTTCTAGGCCCTTGTGATATAAATAATAAATGTATATTCAACTCAATAGTAATATAAGAATACAACACTATTTGTTTCTACATAGGGATTGCAGTTAACAGTTACTTTCATATCCATTTCTCATGTAAATTCTCCCAAAAACCCTTCAAAAAGGAAGAGCAGAAATATTATCCCCCTTTGTGATAAAAGACCTAGAGGAAGAATATCTTACCCATCACTACACATTTGTTATTAGTGGATTTAACTAAAGACTTCTGACTCTAAATCCTGTTATTTGGGCCATGCCATATGACAGTTCTGTCATAGTCTAGATTCTTTCAACAACATTAGCAAGCACCCCCCCGCCAAATGCCCATTTACATTTTTTTAATGAATGATAAATGACCTTGTAGTTCCCACATGGAACCCGTTCATTATTCTCTTCCTGCCTGTAGACATTCATTCCAGTCCTCTTCTTCATATATCCACCAAAAAGAAGTAAAGTACACACTAGTGATCAAACAAGGGCTCCGCACATCTTCTTTCATGCACTACACACACGGATCAAAGCAAAGACTCCACCACTGAATTGAGAGGATGTTCTACAGAGGGAAGCAGGGTTGAACTAGATGCTCTTTCTTCTGAAGAGGGCCAAGGAGTTAGTCACACCAGGTCAAACGGGCAGACAGGAATATCCTTTGAAGATGTCAAATAGATCTGAAGAAGCAGCATCACTTGAGGACTCTTCAAAGCCTCCAAAGTGCTAGTCATTTTACACCACCATCCAAAATGGGAAATATCTCATTGTGAACTTGATAACACAATATAATGTATAATTTGTCTTTGGACCCAATCATGCTGACAGCTTTTTGATTGAGCTTTTTTGAATCAACTTCCCTATTGCATTCACGATGAATTATACAAAATAGCTCACAGTGACCTGGCAAAGTCAATGTGCCATTTAATGACATGAGATGATACTTACTCAGCATCTGGCACCTGCATATGGCAGAAGGCTACTTCAATGTCACACTGAGGAAGGGCTGTTGTGATCGTTCCCATTTTGCAGATGGACAATTTTACAGCAAGCAATTAGTTATGGTTACTTAACTAGTCTGAATACCCTTTCTGGCTAATTCTGTCCAAGATCTAGCCTGGTGACCTCGGCCAATCACCTAATCTCTCTGAATCTGTTCACTCATCAATTATACTAAGAGATGGTGTTAGATACTCTCCAAAGCAATTTCCAAAGACATCATTTTTAATTTTCTTATTCTTCTCAAATCACAGTTTGGAAAAGGGCTGGATACAAATCCAAGTGAGTAAAAACCGTGGAAACACAATCAGACCAGCACTATCCAAAGAAACCTCTACAATGATAAAATGCTCTGTAACTCCAGTATGGGTCCAATATAGTAGCCACTAGCCACTCAAAACTATCAAATACTTGAAATGTTGTTAGTGAGACAAATAAAAGTGACTTTTTTTATTTAATTATTAATTTAAAGTTTAAATATCCACATGCTGCCATCATCTACAATAATGGAGAGAACACGTCTGGACAAAGATGCGCATTTCCATGTTAAGTCTCAGAGGACTACAATGAGGAGGAAGAAGTAAGAATTCCTGAAATACAAGACACTGCAGTTTTACAGTTTTGGATAGAGTTCAGAATTTTCCATGGCAGAAGCCCTGGACCAAGTGGCAGATTTCCACTCCATCCCTTTCACATAGGACTATCTTTTTATCCCAAACAAGAAAGCAATGCATAACAGTTTCTTGGATAAGATACAACACCCACAGAGTCACCATGTAACACATCATCCAAACTATGTCACTTTTGACAGTGAAAGGTGTCACTATGGCTAAGGATAACAGGAAAATAAGTATATACCAAGACCTTCAAGGCAAACCTGGACACAGAGTCACCTAAATTTAGGAGATCCTACAATTACAGACTCTCTGGCACCCAGGACCCCGAAGAGTCAAGATCAGGGTTTATAATATCAGACTACCCTCTACAGAGTATTTTAGAAAATGCAGCACCTGGGGTGCTTCTTAAAAATGCAGACTCCTAGGTTCCAGCTTAAACTTTACTAATCAAAATCTCTAGAAGCATAATTATGGAAATACTGAGGAATTCTGAATTAGTGAGTAATCTGAATGACTGCAAACTGAGTTTCGGTAAAATCTGAATGATTCCATAATTCTTAGATATGAAAAAAATCTAGAGAAAAATACTGGCTAGATATTCTAGCCAATGAAGTAAAATTTATCCCACCAAGAGATCATGAGGTGGGGGCACTACTGTTTCCGGTTTGTATTAACAACATCTATGCACTGTCTCTGGCAACTATCATTCTTGAACCCTGTACTGGAGCGTCCATGCACAAAAATGTTCTAATGTATTGGAGCGTCCATGCACAAAAATGTTCTAATGTATTGGAGCGTCCATGCACAAAAATGTTCTAATGTATTGGAGCGTCCATGCACAAAAATGTTCTAATGTATTGGAGCGTCCATGCACAAAAATGTTCTAATGTATTGGAGCGTCCATGCACAAAAATGTTCTAATGTATTGGAGCGTCCATGCACAAAAATGTTCTAAGCAAGGGACTGATCCTTGATGTCTCCAGATCCTTCTAACTTCAGCCTCCCTGAGACTGATCACCTCCTGGAAGCTGAAAGAACAAAAACAATGTATCCTTCTTTGTGTTTTTAGGATTGGGGTAGAGATTGAAATACTAAAACAAGCAAACCTGTAAGTAATTCAGAGAGAGGCAAGTGTTATGAAGAAAATTAAACAGACTAATGGGACACTGGACCATAAGACACATGAAGGCAGGAATCGCTATTTGTCTAGTTCACTACCTTATTCTTAGTACCTAGGACAGTGCCTGAAATAGAGCAGACACTCCATAAGTACTAGCTGCATGAACAGATACATGGAGGGGCAGGAGAGAATTACTTTAGATGGAGTAACTAGGTTTTTCTGAGGAAGTGCCCTTTCAGTTAAGATTTTTAGGAAAAGGAGCCAGGCTGGGAAGGTCATAGTGAAGAACCTGGCAGAGAAGACAGCAAGTATAAAGACCCTGCGGTTACAACAAGCTTGTCCTTTTCAATAAGCAGAACAAAATCCTCTAGCTCAGCAATATGACCAAGAAAAGCGGGAAGATGATGGATATATTTTGGAGGAAGAAGAAGCAAAAGTGGCTGGTGGTTCGGATGTGGGTGATGAGACAAAGATGACCTCTAGAGCTCTGGCCTGAACAGAGAATATTTTCCACGCCTAATTTCAGTGAGATCTGGTCTTTCCTATGCTCATGTGTCCTGAAGACCTGATTCCCCACAAATACCTAGGTTAAAGGTACACCCCCTCAATCTCATTCCCCAAGGAAAAAAAAAAAAAGATTGAAGCATTATGGAAGTATGGAGTACAGAAGAATCCACCCTGTCAAAATCACAGGGGGAATTCCCAGGTTTGGAAATCTGTAGTCTCAGCTAGGAGATCTCTCATCTACCATAATATGAATTATGACAACAAGGTCTAACCAGTATCACCCATGGAGATGTTCTCCCCTTCTCATCCAAGTGGGGGAATGGAATTTTAATTATTAAAGTACCAGTTGCTAGATAAGTACCAGAAAGTACAAGTAGGGAGCTGCTCATAATCTACAGGACATTTAGTTACCGGGATGGTCTTCTAGATGAAAATCAGGACAACCTCTAAGATCAAATGGAGAAAGCATCCAAAGCCATGCTCATGACTGAGAGTCAGGAATCTGTAACTTCTAAAGGAATACCCAAAGTGAAAGGATTCTGAAATATGAAGAGAAACCACCACGGTGACCCAGTACATCTTACCAGATGGCTTAAACACTACCTGGGAGCTTACAGCTTTGGGCCCAGGCATCAGAGGCACTCAAAACACCTGGCTGACCATCACCTTAGCAACTAAGGGATAATGAAAGTGTTTTCTATAAATACCAAATTAATTACAGAAGACTGATTCTGTTTATACATCGCTCATTTCACCACATAATAGTATTTAAAGCAACACTTCTTCCAAAAGAAATGAATAAAATTGGACACTGCCAATATGTCACCTTTGGGTATGAAAAAGACTCCGTGCTGATATTTGAAGAGTGTTCCTCCTGATTGCCTATTGTCATAGTCGGAGATTAGAGGGGAAAGAAGGTATGGCTTCTGATTGTTACAGTCATGACAAGAAAGGCCTCCAATCACATCTTATTAATTTACCCTAGAAAAGAATGTCACGTTGACATTTCAAATTATCTTATTGCTTTGTTCACAGGATTATTTTGAGCTTGAACTCACTGGGTTTCTAGCTTGGCTATTTATGTGAGCTAATGACTCTAATCTCCCAATGTCTTGACCTGCACACAAGACTAAATTTTACTATTTATAAAAATGATTAACTACCCAATCTTGGGGTCAAACAGGTCTGGGTCTCTTGAGCAAGTGATTTAGGCACTTCTTGGTACCTCAATTTCCTCATTTCTGATTCAGAAAATAATAGTATCTCCCTTATATGTTTCTTGTGAGGACTGTGTGTGTTAATACAGGAAAAGCATTAACCTGTTGTTGTTTGTTATACCAACAAAAGGCAACTCAAGTCCCCAAACAAGAACAACAATAACAGCTAACATTCTTAGCACTCCCTACTAGCCAGGTCTTTACGTAAAGTAAATATATCTGCCAATATAATTCTCACAGCACCTCTGTAAATTAGACATTATAATAATTATCTCCACTTTACAGATGAGGAAACTGAGCACTTGGAGGTTACATTATTTACCAGGAATCCAGCCCAGGTGGTCTGGCTTCAGAGCCTGTGCTCATGCACTCGGCTACTTTACATCTAAGTCCATTTCTTGACATAGCTGCCTTTCCATATCTAGCCCTATCTCCAGCCCCAAACTTCACTCTGAAATCCAAGCTCACGTGTCCAATGTCCAACTGCTTGATCATCACAGCCCCATCAAAGTCTAAGAGACTCTCAAATGGAACAGGCTGAAACTCAACACAGGACGAGTCCCTCATTCTCTCCCTGAACCCGGCACCAGTCACTGATTCCTGGTGTCAGTTAATATCAGTTTCACCCCTCCAATCATGCTTCATGTCTCTCTTTCTCCCAAACCACACACTGACTTCATTAGTAAGTAATTATTGGCTCTACCTTCAAAATTCTCACAGAATTCACCACGTCTCACCACCTCCTCCATTCCACTCTGGCCCAGGCCACCACCATCTCTCGCCAGGGTCACTGCTATAGCCTCCTGACAGGTCACTCCAAATCAGTCCATGTGCCCCTTCCTTCATAATACAACCCAGCAGCCACAGTCAGCTCGATACCTTCCAATGACTGTCTGTCCCACCCCAGGTAAAAGCCAAAATTTGTGTGGGACTCTACATACTACTGTTCATGCTGTCTTCTCTGACCTTGCCCTCTCCAACTTTCCCCCTTTCCTACTCTGCTCCAGCCATACAGGCACATGCTGTTTCTGAAACACCTGGAGCACCGCCACCTCTGGGCCTTTGCACTTACTGTTGCGTCTTCCTTGAATACTTTGCTACCAGATATTGACATGGTGCCTGCCCTCTTTCACCTCCTGGTCTCTTCTTACTTAAGCCTTTACCTCTTTCCTCCTTTGATCCCATTTCTTTCCTTTGCTTTATTTTTCTCCATCATTTTTATCACCATCTAACACACTATGCATTTTGCTCATTTGTTCTGTTTATTACCTTCCCAGTAGAATATAAGCTCTGTGGGAGGCAGGGATTTTTATCTATTTTGCTCATTTCTGTATCTCCCATACCTAGACCATGCCTGGCATATAGGTAATGCTCAATATATATTTAATGAATAAATAATTGAATAAGTCAGTTTCCTCCCTGCTAGGAGCCAAAACCCATGCAGCAGCATGCCAACGATAATACAATGAACTTCATAATGGTTTCCTTGCCCAAAGCCTTCCCTGAAAGTTTACCTCTGTCCTCATGTCCAATCTTGAAAACTCATTTCTTTGGGCTAAATCTTATTAATTTACAAATCCTCATGAGAAGGAAGATAGTAATAAGTTACTATTACTCAGTAGTATCTTAATATAAGTTGGTTTGTATAGCTTTTCCCACCTTGTGAATTACCTAAGAACACGTTCACATACAAGAAAGGGAAAAGATATCTAGGGGAGACAGAGCGCCAAGGAAATAACCTGATGTCAATAACCTGATGTTGAGCATATGGGATGTGGCAGAGGAGGGGGGTGGAAGCACCAGCATGGGGAGGACACAACGAGGGAAGATGAGTTTCTCTTCCCTTCACATACCTCAGGCTGGTCCAGAATCTCCAGGAAGAAATCTCTTGCCGCTGGCACTATTTCTCAGCTTCAACTGAGCACCTTGACTTTTTTCTTTCTTTCTCTCTATTCTTTTGCTCAGCCACAAGACCCAAGAGTTCAGTCTCTCCCTACTCTGCAAGGCTACTCACAACTACTTCACCGCTCAATGTTTTTCCATAACTCAGAATGAATGAATCGGAAATCTCCCCAGCTCCGCCATAGCACAAGCCTCTGTGAGTTTAGTCCTTTCGGCAGTGTGGCCTTGTATAGATGTCCCCAAACTGACTGCATATTACAGTAACAGACAGGGTTTAGAAACATTGTAACTAACTTTTCTATACTCATTCTGGAGTGAGACCAAGGAGCTGGTGAATTCCCGCTGGTGATGTGAAGGTGTGGCCATGGCTGAAAGTGACTAGAGTGGGAGAGGCAGGGTCCACATGGAGAAGATCAAGGTTCGGAGGCCTGGCTCCAGCTCTCACCAGATATGACGTTAGCAAAGCCACTTCATCTTTCTGAATCAGGTCCCTGCTTAGAAAAATGACCACTGTTATTTCTTGGAATTATTGTAGAGATTAAGTAATAAAATCATAGGAAAATGTTTTTAAAGGGCCTCACTACTTTTGCATAGTTACTCAAGGGGGAAGAAGTTGGAGATCACTTGAATAAAGAAAACATACTGAAGAAATTTAAATAAAAAAAAGAAAACAGAGCAATCCAGGGGATTCCAGACCAAATAGCTATTTTTCTAATAGCCGTGACAACACAGAAGAGTATCTGCACATCAGGATGTAAGAAGCACAGCCCCAGAGACAGGCTGTTCCACCACAAGGGTCAGCAGTACTGATCTTTAACTGTCAAAGTGATCTATATTCACTATACTACATGTATACAATACCATTAAGAAAAACAGGAAAAACACCGAAACTCATAATCTAACCACATATATCACCATTACCACCATCTTCCAAACCTTAAAGCATAAAGGATACAAAAATATACAAGACAGGAGTTCCTGTCATGGCACAACGGAAACAAATCTGACTAGGAATCATGGGGTTGCAGGTTCGATCCCCAGCCTCGCTCAGTGGGTTAAGGACCTGGTGTTGCCGTGAGCTGCAGTGTAGATTGTAGATGCGGTTTGGATACCACATTGCTGTGGCTGTGGTGTAGGCCAGCAGCTGTAGCTCAGATCAGATCAGACCCCTAGCCTGGGAACCTCCATATGCCATGAGTGTGGCCCTTAAAAGCAAAAAAAAAAAAAAAAAAAAAAAAAAAAAAAAAAAAAAAAAAAAAAAAAAGCAAGACAAAGACCATACATATTATTCTTTAACACCCTCTGCTTACTTAATATGACAATAACATCTTTCAATAGGAATGAATGCAGATCTTTCATCATTGTCCTAAAGGTTACACAATAACCAATTTCTGAGCACTTATCACTTAGGCTATTTCCAATTTTCTGTCCCTTATAAACAATTCTACAATATAACCTTGTACGTATGTCACTATTCACCTGACCAATTATTTTCCTAGAATAAATTCCGAGTAACAAAAATTGCTCAAACAGAAGGTAAAAAAAATTATAGTAAAGGGTTTCTATTACAAGAAAAATACAAGATTTTTAAAAACTCAAACAATATATGCTCATTGCTCATTAAAATCTATGTTCTTCTTGGGCACAGTCAGACCAAATTTCTCAGCCTCTCTCTCTCTCTCTTTTTTTTTTTTTAATTTTTATGGCTGCACCCAAGGCATATGGACGTTCTTGGGACAGGGATTGAATCCAAGCTGCAGTCGATATCTATGCTGCAGCTGAGACCCACACCACAACTGCAGCAACACCTGATCCTTTAACTGCTGAGCCAGGTGGGGGATCAAACCTGCACCTCTGCAGCCACCCGAGCTGCTGCAGTCGGATTCTTAACCCATTGTGCCATGATAGGAATATGCCTAGCCTCTCTTAAAGTTGGGTACAACCATTTAACCAGTGGAATGCATACTAAATGGTAGATGCCAAGTGCCAGTCTGGCCCATTGAAACCTCTCATGCAATCCTCCTGTGTCTTGTGTTGAAGATGGCAGAGTCTCCATCAGCCTGGATCCTTGAATAACCATCACAAACATAGCTTATCGCCTGCTAAACTGGAATAAGCTTACGTCAATTACCTAAGTAAGAAATCTTTTTTTCTATTGCATTCAGGTCATTATGTATCTTGGGATTTACTTGTGACAGAAATGAGACCTCCTTAATACAGAAATGTATACCTTAGAGTCCTGACATAACAGGACCCTAACATATGTGGCATTGCCTTGGTTAGTGGAGAAACTTTTTAATAGAGCCTCAAAAGACAGAGACCCACAATATACAGTGGTGAGACATTTGATAAAATGACTGTCTTAGAAGGCAGGCCCAGTGCTTACCACGCTTTCAGTTGTGGGGAGAGTAGTTAGAAAACAGGTATTGGAGTATGTTGACTCTTACTTGTACATTTAGGAAGAATTTACAAGAAAGAGATAAGCTCAAAAAAGAACTGGTTGATTTTTAAGCAGAAATAAAAGAGAATGGAGAAAGTCTAAAAAACATTAGATTTGGGAGTTCCCTTCGTGGCTCAGTGGTTAACGAATCCGACTAAGAATCATGAGGTTGCGGGTTCAATCCCTGGCCTTGCTCAGTGGGTTAAGGATCCGGCGTTGCCGTGAGCTGTGCTGTAGGCTGCAGACACGGCTCGGATCCCGCGTTGCTGTGGCTATGGCGAAGGCCGACAGCTACAGCTCCTGTTAGACCCCTAGGCTGGGAACCTCCATATGCCGCGGGTGCGGCTCTACATAAAGGCAAAAAGAGAAAAAAAAATTAGATTTGGCAGAACTGAAAAGTTTACCTGCTTCTGAACCACAAACAATATGAAATAAGATTAAAAATAGGTCTTGAAGGTCCATTAATTTGTATTGGTTAAACAGAGGTACTAAACACTGTGGCAAAAATCACATTAGATATGCTTCCTTTCCACCTAAGCTTTTAGTTGCCAATGACTTTCAGAGAGCCTCATCTTAATAGATGAGGGAGAGAGTGTTGGGTTAGAAAGTAAAGTAGAGAAGGCTCGGGTATGAGGTCTTGGAAGAAAGACTTTGCTGTTATGATTACTCTCACGTAAAAGTAACTGGAAGCACATAGATCAGAAGCCTGTTAAATACTTAAAGAAATGATATCACCAAAGAAACCTGTGCCTAAATTAAAAAAGCTTTGACTATTCAAGCCTTAAAAAAACTCTTGGACACCATATTGGCTTAGGCAGGAAGCAAGCTGAGGAGGACTCACCCCTAGAGCTCACTCCACTCAGGGCCCTGGAGGATAATGGACAAGCAGCCACACCCAGAGCAGGGAACCAGGGTCATTCAGCAACCGAGCGGGTTCATCCAAGGGGGCCATATCGGGATTTATTTAAGAAACTTTTCCTACTGCCAGGGAAGGGGGTTTTCAAAATGCTGGCCCATCAGGATTTCATCATTACCTTGAACTAGTTATTGCTGTGTGACTATTCTTCCCTTTGCTGAATGGGAGTTGTCACTGTAGTCACCCCGTCCCAGCTCTCCATCACCATATTGGGGGGGGGGTGCGTGGGGGGGGTGCGTGTGTGGGTGCAAACGCTCACTGGAGGGGGGCAGATAACTTGTCTTCTTAATACACAGACCACTAGGAACACATCTGGATACAATTAAGAGACTGTGATCCCCTTGCAACCTTGCCTTCGAATCTTACACAGAATTTGGATGGACATTGAATTATCTCCCTTAAGGAAGAGGGTAAGTGTGTTCTCTGTGTGGATGGAATAGACAAACTGGATATTTGTGGCCATAAAGCCAGACTATGGTAGGAACTGCTAGCTATTCACCAAAACCCTGGTTCTGCTCCTCTTCCTGGGAACACAGCTAGATCCTATTCCCCAGCTTTCCTTGCAATTAGATATGGTCCTATGACTGACTTCCAGCAAGCTGAATGTGAGCAGAAGTACAATTTTCAGGCCTGGCTCATTAAACACACACACACAGACACACAGACACATACACAGACACACAGACACACACACACAGACACACACACCTTCAGTGAATAACCTTCTATGTTTATTTCCCTTCTGCCACTTGGCATCAACGCCCTCAACACTGGATGTGATTTCAGAACCAGAAAAATCTCACAAGCTGCATGTTGAAAACTGACCCCTAGATGACCTCGTGAAGAATACCTCCTTCCCCAGGTCCAGGGACTGCCTTGGATTCACTACCCAAAGGAAAACTAAACTTCTATGTTCTCAACCATCAACTCTATTTGGTATGCTTGTTCCAGCAGATAGCCTGCCCTGACGCATATAATTCAAAATCATATGAAAGAGAGGGTCCAGTTATTCTATCTAACCACGGTTCCTGAGGTGACTGACTGCTAATACCCTTGTGTACCCTTCTTAAGCTTTTTCTGTGCTTGTATATACACACATATGTATTACAAATATTTATGTATGCATACATTACAAAAATGGGATCACACTGTCTACACTGTTCTAAGATACTTTTAAAGAGAATGAGGGAAGTTCTTGTGTGGCACAGTGGCTTAAGGATGTGTCATCACCACAGCAGTGGCACAGGCTGCAACTGTGGCACAGGTTCAATCCCCGGCCCGGGAACATCCACATGCTGTGAATGTGGCCTAAAAATTAAATCAAGAGATTCAGTATCAATTTTAATAAGACATAGATTCATGTGGCTAAGTGGCATTCTGTGCCTTTACTGAAATAACAGTTATTCATTTGGGGCTAACAAAAGCTATGAAACAAGCCCATAAAAATATTTGTTACTCTCAAAAACACTTTAATAGCCAGAATATGAGATATCCAAAAATAAGGGTATTTAATATTACCCAGAATTATGTAGAAATAACAACTTCTACTCCAGTAATAGAGGTAAAATCAAGAGCAAAATTCTACATAGAAAATAGAAATTCTATAGAAAATAGAACAACTTCTATCTGGCCCTCGAGCATTTGTCTTCTTAGTGTATTTTTTTCCCAATAAAGCCCAGGAGATCAGTATAGACAAAAGCAACCAGAGTCTTTTAATTTAATACTGTGTTGGAAGAACAGGTACTGGTGAGCAACTGCTGCATTGCCCAACGCTTTTCTTACCTTAATTAGAAATATCTTCAGACATTTATTTTTTAAAATGCTCCATTCCAGAGTCTTTATATGGTAAACCATTTCAACTATTGTCTCAAAAGGTAACACTTGCTCTGGAATTCCTAGAAAATGTCACATTACTGATGACATCTCGGTGTTTAAGAACACTTGGTACCATCTTCCAGTTTGTAAACGTCAAGTCTGTTTTTTCTCAGTCACTCATCCATTTTCAGCATAGCTCAGAATTCCCAGATTGTCCTTCACATAACTCTTCATTAACCAGTCCCTCTCACCCCCTTGTGCACAGGTATGAGTGGAAAGCCCCCTCTTCTGTGTTCCCATAGCATTCTGCAATGGAAGCCAATAAATCCATTATTGTCATTGTCACCACACTTATGAAAAGTCTATGTGCCAGATGCTATATAATGGACTTAATATATACATTATTTCACTCAAATCTTATATTCTATTTTATGATGAGGAAACTGAGACATAATTTAGTAAATGGTGAGTGTCAGAGGCAAGGTTCAAAGCCAGGCAAACTAGTCCGGGAAACCATATTCTAAAGAATCAACCACAAGTCTGTTCTCCACGTCTGTGAGTCTTTTTGTTTTGCAGATAAGTTCATTTGTGCCACATTTTAGATTGCACATATAAGTGATATAATACGGTATTTGTCTTTCTCTTTAGTGCTTACTTCACTTATTATAAGAATCTCTAGTTGTATCCATGTTGTGGTAAATGGCATTATTTTGTTCTTTTTTATGACGGAGTAGTATTCCATCTTCTTTTGCATGGCCATTCTGGCCGGTGTAAGGTGGTACCTCATAGTGGTTTTGATGTGCATTTCTCTAATAATTAGTGATGTTACCACATCTTCTTAATCCATTTATCTGCCAGTGGACATTTAGGTTGTTTCCATGTCCTGACTATTGGGGGAGAGGGAAGAAGTAGAACAGACATGGAGTTTGGGGTTTGTAGATGCAAACTATTACATTTAGAATGGATAATCAAGGAGGTCCTACTGTACAGCACAGGGAACTATATCCAATCTCTTGGGATAGAACATGATGGAAGATAGTATGAGAAAAAGAATGTATGTGTATTTATATATGTATATATGACTGGGACAACTATGCTTACAGAAGAAATTGATAGAACACCTTAAATCTACTATACTTTAATAAAAATAATCTTTTAAAAGTTTACAGACTCAAAAAAAGTCAGCAATAGTTGGTTTTATTACCTTCTTCTCTTCTCTTATTCACCAAATATTTATTGATATCTATTATAAGCCAGGCTTACTTTCACAGGACATGAGCACCTTGAAGTAAGGGACTATGTTTTTTCATCTTAGAATTCCCAGTGCTCAGTATGATACCCAAGTGATAGTCGCTGCTCAAAAAATTTGTGATGCATCATCAATACAAAAAAATATATAAGAATATTCTCTGCCCTGCTTCTATATGGTCTAACGGGAAGACAAGAAATACTCCCTCTAAAACAAAGAGGAATGTGATAACATATTCTTGCTACTAGAAATATATGAAATAGAGGATGGACCTCTGCAAGTTAACAGTCCTGATCTTTTGAAATAGAACTAGAAGTACAATTACAAAGATTGGTTTGGTCGTTTCTAATTCCAAGGTGTATGTCTTTCAATTTTGTTAGGGGTCCAGAAACTATACAGATCATTCCAGGTTCACATGGAGAGATGAAAATTCACAGAGCAAGTGTGGATTGAGATGGATTTTTGGAGAATAAGTAGAATTTGAATTCAATCCAAAATTTTGGCACTTTCCAGGCTAGGGAAATAACAATGGATCCATGGAAACAGGAATGGTTATGGTGTCATGGAAGTAAGTATGGAGACCAGTCTAACTACAATAAAGAAAAGAAATCTATAATGATAGGAATTCAATAAGATGATGGTGATAGATGATGATGATTAATAGACAGGCAGACAGACAGACAGACAAAGCAGGTTCTGATTCTTAGAGGGGAGAGACTTACCAAAGAGTAAAGTTGGAATTAAGAAGCTATTTTAGGTTCGTCAACAGAAAAAAAAATGACATTATAAAAGTGGTATAATAAGCACCTTGGGCTGGCATCTGAAGTTCTGAAGGTCTGGGAAGAACTCTCTTCTTATTCTTTCCTATCTTTCTCTTGGGCTAGAGACAGGCAATCTCAAGATGACTGTAATTCAGTAAAAAGAGCCAGTGGAGAACTGGCCACATAATTTGGGCTGCAGCCACAAGAACAATCCTCCTACAGCTGAGCCTTCAGATTTTGTTCCTTGACAAAGAACTAAAGCCACCCAGAGAGGTTTCTTTTTATCTTAGACAGACACTGTACTATGGGTAAACCACTTTCCTGGCTCTCTTTTGCCAGTCTCCGCCATCTCCACTCCCAGGCCTGAAAGAGCACTTCTTAGACACTTAACCCAAGAACTGTCCACTACAACGGCACCCTCTACCCCTTGCTCCTAAGTGGAGGTACAGCACCGGCCCCCCCCCACTCACACCCAGAACATCCCCAGATCACAGTGGCTGTCTCCATGGCTACTGGCGTTCTCCAGTGGTTCAAACCTGCCTCCAGAAGGAAGCCAAACTCCTCAGTTTTGTTTTCACAACCCTGCTAAAGTTGACAGTCACTCTCTGGCTCAGTTTGACCTCATAACAGAGACTCACAGACTCTCTCCACAGCCAAGCTAATCAGCCTACTGTAGCCCTAGGTCTGTCTCTACTTCTCATGTCTTACCCCGGCTCTGAATTGAATCCTTGCCTCCACTCTATTAATCATTCTTCACATCCCAGTGTTCCTTTGAACTTTTAAAATTATTGTTTCTAAAAAAAAAAAAAAAAAAAAAAAAAAAAGGAGTTCCTGTTGTGGCTCAGCGGTAACAAACCCAACTAGTATCCATGAGAATGAAAGTTCAATCCCTGGTCTTGCTCAGTGGTTAAGGATCCAGCATTGCTGTGAGCTGCTGTATCAGTCTCAGATCCAGCTTGGATCCCACGTTACTGTGGTTGTGATACAGACCAGCAGCTGCAGTTCTGATTTGGCCCCTGGGAACTTCCACATGCCATGAGTGTGACCCTAAAAAGACAAAAATATCTGTATGTATTTATTACTGTTTCTACAAATTTCTTAGACACTTTATTTTAAACTCTTACATTATTATTTAACTGTTCTTATGAAAATGTCACTTCCTATCAATTACATTCCATGAGGTAAAGACTGTTGAAAGCTTTTGTATCCTTCACAGTCCTGAGCACCCATAGGTGCTCAATAAACACTCCCTTATGTGAATTTATGACTACTAATTATTCATCTAGATATTTGGTGAAATGGCAGCAAGGGGACTGATTAGAAATGGGTAATTCATCATTTCTCCCATTGTGTCATGTTGCAGAATTTTAATTAGAATGACTCTTGGCATTACATATGGCTGTTCAGAAAATCAGGATGCAGTTTTAGCTCAAGGGTTTGATTTGCCTGAGACTGAATGTGGATGACTATATTATTCTAAAGCAACCATACATTGTACCTCAAAAATAACTATTTTTGCACTCTGCTCATTAATGCTTAGCAGAGCTAGCTGGGAAGACACATCAGACCAGCACCAATCTGACAGTTCATTTTTCACTACTATTTTCTTCATCTATTGCAAAACAAACAGTGATTTGCTAAACTGAGTTTTCTCTCTCAGTGCAATAAGCCTGGTAATAGCAGAGTTTCTCTAAAAACACCTATGCCTCTTCCAGTCCTACAGAATATAGTACATCCATACTGACTGCACCCAGGAAAGGCAAAATGAAGACAGGTGTCATTTTTTTTTTAAAGAAAACTCAAATGCAGTAACCTATCAAAACCACAATAATTTTAAAAATCAGAAATAGCCTATTAAAATTACAGAAGAATTGACTGCATTACAGAAGAATAGACTGCAATGTGCTATAAGTACATCAAATTCCTGGCATTTGTGAAGTTAAAAATCACTGTTTCTATTATTGTATTCACAAACAAATAATACGTGGTGATCTATTGTGTTGCAGAGGCACAAGTTTGAGTCATAAATGCTGAAGTGATTCTTATGTACAATATGATTTCACTCAATGTCAGAAACAACTTTGTCAAGTAGGTATTACCACACTCCCACTTAACAGTTGAGAACATGCAAAGTATATACTTTCATGGCATTCGTAAATGTTGGCATTCTTGAGGCTGTCTGCTCTGTTTCAATGCCATTCTAATTCCCAAGAGTAAAAGCATCTCAGGCACAAACTTCCTCTAAAGATCTTTTTCTTTTACTGGGATTCGGATATGCAACAATTTTTCTTTTCTTCTCAACCAAAGCTGAGATTGATACCAACAGAGTAGGGCCTTCATTTTATCTTGTTCATTAACAAAGTTCATTCATCTCTGCAAAGCTGTCATTTGATTCTCTAAGATTCACAAGCAAAATTTGCATGTGGTGGTAGGGAGCTAGTGTCAGAGAAGTCAACTAAAAAATGCAAAAAGGAAGTGTGCCATCCCAAATTAAGAGATACTTCCAAGTGCTCCTCAAATCTGGCTGATAAATGCAACAGGGAGAGTACAGTCCTTGCACTGGCCAAAGGCTGGGCAAATAGTCTAAATTCGGCTGAAGAAGAAGGAGGAGGAGCAGGTGGAGGAGGAGAGGGGAGAGGGAGAAGGAGGAGAAGAAACAGCAGCAGCAACAATAGTAGAGGAGGAAGAGGAAGAAGGAGAAGAAGAAGAGGAAGAAGAGAA
>PVHT021183666.1:13079962-13095681 GCA_004024745.2 Catagonus wagneri
AGAAGAGGAGGGGGAGGGGAGGAGGAAAAAGACAGATGGGGAGGGGAGGGGGAGGAGATGGAGAGGGAAAAGGAGGAGAAGAAGAGGAGGAAGAGGGAGAAGAGGAAAAAAAATAAAGAAGGAGAAAAAGAGAAGAGGAGAAAAGAAAGGGAAGAGAGGGGAGAAGAGAAAGAAGGAGAGGGAAGGGAAGGACTAAAGTGTTAAAGTTAAGATCAAAGAATTCGGAGTTCCCCGTCATGGGCAGCAGAAACAAATCTGACTGGGAACCATGAAGCTGCGGGTTCGATCCCCAGCCTTGCTCAGTGGGTTAAGGATCCAGCGTTGCCGTGAGTTGTGGTGTAGGTCATAGACGCAGCTCAGATCTGGCGTTGCTGTGGCTGTGGCGTATGCTGGCAGCTGTAGCTCCAATTAGGTCCCTATCCTGGGAACCCCATATGCCACGGGTGTGGCCCTAAAAAGCAAAAAAAAAAAAAAAATCAAAGAATTCCTCTTTCTGGTTCCCCAAAAGTCTTTCCAAAAACACAAAATGCCAGGGTTTTTTAAATTCCCTCATGTTCTTGACAGATACCAATGTGTGGGGATTAGCTGAGTGGTATACCTCTGCCTAACTCCTCCTACCAATCCAGGAACTACAGTTTAAGAAATACAACAGAAGCAAAGACGAAAGTCAAAATACTGCTTTCAGTAGTAGTGCAGACACATCAAAGAAGGCAACTTGTGAAAGCTTGATAACTCCCTATCCAGATCCATGACGATATTTGAGACAGCACATGCAACAGTGTGCTGCTTCTGGGAAGAACAGGGCTCTTGGACAGAGCCTCTCCAAACAATGAAGAGACCTGCTTCCTTCCAACCAGGCACCTCAATCCATCTCGGCTAGGAGAAGAAAGGGGAGGGTGAGAGCCACAGAAGTCTGCTTTGGGAAAATCACTTTTCATGGAAATCAGGAGAGAAGAGTATTCTCTCCAACAGGTGGGATCTGTCATGCATCAGTACATTCGCCAGCCCAGAGAGCAGCCCTGTTAGCCACTCCACAGCTATCATCCCGTGGAAAGGGAATGCATATCCTGCCCCCTGTCTTTATAAGTATCACCTCCCCTCAAGGCCACATAAGCCACACATACACCTAAGCAGCTTCTGGGAAGAGTAAAACACAGGAGATGTTAAAATTCAGTAAAAAAAAAAAAAAAACAAGGGCCTCAAAATCTACTTTTATTTAATGGGGCTATTAATTTTTTGGATGAGACTAAATAAATAACAAAGTCCCCCTTATTCCACCCAAAATGTAGACCTCATATGGTATATTAGTGAATAAAGTCAAAAAAGAAATACATTCTCTCTGCCCATCTGAGTGTGGAAAGGAGAAATTTGCATCTCCCAGATCAGATACAGCTTACAAAATTAAGCACGTTATAAAACAGGGCAATAAAAATAAAAAGTTAAGGAGACCAATGAAACTGAAATGAACAAAGAAGTAGATAGTTAACTAACCTCATGAGATAGTTAGTACCAAAAATGATCACAAAACTTGGCTTCAAGTTTCAAAGAACTCTTAGCAACTGGAAAAAAAGTATGCAGTTCAGTGGATTCACGGTTGACTCCTCCTCCATCTATTAATTTTCAGTTTCAATTTGAAAGCTGTGATTTCTTAATCTAGATGTTTAAAAGAAATGAAATTTGTAGACCAGGATTTCACAGAGTAAAACCTATTCCTTGACTTCAAACTAGAAATCTCTGGAAGCTGAATTAACATTTAGACCACTAGGGTGCAATTTAGGAAATTATTGCTTCTTCACGGACTCAAATGGTACTCCAATGGAATAAAAGATTACACTAAATCTACACTTTATTAAATTGCACCTTGGAGTTCTGTACTATTGGATAGTACCCTTCAGGTACCAGAATATGGCTGTTTGTTGTTGCTCTCTGTAGAACTAAAGGCAATTACCTATTAGCATGTGCTTAGAAGCCAAACACTTTATAGACAATCCCAAGGGAGAAAACGAAAAAGGTTAATTCTATTTGAATGAATACAACACTGCTTCCCTAATTTGGTCCCTATTGTGTAATTATTTAATGACACTAAGCATAACAGATTAATTTCTAAAAGTGAGTTAACATTTCATATCAATAAAAATGACTGGAAATTTAGGAGGATGTTTTGTGTTTCAAATGTCTCAAGCTGATGATATCAATTTACTTCTTGAATCTAGGACTCCCTAAAATAACCCCTGAATCTATACATGAACTCTGAAGACTTTTCGCCAGGTATTATAGACTTTCACAGTCCATTATGGCAGCCACCAACCATATATGGTTACTTAAATTTAAATTTTAACTAATTAAAATTAACTAAGATTTAAAATTCCAGGGAGTTCCTGTTGTAGCTCAGTGGAAACAAATCTGACTAGCATCCATGAGGATGCAGGTTCCATCCCTGGCCTCACTCAGTGGGTTGGCGATCTGGCATTGCCATGAGCTGTGGCACAGGCTGGCAGCTGCAACTCCAGTTAGACCCCTAGCCTGCTAACTTCCATATGCCACAGGTGTGACCCTAAAAAGCAAAAAAATAAAAAATAAAAGAATAAAATTCCATTCCCCAGCCACTCTAGCCACTTCCAGTGCTCAATAGCCACATGTGACTAATGGCTACATACTGAACAGCACAGAAAATTCCATCATTGCATATAGTTCTCTTGACAGTACTGCTAAAGTTGACAAAGTAACTGCTAATGAATTTATTTAATAATAAGGTAAAAGTGAATTATATCTATTTATTATCTGTTAAAGACTGGAGAGTTTGTTGCTTGTTTTTGTTTTAATGTGAACATTTATTGTTTTATGCTAATGTACTTTCATTGTAATTTTCAGCAAAAATTTGTCCTGACATCTTACAATGTTCCTAGCTCTGTTTTAGGCACTACAGAACCACCTGAGTTCAATCTAGTGGAAGAGAAATTCCAGTAACAGATAATTACAATCCAATGAAATAGGAACTCCAATAAAGGGTGAGAAGTAAAAAACCCCTTGGGGATGAGAGTTATGGGAAAAGGAGTGACATTTTAGCTGGATCTCAAGCATGGTTAGGGTTTCCCAAAGCCCATATACGAGAGACAGAAGGTATTTGGGACGAAGAAGACAGTTCAGGAGCCTGTTACGGCTCAGCAGAAACAAAACTGACTAGTAGCCATGAGGACACAGGTTCAATCCCTGGCCTCACTCAGTGGGTTAAGGATCTGGCATTGCTGTGGCTGTGGTATAGGCCAGTACCTGCAGCTGTTATTTGACCCCTAGACTGGGAACCTCCATATGCCATGTGTGTGGCCCTAAAAAGCAAAAGAAAAGAGCTCATATGGTCACATGGAGATATTAAAGAATAAGATGCATCCAAGAACTAAAAGACGCTAAATCAGAGTATGTAATTAGTGGGGGAGAACTAAATGGAAGGTGGTGAGATTAGAATTATAGGTTGAGGCCAGACAGGAAGCAGGCCATGCTATGGAGGCAGGGCTTACTTTGCAGACACTATGGAATTAATAAAGGTTTTAGCATATAGCACATTTATACTCTGACAAAAAAAAAATGAAACTAGCTGATTGCAGAGGATGGACTAGAGAAAATAAAAACGATTAAATGCATATGAGAGACAATTTAAAATTGGAAATTTATACCACACAGCAACTTACTGTTAGATGCCAAAGAAAAACAATATTCCTCTACACAAATACACATTTATATAAATATGCATATAAACATACTTATTGTTAACTAGACTTATTGTGGTCATTTTGCAGTATATAGAAATCATTATGTTGTACACCTGAAAATAATATAATGGTGTATGTCAATTATACCTCAATTTAAAAAACGTACTTATAGATTACCAAAAATAAATATAATTGTAAAATGCTAACGAGGCTATATGGATGTATGGATGTGTAACCCAGAATCCAATTTATTTCTAGATTCTATGGTCTGAGGACACATACATATGTACCCCACACACACATACACACACCATGTATTAAGTTCCTACTCTACGTCAAGACCTGTGTTAACCACCATTCCCACATTATCCCATTTTAAACTTTAGCAGCTACCTGGGAGATAGGAACTATTTTCCCCATTTAAAAATTACGAGCCAGATAGGTTGTATATCTTATCTTAACCAGACAACTAGGAAGAAACAGAGTCAGACACTAAGGTCAAGCATATATAATTTTTAAGCCTGTACTTTTAATTTCTAGTCAATATTGCCTTCTAGGATAATATAACATACTTGATTCACAGAGGTTCAGATCTAGCATTCTTGAAATATGCTCACTAGAATGACATGAGATAAAAAGAAAAGATTAACACGGAAAAAAAAATTTGATAAAGCTTGCTGCTCTAACACATTCATCATATCTCAATAACGGCTTAAAGATGGGTACACTGGACAAGACATTTACTCATTTAAACAGAGATGTACCATTGGAGGGAAAAGTATGGGCTCCAATCACCTGACTTCAGAGTTCTCTCCTAGTGGCTCTAAACTAGAAGTGCAATAATGTAGGATAATATTAAGCAGAGTCTCCTTTGCACAAATTCACTTCCAGCCTGTTCCACCACAAGGGCAAAGATGCCTCTGAAGTCACTGTCCTGGCCACCCCATCACCTTGCCTACAGAGACTAACTGCAAGAGAAGTTCACCTGGAACAAGACAGAGGCAATCAGAGGTCAATGAGCTTTGCAGCAGCCCATGCAAAGGAACACAGAGGAAGAAAGCCAACCACCCCATAAAAATATTAATAATAATAACCTCAACAAATTTGAGAGTATAGAAACTATTTCAAGTATCTCCTCTGACCACAATGGCATGAAAGTAGAAATCAACCACAGGAAAAGAAATGAGAAAAAACTAACTATCCTGGAGATTTAACAACATGCTATGAAAAAAACAGTGGTTCAATGAGGAAATCAAGAAGGAAACTAAAAAACACCTCGAGACAAATGATAATGACGACACAACCACACAAAATTTATGGGATGCCACAAAAGCAGTTCTCAGAAGGAAATTCATAGTGATACAGGCCTTCCTCAAAAAATAAGAAAAATCTCAAGTCAACAACTTAACCCACCATCTAAGATGAATTAGAAAGAGAAGAACAAACAAAACCTAAAGTCAGCAGAAGGAAGGAAATCATAAAGATCAGAGAGGAAATCAATGAAATAAGAGATTCAAAAAAAAACAATAGAAAAAAATCAATAAAGCCAAGAGCTGGTTCTTCGAAAACATAAAAAATATTGACAAACCTCTGGCCAGACTCACCAAGAGGAGAGAAAAAAAAAACCCAAATAAACAAAATAAGAAATGAAAAAGGAGAAGTCACAATGGATACTACAGAAATACAAAAAACCATGAGAGAATACTATGAACAACTGTATGCCAACAAATTTGACAACCTAGAGGAAATGGACAACTTTCTAGAGACTTACAGCCTGCCAAAACTGAATCAAGAATAAATAGATCAACTGAACAGACCAATCACTAGAAATGAAATTCAATATGTCATAAAAACACTGCCTACAAATAAAAGTCCAGGACCAGATGGCTTCACAGGCGAATTCTACCAAACATGCAAAGAGGAACTTATACCCATCCTCCTTAAACTCTTCCAAAAGGTTGAAGAAGAAGGAACATTCCCAAAGACATTCTATGATGCCACCATCACCCTAAGACCAAAACCAGACAAAGACACCACCGAAAAAAGAAAACTATAGGCCAATATCATTGATGAATATAGATGCAAAATTCTTAACAAAATTTTAGCCAACCGAAGTGGGATTCATCCCAGGTTCACAAGAATGGTTCAACATACATAAATCAGTCAAAGTCACACGCCACATTATAAAGTAAAAGTCAAAAACCACATGATCATCTCAATAGATGTAGAAAAAACATTTGACAAAGTCCAACATCCATTCATGATCAAAATTCTTACCAAAGTGGGTATAGAGGGAACATACCTTAACATAGTAAAAGCCATTTACCACAAACCCACAGCAAATACAATACTCAATGGAGAAAAACTGAAAGCCTTCCCACTAAAATCTGGAACAAGACAAGGATGCCCACTCTCACCACTGTTATTCAACATAGTATTGGAAGTCCTAGCCACAGCAAGAAGACGAACAAAAGAAACAAAAGGTATCCAAATTGGAAGAGAAGAGGAAAAATTGTCACTGTATGCAGATGACATGATACTATACATAGAAAACCCTAAGGACTTAACGCAAAAACTACTCAAACTGATCAACAAATTGAACAAAATAAGCAGGATACAGGATTAACATTCAGAAATCAGTAGCATTTCTGTATACTAACAATGAAATATTAGAAAAGGAATATAAAAATACAATACCCTTTAAAATTGCACCTAAAAAAAAATCAAATACCTGGTAATAAACATGACCAAGGAGGTGAAAGACTTATATGCTGAGAACCATAAAACTCAGAAATTATAGAGGATTCAAAGAAATGGAAAGATAGTCCATGCTCCTGGGTTGAAAAAATTAACATTGTAAAAAATGTCCATACTACCCAAAGCAATCTACAGATTCAGTGCAATCCCTATCAAATTAACCATGACATTTTTCACAGAACTAGAACAAACAATCCAAAAATTCATATGGAATCACAAAAGACCCATAATTGCCAAAGCAATCCTGAGGAATAAAAACCAAGCAGGAGGCATAATTCTCCCAGACTTCAGGCAATATTACAAAGCCACAGTTATCAAGACAGTGTGGTACTGGTTCCAAAGCAGACACATAGACCAATGGAACAGAATAGAAAACCCAGAAATAAACCCAGACGGCTACAGCCGATCAGTCTTTGACAAAGGTGGCAAGAATATAAAATGGGAAAAAAAACAGTCACTTCAGCAAGTGGTGCTGGTCAAACTGGACAACTGCCTGTAAATCAATGAAACTGGAACACACCCTCACGCCATGCACAGAAATAAATTCAAATTGTCTTAAACACTTGAATTTAAGACAAGACACCATCAAACTCCTAGAAGAGAACATAGGCAAAACATTCTCTGATATCAACCTTACAAATGTTTTCTTAGGTCAGTCTCCCAAAGAATCAAAAATAAAAGCAAAGATAAACCAATGGGACTTAATCAAACTGACAAGCTTTTGCACAGCAAAGGAAACCTTAAAAAAAAAACAAAAATACAACTTACAGAATGGGAGAAAATAGTTTCAAACGATGCAACTGACAAGGGCTTAAACTCTAAAATTTACAAACAACTTATACAACTCAACAGCAAAAAAAGCCAAAAACTCAATTGAAAAATGGGCAAAAGACCTGAACAGACATTTCTCCAAAGAAGATATACAGATGGCTAACAAGCACGTGAAAAAATGTTCAATATCACTGATTATTAGAGAAATACAAATCAAAACTACCATGATGTACCACCTCACACCAGTCAGAATGGCCAGCATTAATAACTCCACAAAAAACAAATGATGGAGAGGGTGTGGAGAAAAGAGAACCCTCCTGTACTGTTGGTGGGAATGTAAGCTGGTACAACCACTACGGAAAACAGTATGGAGGTACCTTAGAAAAGTATATATAGAACTACCATATGATCCAGCAATCCCACTCCCGGGCATATATCTGGACAAAACTTTCCTTGAAAAAGACACATGCACCTGCCTGTTCATTGCAGCACTATTCACAATAGCCAAGACGTGGAAACAACCTAAATGTACACAGACAAATGAATGGATTAAGAAGATGTGGCATATATACACAATGGAATACTAAAAAAGCCATAAAAAAGAACAAAATAATGCCGTTTGCAGCAACATGGATGGAACTAGAGACTCTCATACAAGTGAAGTAAGTCAGAAAGAGAAAGACAAATACCACATGGTATCACTTATATCTGAAATCTAATATATGTCATAAATGAACCTTTCCGCAGAAAAGAAAATCACGGACATGGAGAACAACAGACTTGTGGTTGCCAAGGGGGAAGGGGGAGGGAGTGGGATTGACTGGGAATTGGGGGTTAATAGATGCAAATTATTGCCTTTGGAATGGATAAGCTATGAGATCCTGTTGTATAGCACTGGAAACTATATCTAGTCACTTATAGTGGAGGATGATACTGTGAGAAAAAAGAATGTATACATGTATGTGTGACTGAGCCACCTTACATACAATAGAAAATTGACAGAACACTGTAAAAGAAAAATAAATAAATAAATCATCACAAAAATATTAATAATAAATGGGCATTAGAGGAAGTGGCAGGCAAGGCAGAGGTGAGGGAGAAGGGAGAAGGAGAACAGTTCATGACTAGACCTGGTAGGAGTGCGAGATTTAAATCACCCGGTAATATTTTTTCTCAGCTTGAGCAACTATGGCAATCAACATTATTTTTCTTCTATTGCAAAACCACTACACTGACAAATATTCTTTAAGGCTAAACTCAAGTCTTGGCAGCACGCTGATATTTGCTTAGATAATTTATGGATAAATCCATAAACTTCCTCAATGACCCATTAACACAAAGGGAGAGGTTATTCCTCTCGAGAGTTCCCATGGGCTGGAGGTAATAATACTGAATAGAGGCCAAAGTCCTGGAAGACATTAAGATCATCCTTGGTATGGATGGGTTTTATGACCTCTAAGAAGTCACAAAAGCCCCACCTGCTTCTCTGTCTAGGCAACAGCCATGACATCACACAGATGCACAGTCATTCTAGTTCATTGTATTTCAGCTCCACATGGTGCCACAGGGCATGAAGATGGGGGGACTGGGGTCCTTTCACAGGCACAGCTTAAGGAATACAAACATCGAACAGACTCTGTCATAGACTTGTTGGTCTTCGTTACACAGCATTGCCCTCCTTCCTTAGGCTGCAATAACCCTAGATCCACATGAAGCTCAAGGCAATTCATCAACATTGATCAACTTTAACCCAAGTCTATAGCAGAGCTGCTAGAGCTGAAGGCAATACAAACAGCAAAGACAATCATCTGTGCCAGAGAAATGCAGTGAGGAGCAGCAAGAAAATCAGCTCTTGTTTAAACAAAAAAAACTTCAGTACTGCTATTATGTTATAGCCTTTCAAATGTGTACAGATATACATGCACACATGTATTTTAAAATAAAACTTACTTTTTAATTCAGAACATCATACATGCACATGCAGCCACACACACAATTAAAATAATCATTTTATTTATTTTTATTGAAGTATAGTTGATTTACATTGTTGTGTTAGTTTCAGGTATACAGCAAAGTGACTCAGTTATACATACACACACATATATATACATATCTTAAAATAATCATTTTACCAACAAAGGGAGAAAAGTTTTGGTATAGATATGGAGATTAAAACACCAACTAACTATAATCCTTTGGCAGGGGAGTAACTTATCAAATAGCAACAATCTTAAAAAACAAAGATTGGAGTTCCCTGGTAGTTCAGCAGGTTAAGGATCCAGCATTGTCACAGCTGTGGCTTTGGTTACTGCTGGAGCATGGGTTTGATCCACGGCTCAGGAACTTCTGCATGCCACATGCCATGGGTGTGGCCAAAAGAAAAAAGAAAAAAATATGAAAAAAAAAGATTGTCAACTCTTAGAGAAGATCATAATTCATAAGTTTACCCATCTTTGTTTTAAAGGTAGAATAGGAAATGCACACAAGCAAAAACTATTTTATATAAACAGAACTAGTCATCTTAGCTTCTTTAGGGTTGATTTGTTTATAGAATGAGAAGTTGCAGCCAGTTAGCCTCTAAAGCCCATAAGAGACTGACCCACCCCAGACAGGAATCACTTCTTTATCAAGGCAGGGAGCTGGCCATTCAATCTGTTTCTTGCCTCCAGTAACAAGGTCTCATTACTCAATAAGAGAGCCAACTTGTCCTAGAGTGAACAGTCACCTGGGTTTGCCTAGAACAGGTGGTTTTCCAGAATTCAAGCCAGTCGGTGCTAAAGCTGGGACAGTCCCAGGAAAACCACTGCACCGTGCCACTCAGAGCAAGCTGCCCCCTGCCCTGACCCCATTCCTTCCTCTCTAGTCCTGCCTAGAAGGAGAGGAAGGGTGGAGCTCTGTATGTAATCAGATCCAATGACTAAAAGAAATTTCTAGTTATTCAAAACGTCCCTCCAGAAGATCACCATTTTCCTTACTGCTTACTATGTGACATCTGTTTCTGAAGGGATAATTTAAGAACATAGCTGATAAGATGCACTTTGCTTGAAATTTTGTTTTGATTTTACCACCTACTATCAAGCAGCGAGCCACGTTTAGACAGGCTCTGTGCCCCCGTTTCACAGCTGTACCTGGTAGCCGCAAGACAGATGTAGCCAACATGTTTGATTTGTTTTGGCATTTTGGGCACAAACTTAATTATGATAAACCAGCCTAGTTCTTTCTCATATACCCTCCTCCTCAGAGTGGATCACACTGATAAAATGTGATTAAGGTATATTTTTTCAGTAATTCAAATAATTGACCCCAGGAAATTAAAATAATATGTTCCTGTTCTACTTGTCATAACCTGTTGAGATATCTTTCAAAATGTGCTACTGCAGGGGGAAAAAAAGAAATTTTATACACATTATTGCTGAGATTTTTCTGGCTCTCTGCCTCCCAGAAGAGCAATGCATGAAATATTTATTCAAAAATGGAAATATTAAGAATTAAATGAATTTAAGCCATCCTAATTACTTTACAGGCATTTCTTCACTGCTTATGGAAACTCCAAATTATCTTCAGCTCTTCATAGGCTGTGTCAACCAGAACATCTTGTTGAAAAAGTGAAAAACTCCTTGCAAACAGCCAACTTGACAGATTTAATTTTAGCTAAATAATTTTTCTCAGGATGAAGTAACTGGATTAGTGCTGCAGGAACAAAGTCAGAAGAAGTAAGGAACTTTCAAGTACATGGGACCAGGGAGACCATTCATTCTTTTACTGAATACATGTTTATTTACTGAGCATCTGCTGTGTGCTAAGCACCATTCTAGATGCTGTAAATAAAAGAAATCGAGTTTCTACCTTCATGCAACTTGCCTTCTAGCAGAAGAGACAGACAATCATCCCCGTGATAATCACGATAAGTAAATACGAATAAAAACGGCAGGGTATAAAGGACACATTTTCTTATATCCTAAAGGAGGAGTGCCTCTCAGAGAAAATGGCACATGAATTATGATCTAAATTAATTTGAGGGAGGGGCTAGAACTCCCACTACTACCATCATCTTTACACGTCTAGAACATTGGTTCTCAAAGCACAGTCCCCAAGCCAGCAGCATCAGAACCACCTGGGGACTTACTAAAAAATGCACATTCTCAGTCCCTCCTCAGGATCTACTGACTGTGAAACTCTAGTGGTTTTCATAAACAATGTGTTTTAATAAGTCTTCCAAGTGATAATGATGTATGCTGGTGTTTAAGATGGACTGCTCTGACAATCATCATTTAAGGTCTCATTAAAATGCTCCCTCCTCCAGGAAGCCTTCCAAGATTTCTTCCTTCTCTGAAATCCTGTAACCCAGTACAGATAAACATACTGAGGCACTCTGACTCTCCTTTTTGTATTATGACTACTCATGTGCCTGCAGACTTTCCATTTGCTACCAGTGGGCTCCTTTAAAGCAAGGACCATGGGATGGTTCATTTGATGTGTTAACTTCATTGGACCATGGCATGCCCAGGTATTTGGCTAAACCTTATGTCTGGGTGTGTGTGTGAGGGTGTATCTAAGTGAGATCAACATTTGAATCAGTGGACCCAGAAAAGCAGAGTGCCCTCCGAGGAAGGGAGAATGCATTCTTTCTGCCTGACTGACTGAGCTGGAATATTGGTCTCCTGCTCTCAGAGTTGGATCGGGACTTACACCATCAGTTCCCCTGATTCTCAGGCCTTTGGACTTGGACTTAGACTATAATACTGCTTTCTGGGGCCTTCAGCTTTCAGATGATGGGCTGTATTCTCAGCCTCCATAATAACATGAACCAATTCCTTATATTTACAGATAAGGAATATCTATATAAAGAATATATATACATATCTTGAGATCCTGTGTGATTTGAGTGGGCCCTAATAGTCATCAAGATGTCCTTATAAGAGAGAGGCCAAGGAAGATTTGACACACACAGAGGAGGAGAAAACAAATGTGACCATTGAGGCAAAAAGTGACCGATGTAACCACAAACCACGGAATGCCAGCAGTCACCAAAAGCTGAAAAAGACAAGGAACGGCTTCTTCTCTAGATCCTCCAGAGGGAGCATGGCCCTCCAGGCATCTTGATTTCTGCCCAGTGAATATGGGTTTTAGATTGCTGGTCTCCAGAACTAAGGAAAAATACATTTCTGTTGTTTGACGCCAGTAAGTTTGCGGTAATTTGTGACAGCAGCCACAGGAAACTAATATAGCTAACAGCTAACAGTTGGTGGCAGCTTTCTAATGTGACACCTTGGCTAGGCTCAACCCTTGGTTACTCAAGACATTAATCTGGGTGCCACTGTGAAGGGATTTTGCAGGTGTAATTAAAGTCCCTAACCAGCTGATTTTAAATAGAATATCCTGAGTGAGCCTGGCTATGTTGGAAGGATTGAAAAGCAGGACAGAGGCTTTCACTAAAGGGAGAAGAAATTCTGCCTGCAGGCAGTGGCTTCAGACCATGGTGGTGAAGTTCCAGCCTGCTTGTGATCTTTCCTTCCAGACAACTGTGGATAACATCTCCAACTCATGCCCCTGGGGTCAAATCTGCTTGTGATCTCTGCCTGCCCTTGTTAAATCCTGGCTAACAGAGGGTTGAGCATTTACTTTGCAGCAGGTATTATACATACATTATATTATTAAAGCTTCACAACAATCCTCCAAGATAGGTATGATTATCATCCTACTTTATAGCTGAGCACGTTTATACCTAGAGGAATGAAGTGAATTACCCAAGGTCACATAGCTCATGGGGGAGAGGGTGGAGCTGTCATTCAAATGCAGGCAGTAGGATCTCAGAGTCTCAATCACTATACCGAGTGGTTCCCACCAAACCACGAATGAGTGTGAGATAGAGTGGAAGAGGCATTGCAAGGAAATTTCCAGTGTTCTTAAATGTTTCAGGCTAATAAGGGGAAACGGCAAAGGGATTTTCTTTAGAATGAACATGATGGAAGTTCCTGTCGTGGCTCAGCAGTAACAAACCCAGCTAGTATCCATGACGATGTGGGTTCGATCCCTAGCCTCACTTAGTGGGTTAAGGATCCAGCATTGCCATGAGCTGTGGTGTAAGATGGCAGCTGCAGCTCCGTTTGGACCCCTAGCCTGAGAATTTCCATACGCCACAGGCACAGCCCTAAAAAAAAAAAAAAAAGAACATGAGTCTGATTCATTTGGAAAATGGAACATTCAAGGCAGACCTGGACTGTAGAGAAGATAGCTGTTTACGAAGTAATTTGAGAGTATGGGCTCAAAGCCTGCCTGCTCCCCACAGGTGGGCTCAGTTGGCCGACCCTCCCCTTTGCACTTTCTCTCTGCGCCAGTAACTGGATCTGGACAGATGCTCCAGACAGCAGGGGATGGACAGCCCTGGCAATAAAACAGAGAAATTCAGGAGCGCTCCGCTGGGTTCCCAGATACTCTCTCATATTCATGAGAAATAGAAGAACTTTATCAACATTTTCCCCAGGGTGCTAATTAAATATGCTGAGAGTAAGATTTTCATATCTGGCATCTTGTGGCTGAAAAGAAATTTGCTCCCCTCAAAAGAGATGATTGGGCCCAGTTGAGAAGCTATTAAACATTGAAATCGTTCTAACAGACTTCCTTACAGAGAATTCGGCATAGGATGCTTCTAAGTCAGAGGGGATGAGGATGGAAATATCTGAAAGAACCAGGACTTTACAAGGGAGTTGCTTCTCTAAGCCAGTCTTGCCTGCTTAGAGCCCACGCTTGGGAATTCATCAGAGCAGAGTTCCAGACTCAGCTCATTCAACGTACAACTTTGGTAAGTTCCTTACGTTTTCCACAAGGAAAATAGGCTTATTGGGTCTTTTATTATTATTACATAATGCCTGCTCATTTAACAAATCCAAACAATACAGAGAGCAGAGAGAAATGGTCAAGTTCACTCAAAATCTCACTATCCAAAAAAAAACTGACATTAACCTTTCATTAGGCAAGTTAGCTAGCCTCTTTTGGCCTGGCTACCCTTGTAGATAAAATGAAAACAAAAACAAACAAAGCCTGCTTCAGATGTGGGAGAGGGGATGCATGAAATAAATCAAGTAAAATGCTTAGCACAGGGCGTAGCTAATAAAACTCTCCCACGCTAGTGTGAGCCATGGCCCATTTGGTTTTAGCCCTGACTGTCCCATGACCTGGGAAACCCCTCTCTCTCGGGGAATCCAGGATGCCTGGGCACCATGCCCATGGCACAACCCCAAAGGAAAGAGTCCAGACAGTGCTGAGGGAATACATAATAGCCGTCTGAACAGAAGGCATCATCATCCAGTTTCCCTAGATTCATTTTTATCATCGAACACAGAGTCAGCTTGGACTGAATGGGAAAATCGCAAAGCCAGCGGTCCAACACCAGAAAGGTATTGTCCGAGTATAGAGCTGTCCTTCATCCAGAAGCAGGTTTGATTTCCAGCAAACTGCATTTCCTTTCTACCTGCCTACATCTTCCAGTTGAAGGAGTGAGCAGGAGAAATCTTCCAAATTCCCCAGAGCTATAAGCTGCTCTTGACAAGTGGAAGGGAAGCCAAGCACTTAGCAAAGAGGGCCCCTGTGGACGGCTGATCCCCGAAGCCCTCCCCTGGCCAAAGAATATCAATCTCCTGGTTCCGTTTCCCTTCGGCCTTTTATCTGCTCCCATCTCTGGATGGCACTGGCACAGCAGGAAACAGTCTCATCTTCACTTCCAGAGCTCAGCCTTGTTCTGACTCTGTCAGGAGTAGAAGCAGCAGAGACTAGGAAGGTGTTTTCTTAACCAGACCCTCAGCCTACTGATCCCTGCTCACCACCAGGAAAACGTGAGATGACTCACTTTCTGTGGCCCCAGTTTAATAAATCACAAAGTTTGGACAGCCCAGCAAATGTCCCAATATTTCCTTTGGCTACAACGCAACCCACCCTGTCTAGTTCCCAGCTTGGCCCTTGGCTCTTCTATCACCTGAATAAGGACCAGCCAACTTCTTGTGAGTTATGACCCTTCATTTCCCTCTCTTCCCCCATTATTTTTGACTTGGCTTCTCTCTATTACTCTTCTCTGTGCTCACCTAGAGAGCCTTAATCATCTTGCTTCTAGTGCATTCAAGCCTTTGGACTAACAAGTGCTCTGAGCTGTTTTCTTCCTTCTGGGAAACCAACTGGAAAGTCACTCAGGTGTGTTGCCCCAGCTACATTTCAAACTGAGCACTAGAGAAGCTAAGAAATGTTCCAGTGTTCAAGGATATCTGGAGTGCCAGCTGAGTATCCTTGAATCTGAATCACACACACACACACAAACACACACACACACACACACACACACACACACACACACACACACTCTTCTACAGCTTGTGGGTCCGAGTGACATTACATTAACAGTAACAAAAAGTTCTCTGTCCTTGTCCTTGATGAGGCCTATTGATGCAGAACCTCGGCCTCAAGAAAAGACCCCCAGAGTCCACGAGCATTTCT
>PVHT021183666.1:13096681-13126742 GCA_004024745.2 Catagonus wagneri
CACACACACACACAAACACACACACACACACACACACACACACACACACACACACACACTCTTCTACAGCTTGTGGGTCCGAGTGACATTACATTAACAGTAACAAAAAGTTCTCTGTCCTTGTCCTTGATGAGGCCTATTGATGCAGAACCTCGGCCTCAAGAAAAGACCCCCAGAGTCCACGAGCATTTCTGAGGGCCCATTTACTAGCACACATGCAGATCCACTCAGTGCTGCATGGCCTTATCTGGGCACACTGCCACCCCATGGCTGTTTCTGTCTCCTCTGAGGTACCACAGTCTCTCAGCTGACATCAGCAACCACATCCTGGAAGAGCCAAAACTGAGAGTGGTCTGTGCCACAGTAGAGTGGAAGAATCAGCACTACCAGGACCCTCCAACTGAGTGTAACCTAAACTGGACAGAGTATTAATGAAGCACCTTGCAGGTTTTCTTCTCTTCTTCCAGCTCAGCTACAAGGCCATGGGACTGAGCTGGCATAGATCTGCGGGAAGGGCTCCACATTCTACTCACAGTCACGCCCCCTTACATACCAATGACCAAGACCGTATACATGGGTCCAATTCACCACGCACAGGTATTTCTCCCCTTAAGTTCTTACCCCGAGTGTTCCTCATACAAATAGACCTCCATCCTTCCCTTACCCCCACCTCACCCACGCTAGAGCCCATACTTCCAGGCATGCCTAAACCCCAAATTGCATCTCCACATGTATATTATTTTTAAATTATTTATCTCCAACCCTGAGCACAGGCCTTGACACTGGGTTTTCAAAAATGAAAGACATACAGGACCACTCTTAAAAGAATGTGCACTCCTGGATTGGTCGCCATCATCTTAGATTTGTGAATCCCCCAAGTACAGCATAGGACATACAACAACAGACATAACCAGCCCAGGAGTTGGGCTGTGCTGTTACCTGAGTCTGGGTGGTTGCTTATGTGAGTTTTCCCTGGAAAACATCTAGTTCTAAGATGCACTGAAACTACTGGAAGAAATTGACTCTAATAACATGAAGAACTAACACAATAAGGAAAACGGCTGAAATGCATGGATCTTGACAATGGCTTCTTCGTAGGAGAAAATGAATTCAGGAGCAAATAATGGAAATTAATGAAAGTACCGTAGACAAAGTCTTCCTCCTCCTAAGGGATGGTTTTCGTAGGGGAGAGTCTGCCTTCAAGATGGCCAAGGGTTCTACAGAGAATCCTGGGAGAGCATTACAACTTGAAAGGGAGGATCAGCCTCGGAAAGCTCCACAGGCTATGAGCAGAGTGAGTCCTCAAGGGAAGTGGTAAATTCCCATAGTCTTTATAGATCATTTGGCTGATATTTCAATACCAACAGCCTGTGTCTTTAAAGGGTATTTATAGCTTTAATGGCATTAAGGTGACTGAACTCCCTGGGACTGCTGAACTTTTATCTGTTAGTGAAAAGTATAAATCACCTTGACACCCGATCAGCCGATGGAGGTGTTTTCCCTGGAAATTAATAGCTCATCTTCGGTTATCTCCAGCTCTGGGGACTCGGACCCAGCAAAGCAGGATCAGCCCAAGCAGAAGTGAACACCTCTCAAGGGACAGCAAAGGTCATGTGGGGGGTGCTGGGAAGGTGTAAGAAAGAGGTTGTTTGTCCTTCTCTGGTCTGGAATGTGCCTAAAGCAGAATGTGGGTCACCTACTTGAGATTTTCCACCTAAGACTTGCAGACACCTAATGTTAAAGAATTAAAACACCTCATTCTCTCAGAACCCCTACTCCCTTGCACACTTCACTGACATCCATAGCACACACCACTAGCTGATTTATGTGAGTGTACAGTGTCCATGTCCCGCATTAGAATGGACGCTCTATAAAGCAAGGAGTTGTATCTGTTTTGTTCGCCAGTGTATCCCTAGTCCTAGGGTAGTACCTAGGACAGGGTAGGGTCTCAAAAAAATATTTGCTGAATGAATGAATGATGAGCAGACAAGAATCACAGAATCCTAAGACTGAAAGGGAACTGCAAAGCCATCTGATGACCAACCCCCTTTCCTTCGCTTACTAACACTGATAATAAAGGACAAAGAGGGTTACATAAGAAATAAGTCAGGGATTCAACTGGGAATGGACCTGAGAAAATTGGATTTTCATGCCCCAAGGGGAAGGGGAGGGGAGACCTGTTGGGGCCTGCGGTCATAATTGCTCAGCGCTGTCCCAGTCTTCCTGTGGGTCCAGCTAGAGCAGATGCAAGAAGGTTTACAATGCAGTACACACTCTGCAGCTGGTCAGTCAGCTATCTAGTGGCTACTTACCATATTCTCAAAGGCATTACCAACCACTTTCCAGATGCCAAGAACCATGTTAGGTTCATGGGATAAGCAGTGAACAGAACAGACTCAATCTCTGCACTCATGGAGCTTGCAGTCTTTGCGAGGAGCAGCCATCCAACAGATCCTTACAGGTATATGAGTGCCATTAAGGGCAAGTGTAGGGTGCCACAGGAACATATAAAGGGGCCACCTGGGCTACCTGCAGAATCGGGAAAAGCCACCTGAGGAAGCACCATGTGAGACCCTCCATAGCCCCTCAGTGCTGAAAATGCAAAAGCGGGTCTGAAGATAAAACCCAAAGGAACAGGGAAGAGCTTAGTCTAGGAGGCCTTGGACGTGGCTTTTGGACTCTCGGCTTATTCTGTCACCTCCAGCAAGTCATTCCACATCTCCAGTTTCTTCATCTCATCTTTGCTTTCAAATTCTGATATTTTATTCCTGCAAAAGTCAGGATCCAGCTAGTCAGTGTCCACAGACATTAGATCTGGGGCTTGATTCTTACCACGGGGAATATATGTGTTGGGGATGAATTACGTTGGTAGCTGGTGACAGAAGGAAACTGGAACAACATGAAAAAGGGCTTGGGAGTGGGAAAGAAGAATGAGTGGGATGGAGTGGGACTGAGGGTTCTCCTGGATGAACGTGGAAAGGCATGGAAAGACAACTGAAGCAAACTATTCTAATAGTAAATAATATTTGTGGGTGTTTAGAACTTTGATGCTAATACTATTGATACTATCTCATTTAATTCTCTAAAGAGTCTTGAATTATGATTGCTTCTGTTTTGCAATAAAGAAAGAGATTCAGGGAGTTCCTGTTGTGGCTCAGTGGATTAAGAACCCAACTAGTATCCATGAGGATGCAGGTTCGATCCCTGGCCTCTCTCAGTGGGTTAAAGATCTGGCGTTGCTACAAGCTGTGGCATAAGTTGAGGATGCAGCCTGGATCCAGTGTTGATGTAACTGTGGTGTAGCCCAGTGTCTATGGCTCCAATTTGACCCCTAGTCTGGGAACCTCCACATGCTGCAGGCTGAGAAGACAGAAAGAAAGACAGAAAGGAAGGAAGGAAGGAAGAAATAAGGGAGGAAGGAAGGCAGAAAGAAGGAAAAGAAACTGAGATTCAGGAGTTCCTGCCATGGTGCAGTTGGTTAAGAATCCAACTGCAGCAGCTCAGGTTGCTGTGGAGGTGCAGGTTCAATCCCGAGACCGACACAGTGGGCTAAAAGATCCCAACGTTGCTGCTGCTGAAGCTGCAGCATAAGTCACAGTTGTGGCTCAGATTCAATTCTTGGCCTGGAAACGGCCATTAAAAAAAAGGAAGAACAAGAAAAGAAAAGAAACTAAGATTTAAAAGCAAAGAATAAGAATACGGCAGAGCAGGATGTATTCCCAGGCCTCCCAGCTCCAGAAGAGAACTCAGCAGAGATGCCCATAAGCCACCCTATGGAGGTGCTCTGGGCAGGGTTCCGTCTCAGATGGAGCTGAGGGCATCTGCGGATGAAAAGGTCACTGCCAGAGCCTGAGCCAAAACAGACTAATGGGAAGGTGCCAGAGATGGGCACAGGAGCTGTAACTGTCTGCCACTACCCCGTCGTCCACTCCCCACCCAGGAAGGACAGGAGGCTCCTCCTCCTTCACTCAACACCATGGGACTAGGAATGAAGGAAAGCAATTCTTATATTCATTCATTCAACAAACGTGTACTCACATTCCACTAGCCGCCACCCTAGCACATTGCTAAAGAAAGCCCTTTCTCTCAAAGTGTGCACAGGGTAGGTTAGCATAACGGAAAAGGGTACACTCCACCTCCATGCGAGTTCTGGCTCTACTATTTACCAACTTCATGACTTTGAGTAAGGCTGCTTAAAAACCCTGACTCTATTTTCTCTTCAGCAAAATGGGAATGATGGCAGTACCTACTCTACCAGTGCCTGGAGAGTAATACACAGAAACACACGAGAAGCACTTTGAACTGTCCCTGGCATGTTAGAAGAACTCGGTGACTATGAAAAATCATTATCATAACATAAGATGTATCTTGAAGGAAAGAAGGAAGGTTGTCAAGGGAATAAGGAAGGAAAGAGTGAGACCAAAATATACACTTAATTTATAAAGTCTCAGCATGAGAATGCTTGGGACATTCAAGGAACCACAGAATGGAGTTCAGGGTACAGGTCTGGAAGTACTGGGAGGCGGAGCTGAGAAGATGAGCAGGGCCCAGTCCCTAAAGGACCTTTAAACCCTACTGAGGAGTTTGGACTTTAACCCTGAACACTTTAAGAAAATAACATGATCTGATCTGCATTTCATAAATACACTGTCATCTTCTGTCACAGGTCAGGTTTTCCAGGAAGAGACTCTGGGCTGGAGATCAGCTGGCAGATGACCACTAAGGAGTACCTGTGGGATCAACACTTGTGAAAAGGGGAGCATGGAAGCAAGACTGGGCAGAGGAAGAAGTCAGGCTGCAATGCCACCCCTCAGATGCATTCCTGACCTTCAGAGTGATGAAGAGCCAGAATGGCCTTCATAGCTGTCCCATGTTGAGGTAAGAAGGTCAGGACATTATACCCCAGGTCATACAGTCACTGGATATAGGCCACTCTGGGTAAGGAGACTGACCTTGAGTGAAGGGACTGACCTTGGGTACCTCCTGCAGCTGAGACAACAAACTGCTAAAAGCTGAAGGATGTTGAAGATACCACTCCAACAGCTGGGCAACAAGTCCCTCTTGAAAGAGGATCTACTGAGTAGTGCGACTCCATGCCCACCACACCTTTCCTGTTAGAGACAAAGAACAATAACCCACCTGGGAACCAAGAAACCGAGGCCCCAGATGCCCTGCCAGGAGTGTACAGACAGGCAAAGCAACCTGCACATGAGTTCAACACACGCATACACACACACACACACACACACACACACACACACCAGTGTCTAAAAATAAAGGGTTCCTAGGAGAAAGCCTCATGCTTCTATTCTGACTAGGTGTACCCAGCAGCTTTTCCTTTCTCTAGAGGCCTTTGGAGCCTTTCCAGCAGAGACAATTTTATTTATGATACTAAATGATACCTGAAAAGAAAAAGAGCCCAGCCAGGGGAAAATGAAAAGTCGCCCAGGGATCTTCCAGACTCCTCTGCAGATTTCTTCCTCTTTTGCCGGGCAGAAATTTTCATGTACAAAATTCCTACAGCTCAATTTGTCTTATGGTAGTTTTTCATTACTCTCATTTTTTTAAAGCACACACACACACACACATTCTCGGGACAAATCATTGTTTTCTCTGATTCATGTGTTCCATGAGTGTTGATATCAATTTGAGCCGCCCGACCCACAGCAGTGAGTAAATGGGCACCTCCAATTCTGAAGTTACATAAACTCTTCAGTATTAAATCCCTTTTTCATGGGCATCAAATGGCTGGCAAATGGGGGATGACGTCTTAATGTTTCTACCTGTGTGACACAGAAGCCAGAGAGTTGCCAGTTTCCTCTATGCTTGTAAACTTTCTGTCTGGGATGAGTTAAATCACAAGTGATGCTGAGGAGAATAAGATGCAGCATCAACATCAGATCCCAAATGCCAAAGACAAGAGTGAAACAGGAACCCAGAGAGATGTTTAAGAGCCAGGAGGTATTGGGTACGATATATTCTATTCCCTCATTTTTTTCAAAAAAAGAAAGAAAAATAAAGCCAAGAAAGATTGAGCGAATTGCCCAGATTGCTCAATGTATGTTAGAGGCAGAGCTGAGACACAAATTTCTTGGCACGCAGCACAGGGACTTTTCACCACCTACAGGAGAACAGTAACAGAGGATCGGGGCATTTGCTGGGAATTTTGCAAGGCATGTCTGGGCAGGAAGTTATTAGAAATGTATTACAATCATAGTTTCTCATTTCCATTTTATGACTCACCAATGAAATGCAGAATGGTTTTAAAGGCATAATGAGAAGCCCCATGAAGGTTTATGTGGGGGTGGGAGAAATCAATCATACGCCCCATCAAAGAGACCAGTGGGAAGCCTCCTCCCCTCTGGGTCTTAGGAGAACACATCTCACATCCTAAGAAACCAGAATCAATTCTATTATCCTCCCTCACCTCACCCAGTTCATTCTTTTCATTTTTCACGTCTCGTTGCCATTGGTTTATTAGCTTGTTTCCTTATTTATTTTCTATTTCCCCTCTCCCTGATTAAGAAGTCCAAGAGGCCTCACACTGGTCAGAAGGGCCACTGTTAATAAGTCTACAAATAACAAATGCTGGAGAGAGTATAGAGAAAAGGGAACCCTCCTACACTGTTGGTGGAACGGTAAGCTGGTTAGCGTGGGTTTTCACTATGGAAAACAGCATGGAGGTTCCTTAGAAAACTAAATATAGATCTACCATATGACCCAGCAATGCCACTCCTGGGTATATATCCAAACGAAACTATAATTCAAAAAGATACATGTATCCCTATGTTCATAACAGCACTATTCACAGTGGCCAAGACATGCAAATAACCTAAATGTCCACCTGGAGATGAATGGATTAAAAAGATGTGGTACATATGTACAATGGAATACTACTTAGCCACAATAAAGAACAAAATGATGCCGTTTGCAGCAACATGGGTGCAATTAGAGATTCTCATATTAAGTGAAGCAAGTCAGAAAGAGATAGCACTTACATGTGGAATCTACAACAGGGCACAAATGAACCTACCACCAAACAGAAACAGACTCACTGATGTAGAGAACAGACTTGTGGTTGCCAAGGGGGAGGGGAGAGGGAATGGGAAGGACTGGGAGTTTGGGGTTAATAGATGTAAATTATTACATTTAGAAGGGATAAATAACAAGGTCCTACTGTATAGCATGGGGGACTATATAAAATCTCTCGGGATAGACTATGATAACATTAAACAATATTATTAATGACATTAATGATAATATTTTTAAAAGAATGGAAATATTTAAAAAGAATGTGTGTATATATACATATATATAGATATATATGACTGCGTCATAGTTCTGTACAGCAGAAATTGGCATAACATTGTAAGTCAGCTATAATTTAATTAAAAATCAGACAAGTACCCAAAAAAAGATTATGAATCACTCCTTTAAATAGTCCTTACAGCTTCAGATATGTAGTGTTTTCATTACCACTATTTAAAAAAATTTTTGTACTGTATGTTTGCATTTCTCCTTTTTCCCAGAAGTTGTTTAGTAGGCTTTCTTAATTTCAGAAGTAAAAATTTTTTAATTTTCGGTTGTATTAGTTTTATTGTATTTTGATCAGCGAAATTTATTTGTAATATATCTCCTCAATGGAACCTGACAGTGTTTTCTATGCGATCTCATCTATGACCAATTTCTGTTAGTGTCCATGTGTGCTTAACAAGATAGTATATTATCAGGATATTGTGTCTGATATATCAACAAAAGACTATTTCATTTAAAAAAAGATGTCCAAGAGGGCAGGAAACTTCTTTGTTTTATTCACTCTTTCATCCCCAGCACACAGTTGAGTGCAGGAATGAATGAACACACAAATGAACAAACTGACAAAATGATGATCATTAGCAACTTGACATGATGGTTCCTTTTATCATCATCAAGTACCTTTCCTCTACCCCTCCCATCCCCTCTCCCCACTCTCTTCCCATTACCCTGTTCCATCCTCCACTTTTCAAATAGAAAAACAAAGATACAGAATGTCCACATTTCTACTACTGCACAGCTAATTAGAGACATAAACAAATTAACACCCTAAATTTTCTGTATTTCCATCTATTTCCAGTGGACTACATTTCCTTAATGAGCTATCTGAGTTCTTTTCTCCATTATGTGACATACATGTTTAGATAGTATTTATCTACATAAGCATATTTATTTCCACAGTGTAGAAAGAAAAACACCTCCAAAGGTTTATTTGTTCTGGCTACTGTCTAATACGCCTCTCTAGGGGAAACAAAGCCATTAATATGTTTGAGAAGTTCAGCCTACTTCATATCCCTGATGGACCTTCACAAAATACTTTGGAACCTGAGCACTGTGTCATGAAATGAATTTACTTTTGTTAGACCCAGTCTCCCCAAATTTATTTGACCAACGCAACCCTTTGTGAACCCAACACCCACTCACATCTCTTATAACTAACGTTCCAAGGCATGGTTGCAGAAAAACAAAAAGTGGAAGCACAGAAAAATGATGTGGAATCAAAAAAAAAAAAAATGTGGAATCACTGGGAGGTGTGATTCTAGAGTGAATACTTAGGATGCACTAACCAGGAGCTTTGATCTTGGGAATAAATCTACTTGTCCTTATTAGATAAGATAGACTCCTACCCAGCATCTTCAGAGAGGTGACAGAGCCAGGGAAGAAAGTGACTATGCAGAGACGAGCAGGCAATGAAAGCATCATAACTGCCATTGCTCCTGGTTTTCACCATGTTCATACTGGGCTGAACTCAATGCCTACCTGGATGTCTAGATGTTCTTCCTGTTCTTTCTCCCAAGGCCACTAAGCTTTTAATTATCTAATTTCCAAAACAAATCATGAAAATCCCGTAACCGGAGTACTAGTCGTGACGCAGCGGAAACAAATCTGACTAGGAACCATGAGGTTGCTAGTTCAATCCCTGGCCTCTCTCAGTGTGTTAAGGACCTGGCATTGCTGTGAGCTGTGGTGTAGGTCACAGACGCAGCACGGATCCCACACTGCTGTGGCTGTGGTGTAGGCCAGCAGCAACAGCTCTGATTAGACCCCTAGTCTGGGAACCTCCATATGCCACGGGTGCGACCCTAAATAGACAAAAAAAGAAAACCCCATAACCAAGTATACCACCATCTTGAAGTTTAGACAACTTGCAGTACCTTGCATTTTTTAACAAGTAAGTTTTTTGAAATAATAACTCCTCATCTCCAAACCTCTGGTTCCCTTACCTGGAAATGAGACACGACAATTTCTTCTCATTTATAACACATGCTTAAATTTTTGTGGCATTTGAATCTCTCTTCTTCTACTTACTAGTTTTAAATGTGAATTTAGGAAAGTTAATGAACCACTCTGTGCCTCCTTTTCCTCATTTGTAATACAGGTTGTACAAGAACTAAATTTTTTATTACATGTAAGAAGTTTATAATGTGTCAGACACATATTTATTTCTCAATAAAACACCTATTATTTTTATAGTCATCATCATCATAATACTGGATGTTCCTGGATTATTAGTTTCAAATTTACCATTTTAGCATTCTATTAGCCATCTGAGTGGCAATGGAATCATTGCCAGTCCCATCTTAAAGATTAAATTCCAGAAACCAAAGCAAAAGAGACAGGGAACTCACATATATAATATTACTTGTTAGCAAGCATTCAGGGAACTCACTGGTAAGAAAAGAACTAAACAAACAATTGCTTCAAATGGCTATGGAAATCTGAAAATCATAAGTGATAAGTTCACTTACTGTTCTTTTAGATTGCCAATTTCAACCCACAAGTAAATATTTACCCTGATTCCTGGCATAGAAAGTTTTAAAAGAATCATTATGGCAGCAAGGTGGTTGGGAACAAAAATGTTTCATCAACCATCACCAGTCAGCAACTCTTCAAAAACAGCAGAGGCCAAGAAAATCCAAGGGTCTACTAGGTACCATCCAGCGATCATACCCAGAGAGAGCACTCCTGGGAGCGCTAATCCTCTAGGGAGTGCTACTCCTCTAAGAACACACTCATGCATGCATTTTGCATCTGTATCCATCACTCACTATGAAGCAGCACCAATATAGACATACAGGAGGACCATGAACCCTACAAGCATAGCGACCTTCATGAAACTTGGAATCTAGTGGGCAAGTCAATTAATACAAGATATTTCAACAGGTGCAGTGAACTTCATAGGACCACAGCAGCCATAATAAAGGACATTTTTTCCTGACCATTCGGTTAATAAAAATAACTGCTCTATCTCCAAGGACCATAGAAAGCAATACAAAAAGCTTTTAAGAGGTGAAATTACTCTTGCACACCCTTAGAATGGTATATTACTCCTAACTCAGCTTCTCCCTCCCAACCGTCCTCACTGGGATTGGCTCCATGGGACTGATGTCCACGTTTCAAATTCTCCTTCAGTGAAGACTCCATAGGGTGTGCTGATCCCCAGAAATAAGTATCCCAAGGGAGCATCAAAATAATGAATTTTAACATATGTCTTATTCCATATAATATGGACCCTCAATGATAAAGGCTGCACGGGTGATACTTGCTCCAGGAGGAGAATTGACAGCTTGCAAATGTTAAGACCTGACCTGAAAGAATGGTGGAATAGACCACGATGACCTTATTTTCCAAACCACAAATCAGGATCCAAAGTCTAACAAAGGATCTTTTTTTCCCACTTCTGGGCATTAGGCTGTCTGAGAGATGCGGTTTAAATGTCAAAATATTGGCATTTCTGGAACATTGATAGTATATGGAAACAATCGTTCAAAATACTTGAAATCACGACTGCCCTGAAAAAAAGTCAAGAAATAATCAACCTAAAAGAATTTTCATAAAATATAGTCTTGAGACCCATGAAGACTAAGAACAGAGGAGGAGTGGACGGATGGAGCAGTTTCTAAGAGTTCAAGGAGAGAATAAATTAATCTTGAATATCTTTTGGTGTAAAGAAGGGGAAAAAAAAACAAATGATTTTCACCCAAAGCAGTTGATTCTTTTTATCCCTCTAGTTTAAAAAAAATAGTGTCAAAATATTTGATGTAAAGAAAACAAAATACCCCCTTGATCGACTATTTAAATGGAAAATAAACTCACATATGTATTTTTTGTTATGCTCTTTTAGTTACAAGCAACAGAGACCCACAGCTACTCTAAACATGGAGGGTGTTCATTTACTGGAAAATGAATACATTATGGTTTATTAGGATTATTAGGCTTCTCCTTCCATTTCAGCATCAATCCTGGCAGAAACTGACTTAAACTAGCAGATGTTTCAAGTTTAAATTCTCAGAAAAGTGGGACTTCCTATTGTGGCTCAGCGGAAATGAACCTAACTAGTATCCATGAGAACGCGGGGTTGATCCCCGCCCTCGCTCAGTGGGTTAAGGATCTGGAATTGCTGTGAGCTGCGGTGTAGGTCACAGACATGGCTCGGATCAGGCATTGTTGTGGCTGTGGTACAGGCCAGCAGGTGAAGCTCAGATTCGACCCCTAGCCTGGGAGCTTCCATATGCTGCACATGCAGCCCTAAAAATTAATTAATTCTCAGGAAAGCATCTGATCTTCCCCTTAGCTTTTCACACCAGCTCATTCCATGGGTGAGTGACCCAACTCTGGGTTTTTGCCTACCCTGGTCTCATAAATCATGTCTTAAACAGTATTCTGGGCTTGCTAGTATCACTAAGAGGGATTACGGCCAGGCCAGCAATATGAAAGTGTCCTGCACCACTCTTAAGAGAAAGTTATGGATGCCTAACCTTCAGGGAGAGATTTGCAACTCCAGTCTCATTCCAAGTTTACCCAGCTATTCTGAATAAACCTACTCATGTCTCCAAATAGCGCCATCCATTCAGAACAGCTTTCCAGAAACAGTAGCTGGTTGTACTTCCCTCCACCTTCAGGGGGCACTGAAGTGTTTGTTCTGTGCCCGCAGTAGATTGGCTATTGCACCTCCTCTCTTATCAGCAAAATGCCCACAGAGCCCATGGGTTTGTCCATCTTCCTCCAAGGAGGATGCTACTTGTAACAGGAGCTGTTGGTGCCCAGCTCACATAATCTCAGTCCATCCCAGATACCCCTGTGATAAATTTCCAAGTATGGCATCTTGTGATTGGCTGTCAGATGGAATTCCCTGGCTATGAAACCATGCTCAGCCCCATATGAACAAGTTGGGCCAGAAGTACCAAGGAGATAATGCATATAGGATTGGCTATCACTAATGAGAGACAGAAATTGATGGATAAATATTTCAATTTCCCCACCTCATTGGTGAAACTATTCTGGGGTGTGTTCTATAAAATCTCTCAGAGAATCCACAGATGCACTGAGTTTCAATTGCCCACAGTGGGTGAATACACCCTTTATTAGCTTCCCCTCACCCTTGCCCTTGTCAGTTCTTTGCTACTCTTTCTGCTGTCACCTGTCAAAGAAACTCTCTGCACCCAGATCCTTGTCTCAGGGTCTGTTTCTGTAAAAACAAAATGAAGACATAGTCAAGGGAACATTTCATAACTAACCCCAAACTGCTGACACTTCCCACTCCAACAGCAACTACTCTTGCTCCTAGATCTTGCTTTGAATGATTCTGAACATGATTCAAGCTCCCAAACTCAGACCAATCCCTGTGCTTTCACAGTTCTCCCAAACTCAGTCCCTCTCCTTACATATTACACTCCCTAACCCGGGTACCTCAGTGGTATCTTATCACTTTGCCTTATCACTTCTAAGCCTCCTCCTGAAAGAATTAAGTTTGCTGCATGTTCTACTTCCAGAAGCTTATTGGGTTTTCCTGCCGGATGCTTCTTCCCATGAGCTTTTCCCCAATATATCATGATGTCAGCAGAACTAATTGATGTTAACTATGGGAAGGACACATGGAAGATACCGTCACTGAGCTACCGAACAGCCACTGCCAGCACGCCTTGCTTTCCCTCCACCACAGAAACTGAAAAGGGCAGGCACTTGTATTTACAGCCTCTCTTGCAGCTAAAGTTCATGGAGCCCACTCTTGCCAATAGACAGAAGGGGATTTCTGACATAGCTCTTTCCTCCCTCACAAAAGAAAAGGGAGTCACCCTCCATGAGTCTTCATTCTCTCGCTTGTGCGCACTTCCCCCATCTCCTGCCTTGTCCTCTGGACACAGCTGCATAGGAAGAAGTTTCTATGGCTGCAGAAGAAACCTCTAAGCATGAGAAATACGATAAGCCAAGAGAATTGCAAGATGCCAATTCAACATGCTAACATGGTTAAGCTCAGGAATGAACACCAGGACTGCCTCGCTCCAGGCTTTGTTTCTGGTAAACAAGTGTCCTTTGGTTTAATCCACTATTGGTGAAGTTATACTTGGAGTCAAAACTATTCTCGACTGACAAAGGGCAAGACAAGGCAGAAGGCAGGTAGAGTTCTCCCTTAAGCAACAACTATGTATTAATGACCTACACTTCACAAAGCATGGTAGAAATAGACAAGAGGTATAAAGCTAAATTCCTTCATGGAATTAGAGGAAAGTGGGAAATTGTGATAAGCAGGCTGCCAAGTGGCCGGATCAGCTGAACATGCCTCTGGAGGGGCTCCCAGGATGGGGAGGCTGCTGTGAACTGCAAAGGGAGGAACAGGCTTCCTAAGGCAAACTCAGAGGCATATAGGATTTAAGTAGATGGAGAAGAGAATCCCAAGAATGGAAGTCATGTAAGCAATGACGCTTGACAGAATTTCATAAGACTAGTTGGCAAAAGCAAAAACGGGTTGGTGTACTGGGTGTCACTGAGCATCAGGCATTATTATTATGAACACCAAGCCCACAGACGTTACCACACACAGGCAGGGAAAGGAGATGGAAGCATCATCTCGAAACGCAGAGACCAGAATCTCTAAAGCAATAATAATATTATTATTATTGACCCATCTAAGGGAATAATAATATAATCATTTACTGAACGCTGGAGGTAGTCACTATAACAAACATTTTGAACAAATTATCTCATGTAGTGCTCAATACAATCTCACTGATGAGAAATACATTTCTGGTTATTGATAAGAAAACTAAGGTTCAAAAACACTTTTAAAAACTACACTGCTAAGAAGGGACAGAATCCAGTTTCAAACTCAGGTCACCCTGATTCTGCTTAGCTCGACCTGAGCTGGATGCCTGGCCTGCGGGCCTCCCAGTCCTCTGTGCTTCCCTCTCTCACAGCGCCTGCCATGCACACTTGCTGACCTACCTCCTCCAATATCTTCAGACAACCCAGGAACATGGGGAGCAGCTCATTCACCTGCCAATGCCCCACCCCTCTCAGTGCCTTGAGAGTTCATGGACCAAAGCCACATGATAAATGTTTGCTGAATGAATGGCAGTCCCACTCTTGGGTTGACTCATAAATCAAGATAATCTCGTTAGATTTAAGGTAGAACATCCTGGCAGAGGGCATGTAAAACTAAGGCCTGGGTGGCTGGCTTTAACCAGCTGAGAAGTTGCCTTCCTCACCACATAGCCCCTACCCTCACCACTACTCAGTCCAGGACTAAAAGGGAAGCATTTATGCAGAAAGCGATTGCATGGCTGGTGAGCATCAGCAGGACCCTTCCCAGAGCACCATGTGCTGCTGCCAAATCCACAAGGGAGCAAAAGTAAAATGGACAAAATCGAGCCCAAGAGAATCGGTGGAGAGACAGTCATTATTGAAGGGCCATTCTTCATCACCAGAAGCAGCCATAAATACAGCCAGCTTCGATTTCAGCCAGGTGGACTGAAGTCAGAGGAAAGGAAAGATATTTGACCCGATACTCATCCAACAGAAATTCATATCGTCCAGACTTGTACTGAGCACATTCCATGTCCCAGGACAACAGGGACACAAAATCAGAGAAAGCTGCTCACTGCCCTCCTGATACCTCCACCTCATCAGGCGACCACCAAACCAACAACTACCACTCGGGGGGAGGGCTGCTTTATTAGATGTGTGCTAAGAAAGCGCTAGAAAAGGACATCTCATCTATACTTTACCTGTAAAGCTTTATTGAGCACTTCCTCTATACAAAGCACTAGGCTAGACACAGGGGTATGAAAATCATCAGTTGCAGACCCCCACCTAAGACTTTCTATGGGAGGAGGCTGAAACATAAAATATAACTTCCTATAATATGGTACACAGGCACAGGATGCTGTAGGAACAAAGACGAGGCTCACTAAACCCAATGCTGTCCAAAAGAAAACAGATAATAAAAGTGATTTTAAATATTCTAACAGCCAGGTTAAGAAAGGTAAAAAGAAACAAGTGAAATTAATATTTTATCTAATCCGATATTGAAAATATCATATCAACATGGAGTCAACATTTTTAAAATTTTCCAGTGCTTCGGTTTTTAAAATTAAGTGCAATGAAAAATCCAGTTCCTCCATCCCACAAGCCACATTTCAAGTGCTCATTAGTCATGTGTGAGTAGTGGCTACTGTGTAAGACAAGGTGGAACTAGAGGAAATGACACCTGAGTTGAGTTTTGATGAATAACCAGGAGTTATCGATACAAAGGCAGGAATGGCATTTCAGACAGAAGGATCAGTATGTTGGAAGACAAATCCAGAGTGATGAAAACAATGAATGTCACGGAAGAAGAAGCCAGCAATACTAGCAAAGATAAAGTCAACTAAACAATACTTTGCATGCTGAGCTAAGGAGTTAGAATTTATTCTAGGGAAGTAATGAGGAAGGTGCCTCAGAACACTAGCATATTTTATTCTGCCTTCCAAATCTAATGTGAGGTGTCACTCACTGCAGACTGGTTCTACTGGCAGAATTATACAGGAAGAGGAGCCTGGAAATGTTCTTTTTGGATTCTCTATGATGCAACAGAGATTGTAGAAGGAGGTAGTGGTGATACAATGCTGAACTGGCATCAGACAACCCAACACGGCGTTTACAGCCACGTACAATGAGCACCCCATTCAAGGCTCCCGTACCTCCAGGCCCAGGAAAGGAAGGCTTAGAGCTTCTCAAGCGTTAAGCACGCCTCCAACTTCTAACTTAGAGATGCTATACATTTACTTTTTTTTAACTACTCAACTGTAAACATTCGTGAGCTTAGCCCCCTCAAGTAATGACTAGCCCAAGTGCTATGCTCAGAATATGACACTCTGGCAATAACTCAGATACAGAAAATATTTTTATATCTATACAGTGCTGAAGCAAGTATACAAAACAAAGCTAGTGCTGACATTTAAACTAGAACAGCCAATGAGTTTACTAGCAAAAATGGATTTATTCAAAGTAGCAGACAAGTGCAATTCAGGCCAAGCATGCTATAGCAAAAACTCGACGCATGTCCAGAAAAAGAAGAAACAGGGATTTTTCTCTTATAGAGCAAAGGGGGAATTTGAGAGGAGCTGTTATAAATAAGGAGGAAACTGGAACTGCAGTGGTTTTTCATTGGCTGAATTGGGACAGTCTCTCATTGGCTGAGCAGTTGCTGGACCAAGTGAAAATCTTGCTTTCTCCTGCTGGGCTGGTAAAATAATAACCTTTTTCCTGTTGGTGATGCAAAACGTGTCTCTTCCCATTTGGGATATGCAGATGGCACTGAGTGGTAGTGCATGAGTGCTTCCCCTTCCAGCCTCCTGACTTCAATTTAAATGAGGTTTCCTTTATTCATTTTCACACCGGTAACAATTACTAACTACCTTGAGCCCTGAATACCCACTTTGGATTCATCTTACCTTTACAAAAATTCAGCGAGGCAAAGAATTACCCTTGTTGTGTCTATGAAGTTTTTATCATTGTTTTAAATAAATGCACTGGCTTTTCCTATATTCCCCTCAACCAGTATCTCACCCGCAGGAGAATTTTCTGCCTTGGATGGTCCCCTGGATACTCACATTTGTGTAACACAGGATAAAATCATTTAATGATAATGGAAACCGTTAAGTCATAGAAATAGAAGCAAGGAGCAACACTTTATTACACAGATCAAGCTATGGCATATTTATAAAACACACAGCACAGGTTGTAACACTTCAGAGGCTTTATGTGGTAAATAACATGGCATTCACATGTAAAATAAAAGTTCAGTATCTTGATGTGAGTGGTAGTTCTACTCATGCATACATGTTTAAAAAGCAGACGTTTAAAATTAGTACATTTTATGTACTTGAAATTAATAAAGTAATCCTTCAATTAATGAGACTACACATGGCAAAAAAAAAAAGTTGTGACCTTTTGGCAAACAGTTGTTAAGCAGTTACAGTGTGGCACGCACTGCCTTAGGCACTTTATATACATTTTCCAATTTGAACTTCTCAGCCGCCTTAAGGAATAGGTATTAATGTACACATTTCTTTTTTTTTTTTTTTGATAAAGACATTGAGGCTCAGATACTTGAAATCATTAACCCAGGGAATTAAATTCATAAGAGAGAGCTGGAACTCAAAACTACTTCCCCTGAGTCCAAAGCTCACAATTTTAACTACCACACCATCCAATCTCAATTTCAGCGGCAGGAAAAGTCTGCCCGCTTGCTTTCATCACACCCAGACATATCTTTCCCTTTTTGACTTGACAGCCAGGAAACTCATACCCAAATTTAGTGTACAATGTTATTAACTCTAGTCTTTCCTTATACGGTTTCCAACTTCTCTTTTTATTTCTATGATCTCCCCCATGTAAAACTGTATATACTTCTGTTGACAACTACTACATATCTTTAAATAATACAAAAGAAATGTAGATATATCTTTATTTCTGTTATTACTGATATATTTTGTCATCATTTAGGATAAGAGAATATCAAAAGTGACGAAGAAGAGTTTCTTTTAAGTCCCTTAATATTTAACTTATAAATTATTAATTTTCTGATTACTGTGCATATTATCTATATGCATACCTAGAGTGTCGCCCTTTAAAAAAATATTTCAATATAAAATAGGCACACAGACAATTCTGTTATAAATAATGCACACTGATCATACTCATTCTGAAAACCTGTTAAATGTATTGATCTAATTTTGAAAGAATATCTGCTATTGATGGAGCAAAGCGATTTACTTACAAGAACAGTGAAAACAGATGCAAACTAAATGAGTCTCCAGGCATCTCAAGGACCAATGGAAAAGATTAAAGAGTGGATGGTATGGCAAAAATCCAATTGTTTCTGTTTACATTGCCAAGTTGACTTAAGGACCACTAAATGAGTCATTCTAATGGAACTGGCTAGTTACTTGGACAGCCTGCTGCAATCAGCTGCAAGTCTCTCTATGGCACTTTTGCTCAAAGGGTGCCTGAGTATATATAAACTATACTCCCAGTGATTTGGGGAGTGACTATATCCCCATCCATCACAGTCAGTTATCTATCTGGATTCTAGTCTCAGTCTGGTGCAGTGTCTCCATTTTCAAAATTTGCATGGTTCTCCAAGACTTCTTTCAGAACTAGGACTCTGAGTTGCACCTCCTTGTCCTCGCCAATATGCTGGAGTCTTGTGAAGCCTTTCCCTGTGACATGAGTTGTGACACGAGACCTAAACAGCCTTCTTAACGCAACTGCCCTTCAAAACTTTCAATTAACACCCAACTTTAAATTCAGCATCCCTAGGGTCCACCCTCCTGCTTACAGCCTCATTAAATTTCCTTGGACCACTGCCATCTCTTCCTGCCTGTATTCCCTATTTGCTTAGACTTCAAACTATTATTATTTTGCTCCCTCTGGACACGGCTCACTGCCTCCAGCTGGAACTGCTACTGTGAGCCACTGAAACTGATTCTGATTCTGCCTGGGAATCAGCTCAAGTAACAACCATACCCTGTCTCCTTTGATCAGCCATGACCACAGAGTCCTTACATGTGACTCAGGTGTTTTATAACTGAATGTATGCATGTCATTTTAGGTATGCCTATGATGTATTTCTTCATCTTTTTTAAGCAATTTTGTATCATGTTCAGTTTTCAGATGAACATTTAACATTTTTAGCTGCTATACTCCTGTGAGTCTTCTCACTTTAGAGGGGGAATGCGTATTTCCTACTGACTGAAACGTCCATCTGTACTCTGGTCTAATAGCCCATGTTAGTCACAGTGTACAGATCTGAATTGACTTATCAAACCCTCCAGGGTATGAAAGCATGTCTTCCTCTGAGAGCCATGGGAAAGACTCAAGTTTGCTTGGGCCCTGTATACTTGGACTTTGATTGTATTCTTCTCTCTTAAAAACCTCCCTCATAACAATCTCACTCAAACCTGATCCCAGTTAGATCCAGTTACCCATTTCAAAACAAACACTTCAGGAGTTCCCTTGTGATTCAGTGGGTTAAGGATTCAGCATTGTCACCGCTGTGGCTCCAGTTACAGCTGTGATGTGGGTTCAGTCCCTGGGCCGGGAACTTCCACATGCTGCAGGTGTGACCAAAAACAAAAACAAAACAAACCAAAAAATAAAAACCCAACACGTTATTTATCCTCTCAAAAATGTATATGTTTCTGTCTCTGTGTGTACATTTCCACCCAAATTTAAAGGAGGAAACATAATGTTAAAGCAAAACTGGAAAGGAGAAAATGCCCTAAGTGTTTAGAGATGTCGCACTGACCCCTGCTTTTTACTTGGATGACTCAATCTAGACTTGCAGTCATATCTTTGCTTCCTCTACAGGAGGTGTCAGACATACAACAGCCTGGCAGGCAGAGCTCAGTCATCACTCACTAGTTGAGGCTATTTGCATCTGGCTTGTAACACTACCCACAATGTTTTACAGTTCAGATTGTGCTTTCAATTTCTTCACACATTTAATTCTTAGGCCAACCCAGTGAGACTCTGTACTGTTAGGGGCTCACAGAAGAATTCCCTTTTAAGGTCTGGGCCCCCAAGAAAATACTAATGTAAATAAGAATTTGCCACGGTGGACCCTGTATTGTCTGATAACTTAGCTGCAGCTGTAGGACTTAAATTTTAAAAACTGGATGATACAATTTGAATATTGAATATGGTACAGAAGCTTCAATGTGGGCATAGGTGCCATGTCGGAAACATCAGAGTATGATTAACTTTTAGCCATTGGAGAAAGTATTATTGAGTTATTTGCATATAAATGGAAGCTGCCCTGAAAGCCTGGCAGATCTTCCTAAAAGATTCGTACAATCAAATTAGTGCCATTAAGTGGAGAGCTGCCAGCTTGCACTCTAAAGCATGCAGTATGGGCAATGCCATTTCTATTACACCTGCTGCAACCAGCTGACAAAACTGAAGTGTGTCCCCTGACTGGGCAAAGTCAACCCAATGCCTGGAAAATCTGCAAGCTACCAAGGCACTGACATTTCTTAGGAGATTTTGCTAATGGGGCTGCATTTTCTCTTAATCATGGCAGTAAATGCCACACACAACTCACCTAAAGCAGTGTTAAAACAGAGTAAATGCCTTCATGAGTCACATCAGGCCATGAAGCAACAGCACTACCATTTCATGCATCATTCTGGTGGACATTTCTGCCTCAGGAGCTCTAAGCACACATTAAGAGTATAAAATCTGGCACCAACTCAAGGATTCACTGTGCAGGGTACAAAATAGAGCTGTATGGCCTATGTGCTGGTTAACTGGAATACATTAATTCCATAATAAAATTCCAAGTCAAATTGGTCTTTAGAATGGCGATTCTTCAGTGTGAATCTGCTATGGCCCGAATGTTGCACCCCTCCGCCAAATTCATATGCTGAAATCCTAATGGGCAATATGGTGGTATTGGGAGGTGAGGCCTTTGGGAGATGCTTAGCTCATGAATGGGATTAGTGTCCTTATAAAAGAGACCCCGCACAACTCCCTAGCCCTTCTACCAGGTCAGGAAACAGAGAGAAGACACATCTATGATCCAGGAAGCTCTCACCAAACATCAGATCTGATGATACCACGATCTTGAACTCCCCAATCTCCAGAACTCTGAGAAATGAGTGTTTATTGTTTATAAGCTACCAAGTCTGTGCTATTTTATTATTACAGCCTGAGCAGACCAAGAACATTAACACCATAAAATCTGGCACCAATTCATCGTGCAGGGTACAAAATAGAACTTTCCTGCCTATGCACTGGTAAACTGGAATATATAATAATATACTCCGTATTATCCATAATAAAAATTCCAAGTCAAATTGGTCTTTAGACCTATGAACCACTACAAAACTAAAGCACAGCTCTCCTTTATCTGGAAAAGTGGTCCTCTCTGATGGACATTGTGGCTTTGGTGGGACACACATGGATCGGTAAGAGAGAAAAGTGGACATCCGTAACCAACCTGGCCATCCTGGAGGTCAATCCTGGAGATTAAAATGATGATCTTTGTGAAAATCATTATCACCCTCAATCCAGCATCCTATGGAGTCAAATTTTCACGTGCTACTGCCCACCTCAATAAACACATAATGAGCATTCAGATGGCACAGCAGTCAGTGGAAAGGTTTATTATACATATAAAAAAAAAATAACTCTTGACCCCAAATGCTACAGGTTAAGATTTCTCTGAAAACAGACTACAGGATTCAGATTTGCATGCAGGAAGCTTTTTGGGACATATTAATAAGATCAGTACTTTGGAGAATATGGGGAAAGCAAAACTACACAGGAGGGAAAGACAAACTGTTTGCAATCACAGCAGACTTTTTCATCTGATTCCACAGGAAGCCAAGGAGCTGGGATGACCTCTTAAAATTGTCTCAAGTTCAGGCAAAGCATCCAGGCCTTTATAAATCATATTGAGCAAGTATTGTGTATAAAGAAGGTGATCATTCCCAGAAAGGAAGTTATTAAAAGCTGTCAGTCACCAAGACCTTTAACAGCTGGAGATATAGGCACCGCCATCCCGAAAGCCGGCAGGGAGCCCTGGGGGGCACACCAGAGCATTTCCTCTACAACAAACAACAATACAGACCAGTTTTTGTTTCTGAATTAAGTGAAAGGCCCAGTAATTTTTAAGCCACCCAATTGAATCACTGAACATTAAAGCAGCAATGAGATCCTAAAATGAACCACTTAACTTACAACTGGACAATAAGTTTTTCTATAATTGCGACTAGTCATTTTTTTTTCCCTGAAAGACAATTTCTCAAAATCATTCTCTAAAGAATATAGAAGCAGATTTATGACATAAGCAAAATTAACTAAGTGTGAAATCAATGGGACTATAAGGAGAGTTTAACCAACTCTCCTCACGTTCAGGATGCCCCTAGCAAGGGGTACTCGTAGATACGGAGCGCAAATGTTTTCTCACAGCATCCTGAAATCACAGCCCCTGCTATCCAACCTGTAGGAGAACAAATGACCAGGAAAATTAACCACCAACATTTGCCGAGAACTTATTAGGTGCCTAGTAACGTTATGAGTACTTAACATGCATCATTGCCCGTAATCTTCAAAATAAACTAGCTGGGGTAGATACTATTATTATTACCACAATTTAGAAGAGGAAACTAATTTACAGAAGAGTTGAGTCACCTGCTCAAGGTCACATATATCACGGGTGGCAGAGCCCAAATTCCATGTTATCAGAGCCAACGGAAATGCACCAACACAGCTCTTTGGGATAGTCTCCATTTGCCCCTGGGTCCGTCCCTCTTCTCCACCCTGTTCTGTGTCGCAGGAGGCTGACCTCTGTGGACTCCTTCAGCTTAAGCTCTTCTGCCTTCTGGTTTCCAGTCGGTTAATTAAAAAGTGTTACCAACAAGAGATCAGAGGGTGGGAGGAGGCCAAGATCAGGATGTGTAATCCCTGGTTTCCTCCCTGCTGGGCCACAGGTTGGCAGTAACTCCTCTCTCTACCAAAAGTTCTCCCTGCAGGTAGAAGTATGACTGGCTTCCAATAATCACACCCTCCTTTTGCCCCTTTGGATCACTGTTGCTGCCTTCGAGACACATTTCCATCCCTTGTTCATTTCTGTTAACACTGCCTGCAGCTCTGTAAATAGGCCCTTTATTAAACTGGTCTCATGTGGCAGCTGAGAGCTGCACGTGTCTCCTGGTAGATGCAGGAATGTGGCCATGTCTCCTATGCAGTGATGTGCTCTCCATCATGGGTCTCATGGACAGTATCTTAGGACATACAAGACACTGGGAAGTGCCCAGATCATAGCTCCTCCTCCCTTCCATGTATCCCCTGGCCTCTTTTTTCCAATATGTATCAGTGCAGACATTTTGGATCAAATCTATTGACATTTTCAATCAGAAAATCTTTCATTATGGGTGGGGTCAGGGGTGTCAACACCTTTGGTCTATTCCTGACAGGTGCCAATAGCAATCTCCCAAATTGCAACAACAGAAAATATCTTCAGATAATGGCAAATGTACCCCAGAGGCAAATTTACCCCCAGTTGAAAATCATGACCTAGAATTAATGGGAAAAGAGCTGCATGGGATAAACAGAAGAGTAACAAAACAATGGGAGGGAGGGCGGGAAGGGAATTAAATCAAGAGATATGTTTTTTTAAATATTAGTTTCTACATTCTGCCACTGATGAATTAATATCCTTTGCTAAAGGTACTTACTTTCCCTTAGTTGTCATTCCCTTCGCAGCCGCTGGGTGCTCTGTTCACATGGAGGATGTGTTTCTCTATCAACGTCCTCCTTCCTCACAATCACAGCCTTCCCAGATGAGTCACTACTATTTTTTTTTTTTGTCTTTTTGCCTTTATGTAGAACCGCACCCGCGGCATGTGGAGGTTCCCAGGCTAGGGGTCTAACAGGAGCTGTAGCCGCCGGCCTACACCACAGCCACAGCCATGCGGGGTCCGAGCCGCATCTGCAACCTACACCACAACTCACAGCAACGCCGGATCCTTAACCCACTGAACAAGGCCAGGGATCGAACCCGCAACCTCATGGTTCTTAGTTGGATTCGCTAACCACTGAGCCATGAAGGGAACTCTGTGAGGTCACTACTATTTTCTAAACCACGCTGCCCTGCCTGCAAATCAAGGGGACTGACCCTTCTCCCACCCCTGCTGAGCGCAGCTCCAAAGCAACACTTTCCCTGTTCAAAAAAATGATTCCCCAGGTGGTCATCTCTCCCCCTCGAGTCTATGAGAGCTAAAACAACCACATAAGAGTAAAATGACTCTTATATACACAGTTGTTATCATCTCATTTTCTTTGCCTTTTCTCAGCGAGTTTAGGACTCACATCCAGAATAAATATATCTTTGTCACTCTGAAAAAAAATAGAGGCCTAACTTGAGTTGAAGCAAAAAGCAATATCAAGAAATCTGAATGGTTTAAGCCTGACAATGACTATTTGGAGCACGATCAAGGGCCCGTGGTGGAAACCCTTCATTAGCACCACGACATTTCCATTATTGCTGGTGTCAGGGAGGAAAGTGTTGCACGTACTTGGGAGCTGAGATTTCAACATTTGTCAAATGCAATTACCCAGACTTTTTAGCTCCAAAGTTGATTGGAACGCTATCTTCTACTTCTCATTCACCCAATACGTAGAAGAGGAAGCCTGGGGTAGTTTATAAAAGAGATGCTGCAATAACAACATCGTGTTTAAATTAGAGTGACATGAAGGAGTTTGTAATGCTTGGAAACCATATAACCCTGAGAGCGCTAAAAGGTTTATTAGAGCTAATGAGGCCAGTAGATGTGTAGTTTCAATGAGAAAGAATGAGGGAAAGTACGTATGAATCATGACACAGAATGCAATGCAAATACAGTTTTCAAGCCACAGATAAAATATGGGCTTAAAGTACCATGTCTTTAGATGAAACACAGAGACTCAGGTGCTGAATTTCACTCTTTAAGGCACAAATGCTAGCCTGCTCTTGAGAACAAGGAGGAGACAGAGGGCAGTTTCCAGACACCTGCTACTCTGAAAACTGCCACCAGGCCCCCTGGTAATTACTCTTCCCAATATAACTTTCAGGCACATCGCTTGCAACAGAATTACCATTTCTGCTTGGAAATGTTTCAGTTTTGCAGCTATTTTAAAAAGAAGTTGCAAGTCAGGAACTAGTGGGGTCATCTAATTCCATTTAGAACAGGATTCTCCTGGGAGCCCATTCACTGTGACATGGGGACAAGGATTTGCCAGAGAAAAGTGCCACTGTGATTGGCCAATAGCATCAGAGATGATTCTTTTCCTCTTATTTGAGATCAGAACTGGCTTCACCATTAGGAAAACCAGTACAAGCTAATCTCGAAGAAACTAGAGAGCACCCACAGAGTCAAAGGTCACGTTGCTAAGAAGGCAAAATATAAATGTGCAAAATGCAAACTTAAAAAAAAAGACCAGGAATTATAAAAATTCAATCCAAAAAAAAATTTAAAAAAAAACTCAACTCCATTCAATTTGAGTGTCAAAAATCAATACCAGCAGTACCATAAGCCAAATTCAGAGAACTGATGCCACCAACTTAATCTGGGGGAACAGGATATCTGGAAAAGCTGAACTGGAATGGCTGTATAGGAAGGGCATGCCCCCCTCCACTCCATGTGCTAACCCATATCAGGTATTTTTGTTTTTTAACCTGCCTCAAGGGCATGTATGTTTATAAGCTTGCTTTGGTTCAGTTTCTTGGTTGCACAAAATAAAATCTGTTGTGATAGGTTCAAGCCGAAAAAAAAAAAGCATTAAAAGAATTTTTTCAAAATAAAAAAAAAAAAGCCCTCGTGAAGGGATGCTAGGTAGCACAGAGACTAGCGGAGAGGGTGAGAGGAAGAGAATAAGCAGGAGCTCCTCAAGCAAGAACCAGGGCAACCGCAGATGGGGCTTCTCTCCGCAAGACGCCACGGGACCCCACTCAGCAGCAGGGGTGCTCAGACCTGCACACCCATGTTTCCACCGGCCTTTCTGCCAGCAATGGCTGCTCCCAGCACAGCTCTGCCTACTAGTCTGATTCCCTCCTGCTGCCACCTCCTCACTTTGCTCCCCAACAACTGCAATTCTGCTGGGCAGAACCAGGATCCCGTTGATGTTTTAGTCAACAACATGGATGAAAATAAATAAGGGGCACGTACCTAGGAATTAGAAGGCCACTGACGGAAAATGTTTCCATCTCTGTAACTAGGTTTTCGCTATGCTAGTGACAAAAAGTGAAATAAATATTCCTTTTTTAAATTTCATAGAACCTTTTTTCAAGCACTGAAGAATGAGCATTTCAGGAACTTACCTATGAAGGAGAAACAGACTCACAGATAAGAGAACAGACTTGCGGTTACCAAGGGAAAGGGGGTTTTAGGGAAGGATAAGGTGGGAGCTTGAGGATGCAGATACAAACTACATAGAGAGAGAATGAATAAACAACAAGGTCATACTGAATAGCACAGGGAACTATATCCAGTCTCTTGGGACAGACCATGATGGAAGATAATATAAGAAACGGTATGTGTATATATATATATATATGACTGGGTCACTTTGCTGTATAGCAGAAATTGTTACAACATTGTAAATCAACTATCCTTTAATTTAAAAAAAAATCCTGTGATAAACCATAATGGAAAAGAACATGAAAAAGAATGTATATATACATACAACCAAATCACTTTGCCGTACAGTAGAAATTAACACATTATGTATCAACTACACTTCAATAAAACACATTTTTTTAAAAAGAATGAGCATTTCACCACCTTCTTCCAAAAATGTCACAGATTTAAATATGAAGGCACAAAAACAATAAAACCACAAAAAAATATTAAAAGAAAATTAATTAAACAAGTGCCAAGTAATAAAATGTGGAACCAAACAATGCAGCAGGAAAGTCAGGCTAAGGATAGCTACTATAACTGATCATAAAATAGCTGTTTTTCCTTTCAGGCAAAGCAAAGCAATGTTATACGTTTCTTATTGTTTATTAAAAGAAAGCACACCCAGTTCTCCACGAGAACATGCCAATTTCCTAGCTTTGAACTGAAAAGAAAATTAATCATAATGAAAGAACAGTGAACAACAACAACTAATGGTATAACTGATAATGACTTGATAAAAGCTTATATAGTTCTACTCACGATCATTCCTTATTTCAAAGTCTAGGGCATAGTTTTAAACTGCGGTTTTGTCACAGCATTTCTACAGAGAAGCCGAGTCACAAATTCCGGTAGGTGGCTAACTCCTGGTATGCTTTGAAACCAATAAAGCCTAGGGAATCTGGTAAAATAAAGGATTCAAGTGTCTCTACTACTGGAATACAGATTTTTCTCTACAGGGCTTTCATGGTGCAATGCGTGACCATCGAACTCACACTGAGGTCCTTCTATGCAAGAGCTCGATGCTGCTGATTGAAGGGAGATTCAGAAGTTCCAAAATGTAGACATAACCACTGGTGTTTCACTAAGGAAATGAAAACTCTTGGCTTGTTGTCTGACCGAGATGCAGGCAGTACATCACAGGAGGAAAAAGGGCAAAGTTTGTGGGTTCCCCCCCATCAGTAGTTTTAAATTTGTTCAAATACTTGAATGAAGGTTTGATGACACTACCAGAGTTCTACCTGTATATGGGCTGCCGAATGGAGCACTCAGAGTTCTACCTGTAAACAATGGGAGAAAAGCAAGCCTAGACCTGGGATGCAGAAGACTGAGTGTTAGTCTCAGTTCTCTTAACTAAGCTGTGCAACGGTTGGTGACTGCTCCCCGCCTCAGGCTAAAAGATAAGGAGGCAAGGTTGTGGCTGAAACTGATCTTGTGGATGGGGATGCTGTATTAGCCACCTGGTGCTACATGACAAATTACCCCAAAACTCAGTGACTTAACACCATTTTAATCTGATAGTTTCTATAAGTTAGGCATCTGGGCACTGCCTTAGTGGTTAACCAGCCCCTGGGTCTTCACGCAGCTAACTCAGTCATCTCAAGGCTTACATGGGGAGAGTCAACTTCTGCTCCCCCAGCTTCTTGTTGGCAGGATTCAGTCCCCTGGGGCCTGCTGACCTGAGGACTTCAGCTCCTTGTGAGTTGTTAGCCCAACTCGAAGCACAGGAGCTGACCTCACCAGGAGGCCAAGTGAGAGCAGAAGAAAGTGCTAGCACAATAAAAGTTATGGTCTTTTGCAACCTAGTCTTGGAAATGACGCCCTATCACGTGACTCTGCTATATTATCTTCTTCTTTTTTCTTCTTTTTTTTTTTTTTTGCTTTTGAGGGTCACACCTGCAGCGTATGGAAGTTCTCTGTTTAAGGGTTGAAATGGAGATACAGCTGCCAGCTAGGCCATAGGTCAAGGCAACGCCAGATCCTTTAACCCACTGAGCAAGGCCAGGGATTGAACCACCATCTCATGGATGCTAATCAGATTCGTTTCATGTGAACCGCGACGGGAACTCCCACTGCTGTACTATCTTATGTGTTAAGTACAAGTAACTGAGTCCAGGCCATACTCAAGGGGGAGGGGAATACATAAGACATATATGAGACATAAGACATATGTAATACACAAGAAGTGAACACCCGCAGGCAGAAATCACTGGAAACCATTTCAGAAGCTGCCAACCATAGACAAAGACATGGTAACCTAGGAGCTGAACCCAGAGGAAAACTGTGGCTGAGCTACAAGTTAGAGTTGTGGTTTTCAAGCAAACTTACTATGAAAAATCTTTTAAAGCAAAATATTTAAAAGAGGTGAAAGCAGAATTACTTTCATTGAAGCACTGGGTCAAGCCCAGGAGATGACGGACACCTGCTCCGACTGCAGTGCAGGCCCAGGTCTGGGCCGCTTTACCAGACCCCCATCCACCCCTGGCACTCAGGAGTTTGGGAAAAGGGTGGCAGCCTGGGCAATGGGTGTGCCTGATGGGGAGCCCTGCCAGAAGAGGAAACCAGGAGCTGCTCTAACTGAAGATGCAAACAAGCCAGAGAATCCCAGTTCCTTCCCCAACCCCTTGGACAGCCAAAGAATGATGAGTTTATGATGCATTTTCAAAAGTTGAAATGCAAAAACAAGCGGTTGTTAAACACCGAAAACCTAGAATTACACCAAAAAGAGCTCTTGAAAATCACTAGGGTCAGAAACCATGTAACAATCGGGAGAATCAAGCCGTGTGCAGCCCGGAAGTGAAGATCTATGAAAGCAAATGTCTTTCCAACAAGAAAGGCAAGGCAAATAGGAAGGCAGATGAACGGAGTTTGGGCTCAAGGGGAGCGTCAGGACCAGGCTGGAGTGGGGAGAGGCTGAAAACTAGATCAGAAGCTCATCTGACAATCTCAGCCCAACTGGTAGGCTTGGCTTGTCTGGGAGAATATTTCTAGAGCAACGAAACCACAGAAGGACGGACATAACTTTATTTGGGTAATCATGTGCTGTGTCCTGATTTTGCCAGGGCCGCCTGGTTTAGGCTTGCATCACTATTAACAGTCCTCTTTTCCATGCTCACAAGTGTCCCAGTTTGTTAATAAATTATCTCTAAGTTTTATTCACACCAAGCGCAAGTGACACCTACCTGGGCTCCTTAAACTTGCCTTGCCCATCATTCTTCTCCCCGTTTATTTCCTTTTGAGCTGGGCCTTTATCATGATTAATTCTCTGCTCCATGATATCCTGAATCCCTTCCACTAAAAAGTTTTACAGCTTTCCATTGAGGATTGAGGTCGCGTTAGACAGAGTCAGAATCTTTGAATTGGTTGTAACCTTACCTGGCAATCGATATCAGCAGGATTTTGATCCCGGTGAAGGATAAGTGACAACTGGGTATAAATCACAAGGATTCAAGCCTCCACAGCAAGAGAAGATGGTCATTGGATGAGACCCTGAAGAGAAACACCAAGAAACTGTCTCTTGACAATGGCCTGGGGTGGCTTCTATGGGTTGTAGACAGGAGGACGCTTACACTGCCGTAATTGGGAAAAAGGTTTACGACTAGGCCTTAGTCTATATTCATTCTTGACAGGATATAAGGTTAATCTTCAGAAATCAATCGCATTTCTATATACTAACGATGAAATAGTAGAAAAAGAATACCAAAATATTTTACCTTTTAAAACAGCACCCCAAAAAATCAAATACCTGGGAATTAACCTGACCAAGGAGGTGAAAGACTTATATGCAGAGAACTACAAAACATTAATCAAGGAGATCAAAGAAG
>PVHT021183666.1:13135101-13168549 GCA_004024745.2 Catagonus wagneri
TATGGGGTTGCTTCTATCGCGTAATCGCCCCTCCTACCTCTTGATGTGGTCTCCGCTGTGTCTTCTGGAGCAGAGTATCTTTTTTGGAAGTTTACAGTCCATTTGGTTGAAGGTTGCTCGGCATTTGGCTGTATTTTTGCTGTTATTTGGGAGAGAAGTTGAGCTCCAGTCCTTCTATTCCGCCATCTTAATCCAATCTTCAGACCATCAATTTTAAAGAAGCTCTTAGATGATCAAGTCATAGATATCCTAGTCATACGCTATTATTTTTTTTTTTTGTCTTTTTGCCTTTTGTAGGGCCGCACTCGCGGCATATGGAGGTTCCCAGGCTAGGGATCTAATCGGAGCTACAGCTGCCAGCCTACACCACAGCCACTGCAACACAGGATCGGAGCCACTGAGCGAGGCCAGGGATCGAACCCGCAACCTCATGGTTCCTAGTCAGATTCGTTAACCACTGAGCCACGATGGGAACTCCATATGCTATTATTATAATTGCTCTATTATTAAATGCTTTTGTGTGTTTTTACTTATTTATACTTCCCTTATTTCTAGAAACATGAATTTAAGGCCACTTGGACAAAAATGTATCATATGCTAAGAACGGCCAGCATATTTTTTTTTTGTCTTTTTGCCTTTTTATCTAGAGCCGCACCCGCAGCATATGGAGGTTCCCAGGCTAGGTGTCTAACAGGAGCTGTAGCCGCCGGCCTTCACCACAGCCACAGCAATGAGGGATCCGAGCCACGTCTGCAACCTTCACCACAGCTCACAGCAACGCCGGATCCTTAACCCACTGAGCAAAGGCCAGGGATCAAACCCGCAACCTCATAGTTCTTAGTCGGATTCGTTAACCACTGAGCCACGAAGGGAACTCCTGGCCAGCATATTATAACAGCATTTTGTCTGTTTTATATTTCACCCATAAAACAAAGTAGTAATTACCCACTTACAACTGGTTACACATCTGTGGTTTGATCTTAAGCTTAGTCAAATAATTATGGAGGAATTCATCAATTTAAATCAAATTAGTCAACTTCATCCTAAAACTTAACTTTGTGACTGAAACAACCTAACATAAAAATAAAGTACTACTACTTGATGCTGCCAACTCTATACCTTTCCAACTGAGGTACGAATAGCCCAGGGGCTAGCTAGTGAAGAGTTCCACAGATTCCAGAAGGCATAGGATTAACATCTTCCAGAAGCTTTGTTTTTCCTCTACCATTTAGGCAAGAAAGAAAAATTTTTAATATTAAAACAAATACAGACATACATACTAAGTGGAAGGTTAACTTTGCCTTTTGCTTCCAAAACCCACAGAACTGGAAGCAAGTGATTTTTGGCCTATACTGCCTGGGGGCACAATTCTCTGCACTTTGCTGCTAAGGGGACCAAGAAATGTTTGAGGAGCACTGGCTTCATTTTCTCCTGGGCCCTTTGGGGGGTAGTTTTCTGTCAACATTGCAAAGAGGGGAAATTCATTCAGATTCCACCACATCAGACCCGAAGAAGGAAGTTTTACAAGTTGGAAAATTCCAAGTCAAAGCACTGGAAACAACAGTTCAGCACTAAGCTTAGCTCACAAGTGTGTCTTTATTGTCATCAGAAGAGATAAAGGGAAAAGAGAGAAAAATAGGCTCTGAATTCTAACCTGTTCCTAAAGCCCACTCTTGCCCTTTCTGATATGTAAGTTTGCCCCTTATTATTATTATTCAGCAGCAGCCATTCGACTTGAAAGTCAAGGAAGACCAGGCATTTACGGAGAAGAGAAATCCAGACACACTTCAAATGTACTGCTCTCTGGATGGCTCACAGGCTGAGCCATGCTTCTTCTCTTGGCATGGGACTCATCCACTCTTTACGCACCAGAGTGAGGAAACAAACAGCAGCCATGAGAGAGGAGCGAGTGGTAGAAGAAAGGATTATCTTGGCTTTTTTCCATGTATTTGATGGGTGAGCCCTCAGAATCTGTTGCCTTTTTTCTACTCTGGGCTTCAACAGAACTGGAGGAAATGGAAATGTGCCTGAATTTCATTTCTTTTAAACAGAGTCCTACAAAGGCTGTCTCGTAGCCTTACCCCATGGACTCAAATACAAATAGCGATGTCTTGGCCAGAAATCAGAGTGAAAAAGGCTACAGAGGACAGATGTTATCAAATAAAACAAACAAAAAAAAAAACATTTAAGGACTTTTAAATAACAGCTTCCCATTCCCAAGTTACACTCGGTGGGTTTTTCTCAGTGCATGTTGCATGGCTGAAGTCTTATTTCCTACGAAACACTGGCTCTATGAAATCACTCTTTTTGAAAGTATTATTTTTCTTTCTTCAGATCTCAGGTGCATAGGCTTGGATTAATCACAATAAATATTGTTACTGGGCAAAGCACAGTCTTGTTTTATTTTTACTTATTTATTACTTAGAAATGGATATATAAATATGTATTTGTATAGGGAGTTTTATCACATATATATTCTTAAATAATATATTGCTTAGTTTTGTTTGTAAACATTATAAGAAGGCCATATTAACCATTATCTCCTGGAATTAGTGCTTTTACTCATCATTACATTACCACCATTCACTTAAATTGTTGCATGTTGTATAGTTCATTCCTTTTTACTGCTATGTAATATCTCGTAAATAAATTGTAATTTATTTTTTCATTGCTTTCTCGACAGCCATTAGGTTGTTTCCAGGTTTTCTGATTCTTACCAGAGCTACTATAAACATTCTCAGAATAGATACTTTTCAAAGGACCATGAGTTGAAGTTCTTTAGAACTAAGTGAGTCTAAGTCATCAGGTTTCTCTTTACTTCACCCCATCTTTGAATTCCCTATGAGGGGACACAGTATCAGTGAAGCAAAGGATTTACCCCACCAGCTTCATTCTCTTCCCAAGGAAGAACATTCAGAGAGTAACTAGCATGTCAGGTCATGTTCCATACCTACTAAACACAGACAAAAGGAAACTCCTATCTGCTTTATAATCCAACTTATTGAAAAAAAAAATATTAAGAGGAAGTGGCATCCCCAAGACACGCCCCAATAATATGTATCACTGAGGTCCCCCCATAAGGTTACAGGCAAATTCAAAATGGATTCTTGCAAACCAGCAACTTGGGAGTGATGAAATGTGAGTCGGTTCCTACTTAGTTTAGGGACAAACCGGATGATCTTATTTCATAGTTTAAAACAAATGATACAAAAACAAAAGATTTAAATATACTATACTCATCTGTATTGTTCGGGGGCAAGTACTTGACTGAGTGTATTTCTTCTCTTTTAAGTTTTTTATTTTTTTTAATCTGCTCTTGGGTCACAGTGGGTTGGGGGATGTCCGTCAAGTTGGAGCGGCGGTATTAGTAGCAGGAGGGCAGTAGTGACAGTGGAAGTGATGACAGCACCAGCTAACATCTCAGGGGTGTGTACTGCTTCCCAGGTATTGTTCTAAGCAGTTAACATGTATTTACCAATGCAATAAACAAGCCAGCCTCATGAAGCAGCACCTTCCTTGCATTTGCAGAGGAGGACCCTGAGGCAGGGCGAGTTAAATGCATTCCCCATGGTTGTGCAGCTGGTAGATTACAGAGGCCAGAAATATGACTCCAAAGCATCTGTTTCTAGCTAGTCTATCCAGATATCACACAAGCAGCGTCCTCTAGTACCCTCTGTAGGCACCAGTCCCCATGCTGGACTAGACCATTCCTGTGTCCATGGACAGGTCACATACCTTCTGGAGGCCTCAAGTTTTCTCATCTGAAAAGCATAGAGATGTTCTATAGGATCTTTTCATATCCTTTCAAGCTGTGTTATTCTATGCATTTAATTCGCTGGTATAGCTAATCTCTGATCATCAGTTCCTCCATTTGGACCTAACAAATTAAGTTTTTCGTATTAGGAGTCATGTCAAAACAAGACTGTGTAACCTTGCCTTAGTCCACTCGGGCCGCCATAAGAAGACAGGACAAATGGGGTATCACAGACCATCACACTGGGCATTAGGATTTCAACACAGGAAACTGGGGAGAACACAGACATTCAGGCCATAGCAAATGTTCGCGAGCACACGGCACTATATCATCACTCCTAACAGCCAACAAAATCGCCGAGAGACGCCTATTACAAAGGACAGTGCACAGTTGAGAGCCAGAAAAAGGAGACAGGGGTGAAAACTTAAATTGGATAATCCCTTCCTTAACGACAGAGTTGCAGTTTAAGCACAGTAGCTTCCAATAAGATCAAGAAAATGAGCCCCATGGTTGCAATATGTGTCTGGAGAGTATCTTTTTAACCCGTTCGTAGATCCTGGAAGCCACGTGAATCCTGTATGCAGCACAGTCAGTATTTAGAACTCAATTCCATAGACATATTTACACTCAGTAGCTCCCGAAAGCTCCCAGCTGTGGGATCCCAACGCTGCAAACAGTATTTATGTGTGGGACTGCTAATCCCTGGTCCCAGCTCTGCTCAAGTCTGTAGAAACACTTCCTCTCTGTAGACAAGTCCTTGTAAATCTCCCCTTGTCGAAGGATTTAGTTCGCTGACTGTCAGCCATAAGCTACTTCATAAAACAACTCACAGAGGAACAGAATCTCCCGCTCTGCCTTTGGCGGGGAGCATGTTACACTAGATAACCTTTTAATGACTGTATTCCATTTTAACTTGGCTCCAGAGAGGGAAACGAAAAAGAAAGAAAAGATCCTTCCTTAATGCTGTGCTTTTTCTCACACTGCATCTACTGAAGCAAATTAGAAAAGAGGGATAGAGACTTCTTCTGCCTCTGGAACCCCAGGGCCTTGGAACATAAAGACAGGCCAGTTGCTCACAGAAATGGTGACATTTCAGGGCTAAAGGACCCACTGAAATATGCGAAGACAAGGTTTCTAAACTGAAAGTGATGCCCAAATCCACAGCATGCTATTTCTAACACCTGTATCTGGCTGAAATGTTACTTTTTAATTCTCTGTCACACTTTGCCATGATTACCTTCATTTTAATAAATTACAATATGGGACAAAGAGTACCGATTTAAGGGAGCACAGAAGTATAGCCCTGAGCCAATTTTTTTTTAATTTATGGAGAGTTTATTACTATTTTATACTGAATTAAGAGATTTTAGGGGGGATATTCTGAAGAAAACCCCGAGACTGAATTCTACATGGAGGGGCTAAAGTATTTCACGCTAATGTTGGTTAGAAGACAGAGTTTCTATGAAAGTCAAATCAGAGTTCTGAGAATTCCTGCAAAAAGTCTCTTAAGACTTTGAGATTCTATGACATTAAATAGTTCCCATATTTATAATGCCAAAAATTCAAGATGCTAAATGCAAATTACCTTGCATGAGGGATACCTACCTGACATCTAGAAATGCTTGATTCTAACTATCATGTGCAAATCTATGTTTAATTTGTACCAAATTTATATGCAGCAGAAGCCCTCATCCCTGACCTCCACTTAGCACACCTGGTATTAACCAGACCTTTCCATTTCTCCATAAAACATAGGGCAGATGACCGCATATTTCTCTAACTGAAGGCCAGTGGGCTCCTCTCTAGGACAATGCTTACTGCCACCACCGTTACAGATGAATACTTACCAGGGGTCAGTTGTGTTCATCGCCAAACTGATTTATTTTCTTTCTAAGAGTTATCTTTTTTTTTTAATTTCAGCTTCATTGAGGTATAACTGACATACAAAATTGTAAGATATTTGAAGTGTATGTCATGGTAATTTGAGAAACACGTTCGTCTCCAAATCAATTTATGGTGGTTTGCATCTGTTAGCCTCACTGTGTAATTTAATTAAGGCCAGCATAAATTGATGACATGAATTAAACAAGAAAGAGAGCCGTTCCTAAGAAAAATAAATTAGATGTCTGGAAAGACTTGATAAAGTAGAGTCACAAGAAAATTATTGATAGTCAAGATGAAGTATACTAGGACAGAGTCTCCTGGCCCCCCACGAACATCCCTTCCCCAGGCGTACGCCACCAAGAAAATTATCGCGGGAGGAATCAGCTAGGTCCCTGAGCTCAGTTTACTTCTCAAGAATCGTGAGCAGGGGCCAGCAAACTTTTTCTCTGAAGGAACAGACAGTAAACAGTTTGGGCTTGGCAGGCCATAGGGTCTTCGTTACAACTATTAAACTCTGTCACCACAGCGTGAAAGCAGCAATAGATAATACCTGAGTAACTGAGCATGACAAGAGGTGACCCTAGGCAGCCAGACCCCTCCCTCATATGCTCCGCTGTAACTCCTCTCTGAAGTACCCAGATAACAGTATCTGATGCACATTTCCTCAGCTGTTTACAGATGTGGAAAATCTCCACCAAGTGGAAGATGTTAACTACTTATGGGTCGTGAGCATGCAGCCCCCAGGCCCCCTGGAGCCTAGGGACTGACTGAGTTCACCCCTGTGACACCACCCTGTTATCTCATCCTCAACCAATTACAGAATTGTGCAGAGTTCATCTCATAACCCTGGGACTGCTCTCGCTCATCTTGCCTTTAAAAATGCTTTGCTGGGAGTTCCTGTTGTGGCTCAGTGGGTTAAGAACCCGACATGGTATCCCTGAGGACACGGGTTTGATCTCTGGCCTCACACAGTGCTTTACGGATTGGGTGTTGCCACCCTAAAAAGGAAAAAAAAAATGCCTTGCTGAAACCCAAGGGAAACTTAGGCTTTTTGAGCACTAGCCACTCTGGGCTCCTTGTATGGCACTCTGCAAGAAACACTGCACTGTCCTAACATCAGTAGACTGGCTTTACTGCACAGGCGAGCGGACACTAACATACACTAAATTCAGTAACATACACTAAATAATTGAGCATGACCAATAAACGTTGATTTATGAACACTGAAACTTTCATTCCATGACATTTTTACATGTTTGAAAATATTATTCTTTTAATTTTCTTCAACCACTTAAAAAACGTAAAATCCACTCTTAGCTCAGAGCCCTATGAAAACAGATGGCAAGGCAGATTTAGCTCAGGCCACAGTTTGCCAACACCTGATCTTGATTCCTCGCTCCATTTATTTATTTATTTATTTATTTATTTATTTATTTATTTATTTTTGTCTTTTTGCCTTTATGTAGAGCCACACCAGTGGCATATGGAGGTTCCAGCTAGGGGTCTAACAGGAGCTGTAGCCGCCGGCCTTTGCCACAGCCACAGCAATGCGGGATCCAAGCCACGTCTGCAACCTTCACCACAGCTCACGGCAATGCCGGATCCTTAACCCACTGAGCGAGGCCAGGGATTGAACCCGCAACCTCATGGTTCTTAATCGGATTCGTTAACCGCTGAGCCACAAAGGGAACTCCAGTCCTCGCTCCATTTAAGAGAAGCAAAAACTCAAATCATAGAAGACGCATTTGAGGTGTAATTTACATAAGAAAGAAGATGTAGAATTTCATTCCACCAACCCTATTCAAAGAAAATGTCTTGACTCTGCCACCAAATATGGGTGGACAATTGTAACCAGGACACTAAAATAGAATGGTTAAGGTATATGTGTACCACTCCTAAGATTTTCTGTTCTATCACCATTTATAATTAATTATTTGTATAAACACCTGTTCAAGGTCAGGCAGGCAGGGGCCATGTCCATCAGTTTCACTGCTGACCCCTCAAGCACGGGCAAGCATCCTCATGGTAGCTGTGAGATAAGGATTTCATCTGATAAACATGTATCAAGTAGTTAATCAGCAACTCCATGCAAGACCCTCACTCTCTTTCTGTGGATACATTCGTAAAGGAGACCAGCAGGGTCCTTGTTTTCATGAACTCACATTTGGCTGGAAGAAATAGATAATATACAATTAAACATTTCTTCAAGAAGTAAATGTTCAATCACTATACCAGCCAATATTTTAAAAATCAATAGCTCACTATGAGACAGGCTCTCCTGAAAATATCAACCAGTTACTTAACAAAAATACTCTTTTCTCTGCTTATCATAGCTTCTTGATATACCCTGAACATCCAAGCATGCAGCCATCCTCCTTTTTCTGATGGATTCAGTCAATACCCCCAAAGATAGAAAAATCACTGTACTACCGCTTCAGAGAAGAACTGAGATTCTGAAGGAAACACCCAGATGGCCCAGTCTCTAGAAGATGCTGATAAGGCTTCCCCACACATACCAGGATGTCCACACCATAACCCCTGGAAACTGTGTATGTGCTATGTTACATGGCAAAAGAGACTCTGCAGATGCAATAATGGTTAAAGAACGTGAAACAGGAAGTGTCCTGATTATCCAGGTGGGCCCTCAAACAGGAGCACTTTCCTCAGCTGAAGTAGGAGACATGCTACAGAGGAAAAAGCAGGAGAGATGTGAAGGATGAGAAGGACTCAACCTGACGCTGCTGGTTTGAAGGTGGAGGGGGTGTGAGCGAGGAACGTGGGCAGCCCCTAACGCTGGGAGTGGGCTTTGGCTGATAGCCATTGAGAGAGCAAGAAACTCAGTCCTACCACAGAATTCTGCAACCACCCCGAAGGAGCAAGGAAATAGATCACTTCCTAGTGCCACCAGGAAGGAAGCAGCCCTGCCAGACACCTTGATTTTAGCCTTCTGGGTCTCTAAACATGGACCCAGTCAAGTCTGCCAGAGATAAGAAATTTGTGGTACTCTCTCCCAGTAGTGATTTCAAATGCCTTTGAACATCTCTGCCCCTTCTGTGGAGAAAGGTATTTACGCCAAGAACGTCTCGTCCGCGGTGCCAGGTAATTCATTTAACAATCTCTCTAATGATAGTATTTTTGAAAGAAACTTGAAATGCTGATTACCACCTAATTACTTCAAACAGGCTGTCATCATGGGCAGTACTTCCAGAACGTGGGATACAATTAAAGTTACAAAGTCACTTGGATTACATGAGCAAAGCAACTGCATGATAAATATCATCTTGCTGAATCAAGATTCTCACTTAGACTAATAACGGATTAATCTGTATGTAAATCGCATAGCCCAGTTACACCTTGTGTCTGACGTTCTGTCTGCTTTCGGGGAGGTGCAGGGAGGGGAGAACAAGCCTACACTTCGGACGGTAAAAATTCTGTCCATCTTCAGCAACTGAAGAACTACTCATTCTAACTGCCTGTGCTTCTGCTGATGTTTTGTCCTGGACATGACTCTCCGTCTGTTCTTGAGCCTGCTTGTTTGATTTACTATTATTTCAAGAAGATATTCAAAAGGAAGGGCCACTTTAACCAGCAGTGGAAATAGAGGGTTTTTGTTGACTTCTCACTTGAGGATATTTTGTGAGGGGGGGCTGCATTACTATCAGACCTCTTGTTTTTGCTTTTTGTTTTTACCCTCGTGGATTCAGGAAGAATAACACACTCATTACTCAGTGTCAAGAGTCTGTAGGAAGCAGGGGAGCAGAGAGAAACAGGAGGCTGGATTTGGTAGGTGGAAAATAAGATACGCAGGATGTTACGTGTGTCAGAACCAAAAAGGAAATGAAAAAACAAAGAAGTGCCACTTTGAGGTCTGAAGTCACACAACAGGATTGAAGGCGTCTCTGCAGCATCAGGACGCAGGTTCAATCCCAGGCCCAGCACAGTGGGTTAAAGGATCCGGCTGTGGCTCAGATCTGATCCCTAGGCTGGGAACTCTATAGAGCACAGGGCGGCCAAAAAAAGAAAGTCTGGGGGGAACACAGAAGCCACCTTAAGGAAAAGGCCAATTTGTTTTCCAGTCTCTATGTTCCCTGATGTGTGTTTGTGGGAAGAGGGAACCACGTTGGTGGATGCCGTGACCCTATGAAGGAAATGCTCAAAGCCTGGTCCTAAAGAGGGAGGTTGAGCTAAAGCGATGCTGAACTACCCTACGAAACAACGGCACAGCCTGATCTTGCTGCCTAGACGACTAGCCAGTGGCATGCTGGCGTCGGCTCTTACAGGCTCACATAAGCCAACTGTTAGCCACTTCAGTGCTCTCACATTAGTAGTTTAAAATTGGTCACGGAGGAATATTTACATGACGGAAATCTCCAAGCCCTAGAAGAGCCAGTGGTCAAATATTAACCAGAACTCCCTTCTTATCCCAGAAATGTTCCTTTGGCCCTGTCCCCGTTTATTAAGTGTCATCTCAGAAAACCTTCCCTAACGACCTGATAACAAATAGCACAGACACCACCCTTCTCTGTCCTCATGGTTCTCAAAACCAGCTGCAAACTAAAAACAGCTAGGGCACTTTAAAACCTAGTAAAGGTTCACTGCAGGCCAATCAGATCAGAAACTCCGTGGGCAGTATCACCACGGGGGTTCTTTACAGCCCCTCAGAGGATTCTCACCTAAAGCCCATCATTCTATGCCCTTATCCAGCTTCTTCCTCAGAAAGATTACAACTGCTTGCAAAGACATCTTGGTGTCTTGCTCTCCTACTAGCAGAATACAGGTCGCGTGGGGGCAGGAACATTGTCTGATTGTTCAACACTAAATCTCTTGAACCTAGAATCATGCCTAACACATAGGAGTCAACAGATAAGTACTTGAGGAAGGAAGAAAGGAAGAGGGAAGGGAGGAAAGGAAAGCAATGGTTAGCATCTCCGGGAGGGTATTCAGTTGCTAACTGGAAATTGGAGCAAAGAGAGATTCTGATTCAGAGAAACTGGCCTTACAACATAGGGTCAGGCTGGGGGACCTGTGAAAAACATAACCAGAGACATGCCACCAAAAGAGAAAAAAGCTAATGATCAGTGTATGAAGTGATAGCTGAAAATCAATTTTAAGTCTTCTTGCTCCGTTACTGCAGAAACCAGCTTTGTGTTAGGGCCCTTCAGGGACCAAAGAGACTGGCTCTGCCTGTGCTTGGGATAAAGCAGTGCAGGGAGACACAGAGGGGCCAGGTTGTTCAACTCTAGAGGATGCCGTTCACATAATAGTTGAGGTGAAAAACGCCTCCTGGAGTTGTGCAAGTGCACAGACCGCATGTGTGTACCAGCGATCTGAGAAGAAGAGAGGAGCCTGGAGGATGTATAGTGGGGTGGGGAATGAGCAGAGACGGGCTCAGGGGAAGAGTCCAAAGTAAGGGGCTATAAATAGTGAGGCTAGATGAGCGTGCCTCCCAGCAGTTCTCAGAAACAGTTGTGAAGGACCTGGACTTCTTGCAGTGACATGGAATCGGGTGCTTTTACTTAGAAGGGAAGGGGAAGGGTGTCTCCAACAAGATGACGGCCTTGAATTACACCTGCCTGTCGGGATCAAAGCTGGGCAAGCACACAAGCACATGAGGAGTAAGGCTGCACGCAGGTGTGACTGCAGCACGATTCATTTGAAGAAAGAAGGTGCCCAAGTGACCAGAGTTTAGTTTAGAAGAGTGAGGTTTTTTTTTTCAATTTCCTCTGTATTTATTTTTTTAGCTTTTTTAAAAAATTGGTTTGATTGAAGTATAGCTGATTTTGCAGTGCTATATTAATTTCAACTGTATGGCAAAATGATACAGCTATAAACATATACATTCTATTTCATATTCTTTTTTATTTTTTTTTTTCCTTTTCAGGGCTGCATGTGGCATAGGGAAGTTCCCAGGCTAGGGGTCGAATCAGAACTGATCTGCCTGCCTACACCACAGCCACAGCAACACCAGCCACATCTGGAGCTGCATCTACAACCTACACTACAGCCCAAGGCAATACTGGATACTTAACCCACTGAGCAAGGCCAGAGATCAAACCCACATCCTCATGAATACCAGTCAGGTTCATTACCACTGAGCCACGATGGGAACTCCCATATTCTTTTCCATTATGGTTTATCACATGATATTGAATACAGCTCCCTGTGCTATACACAGGACCTTGTTTCTCCATTCTACATATAACAGTTTGCATCCACTAATCCCAAACTCCCAATCCACCCCTCCCATGACCTCCTCCCCTTTGGCAACCACAAATCTGCACAGAAGACCGATATCTTAAAGGACTAGAAGGAGGCTAGCTGGAAGCAAATGAAGGGGAAAAAATGAAATTTTAAACTGAGTCATCACCTAGCAAAAAGAAAGAGCTCCATTGCTATACCAGGATGAAAAATGCCAAATATTATATAGTTTTTTGTTGTTTTTGTTGTTGTTACTGTTGTGGTTTTGGCCATACCCCGGCATGGATGAAACCCCAGCCATAGTAACGACCTGGGCTGCTGCAGTGACAACACCAGATCCATAAAGGATCCACTTTCACTTTGTAGTTGTGAGACATAAAGTGAACCTCACTTTGAATGGAAGGTGCCCACTGGGACTACACACGCTTGGCCACTAGGGGGAGGCAAAGGAAGCCGGAAACTCAGGGGACGCTGTGGCTGCCCGCAGACCCAAAGGTAGGAAGTGAGGACAAGCCTGCCACAGCCTCAGGGAGCAAGACAAAATTGACAACAAATAAAGCCAAAAGGTAGGATCTTGGATTTTCTGAGCCTGATTTTGTTTCTTTGCACCTGCCTCCTTAACAGAACCCTATTTGGGCCCTTTCCCCAGACAACCCTCAAAGGAAGAGCGATTTTATTGCACACTTGAAATGACCATCCAGTAAATAACTAGTGGCTTGAAAGTACTTGCCTCTGTTGGAAGCAGTGGGCTGGTCTGGACACATGCCTGAGAAAGCTAAGTAGCCTGAAGTGACATGGGTAGCTGATTGGATGGCTGGCATGAACAGATGGGACCACGTGCAATAAAAAACACCAAACTGGAGGTGCCCTGGTTCTGTTCATCGGGGCTGCCTAAAAGCCTAGAGGAACCCCTACAGAAAGTGGGATGTGAATGCTCTATTTGCAGAGATTGCAGAAGGACCCACCAGTGGAGTAAAAAATGTTTGCTCCTCAGTCAAAAAACAAAACAAAACAAAACTATGGAACAAGGTCCCCAGGATAAGGACCTCTGAAATAAACGTCACTGTCACCCTAAAAAGAAAGACTCAGCTTTAACGAGTCCTCACCCCCAACAAGTGAGAAACCAGCCTCAAACAGACTAGTACGAGTAAGAGCTTTCCTATCCCTTTCCCACTCCTCTCTCACCGCTGAACTTGGAAGGAGCTAGCAAGCTGGGGATAAAGGAGTGGAAGGTAGAAAAAGAGAAAAGAAGCCGACCAGTCCCCTGGATCCCTGCCAACTGCCAACCCTGCGCCACCCCCCAGTGAAGAGAGAACCTGACATAAAGATGTCATCAGATAACATCTTAGAGCTGACATTCTTCCCGTGTTCGAGACTTGATCACAACGTAAGCAATTTGAGAACTTTCTACTACCTAAGAGGAATAAATGTCACAGGCAGAAGGAGGCAGGATCGGGGGCTTCCCCCCCTCCAAATAAATTTCAAAGGGACTAAGGGAGACAAAAAAAAATCATAAAAAATAAATTTGTGGTTGTGTTATTTGTCTTGTTCAAAAAGAGCAATTACATAAAATTTGAGAAAGCCTTGGCTGCCTCCTCACCCCTTGAAATTTTTTTCTGCAAAATGGGAAAAAGAATGAAATACATTTAAGGAATGATACTTTCCCTACTGACAACAAGAACTGTGGTTTGGGGAAGAGATTACAACTACATCTTGGTGCAAAGCAACAAGGCTAGGAGTGATCCAAACGTGATTTGGGAAAGCCAAATATTTAGAATCCTTGGCCAGCGCTACAGAATAGGAGACAACAGTCCAGAATGCACTTGCCAAAGAAGAATGTGGCTCTTGAGAATCACTATGATTTATGTGCAAGAAAGAAGTAGTCAAATGTAAAGTGAAAGAGAATTCCCTGGCAGGTCACACTAAAGAAGAAACAGCAAGAAGCAATTGCCCGAGAGCTGGAGGATTTGGCATAAATACATACACAGTAAGAACATTCTCCAGGTGGATTAGGAAGAAATGTTCAAATATGATTAAAAAACAGTGATCAAAACAGGAATAGGAAGGCCTCCCCCTCTTTCAAGAGGCAGAGAACGGCAGGGCATGTTTTTTTCAAAATGATACAGAGAAAGCACTCGAGGGAAGACTAAAGCCAGAGGCTTCAAAGAGAAAACTCTGTTTCCCCTGCTGCCACATACTTATTGAAGTGAAGAGCTAGAAGATCCAAAAATGGCAAAATTGGAGCTGGAATGGTGAAAATCAAAGAGCAAGGGAGACATTTGTATAGACAGAATGATAACAGAAGAAGGAAGACTCGGAAAGCAGAAGACACCACCTACAAAGTATTAAAATCAGCAGGACTGAAGGGAGAGAGGATGGATGGGGAGTTGGTGTGGAGAAAAAGCACATGTGGTGCTGGGACTCAAACAAACCTATAGGCAAGTTCCAAAGACAAGAAAAAGTGACCCACAAGGGACTCAGGGGACACAAGGATAAATGAGGCATCTTCTTCCCCTCAAGATGCTTTCAATCTGGATGTGAAGATCTGTATACAATTCCGTTTAATAAAAGTTGTGACCTGAGAGTTAATACAGGAACACAGCATGAGAAAACGTGAAGTTAAAAAGTAGCCTTTGAAATGAACCTTACTATATCTGTGGTTTGGGCTGGTGCAGAATTTAGATAGGAACCCCTGTGGGGAGAGGTGTTCTGGAAATGGGGAGCCACACAGACAAGACAGAAAACCACAAGAGGGTTGTAAGAGATCTAATGTAGCTTGAGCTATTTCCAAACACAAAGGAAAAAATCAATAATTAACAAATAGATGATAAATAGAGTAACCTCATTATTCAACATAAGCAGAGTTCCTAAGTGGACTAATTACTAAAATCTAACAGTGCATTGAAATCATATCATAAGATCATAAAAGTCACAAATTCCTGAAGTCCAGCCAGGAAGATTATAATTCAATAATTTTAGGGTAAGTCCTAATGCAGTCAGCTAATGAGCCTGAGTGGGGCAGAAACTATGGAAGATTTTTAGGGAAGCTGAGTAAATTTTCACGCCTCTTTTTTTTATTAACATATATAGTTTTTTATTAACTATATAGTTGATTTAGAATGTTGTGCCTATTTCTGCTGTACAGCAAAGTGACACAGTCATACATATACATACATTCTTTTTATTATATTATCTTTCATCATGGTCTATCCCAAGAGACTGGATAGAGTTCCCTGTACTATACAGCAGGATCTCATTGCTTATCCATTCTAAATGTAATAGCTTGCATCTATTAACCCCAAACTCCCAGTCCAGCCCACTCCCTCCTCCCTCCTCCTTGGCAACTACAAGTCTGTTCTCTATGTCTGTGACTCTGTTTATGTGTTGTAGATAATTTCATCTGTGCCGTATTTTAGATTCCACATAGAAGTGATATCATCTGGTATTTCTTTCTCTTTCTGACTTACTTCACTTAGCATGAGAATCTCTACCTCCATCCATGTTGCTGCAAATGGCATTATTTTGTTCTTTTTTATGGTGAAGTAGTATTCCATTGTATAATCCAATCATCTGTCAATGGACATCGAGGTTGTTTCCATGTCTCGGCTATTGTGAATAGTGCTGTAATGAACATATGGGTGCATGTATCTTTTTCAATGAAAGTTTTGTCTGGATATATGCCCAAGAGTGGGACTGTTGAGTCATATGGTAGATCTATATTTAGTTTTCTGAGGAACCTCCAGACTATTTTCCATAGTGGTTGTACCAATTTACATTCCCACTAACAGTGTGTGGGGGGGTTCCCTTTTCTCCACACCCTCTCCAGCATCATACTTCTAAATGGATAAAATATGAAAAGACAAATGCAACAAAACAAAAAAATATTACTGTAGTAAATTAGGTCATCGTTCTCAATTCTTCACAGCCTTTGTAACAAGACCTTGCAGTGCCCAAAGTACTGCAGAGTACATTTCTTACCTCCACTGATACTGGCTTTGGCCAAAGGAGTGTGGGTAGAATAACAGTGTCTGGCTCTGAACCAAAGCTTAAGAGGGTGTGTGTTCTTTCTCTTAAGTACCCACATTGACCATGAGAAGAAATCGGCAGTTGCTTCATTCAGGAAGAATACAGAGACACAGAGAATAGACCTAAACCCAACCTGCAGCCAAACTAGCCAACAAGCCTCCAGAGGCAGAAATGCCCCCAGCTGATCTGCAAGTCTATGAATAAGAAAAATAAATGTCTGTTGTTATAAGTCACTAAGATTTGGATCAGTTTGTTATGCCACATTATTATGTCAATAGCTCATATACTAATTAAGTTAAATTCAAGGCTATGCTGCATCCTAAGCTAACTTCCCAACCCAAATTATGCAGCTACTCTATTCAAAATAACTAGCTCCCCAATGTCCTATAGCTACCATATGACCCAGCAAACCATATGACCCAGCAATGCCACTCTTGGGCATATATCCAGACAAAACTTTCACTGAAAAAGATACATGCACCCCTGTGTTCATTGCAACACTATTCACAATAACCAAGACATGGAAATAACCTCAAGGTCTACATACAGATGAATGGGTTAAGAAGGTGTAGCATATATATATATATATATATATATATATATATATATATATGAACACTACTCAGCCATAAAAAAGAACAAAATAATGCCATTTGCAGCAACAAGGATGGAACGAGAAACTCTCATACTCAGTGAAGTAAGTCAGAAAGAGAAAAACAAATACCATATGCTATCACATATCTGGGATCTAGTATACAGCACAAATGAAACTTTCCACAGAAAAGAAATTTATGGACTTGGAAAACAGGCTTGTGGTTGCCAAGGGGTGGGGGGAGTGGAATGGACTGGGTGTCTGGAGTTAACAGATGCAAGCTATTGCATTTGGAGTGGATAAGCAATGAGATCCTGCTGTATAGCACAGGGAACCATAACTAATCACATGATGGAGGATAACGTGAAAACAAAGACTGTATATAAATGTATAACTAGGTCACTTTGCTGTACAGCAGAAACTGGCAACGCTATAAATCAACCAGAATAAAAAAAATTTTAAAGGCAATATAAAAACATTCCAATATTGCAATATCAGAAAACAAAAGGTCAAAGATGACCTCTGCCCTTTATTAAATCTATAAGGAGAAATTTAAATTCCAAAATCAAATTATTTTTCTGTAAAGGAAAGTCCATAGGAATTCCAAAGGCCAAAAATATTAATGCCCAAACTTCTCTCCGTTTAATCTCATCCAGAAGTGTCTCAACATAGTTGCAATTCTCTCGGCATATGCCATCTGAGCTCTCTTTAACTGGAGTGGTGTACCTCCATAAGAACTTGTGAAGTTGAATTTCCTCCATCTCAAGTTTTTCTGAGCCCAAATTACCTTCCCACATTAAACAGAGCACAAGTCAGTCTCAGCCCCTACCAGAGTTAAAACATCACATTCCCAAAACAATTCCTGGAGCAACCTATCCCCAGGCTCCGACTGACAGAGACCAGAACAGAGCCTCAGGAGCATCTTAGGGGAGGAGCGAAGACAGAGACATCCTTTGGTTTCAGCCTCAGCAGGGTGCCAGGTCATCACCACAGTGTGTAAATTCCTACATCTGACCCTACACTCGAGTATGAAAAGCCTCGCATTAAGATGTTAATCGTTAGATGCTGACCACAGATGGGAGCACGGTGTCCCCCTCAGAGAATAACATTTGAGATATTCCTGTCTTCTTGTAGAATTTAAGAATGTGTAATGATGTCAACCCCAATCACCAGACTCTCCATTAAAGATGCTTCACTATTTTATTCAATGGCTATCAAGTCCTTCCTTTTTGCTTTCTCTTTGAGCCCTTAGTTCCAGCCCCATCAGCGCCGAATGAAAAGTGAGTTAGCCTTGAGAGCAGTTTTAGTCCTGTGCCAAATGCTCTGGAACTGTTTGAGCCAGTAAAACCCGCCTCTTTACACCCACGTTATTTTTCTGCTTGTGAATCATCTTCAAGTGATTCCTGAACCAAAGCTGTCATACAAGGTTCTAGAAACCTGTGCCCCTAAGGGCTCAGTGAGAACCAAACTTCTGCCGTCATTCTTTTCAAAAGCCTAGACTTCACTTGCCTTGTTAACGCTTAGGCCTTGAATAACCATTTCAGTGGCAGCAGAAATATGTTCCTATGTCCCATCTTTTCTTGCAGCAGTAGGATAGGCCTCTAACATTCTACTTACCCCTTTTATTTTCCTGCCCCTTTAAGAAAACTCAGCTGTGCTCTGAACAGCTTATCTTGCCGGTTAGATGGCTCCCTTTCCTTCTCTATTGAGAGAAATACCTTCCAAGTCTAAGGTACTGTAGTTCAACTGGGTTCATTTCAACTGGTCAGAGGGCTTGGGATTTTCTTGCATTTATTTTTCCCTTGCTTCACATGCATTTAAACTGTTAAGACACTTAAATCATCTGAGGTACTAGATAATATGTAATTCACAATAGCCAACCAAAGGGTAAGAGGAAACTAAAAAAGCAAGAGTGATGAAAACTTAGGAATTTGGAGGCTTTGATATGCTATATGTGTGGACGTGTTTTAGGTTTTGAGGGTGAGAACAGAATGTTTAACAACTGTAAACATATTTAAAACATTTGAGAATCAAATACAATATTATATGTCACAGTGCTTTGGAAAGTATTGAGTGTTACATCAAAATAAAGGACTCATTAGCAGTCATCACCACTTTTTAAGATGCCACTAATGTATTTATGAAGAGATGTGGGCAGAAGTGCTGTCATCATGGAAACTTTCTGGATGAGAGAGGCTGTCCTTCCCTTCAAGGTTGGTGAGAGCGAAGCAGCGTTCATTTTCATGTCTAAGGCTTTGGCAAACACAGTTGCTTTGTCAAAGTTAACACAAGGTTTTTCCACCCTGAAAAGGAAATGTCACCTGGCCCCTGCTGCTGGCCAGAATTCAGGTAACAAAGAACTGCCTCCTGGGTCCAGGATAGAGAAGAATAATGGTGGAGATCAGAGCTGTCAGAGCTCAAGGCCAAGGTAGATTCACCAGCTGCATCTACACCAGGGCCCTCCTAGTTGCCACTGAGAATAAATCAGACCCTCCGACTCCAGAGCTTCCAGGACACGTGGGGGGATGGGGTAGAGGGGACGACGACAAGGGAAAAATTCATCTCTGTCCTCTCGGGCACTATCAGATTGGTCTGGATCATCCTCACTAATCTGCACAGCCAAACCACAGCGTGAACCTGGCAAAGACCGACACAGACACTGTTTGAGCAAATCCTCCGGGTGCTCTGCTGTCCCTGCTTTGTTGATAGATGAAGTGACGACCTGCCAAGGGATGAGAGGTCCAGAACGAACACCGGCAGGCCCTGGAGTGCTTGGAGACGATCCAGGAAGCACAAGTGTCCATCCCCAAAACTACAGAGCTAGAGTCTGGTGGAAAGGCATGGTTCGCCCCCAGCCACCTTGGTGGGTGGAAGGCACTGAGCATGTCCTGAAACAGGAACGCGGCTGCCTAGGGGTCAACAAATCCACCAGTCAGAGCTGCCGTCTGGGGGTCAGCTGCCCTGGTATAGAGAACTGCAACTCTCCCTGTGATTGAGGAAGGGTGACTGAACCGTGTCCAGACCTCACCACACCGAAGCTGCCCAGCTGCACAGCCTGCATCCCCAACAAGGAACGCTGCAGAAGGATGGCACATCTGCCTCAGGAAAAGCAGTGTCAGAACTCCTTGCTCTCAGTTTCACTTTCTAGCCCTGTACACCTCCCATCCAGGGCCCGGCTCCTGGCAAGTGCTGGTTAAGCCTCATGGAATTCTGTCCTAGAAATGCATACAGAAACTCTCAAAAGCACTGAAGATCTTAAAGAAGAGGGATTTTTCAGCTATTCACAAAGAGACCATCGCAGGGGCGCTGTCCCAGCTCTTACGTTGGGCTGTAAGATGTGATTAGTGAAGACAAAGTGGATTTTTCTGGCAATCCAAAGCCAGCATAACACAGCACATTAGAAAAGCCAGAACTCCAGTCCTGGTTCCAAAAGTGAGTAACCTTAGCTTAATGTCTTCCCTCTCCAAGCCCCTGGAAAATGAGGGCAGTAACATGTTCTCTGCCCATTGCCCACCTCAACAGTCTGCGGTAAAGACTAAATGGAAAATTCTGTGAGCAAGAAGCTTGCTTTTTTTAACTTTGAAACACACAAAAATATCAGTATTAGTGGAACTGTGTGTCCTCTTAGGCTGCACCCAATTAGAAGAACTCAAAGGAGTATAAACATGAGAACCAAATTAGATAAGACCCTCCCTCAAAACTCATGACTCAGAGTTTCCACTGTGACTCCACAGGTTAAGGACCTGACGTTGTCTCTGTGAAGATATGGATTCGGTCCCTTGCTTAGTGGGTTAAGGATCCAGCACTGCCACAAGGGGCAACATAGGTCGCAGACGCAGCTCGGATCCCGCGTTGCTGTGGCTGTGGTGTAGGCTGGCAGCTGCAGCTCCAATTGGACCCCTAACCTGGGAACGTCCATATGCCGCAGGTGCAGCCTTAAAACAAGCAAACAACAACAACAAAACCCTTATGACTCTGAAGGTAATTGCTATCACTAATTAACAGAACAAATGCCCACAGAATGATTGACATTTACTGTGGAGAGGAAGCTGAGAAATTCTTTAGCATAGCAGAGGAGAGCGTGGATTTGAAGTCAGACTGCCTGGTTCTGCTCCTCACCACTCTGAGCAAACACTCAGTCTCACTAAATCTCAGCTCCTTGTCTCTAAAACTACAGTGACGACTGGACTCAGCTCATGGAGTGATTCTGGAGCAGGACCAAGGCAGACTGTATAAAATGCTTGGAACACAGTGCCAAACACTTAATAAATGCTCAACAAATGACAGTTATGATTGTTTCATGGAGGCCATTACTGCAGTACAGAGAAATAAGCAGTTTGTGCAAACAAGAACCTGAACCCAGAGCCAAGTCTTTCTCCAGGAACCCAAAGAGAATTCCGTGGTTTCACTATAATTCTGGAAACCTACAACAGCTTTGGCTGGGCTTCTGGATGTCCTCACCTATCACTGAGAATGTTCATACTTCCATGCTCAGTTAAGTTCCTATTTGGTGCTGAAAAAAATTTAAATGAACTACACCAAAGGAAAAAAAAAGAGGGAGACCAAGGCAAATTCACAAGAGAAGGCCAGCTCAGGCTAGTGTACCAGACTTTCCTTGACATCAAAGAGGCCATTATCTGATGCCAGTTTCATACCAATTTCAAGCAGAACTGAAATGCCAAGAGATACCTTATCTTGAATTTGATCGGTTGCATAGGTGTCTCCATAGATTAATTACTGAGTTTCCTGATGCACGTCCTGGCACTGTCCCTGTCAGTTCAGCTATAACAGCTGAAGGTGCATTTCACAGGAGGTGACAAAATTTCTCCAAAGAGATGGGCTCGCTTCCCTCCACTGGCATCACAGACCGCACGCACTCAGGGAGTGCCTCTGCTCCCTCACAGACCTGACAGGGATGGAAGGTCTTCTCTTTGGCCAGGATTGTTTAGGAAGTAAGTGGAGAAAAGGCCTTTCCTCTGAAGAGGCCAGAGCTAAGTCAAAAAGTGGAACAAGGAACAGTCTTGTATCTAATCCTTACAGTTAGTCTGCCTTCTCCTCTTCTCTGTCTGCCAAAAAAAAAAAAAAAAAATACTTCTCTATCAAAAGAGACTCTTCTCTCTTCCCAGTATTCTCCACCAACCCTGTAAGTCTAGAGCCAACTTTCTCTCATGGGTATTAAAGCCTCACTATAATGAGAACTGAGTAATTCTGACTCGGATGCTGGCCAATAGCTCCTCCAATTTACCACTATAACATTGTTCCACTTATGAGGTGTCCCTTCAGCACAGGTACCTGAAGAAGGACATACTCATATTAAAATCCCCCCACAGGGAGAGTTCTCTCTGATGGATCATTGCACTCAGCATCTGCAAAATGTTTGGCAACACACTGTTTCCCCATTCTATAGTTATCTCCCCCTCTTGTTTCATTCTTTAGTAATCATGCTTGTCCCATTGTGCCAGCTGACTCCAAATTCCTTGAAATCACATTGTATCATGTTGTTATCTGCATTGAGGGTCTTGGCAGTGGTGTTCCGCCAAAGCACCTAGTATTTCTTTGCCTTTATCAGTCACTCAACACAAACACGCACACAAACATACACCACACACACACAAAATAATATACTGTGATTGCCTACATACAGTTTCTGCCCTTATGTATTTCCTATATTGTAGAAGAGATTCACATGAATAAGAATTATAACCAAGTCATAAATAGATTTCTGTTACCTGTACCTGCTCCCAGTAGCATGACAGTGGATGGTTAGTTCCAAAAAGCTGGAAAATTATATAAACCACATCATACCCACTCCACAGGGAGAGATAATAACCACATCTATTGCGAAAAGGAACTTTTGAAAAAAATGTTTCTCTCTTCTCCAGACTTTTCCCAGCTCTAGCTTTTCCCATCACCTAGACAACCTTCATGACCAAGGAACAGCAGAGGTTTCTTAGGTTTGTACTACACACAAAGCTCATGTCATCATGAAGTACTGGATTATTTACAGCATCCTGAAATAGTACTTGGCCAGACTCCTTAGCAACCAATCTTTTTTGAAAAAGTCAGTTTGCCAAAATTTTATATTATCAGCAGACTCATGCAAACCCCTAAGGAAAGATGCACAAAATGGAAAAGCTATTATAAAACAATTATTTAGGATATCAGAAGAAAGAAAAAGAAAGTTACTATGCAAATGTACGACCCCTCACAGATATTCTCTCTCTCTTTTTTTTTTTTCTGCTGCACCCAAGGCATATGGAAGCTCCCAGGTCAGGGATCAAATCCAAGTCGCAGCCAAGACTTATGCCACAGCCACGACAATGCCAGCTCCTTAACCCACTGCACCACAGGAGGAACTCCTAGCTATTCTCTCTTGAGAGCAATGATGTTGAATCTCTCCCTGAGAATTCTGCTTGAAGAGGAAATCTTCACATGGTTAATATTAGACCTCTGGGCAGCCGCCCTATTAATGTACTTCAACATTTCAAACTATGTCTCTACTCTGATCTTTTGGTCGTTGTTGCCTAGAGTGCTGTCCTGAGGATTCTCATTGAAAGATCAGTTTCAATAGGCGAGGGCTGTGATAGATTAGCCATGCCTGTCATGAACAAAGACGGTAGTGTCAGCATGGGTGCCAGGGCTTTGTCAGCCCTAAAATAGATATTCCAAACTGGAACTATTACAAAGTGCCGTGCAAAGTCTGATGAGAGGCAATAAAAAGTATTCCCAAAGGGGATCGTGTTTGAGCTCAGCCTTAAAGAGGAACCGGATTTCAGTGTGTGGGTAAGAGGGAAAATCTGGGCAGCTGAAATGCAATAGTGTGAGCAAAGGCACGGAGGCAGAAAAGCTGGGGTTATTTACACCTTGGAGAAAAAGGGAGTGGTCTGTTGCAGGTGGTGGGTCCAAGAGATGCAGCTGATCCAGGGTCCAGGCCAGTGATGTTCAGTAGAAATAAAATGCGAGCTGCACGTGTAATTTAAATATTTCCACCGCATTTTTAAAAATAAAACTTTAGTTTCTTTTCTTTCAAAAGCATTCCATTGTGGACAAAATCATGAGAGAACCTGCAGCAAAATTCTAAAAGCTTTAGATTAATACAAGTGGTGGAGCAGCTGAATTATGCCAGCTTGTATTGCAGAATCAAGGGGAACCATAAACTATGTGATAAGGACAGTATCATAAAGTGAAAATAAATAAAAGGAAATCCCGAGCACTCTGGTTCTGATCGGACTTGCTGATAACAGGACGGGAGTGAGAAAGGACAGGGGAGGCTGTCAGGGCTGCAAGCTTGCTCATGAGGAACATCAACCACGGCCTGCAGAGCCTCTTCTTAAAGGCGGAAGAAATATGGAATTCATTTTTTCTGGGAGAATCTGAGTTATGCCTTGTAAGATAATAACATTGAGATTTTACAGTTGTTTAGCTGTATTAAATCTTCACTGTCTTGGAACAGTGGGTTAAGAATCTGACTAAAGCAGCTCAGGTCTCTGCAGAAGGTGCAGGTTTGATCACTGGCCCAGCACAATGGGTTAAAGGACCCAGCATTGCCATCGTGGCATTAGGTTGCACGTGCAGCCCAGATTCAGTCCCTGACCTGGGAACTTCCACAGGCCCTGGGTGTGGGGGGAAAAAAAATCTTCACTGTCTTTATTTAAAGTCTGTCTTTTTTTTGTCTTTTTTGCCTTTTTAGGGCCGCACCTGTGGCATATGGAGGTTCCCAGGCTAGGGGTCAAATCGGAGCTGCAGCCGCCGCCCTAAGCCACAGCCACAGCAATGCAGGATCCGAGCCACGTCTGCAGCCTACACCACAGCTCACAGTAACGCTGTATCCTTAACCCACTGAGCGAGGCCAGGGATCGAACCTGCAACCTCATGGTTCCTAGTCGGATTTATTAACCACTGAGCCAGGACGGGAACTCCCTGTCTTTTTGCTCTTTAAGTAAACCTCTTTACATTACTATGAGGTCTTTACAATGATGATGATTATCACTTCCTGGTCCCTTCTCCCCAAAACTTCTCCCAGCTACCATCTCTCATACAAATACGCACCAGATCTGAATTCCCACGAGGAAGCTGGCTAAACTGTAGAGATTATCAGGGAGTTAAAATGCTACAGTTAGGCAGTGGAACACTATAGAAAGAACGCACACTCCAGAGTTAGTCCAAATTGAGTGTGAAACCCAGTTCTGCCAGTTGTTAGCTGTGAACACTTGGGCCATTTTCTGAGCCTCACTTAGTCCCAGTTTCATGATTCCTAAAGTGGGTAGGATGATGCCTGTCTTTTGGAGTTTGGGGAAGAATTAAATGAGATAATATATGTAAAGCCCCAACACAGGTTCACACCAAAGGTTCTCAACAATGAGTGCTCATTCTTGTAATCAATAAATACTTACTAGGCACCTACTCTAAGCAATGTTCTGGGTGCTGCAGAAACAGTCAGGAAAAAGATAAAAGGTAACTAATGGGTTGTTTTGTTTTGGTTTGTTTTGTTTGCTTTTTAGGGCCGCACCCGTGGCATATGGAGGTTCCCAGGCTAGGGGTCAAACCGGAACTATAGCTTCCCGCCTACACCACATCCACAGCAATGCAGGATCTGAGCCATGTCTGTGACTTACACTACAGGTCACAGCTCACAGCACACAGCAACACGAGATCCTTAACTCACTGAGCGAGGCCAGGGATCAAACCCGCAACCTCATGGTTCCTAGTCAGATTCATTTCCACTACGCCACAACAGGAACTCCCTATTGCTGTTGTTTTATAATATCAACAAGTATAATTTCCATTAGTATAAATGTTCAATATGCCAAAAAGATAATGTGACAGTTTCAACATGCCTGACCTAAAACTAACATAAGACCTCTGAGGCCAGGTATTCTCCTTAGAGATTATCTTGTCCTGTGTCTTTATGAGACCGATGAGAAAACTTTGTTCCAGGAGATAAAATGGCACTGAAGTCTGGGGGTACAATGATGAATAAGATTAACAGCTGACAATTTTTGTGGAGGATAGAGGATAGAGGCACATAAAAGGCAGTAGCAGATGTTTAACAGTATAATATCAGACTTTCAGGAAAGGCAGCCATTGATTATGATAAAGTATGAAAAGACACATAAAGTTCTCAGCCCAGCGATAGCAGAAGTGACGGTCCCAGCAGTGATGGTGGTACATGTAAGAGGAGGGCCTATGCAGGAGCAGAGGTGATAACACCGGTACAGATCACTGGAAATGCGATCCAAGTCTATTTCAATTACCAGCTACGTTGGTTGTAAAAGTACTAGCAAAGGGGGGTCTTTGCTGCTGGGTATGAAACTGAAAACATGGAATCTTGGGGAGCTCCCGTTGCGGCTCAGTGGTAAGAAACTCAACTAGTAACCGTGAAGATGCAGGTTTGATCCCTGGCCTTGCTCTGTGGGTAAGGATCCAGCGTTGCAGTAGGCTGGGGTGTAGGTCGCAAATGTGGCTCAGATCTGTTGCTGTGGCTGTGGTGTAGGCCAGCAGCTGCAGCTCCAGTTGGACCCCTAGCCTGGGAACTTCCATATGCTGCAAGTATAGCCCTAAAAAGTAAAAAGGAAGGAAGGAAGGGAGGGAGGGAGGAAGGAAGGAAAGAAGGAAGGAAGGAAAGAAAGGGAAAAGTTATAAGCCTGGACATAGATGGGAACCAATTTGGGATAGCAAAGGGAGCCAGCCCTAGGATGAAGTGACCCTCAAAAGTCAGAGTCTCAAGACCTAAAAGAACTCAATCCTTGGTAACAATCAGTGAATTGCTGTTTCTAGCCTCACCTGAAGCAGGTGTACTTTTGGAGTTCATAGTTATGAGGACCTGGAAAGTTTCTCTACTGTTCAATAAATGTGAGTCATATGTACCGGTATTTTTTACTGAAAATATACTAATTGGTGTAGCACAGCCAAGGAATGGCTTTAGTATTTGTCATGTTGTGACTGTCCTTTTCTAGATCCTCCTTAATACCTTATGAGGAATTACCCCACCACCACAGCCACCCTGTGTACCTTTGATAAATCCGGGTACTTGTCTCCCACTATCTAACCCAATCTTTCCTTGGCCAGGATAGTCATGTTACCCAAATCAAGACAATCAGAGAAAGAATTTTGCTAAGGAAAAATAAATGCTTACTGCCTGACATAATCTAGAAAATGTTAAGTGATTGTGCTTCATCTGTTTCAACCCAGACCGCACACTTTACATGTCTTTGTTGATCAAATCTTTATAAAGAATATTACAATTGTTTCTTTCTCATAACATTCAAATTCAGAATTTAAAAAAAAAAAGTGTTCTGTCTTTTCAGAGCTCTAGTTTTCAGTATTATGATTATTATCCGCTTTCCCCTCAAAGGAGAATGAGCAGAAAGAATTAGAAGGTCCCACTGAGACCAACAGACTGCAGCGAGGTTGACCTAAATCCCGCTTTAAGAATCCCAGCAAATATCTGGCCTCCGGAGCATTGCTATCAAGAGGGATATTGAATTCGGCAGTGGAATCGCTTGGAATGGAAGACACGGGATAGGGTGCAAGCATAAAACAACATTAGTCTTTCTCCTACACCCCGCTCAGCTCACTCTGACTGCCTTCCCCCAGCCTGAGACAGCAGACAAGCAACCCCCTCCCCATGCTTCCCCCCACCTCCACAGCTTCCCAGTACCCTCAGGTCAAGAAAAAAATTCACTTCGATACAAAAATCAATTCAAACTTCATTCAGTATGGAATTCCTGCTGTAGCTCAGTGGGTTAAGAACCCCCAACATAGTGTCCATGAGGACACAGGTTCAATCCCTGGTCTAGCTCAGTGGGTTAAGGCATTGCTAGGTCACAGATGCTTACTGGGATCTGGCATTGCTGTGGCTGTGGTGAAGGCCGGCAGCTGTAGCTCTGATTCAGACCTTAGCCTGGGGACTTCCATATGCTGCATGTGAGGCCATTAAAAAAAAAAATCATTCAATATAAAATTTCTCCCCCTTTGGTGCCCCCCCCAGCTTTGGGCTTGGCTGGCCACCTTCGTCCTACCGCCCCCGTTCCTCCTGTACAGTGTGTTTCTAGAAATGGCTTCTGGCTTTCCCACGGGGCATGCATGGGCTCTGAGGAAAAGAAGGGGAGGGGGACAGGGCACAGTAAGTACAGTCTTTGTGGCAGGGACCATTGTAATTTGGTGTTAGGTCCCCCCGGGTGTGGAACTGGCTCTTCCATGGATCAGTTTGACAGCTTTTTCAGAACCCCAATGGAGAACCTTTGCACTGCTCTTCTGCCTCTGCCCTTTCCACGTGGATTCCCTCCAACAAGGTCTCTGTGTTCCTCCAAGTAGTCCTTTAACAAGGAATCCCTCAGAGCATGCATGCGTGTGCACGCACGTTGGCTCCTTACTTCAAGCTCCAGGAAAGCAGCTATCTTTGCTCCATGCAACTCACTCCCACTACAGCCACGTTAGCAGCTCCAATCAAAGAATTTCCCTTCCAGTCTCTACTCAACAGGAGTCCTATGCTTTCTAAATTCCAGAGATCAGCGTCAAGCTTTCCAAGAGCTTCCCATGAAGCTTCTCTCCCTGGGCTTAAGGTAAAGAGAAGCAATACCGGCCTCCCCCAGTGTGTGGGGGAAATGCACAGCCCTGACAACTCTCTCCAACCTTTTACATGGGTCAGAGATGGATGGACAGTCACCAGGGCTGGCAAAACCCTTTTTGCAATCTCATTGGCATGCCCTCCATGGACAACCCTGCACTTCATTTTAGGGGGCATTTTACCTAATTGTGGACCTAATTGTGGTTTTCTCGCCCCATAGGGCCTCTGCCCAAATTCTGAGACAATAGGAAAAGATACACATAAGATCCATTATTTTAAGAAAGACTACAGACAATTACTAAGAACACTGAGTATAATTATGTTTTTTCTGATCCTGTACCTTGAACGGCAACCTAAATGAACGATGTAAAAGATGACTCTGGCATCTAGATGCTTTGCTTTGGCCACATTTCCAGCAATGACCTGGGACCTTCCCTGCTAAGTTCCCTAAATGTTTCTGTCCAACTTGCTATGTCCTGACTCCTGATCCCATCTCCCCTTTGCAACCCACTCACTCCCTTTTACTTGCTGATTGATCTTGAGCTCCCTGACTTATGCGCTCCATACACACCAAGCAATTTAGCTGAGACTCACAGTGTCTAGGAAGAAATAACAGAATAATTTCTCTAAGCTCAGGGCCCACTTTACTCAAAGTTACAGTAAAAGGTTATGTAGGCAGTATGACCTGTGAGACCCTGTGACCTTCACCCAGTATCTAAAAGTCTCATATTACAGATTCATTTTATAAATGTGTCTTAATCACTACCTCATTGTAAGACTATTTCAAATGTAGGTAATACTGATGTGCATTTAGCCAGTAATTCCCTCAGACACAAGCTTCAGGAGAACAAGATTTACCCCTTTTAGCATCTGGTTTCTTTCTTACAACTGTATGTATAGATTTAAAAATACTTCAGTCATTGGCATAGTTGTGAAATTCTTAACTTTTGATAAACAATAAATAATTTTCAGTATATATGGTATTTATCTGAAATTCAAATTTTGCTCAGTCTCCTGTAATTTAATTGCTAAATCTAGCAACCCTATTCCCTGGAGCATCCAGTCTGACTGCCCATTAGCAGTTCTCAGATGAAATAAGCATGTTCTAAAATACACTGACAAAGCTACAGTCACCAAAACAGTATGGTACTGACACAAAAACAGAAATATAGATCAATGGAACAGGATAGAAAGCCCAGAAATAAACCCAAATACTCATGGTCAATTAATCCGTGACAAAAGAGGCAAGAACATAGAGGAGGAAAGATAGTCCTTTCAATAAGAACGTTCAGTGGAGGAAGGATAGCCTCTTCAATAAATGGTGCTGGGAAATTTGGACAACTGTGTGCAAGAGAATGAAATTAGAACACTAACACCACACAGAAAAATAAACTCAAAATGGATTATAGACCTAAATGTAAAACCACACACTATAAAACTCCTAGAGGAAAACATAGGAAGAACGCTCTTTGACATAAATCACAGCAATATCTTATTTGATCCACCTCCTGGAATAAAGACAATAAAAAGACACAAATAAACCAATGGGACCTAATTAAACTCAAAAGCTTCAGCACAGCAAAGGAAACCATTAAAAAAACGAAAGGACAACCCACAGAATGGGAGAAAATTTTTGCAAATGACTCAACCGACAGAGGTTTAATCTCCAAAACTTACAAATAACTCATACAACTCAACAACAAAAAAAAACAAGCAAAGCAACTGAAAACTGGGCAGAAGACCTAAACAGACATTTCACCAAAGACAACATACAGATGGCCAGGAGGCACATGAAAAAATGTTCAACATCACTAATTATTAGAGAAAAGTTAAACAAAACTACCATGATGTACCACCGCATACCAGTTAGAGTGGCCATCATTTACAAGTCAGCAAATAAATCCCAGAGAGGATGTGGAGAAAAGGGAACCCTCCTACACTGTTGATGGGAATGTAAACTGGTACATGACCACTATGGAAAACAGTATGGAGGTACCTCAGAAAACTAAATATAGAACTACCATATGACCCAGCAATGCCACTCCTGGGCATATATCCAGACAAAACTTTCATTGAAAAAGATGCATGCACCCATATGTTGATCACAGCGCTATTCACAATAGCCAAGACATGGAAACAATGCCCATCGATGGATGAATGGATTAGGAAGATGTGGTACATTTCTACAATGGAATACTACTCGGCCATAAAAAAGACAAAATAATGCCATTTGCTGCAACATGGAGAAAACTAGAGACTCTCATACCAAGTGAAGTAGGTCAGAAAGAGACAGACACCGTATGATACCACTTATATGTGGAGTCTAAAATATGGCACAAACGATCTATCTACAAAGCAGAAAAGATCATGGACATGTAGGACAGACTACATGTGTCTGCTGGAGGAGAAGGAGGGAGTGGGATGGAATTGGAGGCTGGGGTTAGTAGATAAAAACTCTTACATTTGGAGTGGACAGGCAATGAGATCCTGCTGTATGGCACAGAGAATTCTATATCTAATCACCTGTGATGGAACATGATGGAGGATAATTTGAGAAAAAGAATATATCTATATGTACGACTGAGTCACTTTGCTGTACAGCCGAAATCAATAGAACACTGTAAATCAATCACAATAAAAAAAATTGAAAAAAGAAGTGCTGCTACATTTGAATTAAAACCCATTGTATTACATTTGTAGTAGCCTTTACTTAACACAATAATATGAGCAAGAATCAAATTAGTACCCATGCAAAGTAATCCTACACAAAGACTTTATGATTAAAGACTTTTCATCCATTGCCATTATATGAGTTAGAAATATTTTTATTACACATTCAGACACACACACATAGGCACAATTTACAAAGTAGACACTGAACTAAGCAGGAAAGGAAAGGCATTGGCCCCCCAAACTTAAAAGTCTAGGGTATCTCAATTTCAGAAGCTCAAAGAACGTCACAAGTGCCCGATATCTCACCATCTCCTGGCTCTGGATACTATTTGGTGATAAGGTAGCTGCCATCTTTTCCAGAACAAGACCTCTGAGAATCAACACCAACAAAGGAGAGTGTGCTTCTCCCTCAACACTCCCAGAACTGCCTCCTCACGACCCATTGGGTTTGACAGCAGTTGCCATGGGAGAACACCATCTCTTGTCAACCACCCTGGAGTTAAATCCCTACCAATAGGGCCAGGGCTGCAGTCAACTCCACCCAAAGCACATAAATTAAATAGTGAAGGAGAAGTGGTTTCTAGAGGAGAAACGGGGTCCTGTTCATGAAGAAGGGTGACTGGATGCTGGAAGACACAAATTAATGTATCTATTACATCCATGAACAAAAACAAGAACTTATTCAAATCACGAGAAACTGTCTGTCTGGTAGCACTGCATAAGTAATGTCTCCTTCAAGTCTTTAAAGAAATTGAATTACCCATCTTGATTACTCCCTTTGGGGCAAAATTTACATGGGCAATCTGACTCAAGTACAATAAGACACCAACCCTGAAGTTTGAGGTTATATTTGTATTCAAAGAAACAAACTGCTCTATATGGCCATTCTTTACCTGACAGCTTAAGAATAATTAACTGGCTGATGGAAACAAAAAGAGGAGAGGTTCCTAAAGGTTATCAGTGTGAAGCAGAGAAAGGCCCTGGTTTATGCTGAGAGTTGGAAGCATATGTCTCTGAAGCTGAAATGATTGCACTGACAGGTATAAATCTGATCGTGGGGAGTTTGCATGAACGTGTGCAGAAAGAAAAATCAAAGGCAGTGAAAATCAAGCCAAAAAAAAGAAAAAAAAACACTTTCAGAGCTAGTCATTACTTAAGAGTTATTCGCAAAAGCTGCTTTGTCCTCTTCGAAGAACTAACCAACCAGCTCTGTATTAAAAGATGTGGTCGCACTCTCACAGACACCTGTCAGGTCTGAAACTTTACAGATGGTAGTCACGGTGGAGGTATTTCAAGTGCCCTCATGTGAGCCTGCATTGTTTCAGTCCATTTTCCAAATGGCTCTAGATTTTATCATGCTGGGTACACTACTTTCTGTCTCTTCCTCTATCCTGCACCCTTACTTTCTGCCACAATATTTTTTAAGAAAGAATAAATCCATATTCCCTGAGAAGCAGAGATCAAACCAAGAAGAAGAAAATGAAACTCTCAAATAGACACTATTTACAATAATATAAAAAGAATCAAATGTCCAAGACTCTATGAAACCTAAGATATGCAAGACTTCTACCCAGAAAAACTACCAAATATTATTAGGAGAAATTTAGGGAGACCTGAATAAATTGAGTGATCTTCCAGGTTCATAAGTTATACGACCCAATGTTGGAAATCTTTCAATTCTTCACAAATTGATATGTAAATCTGAAACAATCTATATCAAAATAAATCTAAACCTCAGCATCTTTGTTTTTAAGAATTTTACAATCTACTTTTTAAATTTACATAGTAAACAAAAGGCCAGGACAAAGATAATAATAAAAAGGAAGAACAAAGTTGGAAAACTTACACTACCAGATGCTAAAGCTTTTCATACCAAGACACTATAAGGCTACAGTTGCTACCAGTGTAAGTACTGGTGCATGCATAGAGAAACAGAATAATGGAACAGAACCTGGAAACAGACCCCATGTCTACAATCACTCATTTTATAACAAAGATGACATCAAAATGGAATAGGGAAAGACTTATCTTTTCAATAAACGATGCTAAGTCAATTGGGTCTCCATAGAAAAAAGTAAAGACAAACTCATAACTCACACCATACATAAAAGTCACCTGCAGATAGACTGCAAATGTAAATGTGAAAGATAAAAATAAACATTTTTTAAAAGAAAATAAAGGACAACATCTTTATGACCTTGAGGTAAGCAAAATCTCTTAAGCAGGACAAAAATGCACTAAGCAAAAGGAAGAAATTAATAAGTTGAATGCTATTTAAATTCAGAATATGATTTAAATTAAGAAATTCTTCACACCAACAAGATACCATTAGGACAGTGAAAAGGTAAAGGCACAAAGTGGGAAGAAATATTTGAAATAGTTATATATCCTACAAAGATCTCAAATCCAGAATACCTATAGAATGCTTGCAAGAAAAAGGCAGATCACTTAATAGAAAAATGGAAAAAATAATTCAACAGGCACTTCACAAAAGAGGATGTTCAAATGGTCAGGATATATATGAAGAGATACTTGACCTCATTAGACATCAAAAACAAAAATGAGAGTTAAAATTTCAATGTGGCTAAAATGAAAAACACTGAAAACACCAAGTGTTGGTAATGGTGTGGATTATCCTGAACTCTCATACACTGCTTATGAGATGATACACTGATATAACCACCTTAAAAAAAAAATGAATATGTGCCTCAGCTGTGACCCAGAAATTTCATCCCCACATAGACAGCCAACA
>PVHT021183666.1:13169549-13180987 GCA_004024745.2 Catagonus wagneri
TTACATGTGGAAACTAAAAGACACAATGAACCTTCTTACAGAACAGACAATGACTCACAGACTTTGGAAAACCTTGGTTTTTCAAATAAGACAATCTGGGGGGGTGGGGGGATGCACTGGGGGTTTGGGATACAAATTCTGTAAAATTGACTTGTGATGATTTATGCACACCTATAATTGAAATAAAATCCATTAAGAGGAAAAAAAAAAAAGGAGCATGATCCCTTACTATCAAAACCTAGAAAATCCCCAAATAGCTATCAACAGCAGAATTCACATGGTGGAAAACTGCATTATGATATTGTTAGTATAGCTATCTCATTTGTAGGGCTAGTGATGACTGAGAAGGAATGTGAGGGAGGTTTCTGGCACACTAGTAAAATGTGTACTTTTGATGTGGGTACTGATTACACTGATTATAACTATGAACATATATTTATATATTTACTTGGTAAAAATTCATTTACAATCTATGCAATTTTCTAAGAAGTTTCAAATACTGGGAATAGAAAGGAGAAAAAAAATGAAAGGGAGAAGTGCTTGCAAATGCTCAGAAAATAAATGAATTGAAACAAGTCCGATACTGGTTGCTATTTTCTGCCAATTGGATATGACTTCGTGGGACAGGCCAAGCAGAGAGCAGCCCCATCCTGAGGCAGTTCAGACAGCAGTGCCAAACTGTGATGATGCCCACAGATGCAAAACGCCAGCATTCTCTCTCAGGGCTTGAGGAAGACATAAGAAAATGCTCGCCCGGTCTGGTAAAGAGGGCCATTCTGCCAATATGTTGTCTTTGGTTTAGTGGGGCAGGCCCTGACTATTCAATGACCTCATCCAGTCTCACGGTTTCAAATGACACCTAAATGCTAATGATTTCAAAATGCATAAATCTGACTCAGAACTCTTCACTGAACTTCAGAATTATATAGCTCAAATCATACAAAATTGCCATTTTTATAGGTCAAAATGGATAATTTCAGGAATTACCCTGAAAATCCTTGGCACAATAGGTTAGGAATGCAGCTACAGTGGCGCAGGTTGCTGCAGAGGCATGAGTTCAATTCCCAGCTGAGTGCACTGGGTTAAAGGATCCTGCACTGCTGCAGTTCTGGCATAGGTCACAGCGGTGCTAGGATTCAGTCCCCAGCCCCAGACCTTCCATATGTCAAACATGCGGTCATTAAAAGAAAAAAAAAAAAAAAAACGGGTGATTTCAGGGAGCTCAACTTACAAATCAACTTCCTAATTTATATTTCTAATAAGCATCTCTAATAAAATTTATCCAAACCAAATCTTCCCCTCTTGCATCTGCCTATTTTGACACATGACAATCCTATTCTTTCTTTGTGCTGGCTAAAAACATGGAGTCATCATTGACTCCTCTCTATCTCTAAGACCACATATTCAATCCATCAACAAATCAACCCTTCCAGGTCTACCTTCAAAATATATCTAGAATCAGACACTTCTCCCCATCTTCACAATGTCACCTTGGTCCAAGCCACCGACTGCATGACTTCTTGCAATAACTCGCTCTGCCTGCTCCCTCTTCTTTCAACCCCCAACTCAGTTCATCCCAGCAGCCAGAAGCATCCTTCAAAATGTTAAGTCAGGGAGTTCCTGTTGTGGCGCAGCGGAAACGAATCCAACTAGGAACCATGAGGTTGTGGGTTCGATCCCTGGCCTCGCTCAGTGGGTTAAGGATCCAGCGTTGCTGTGAGCTGTGGTGTAGGTCACAGACGCGGCTCGGATATGGCATTGCTGTGGCTGTGGCATAGGCTGGCGGCTGAAGCTCTGGTTAGACCCCTCGCTTGGGAATCTCCATGTGCTTGAGTACAGCCCTAAAAGAAAAAAAAAAAAGACAAAAGAAATGTTAAGTCAGTTCCCGCCATGGCACAGTAGGTTAAGAATCCAAATGCAGTGGCTCAGGTCCCCAGGGTTCAATCCCCAGGCCAGCACAGTGGGTTAAAAGATCCGCAGCTGCAATGTAAGTTGCAACTGTGGCTCGGATTCAATCCTTGGCCCTGGAACTTCCATACACCACAGGTGCGGCCATAAAAAATAATTTTTTTAAGCTATGTCAGATTGTATCATTCTGCTGCTTAAAACTCTCCAGTGGTTTCCAATCTCATTCAGAATAGAGGCCAAAGTCCTACAACTGCTCACAAAGCCTACGTCATTGGGCCTCCCAACACCTCTCCAGCTCAGATTCCCCCCACTCCTCCCCTTGATCATTCCATTCCAGACACCCTGGCCTTCTTGCGGTTCCTCCAAAAGGCCAAACACACTCCCACCACAGGGCCATCTTCTGTTCCTTCTGCTGGAAACTCTACCCTATGTCTACGCCACTTACTCCTTCCTCTCCTTCAGTTCTTTGCTTTTCATTGGGAACCTCTCCTATCAGCCATATTTAAAATTCAAAACTTCACCTAACAGGCACTTTGAAACCACTTCTGTGTTCTCTTTTCTTTCACAGCACTTATCACTATCTAACATACTATGTATTTTATTTATCCACTGTTTTATTATAAACAAGATAGAATATGTTTAAGACATGGATTTGTTTGTTTTGTTTTCTGTTGTGTTTCCAGCAGACACAGTAGACATGATATTAACATTCAGTAAATCCATGAATAATGAAAGAAGGGAAGAATACATCATGGATCCAGAATCCTTCCAGCCTCCCGCTCCACTATCCTTAGGATATGACCTTTGTCCTCATGGCCCATGATGGCTGCTCAGTCTCCGACATCACATCCCATTCTAAGCAGCAGGACTGAGGAAAGAGGAAGAAAGGTGTACCCACTTTATTTTAAGGAGACTACCAGAAGTCCACACTTTATCTCTGTTTATTTCCCAGCCTCAGCATTACTGACATCTTGGGCCAGATCATTCTTTCCTATGGAGACTGTGCTGTACACTGTAGGACGTTTAGCAGCATCTCTGCTAGCATTCCACCAGATGCCAGCAAAATATACCAACCACCGCTCACCCCCACCTCCAAGCTGTAACAACTAAAATGTCTCTATACATTGCTAAATTTCCCGGGGAAGCAGGAATAACCCTGGTTGAGAACCACTGACTTAAGCTGAAATAAGGTGGTAACTATCATGTGGTAAAGCTGGGATTCTGAATTTTGAGATACAACAGGAGAATGGATGTTTGGTTAAGTATCTAGCTGCCTCCATTGAGATAAAAATTAGTCCTCCTCAGAGATAAGTACTGTTGTCACTTTTTGGAGATAATTGCAAAGATATTCAATGCATAAAACGTGTCTTAATTATATAAAGTGTAGCCTCTGTCATTGCTTTTTTTTTTCTCTTAACAAAGCCATTTTTGGGATATGATATGACCTTTCTTCTTATAGATTCAAGTTTTACTTCTGAAAAGTTCTCTTAAATTTTAAAACATACAGCTTAAATATTAGCTCAGTTTCCTTATTTAGATTACTTACCTTCATCATTAACACCGATTATGGGTATTTTAAGACTTCCTGTGTTTGTCTTTGATATCTGTTTATTTTTGCCCTACTCTTTTTAAAAAAAAAAAATATTCATAGTGAATTACATCTTACTTTCCTGTGCCCAGGAAGGCCCCTCGGGGTCCTTCTAAGTTTCATTATATCAGAACTGCTCAGAAACTGCTAAAAGATTACTTTTTCTGGACTTCTTTGCAGCTATATGTGGCCATAAAATCAGGTTCTAGTATATATCTTTGGGAGTGAATTCTGGAAAGTCTCCACTAAAAAAAATACAGAAAGCTGGAAAAAGCTCTTATTTTCCTCCCTTCTGCCTGGAATACAGACGTAATGACTGATGCTCCAGCAAACTCCTGGATCAAGAGGTTACCAGAAAGATGGAAGCCACACACCAGGAAGGTGGGGCTGAAAAGCGGAAAACCTGATTTTTTTAAAACAGTGAAGCTGCTCACCACTTATAAAATCAATTACATACTCACAAACGTCAGTTGAGAGGAAAAGTGCTTCTAATCAGAATGGTGCCAGTCTGGGGAGATGGTGGGCTCAATGTCCCCCCAAAACCAGCTCCGGAGATTCTGCTCAGCCATGAAAGCTTTTAAAGGGAAAGAAGGAAGTAATCTCCGTTAATCGTGGAGATGGGGGTCAGAGTCCTCACCATTCCCCACTGCGTGCAGGCTTGTCAACTTCCTCTGATTTCTCTTTAGATGCAGTCTTGTTCACACAGTCTGTTCCTGAGATTACTGAAGGGGAAGCCGGAGAAGAGGGCTGGTCATCTGTTAATTATGTATTCTTCACTTCTACTTCTTTGTTCTAGAAAGAACTGACAAGTTAGGCAAGGGCATGTGTGATGACAAGATCTGAAAGGTGAGCTTGGGCCGGAGATGAGTAGAGCATGGGGGTGCCTGGTTTAAAACTTAGTTACAGAAGTTCCCTTTCGGTAAAGCGGATTGGCATTACTGCAGCTGTGGTGCAGGTTGCAACGGCGGCACAGGTTTGATCCCTGGCTTGGGAACCTCCATGTGCCACAGGAGCAGCCAAAAAAAAAAAGGTAGTTACAATGTAGCTCTGCTAAAGTGACGACAAAGGGGGCTTCCTGGGGAAGGCAGTTTCCTGTAAAGCCACTATACCAGCTCTGGATGGCAAACCTCTAGACTTCTCTTATGTGAGAGAGAAGCAAACTTCTGTTATTTTGGATGTTCTGTTAGATGCACTTGAACTTAATCCTCAAACAATGGAGCTTGGTCCCCAAGGCTATATTCCTGCCTTCAGAACTGCTCTGCGAGCCTAGTCTGAGATCAGCAGTTAAAGATGTCCTCTCCTGATGGAAGAACCACTACTGGACTTTTACGGCTGTTGACATCTCTCCCTCAAATATTACAGTTTGGAGTTATAAAGGTCTCCTAGTGTCCTTTACGATGGAATTTGAGTTTTCTCAATTTTGAGTATTCTCCTTTTGTCCTAAATGCAAGAGTAGACAGATGGAATGTTTCCCTATTCCACCACTTTAAATCTGGGAGTGAAACCAAGCAGTGTTCTGTGGGTTCCTGGGCACACAAGCCTTTCTGTGTCCCCCATTTCTTGTTTTTTTAGGGAATAAACTTCAGCCTCCATGACCTTCCCTAGGTTCCAAAGGGCAGGTTCAACCAGCTGCTAGTCAGGAAAGGGAGCGGATGCAGAGACCAGGGAGGACCAGTCAAGAGACCACAGTGCAGCCTTGGGGCAGGGTCCTGGTCCCTCCTCAAGGAACGTGGATAACAACATCTTTGAGTGCTTCCGCAGAACTGAACGTGGAAGATGTAAATGAAGCTTCTTTATTCCAGAAAGAAGACCACCAGCTTTGAAAACAATGCGAGCTTGCCTCCACCCTGATCCTTATCTGTGACATTATTTTCCACTTCCAAATCTATAAAACCACCTCCCAGTCTCTCCTAAGGGGGGCACAGTCTTTGAGGCATTAGCCTGCTGTGAACCCCCTTTGCCTGGCAAAGCAATAAAGCTATTTTCTCTCCTTCACCCAAAACTCTGTCTCCGTGCTTCTATTCAGCATCAGTGAGCAAAGGCCGCGTTCCAGCAACAGAAGGAGGAGCTTTTTGTGTTTTGTCTTTTTTTTTAAGAGAGAGAAAAATTAGTTCGAAAACAGCAGAAGGCAAGAGAAGGGCGCATTCTCTACTTCCAGGCTCTGATTTATAAGAGATGCAAGTGTCACCCAAGAAGCCTGTAGAGCAAGCGATATCTTCAGGGAAGAGCTTGCTTCTTGCAGGTAAAAATACAGCACTCAAAGTAGAGGTTGAGGATACACAGGCATTAGCTAAATGATAACCTGAGCATTCGTAAGGCAGAACAAAAGGTTTAGAGCAACAAGTGCATTGGGTGGTCAGAATTATAGGGTCATTAAGGGTCAAGGTGAAAATGGGTGGCCTGGGGAACTGGGCTTTCGTAGTGACTGAGGAAAACTAGCAAGTGTCCCACCCCCAGAGGAAGGCAGGTTCATCCTTCCTACCACACTGGAGGAGGCATATCTATATTTGCATAGAAATAAAACTTGGAGCCGTTCTCAGGTGGCTGTAGAGTGAGAATGCTGAACTCTAACTACTTGGTGTAGGTCCCCAGAACTTTGTCCCTTTGGAGAAAGACTTCGGCAAAGAGACCGAGGGTAGTGAGGCAATTAAGTGTTTATTTAAAGAGAGAAGAGAGAGAAGATTGTTGTGGAGAAAATACAGGCACAGGCAGGCTGGGTTGGGGTGAGGGTAAAAGGAGGGAAAGAAAGAGACAGAGCAAGAGAGGAAAAGGGAGAAGAGGGACAACACATGCTTTGGAGGTCATTTAAATCACTTGTAAACCTGACAGCACTAAGGGCCTGAACCCAGCCGCAACCCAGACTGGGACCTGAATCCACAGTTTTACATTAGAATCACTCACCCAGTGTCTGGACCTACTGAGATTCAGGTTCTTCACGCCTCTGCGCAGAAGGAATTCAGCAAACGACATAGTGATAGGCAAGAAATAGATTTATTAAGATAGGACGCTCGTGGGAGATGCAAGAGGGCAGGCAAGGAGGCTCTGCCCCCAGGATCTGGTGGGTACAGTTTTATAATCTAAGGGAAGCGGCAGTGGGAAAAGACCATCTCTTCCTCTTGCTTCAGTAGTAGCTCCTCCTTGGTACCTGGTAAGGTACTTATTCAAATCAGCAGAAGGGCGGTCCTCAAATTCCTGCCCTTGGTCTGAACCTGAATGCCAGCCTCGCCCCATCGCCCACCCAAAGACCTGAGGCAATTCTCACACCTCCACTAGTCAAGCAAGCCTGCCTAGTTCTGATGGCTTTCTTGAGCGGTTAACTTTTTTTTTTTCTTTGTCTTTTTCCCTTATCTAGGGCCGCACCTGCGGCACACGGAGGTTCCCAGGCTAGGGGTCTAAAAGGAGCTGTAGCTGCCGGCCTACACCACAGCCACAGCAACGTGGGATCCGAGCCACGTCTGCAACCTACACCACAGCTCACGGCAATGCCAGATCCTTAACCCACTGAGCAAGGCCAGGGATCGAACCTGCAACCTCATGGTTCCTAGTCGGATTCGTTAACCACTGAGCCACGACGGGAACTCCTTGAGCGGTTAACTTACAGTGATCTCCCAACTTCCCCTAGGTTTCCCCCTCTATCTATGATTCTTTCCTGGGACTTCAACAAGTATCTAGGGATGACTACTCCATCCCTATCACTTGTATGGAGGCGGTCCTTGAGGCTTCCCCTGGCCAGTCATCTTGCTTCGTCTGGCTTTGGTCTGACTCAGGGCCCTGCCCTCAGGATGGATTTTAGCACAAGGGTCTCTGGGAATTGGACAGGAAGTATCATGGTCTGGTGCCCCTCCTTTCTCTGACCCCTGAGGAACCTTTCTGCGAGTGTGTAGTTTCGGAGGTCTCTTTGACAAGAATGAGAAACAGATGATCTCTATCTTTTACCAAGCAGGATGCGACTTTTATCTTGACGTTATCTGCCCACAGGGAATGGATTACAGTTGCTCAGCCTGGGACCCATCTGTCTCCAGCTTCAGACCCAACTACTCACACACACACACAGAGCTACTATCTTCTGAGGTCTCGCCATCTCTTTACAGCCTTGATATTCACCACCTTCAATCTTCTGTCCCCTAATGTTTACCGAAATCTTCCTTCTATTTCCTTCCATTGTATTCAAAGGTACTCAACATAATTGCAACAATTAGAAGTGATTTATGGAAAACCAAAGCCTAGAAAAAAAGGGCATTGTAGGCAGCTTCTGCTTTCCACCTCAACACAACCTCTCCTGAGGTAAGGAAACAACACCGGGGTGAACTGGAGGGGGAGGGGGTGATGGGGGGGGAGAAAAACAGAAATGATTGTGTCAACTACCCAGCTCCCGAAGCACTCCCATGCTTTGATTCTCCACACCAGGCAACCACCCCCCTTTCTCTGCTGTGACTATGGCCAAATCCCGCTTTTCATGTCCGCAGAGCAGTGATGGCTTCTTGAACCTCAGAACCTCCCGACCCCCAGGTGGCTCCCCCTGCTCTTATTCTTTATGGGCTCCTTTTGACCCTCATTCTTTGAGAGCAAGGTTTTTTCAATGCTTTTCAAGGAAGATCTCATCTACAACTTCAAAATACGGGACATATCAGGAGAGTTAGTGTTCTGGCTGAAGCAGAGGCAAGGATCCTGAGCTCTGTGTACTCAGCCTCCTCTTGACCCTGCCATCCTGGCCTGACACTCCCCTGTCCACGCACCCGCCTCTCCTAAAAACCCTAGACCAGGGTGGCCAACTCACCCATTTGCCTAGGATTTCCTGGCTTTTAGCACTAAAAGTCCCACATCCTGGAAACCCCCTCAGTTCCACACAAACTGGGATGGTTGGTCATCTAACCCTAAGTACACCTTCACAGTGGTTTAAAAATCACCAGTTTAGGAGTTCCCGTCATGGCGCAGTGGTTAACGAATCCGACTAGGAACCATGAGGTTGCGGGTTCGATCCCTGCCCTTGCTCAGTGGGTTAAGGATCCGGTGTTGCCGTGAGCTGTGGTGTAGGTTGCAGACGCGGCTCAGATCCTGCGTTGCTGTGGCTGTGGCGCAGGCCAGTGGCCACAGCTCCGATTAGAACCCTAGCCTGGGAACCTCCACATGCCGCGGGTGCGGCCATAAACCCGCGGCCATAAAATGACAAAAGGCAAAAAAATAAAAAATAAAAAATAAATAAAAATCACCAGTTTAGAAAAATGCATTGCCCTTGTCAAAATGCAAGCATTTCTGTCTTTTTAATAATCCAGTGCACTTTATCATATTTATAGTTGTACAACCATCATCATCATCACAACCTAATTTTAGAACATTTCTATCCCAATCCCCCAGTCTACCACCCCACCTGTCCCCTTTGGTAACCATAAGTTTTTCAAAGTCTGAGAGTCCGTTTCCATTCTGCAGATAAGTTTATTTGTATCCTTTTTTTAAGATTCCACATATAAGTGATATCATAGATGTTTGTCTCTCACTGTCTGACTAACTGGTACTTATATACAATGGAATATTACTCAGCCATAAAAAAGGATGAAATAATGCCATTTGCAACAACATGGATGGACCTGGAAATTATCGTACTAAGTGAAGTTAGACAGTGAGAGACAAGCATTTCTAATAAAGGTAACATTTTAAGCCATGTTTGGTCAATGCCAGGTTAGTATGAATTAGTTCATCAGCTATTTTCCAAATGGCAGCCAAAGAATAGGTATTTGATGACGAAAAGGTTGGGCCTGGCAGCCTCTTAAGCATGCTCTTGTCAAAATCAAATTCATTCAACCAGTTTCCTACAGGGACACCCTCATGGAGCACCTCTGTCATTCGAATGGCACATGGAGCCACACGTTCCTTAAATGGAAGAAGTTGAGGCAGGAGATAATGTCTCCAGGCTAGACACTTACAATTAACCTCTTCTTTATAATTCTTGAGGCAGAAGATAGGTAGGCTCCTGGACAGACATTTACGACCAGTCAAGATAGAAATAACAACAGGAACAAGGCAAATAACTGGACTCTGCCTTCTGCAGACACTTTAATAATGTGAGCAAAAGAATATATTATATATATTATAAATATATATAAAAGAATATATATAGTCATATATATATATATATATATATACATACATATGACTGGGTCTCCTTGCTGTATAGAAGTTGACAGAACACTGTAAATCAACTGTAAATAATGGAAGAAAATAAAAACCTTTAAAAAATAAACACATTTGCCTCACTGGAAAAAAAGAAAAGGAAATAGCAGGAGCAGAGAGGGGCTAAGCCATGCTTGGGCAAAAGATTACATAATTCCCACCCTTGGGGTCAGGGAGACACCAACCACACATGTGCTGAAAGACCCATCAAGGTCAGAAAGCACGGGGATACCAGACTATAACAAGTCCTGGAAACCTTCCCATAGAACCTTGCTCTGGAATCCATCTCGGCCAAAAGATGCACACACACATTGGGGAGGGCCCTGGGTCCCGTCAGGTGTGAGAAATAAAACAAGGAAACTGGCCAAAGGGGAATGGAGACCCAGAAGAACTGCCCCTGTATAAGTGACGCAGGGGTGTCCACCCTCCTCTCTAAGTGTGCTCTTTGGCCACTACACTGCTTCCCTGCGTGCTCTCCCACATGTTGTACTGTGTCTCTAAGAATAAACTTTGTACCTGTTTTTACAGTCTCTGCCTCCTTGAAACATTCTTGCTCTCAATGGGGTGGTGGAGGGGTGCAAAAAACAGGGCAATTTTCTGCTTTTAGCCTCTAGCCCCAATTTTCATCCAGGCTGCCCAGGTTCAATTCCGGAGCAGGGAATTATGCTTTCGCTTCAAGCCATCACTCACTGCTGTCTCTCAGAGATCAAAGGGAGATAGGTGCTTGGGACATATGAGTACTCACCCCGAAGCTGCACCCACCCCCTGCCTAAGCAGCTGTCTTCTCTGCCCTATGAAGAAATATGTACTCAAGGCTGCAGAACAGACTAAATCTAAGGGCCCACGTGGGGATCAAGCCCGGACTTCATCAGACCAGCTCTCAAACCGAACTAACCAGCCATAGAGAAGCCTGTAAAATTGACTTGGAAAAGCTTTCAGGCACAAGAGCCTCTCACAACAGCTGGAATCAAGGCTCAAACCAGAGAATGAGTGCCCAGCAGAGGAAGGGACCGTTCAAAGACACCCAGATGATCCTTTCTATTGGCAAAGTCGTCCAGATGCTCACGCAGTTTTAATGAAGCTCAATTCTAATTAATCTGTGACCTTATAGAAAGCCACTGTTTCCCTGAGCCTCTCAAGCCTCTCCAGGCTCAGATGCCCTTTCCCTCCAAGTAGAATTCAAAGGTCTGTTTTTCTTATTCAGTCTAATTGAAAGAGAACTGAACCATGGTCTTTCATAAACGGGGAATTCCCCACCAACAGGACTGGGAGGGTAGACGGGAGGCCAAGAGGCAGCCGAAACATGGCACAGCTTCTACAGCCTGGACGATGATGAAGGGCTGTGTCCAGCCTAGACCACTTCAAAGACAACCCATCAAGCCTCAGACACCTGACAAATTGAAAGCAGCGTGCTGTGTTTAGAAGAGACGCACTCGGGGTGGCAGCAATGAGGCCATGGAGAGATGGACTGAGCACACAGGGAGGTGAGAGAGGAGCAGACAGACAGGCAGCAGCAGTGAGAGGGTTAAATCCAGCCCCTGCCCTGGAACCCAGCGTGTCCCACTCCCACGCCAAGGCTCACTGTGGGCTGTGAATGACTCACAGATGACTCCAGATGTTGAGCCCCTCTGCCCAGGCTGGGGCTTGGGAGAGCTGGAGACACCGGACCAGCTGCCACAGGCGGTGAGCAGCCTTCCTTATTTCCCCAGTATGCTATAGGCAGGTAATCAATCAGCCTTACCTGTGCCGTGCTAAATGATGTTGGAACAGTGTT
>PVHT021183666.1:13189990-13222690 GCA_004024745.2 Catagonus wagneri
GGAGAAACATCAAGAATTTGCCAGATGCAATCCCTATCAAGTTACCAAGGACCTTTTTCACAGAACTAGAACAAAATATTTTAAAGTTTGTTTGGAAACACAAAAAACCCAGAACAACCAAAGACATCCTGAAAAAGAAAAATGGAGCTGGAGGAATCAGGCTCCCTGACTTCAGACTCTACTACAAAGCTACAGTCATGAAAACTGTATGGTACTGGCACAAAGACAGAAATATAGATCAGTGGAACAGGATAGAAAGCCCAGAATTAAATCCATGCATCTATAGTCAACTAATCTATGACAAAGGAGGCAAGAATTTACATTGGACAAAAGACAGCCTCTTCAATAAGTGGTGCTGGGAAAACTGGACAGCTACATGTCAAAAAATGAAACTAGAACACTTCCTAACACCATGCACAAAAATAAACTCAAAATGGATTAAAGATCTAGACATAAGACCAGATACTATAAAACTCTTAGAGGAAAACATAGGCCAAACACTCTCTGACATAAATGATAGCAACATCTTCTCAGATCCATCTGTCAGAGTAAGGACAATTAAAAGAGAAATAAACAAATGGGACTTAATGAAATTTCAAAGTTTCTGCACAGCAAAGGAAACCCTAAACAAAATGAAAAGACAACCCACAGAATGGGAGAAAATATTTGCAAATGAATCGACTGACAAGGGATTAATCTCTAAAATTTACAAACACCTCCTTCAGCTCAATACCAAAAAAACAAACAACCCCATCAAAAAATGGGCAGAGGATCTAGGCAGACAATTCTCCAAAGAAGACATGCAGATAACACATGAAAAGATGTTCAACATCACTCCTCATTAGAGAAACGCAAATCAAAACCACTATGAGGTACCACCTTACACCGGCCAGAATGACCATCATCAAAAAGTCTACAAACAAAAAGTGCTGGAGAGTGTGTGGAGAAAAAGGATCCCTATTACACTGTTGGTAGGAATGTAAATTGGTGCAACCACTGTGGAAAACAGTATGGAGATTCCTCAGAAAACTCAAAATAGAATTACCATTTGATCCAGCAATCCCACTCCTGGGCATCTATCCAGAGGAAACCATGACTCGAAAAGACACATGTACTCCAGTGTTCATTGCAGCACTCTATGCAACAGCCAGGTCATGGAAACAACCTAAACGCCCATCCTACAGAGGAGTGGATAGGGAAGATATGGTACATACACACAATGGAATGTTACTCAGCCATTAAAAGGAACAAATTACCAACATTTATAGCAACATGGATGGACCTAGAAATTATCATGAGAAGTGAAAACAGTCAGACAATTAGACAGCCACACCCAATGCTACCGCTTACATGTGGAAACTAAAAAGACACAGTGAACACCTTTGCAGAACAGACAATGACTCACAGACTTTGGAAAACCTTTGGTTTTTCAAATAAGACAATCTGGGGGGAGGGGGGATGCACTGTGGGTTTGGGACACAAAATCTATCAAATTGACTTGTGATGATTTATGTACACCTATAATTGAAATAAAATTCATTAAGTTTAAAAAAAAAAGGAATTTGCCAGGAATGTGGAGATACGGTGTCCTTCTTCCCTGGAGGACCTGAATGTGGAGTATATGGCCACTGTAAGATATCCTGGACATGTAAGAGGATACACTTCCAAAATGAGAGCCAATGTTGAGGTAGAGCCGAGAAACAAAGAATGAGAGAACGAGGAGTGGAGATGCTAGATCATGCCTTTCCTGAAGCTACATTTACTGCTGGAATTTATGGTTTGAATAATTTTATTTGAATTTTTCAGTTTCAAGCAACTAAAAGCATCCTTACCAATGTAGGCAGGTGTTATGATTATCCCCATGTTGTCCACTAGGAAATGAAGGCTTGATGGAACTAAGCACTTGCCCTAAGTCACACAGCAAGTACATTACAGAAACATCACCCAAACCCAGGTCCACTTGGGTTCTCCATCTTCAAAGATATTAGACTTATTTCCAAAACATAAATGAATGACCAATGAATAATTCCTCTTGAAAATCAGCAAAGGGGAAGATAAGGACCACTGAACTGGGAACTCAGGTATCTAATTTCTGACCTGGAATTCTTCACCTACTAATTATGAGGCCTCGAAAAAACCGTTTGCAATTTGACATTTCTGCTCTTCCTGCTTAACATGGAATAATAGCTGAGATCATCTTTATAGGATCTAAGGATTGGGATGCCATTTGGGAAAATTCTGAACACTCTTGTGGAGGGTTAGTGACTTATAGAGAGTTTTGTTCTTGTGGGTGAGTGGATTCCACTAAAAACTTACCTAGCCTCTGGGTGATAGTATTAAATGCATATTTGTTTTTGTCTTCTTAATTAGCTCCCTTTTCTAACCCTTCTACAGTGACCATGCATTATTTTTGTCGAATATAATCTTCTAAAGAACAAGGTAATCAGTGAAATATGCCCCTAACAAAACAGAATTACCATGCAATATTCTGCCACAAAGGAGATCCTTCCAGCCTGGACATGTGGACTTGTGGTGGGACGAATAATGCCCCCCAGGTATGTCCACATCCTAATCCTTAAAACCTGTAAATGTTACCTGTTGTGGCAAAAGGAATGTTGATGGAGTTATTAAGGATCTTGCGAGGGAGAGATTTTACGGTTTTATCGGGACGGGCCCAAAATAATCACAAGAGTTCTTATAAGAGGGACACGAGAGGAGCCGAAGCTAGAGAAAAAGATGGAAGCAGAGGTCAAGGTGCTGTACTTTGAGGATGGAAGAAGGGGCCACAGGTCAAGGAAGTCTAGTGGCCACTAGAAGCTGGAAAAGGCCAGGAAACATATTCTCTTTCTCAGAGCCTCCAGAAGGAAACCCCTTGACTTTAGCATTTCAGGCTTCTGAACTTCAGAACAGTAAGAGATGACTTTATTTATTTATTGTCTTTTTAGGGCCACATCCATGGTATATGGAAGTTCCCAGGCTAGGGGTTGAATCGGAACGGCAACTGCTAGCCTCCACCACAGCCACAGCAACACAGGATCTGAACAGTGTATGCAACCTGCACCACAGCTCCCAGCTCACATTTGGATCCTTAACCCACTGAGCAGAACCATGGATCAAACCTGTGTCCTCATGGATACTAGTCAGGTTTGTTACTGCTAAGCCACAATGGGAACTCCAGACTACATTTTATTTTTAAATAAACACATTTATTTTAAAATAAATGTGATATAAGCCACAAAGTTTGGGGTATTTCATTACAGCAGCCATCGAAAACTAATATATTACTCTAAAAGAGAAGACTAACCAAAAAAAGAATCTTAGGCATACCTTGGAGACATTGTGGGTTCTGATCCAGACTACTGCACAAAATGAGTTTCATGGTATTTTTTTTTTTTTTGGTTTCCCAGTGCATACAGAACTTATATTTTTACTATACTGTGGTCTAGTAAGTATGCAATAGCATTATATCTTTAAAAAGCCAACATATATGCCATAATTTTATAAATAATGCTGTTAGAAAAATGGTGCCAATAGATTTGCTGAACTCAGGATTGCCATAAACTTTCAATTTGTAGCAAAAGCAGTATTAAAAGCCAAGTTTAATGTACTATTACTCAGTAAAGGAGAAGGAGCTGAGCTCTTCAGCTACATAAAGGATGAAAAGGGGGATGAAGATCAGCAGTTTTCATCCTTTAGCAAAGTGGCATGAGCAAGAATTGGGCCAAGTGAATCCAAGAAATCTCTGGATTAGCTATGAAGAGAAAACTGCTAATAGCCCAGGTTGGTAAGAATTGGAATGCATTTCCAAAGGCAACTGTTGTACAAAAATCCTTTCACAGGTTCCCTGGAGGGGAGCGTGCAACGATTAGACAGGAATTAATCAGATGTGCTGAAAAGCTAATGAATCCCTTGGACACCCTGTGTAGTTAGAAGACACGGCAAGTGCTGGACTCCTGCTCAGGAGGGCTGGGGAGCCGGGGATACCTGTGGTTTGAGTAGACGTTTCTAGCACAGGCATGGAATCTACGGGTTTGCAGAGAATGGGCCTGGCTGGTTTCTGCTTGAGGATTGGAGAAGAGTCAGCTATGAGTAAATGTGCGCCTACCAAGACCAGGGGCACCTTAGGACAGTTTGGAGGAGCATCCATAACTTCCTCAGAGGTCCAAGTCTACCCATGTGTCAAGACCAAGCAGTTCCGTGTGAGCCCACGAAGGGTATCCCGTAACGGTCAAGCGAAGCTTTGATATCAGACAACCCTAGATTTGAATCTTGGTTCTGCTACCCATTCACTATGTGATCTTAGGCAAGTTAACATATTTATGTGCTTCAAATTTCTTCCCCAGCAAATACTAAGTATCTATCCCATTAGGCTCTTGTGAGGATTAAATGAGATATTACATATGAAGCAGAATGGCTAGAAAACAGTAAAGAAAGTGTTACTGTTTCTAGCCATGCAGTCAGACCCGGCTGGGAGTCAAGGCAAGGTAATCAGACAAGAGTGGCGGGAGTGCCATGTTAAAGCTCTGGAGAGGCAGAGGAATCCAAAAAGTGGAGAGAGAACCAGGAGCCAGGAAGCACCCAAGTGAGTAGCGGCAAAACTGCAGCATCAATTTTCAAAGCATCAGAGTCCTGTGAGGACCAGCATTTGAGGCAATCTGCAATCCCACCTACAGCTTGCCTGCTGCCCTTGGCCTGGAAGGACAAGGTAGGGACCTAGAAGCAACTTGCTAAAGACAGGAAGTAGACCCCGTGACTAACTGAGGCTGTTCTGAGGGCTTCCTAGGGTTTCTCATCTGTTTTGATCTCTTTGCCAGGAATGGCAAATGCGACGTTTATGCCATCATTCCCCCTCCTCTGCTCATTCCTTTAACAAACAGCTATACGCTGTGCATAGGCCATGTCTAGGTGCTGGAATCCAGCAGTAAATACAACACACATAGGCCAATCCTGCCCTAACAGACTCTGCAAGCTAGTGCTCATGGGAGACATCACTAGTCAATGAAGAGCCCAAGGCCCCTTCAGGTCCTTCTCAGTGCTGTCCAGTCCTCCAAAGAGCCACTGCCAATCAATCAGAGTTGGTACTTAAGATGAAAACTCACTTGCATTCCTGCTTTGAGTTTCTGTGGTTGCTGAACAAATATTGATATTAATAATATCAATAATAATGACATTCACAGGAATGGGCCACGCATCTGTGGACCTCGCTCCCAGGTCCATTTCCTAGTGAAACCAGCTCTCAACTCAGCCCCTCTGACACCAAAGTGCGTGCCCCCAGCCTCCTCCATGTTACAATGTAATTCTGCTTCAGAAAGGAGGGGTAGGGTGAGGCGCCTGGCCTGGGACCAGGATCTCTTGACCCTCATGCCCCATCCAGACAAGCAGACCTGCCATTTGACTTTGTTCCTCTGCCTTATCTCGTCCCTCTCAGGCTCACTAAGAAACTATTTTCCAGTTAAGCTAGAACGTAAAATAGAGTAACACAAAAATACAGTGGCCACTCACAAGTGGCTATTTAAATTTAATTTAAGCTAAATGAATTAGATACTTTCTCACTTGGATAGCTCTTCAGATATGCAGTTAATCCTTGGACAACAGAGAGAACATTCACATGTTCTATTGACTAGCCCTGGCCTAGATCATCAAGGAGTAGTGAATGGACCATATACACCATTCAAATGAGCTATATTACGTTTTTAGTAGAAACGTCTCTGGGAAATAACAAAGGCTTTCCTGTGGCAAAAAAAAAAAAAAAATTATATAAAGGGAAGTGAAAATTTAGGAGAAAATACTTACAAAATAGATGAGGAGAAAATTGTTAACATGCTTCATAAATTAATCTAAGTGTAAAGAAATTAAAATGACACCAAAAATGCATGAGATGATTCTCAGCACATCAATAATTTAAAAATGAAAATAAAAGCAATGAGATAAATTAAATGAAACCAGCAAGTTACGGAAGCTATTTTACTTGGTGATGACATTTTTGTAAAATAGTGCATATTTATATATGATCATGCATATAAAATGTGAGATAAATTTAGATGTGGACTTTTTTTCAAAAACAAAAGTTTAAAGTGTTATATAAATTTTCTTACATTATTACTAGTTGACATCATGCTTTCAAATAATGACTATACTTTTATTTTCCTCTATTTATCATCAACATTATTTCTGTATTAAATCTCTTCTCTGCAGCCAACAAAATCAAGATGGACAAGTCTGCCCAAAGCAAAAAGCTTCTTCAAAAGAATGTGGGATAGTTAATACATATGAATATTCTGCTGAGGTTTTTTTTCTTTTTTCTCTGGACATCTACCTCTCAACCATATCATTATGCACATTCAGTTCTCTATGAGACATATTATTAATTAGTATTTGAACTTGCTTCAGAAAAAGAGTACAATTATTGACTCATGGAGCTGATGCATCCAAAAATGGATCTCACTTCAGCTTCAGCTGGATCCAGGGGCTCAAACTACATCATCAGGGTTTTTTCTCTCCCATTCATTCATTCCTGTTTCCTGTTGTGTTATGTTGGCATTATTTTGTTTCCACAATGAACTTCCCGTGCCCCATCAGGAGGATAACCACCAAAGCCCCATTTCCTAGCAACCCTGTTTAGCAACTGCAATAGGAAGGAAGGTTTTTCTCTCCTAACTTCCACAGATTAATTCTAGGAATAGAGTCCAACTGGTCCTGCTAGCTCTCATGCCCACTCCTCAGACTCTCTGACCACTCGGTTTCCAGGGGAAGCCTGTCCTGTCGCACATCATCGGGGTCAACATTCACATTGAAATCTATGACAGTGGTGGCACTCGGTGTTACTATAGTTGTGCTGCAGGGTGACACTGCTCCCAAGGATGGGATATTATGAATGCATAGGCCTGTGTCATAAGGTACCCCTGGGTCCAGAAGGGCAAGGTCTGTTTCAGTAAAAGCAAATGAAGGGAAAACATCCTAGAATGCCAAAAGAAACCTAAAATCCACCTCAGTATATCATCTCAGAGTGAGAAGAAATGAAAAGAAAATTCCACATCAACCCTCCCTATGCCTTCCCTGAAGGGTAGGGGTAAACACAGCACTCTTTAAACCCTCAGAAGAAATCAAAATGTTATCTGCGAGGTTTTGCAGTGAGGAGGGGTCTCCCTTCCTTTAAGGAAACAAGACCAACCAACACACACACATGCACGCACACACACACACGCACATGCACACTTGCACACTTTGGAAAACCTTCTGCAGGTCTGCTACAGAAATGACAAAGTCCAGACTACCTCTTGAAACACAGCTAGCCTCTGCTTCAGAAGTCACTTTTGGTCCTGAGAACATTTTTTTCCAAAGAGCCAAAGCTCTAGGTTGGCTCGTGTTTGTAGCATCTCCTCTTTTCCAATTCTCAGCTTGGTGGTTTCAGGCTGTGCCCTTGAGAACCTGTGAATGAACTCTTGCCATCAGCTCAGGGAGGGAGCGGGTGAGCACGGGCCACCTGGGTGCACGCAACTCCCTCCTCCGACTGACCGAACCAGCCAGCCTCTCACCCCCCAGGTCACCCACAGAGCTGCCAGAGAAAGGGCAGCAGCCAGGCTGCTCTGGCAGACACCCTCCCTGCTGTTAGTCATCCCACAGCCCATCTCTTTGTAGTAAAAGATGTCTTTTCTTGGCTCCTCTTTGCATGCTGTGCAAAAAAAATTAAAAAAAAACCTGAAGCACTTTTTAAAAACACAGAGTCCTGGATCTCCTCTCAGACTTTATAATGCAAATATCTAGAGACAGAGGCCTGGGAATCTGTATTTATACTTAGTCCCCTAAAATGATTCTTCTGTCAAGGTTGAGAACCACTGTAATTGCATCTTTGCTTGGCCCATGTGAGACTAGGGCATTAAAAACAGGAAATATACAAACCCCAAAGCCTAGGTCTCTCTCCGCGAATTCTTGCTGACTTATCTTACTGATTTCTGCTTAGGACCCATGTATACTCTTAAAGATTATCGAGAACAACAGACAGCTTTCATTTTTGCGGGTTATATTATGTATATCATATTAGCAATTAAAATGGGGAAAATTAAGTATTTAATAAACTGTATGTTAACATAATAATAAAGGTTTATTTTAAAAATTATTTTCCAGAATCCAAAAAACTGGGGAGAAGAGTGGCATTGTTTGACATTTTTATAAATCTCTTTGACGTGTGGTTTAATAGAAGACAGTTGGGTTCTCATATCTGCCTTTGCATTTAATCTGCTGCTATTATCACACATCACGCTGCCTCTGGAAAACTGCATCTGACACTCGCAAAGGAGTGAGAGCATGAAAAGTAAATAATGGCTTAGTATTATTAGGAAAATTATTTTGACCTTAAGGAGACCCCCCCGAAAGGGCCTTCAGGGGCCCCCAGTGACCCCCAGAACACACTTTGAGCCCTCCTGTTCTGGCCCGTCCCTCTTACCACTCTCCCCCCACCTTCACATACATGCTCACTTCTCTGGTTTCAGCTTTGGTATATTTTGAAGCCTTTTTTTATTTTCACAAATGACAAATGTTCAACCTGTTTCCATGTGTGTGTGAAAGTCATGGCTTTAAGAAACAGAAATCCACTCCAGCTAGGTTAAAGCAAGGGAGATGTACAGTAAAGATACCAGGAAATCTCACAAAACCCCATGTGGACGGTGCACCTAGGTCTGTGTTTTTTCCTGGATTCTGTGGCTCTGCACACACACGGGCCCTCTGTCCTCTGCAGACTCTGTCCTCTGTGTCCTACTGCAAGGCTCCTACTGCCCCAAGGAAGCTCATGGTAGTCTGATGCATCGCCTTAAAGTTCCAAGTAAGCAACTTCTTGCTAGTACTTCTTGATTCTAAAATCCTAGGTGAGAAGGTCTGGTTGGCCCAGAATGAGGATGTTATCGGGAGGGGCGGTGGGGCATTTCAGATGTTTGACTTATGTCTACAGAGACAGAGCCCATATCAGGGACCACACAAGCAGGTCCTCCACCCCTCTGTTCAACCCTTGTCTAATCAGATGAGACCGTAAGCTGGGGCTGCTGGTGCACTGAGCTGTCCTGTCAGGCTGTGAGGGTTCACACGGAACAGAAGACGTGGGGTAAAGAGGTACCAGGTATCTGTTAGGGGCTACACGGGGGCTCACTGTTAAAATGGCTCATTGTGCTGACCTTGCAAATTAAAATATGAGGGCACAGTGACCCATGAGACTGACCTCCTTGCTCAAGTGTCACCCTGTTTTTGCCACTGGTGCCTACTTTCCCTAGACTACGGGACCACCCTACTGTGGGACACCTCTGACTTTCTCACAACTAGGTGACCACCAGAGTCCAGCTACAGGTGAAAGATAAACTAACCACCCCCCGCTTCAGGGGATCCGTGGGGTATAAGAAAGACCCGCCAGAAGGAAGGGGGCTGGCTCTTCTCAAGGGTCAATCACCTTCTCCTTTCCCTTCAACAAATTTTCTTCTTTGCCTGAACACCCAGCTTGTTCTCCTTTTCTCCCCACTCGCCTTATGGTTTCCCCGGTGTAGACTGCCTGTACTGTTCAGTAGAAATATAATGTGAACCATGAATGTAATTTAGAACAGTCCCATTTAAAAGGTAAAAATAAACTGGTGAAATTAATTTAACATATTTTAATCCAGTATATCCAAAATATTATCTCAACGTGTCATCCGTATAAAAAAGCAATAATGAGAAATTTTACGTCTTTTTGTACTAACATCTTCAAAATCAGTGTGTATCAAATATGCTTTAACTGGTACACTGAATTTTCATCAGACATACTTGTTCTGTATTTAGGGTTCATAAAATTTATAGCTGAAAAAGCAAATCCATGTAGCCTAGTTGTTCCAAACATACTTAGATCCTTTCCAGTAGCTGAATCAAACATCCGTTTTTTACATTTTAATTATTTTAATTTAATTTAGAATTCCATTCTCCAGCTGCATTAGCCACATTTCAAGTGCTCAACAGCTACACATGACTTGGGGCTACATTTCAGACACAGCAGGACCAGACTGAGAGCCAGAATCTGGTTCCTTCTACTCTTTTGTGCCTCCCATAGGACCAGCAGAAAAATGCCCATTCAGGATGCCCAGTAACTACTGCTTATGGAAGCTGCTGAGGTTAGAACTGTTCAAACCTAATAGCTGAAGGACTCTTAGAAGTTGCATGTAAATTTTCTGTTTAAACTAACTGCATTATTTTAAATGCATTAAAGAAGTTTGTTAGTTAAAGGAATCCTATAATGATTTAATGCAGTCATCAATTAAACCACCTTTCAGTCATTCCTACTTAAAAAAAAGAAAAAAGAGGAGTTCCCACTGTAGCACAGTGGGTTAAAGACTCTGAGTACAGTGGCTCGGGTTGCTGTGAGGCTCAGGTTTGATTCCCCGGCCCAGTGCAGTGTGTTCAAAGATCCGGCATTTCTGCAGCATAGGTCACAGCCGCACCTTGCATTCAGTCCTTGACCCAGGAATATCCATATGATGCGGGTGAAGCCATAAAAGAAAGAAAAAAAGAGGAAGAATTTTCTTATATCAGATTTGGTGTTTTGGGTTTTTTGTTTGTTTGTTTGTTAGCTTTTCTGCACCCGCGACATGCGGAAATTCTCGAGTCAGGGATCAAACCCATGCCAGAGCAGTGACCTGAGCAGTGACAACACCAGATCCTGAACCCACTGAGCCACACATATCAGGTTTATTTTAAGTGAGGCAAAAACATAAAGTCAACTGAAGGCCATCTGACAAATGAGTAATCTGAGAAGCCGAAAGGCACACCCTCCACCCTCATGAAGCTGAAGTGAGTTTTGCAGAAGGCCTTGAAAACCTCAAACAGAAAGGTGCAATTTCTGGTTCTGTTTGGCTGTGAGTAGGGACGGACATTATGTGTGAAGGTTGGTAAGTGAGCTAACAGCCTTGAGCTCTTTCCAACAGATGGCACTGTAATCTAAAGGACTGCTCCACGAGTCCACAAACCCAGGTTCAACAAGGATTTCTGAAATCTTCGCCCATTATATTTTAAAGCTAGCCTGTGTGGACAGAGCCCATTCTTACTGAACAGAATTATTTAAAGTCTCCTTTTGTTCAATCATTTCAGTGTTTAGCGTTAGCCAAACAAGCTGTTTATTCATTCATTAAACCCTTCTTGAGTGCTATCCAGCATCAGGTGCCATGACAGGGAGTGAGAAACACAAGGACAAATAAGAATAGGTCCTTCCTATAAGGAGCTCACAGCCAGTAGGAAAGTTAGACATAGGCATAAAAAACCGCAAAACAGTAAGATTCAGCACTGTGAAAGAGAGATACACTGCTGTGTCAGGATGGTGGAGAAGAGAATTGAGGAAGGTTGTTTTTTTTTTTTTTTGCACAGGGACACCATTGAAACAGGTGTATGACGCTGGATAGTTTGTCACCAGACACTCTGTTACCAGCAAAGGGCTGAGGAATGAATATTCCTAAATGGGAATGAGATACATAAGAGCCTCCTACATATATGTGATATCATATGGTATTTGTCTCTCACTGTCTAACTTAGTATGATAATTTCTAGGTCCGTCCATGCTGCTGCAAATGCCATTATTTCATTCTTTTTATGGGTAAGTAATATTCCATTGTATGTATGTAACATATCTTATGATGTCACTTATATGTGAGATCTAAAAAAAAGATACAAATGAACTTATTTGTAGAATAGAAACAGACTCACAGACTTTGAAAAATTTACGGTTACCAAAGGGGATAGGTTGGGGGGAGGGAGGGGTGGACTGGGGGTTTGGGATGGAAATGTTCTAAAATTAGGTTGTGATGATCATTGTACAACTACAAATATAATAAAATTCATGGAATTATTTCTTTAAAAGGAAACTCAAATAAAAGCATAGAGTCCCCACTTAAAAAAAAAAAAAAAAGCCTCCTATGTTCTCCTTGCTTCCACTCTGGCCTCATGATGGGCTGTCCAGCAGTCATACAGCTGTCACCGTGATCCTTTTAAAATGTCAATCAGATTTGACATTGCTCCCTGACCTCAAACTTCCAACAGCCTCTCACAACTAGAATAAAATCCCGCCACAGTCCAGGGACCTACTCGAGGGATCAAGGCGGCACCAGAGATCTCCTTCCTTCCACATTCACCTTTCCAGCCGCACTGGCCTCCTCAATGTTTCTCAAACACCAGGCAGGCTCCCCTCTCGGGGCCTTTGCAAAGTGCCTTCTCTAACAATCCTACACAAAACAGAACTCTGTCACCACTCTCTGTCCCCTGCCCTGCTTGGTTTCGCCACACAGCACTCGGGATTATGACATTACACACATGTTTAGCTATGTGCCTGTGTACCGTCCAGCCATGAGGGCAAGGGTTTGATCAGTTTTGCTCACAGCTACATCACGGGGGCCTAGAAGAGGCATGGTACAAGGAGGGCTCCCCGAAAGTATTTGTAGAGTGAATCAAATGAGCCTAGGGAAACAATGCATATTTCAAGGCCCTGCAAATCTCCAGCACGGCTAGTACGTGGGTAAAGACGGCAGCGGGTGCAGCTAGAAATGGCTGGGTGCTCACCGGCCGGGACATGAAGGGCCCTGGAATCCTGACTAAGGGTTTGGGCTGGATTCTGGGGACAATAGGGAGCCAGTGAAGCTTGTTCAGGAAGCGAACCACACAATCAGATCTGCCTGCTTAGAAGATAAGTCAGGCTGCCAAGGGACTGGAGGGGACTGGAGGCTGAGAGACACGTAGGACACTTCTGCAGTCATCTCATGGGTGAAACAGAGGTGCCAGCATCCTCTCAGTCGCAGGCACCTGTGGTGACTAAGGGAGTTAATGCATACAAAGCACTTCACACAGTCCCTGCCTACAGGAAGCTGTCAATAAACTTTATCCATTACCGTCAATATTAGGAAAGCTTGGAAGGTGATGTCTATACTTCTGCTCTAGCGGCTGACAGCATGGAGGGTGATGCCTTCGATCCTGACAGGATCTACAAAAAGAACTCACTTCTGGGACCAGAAAATAAATTCTATTTTGGACAAGTGCAGTTTGAAATAGCTGTGGAGTAGCTGGTGAGATCTATGGTAGGCGGTCTGGTCTGAAGGTCTAAAGCTCCGAAGGGAAGTTTAAACCAAAGATAAAGATTCAGAGGAATCCTTTACTTTACAAGCAATTGCCCTGGTCCCTTGTTTTTTTTTGTTTTTTTTTTTTGCCTTTTGCCTTTTGTCATTTTAGGGCCGCACCTGCGGCATGTGGAGGTTCCCAGGCTAGGGGTCTAACCGGAGCTGTAGCTGCCTGCCTACGCCAGAGCCACAGCAACGCAGGATCCGAGCCGCGTCTGCGACCTACACCACAGCTCACGGCAACGCCGGATCGTTAACCCACTGAGCAAGGCCAGGGATCGAACCCGCAACCTCATGGTTCCTAGTCGGATTCGTTTCCGCTGCGCCACGACGGGAACTCCTGCCCTGGTCCCTTGTAAGCAAACTGTGAATCCAAAGTAAACTCACCAGAGTAAAAAGCCTCGACAAGAAATCATCCTGTTGAGCTGAAAAGCAAAATACCACGACAGGAATTGACTCTAATTCTGGGCCTCTCAAAAACGCCTACAATGTTCACATAATCCCCCTCTGCATCTCCTCCGGGCACTGAGAAAAGTTTCATGAGTATATGGCTGCTTTTTCCAACTCCTTCACCAAGGCCATCTCCAACTTCCTGCTTTCCAACGTGCCCATATAAGAAAAGACGGAATAAGCTCCCAAAGTCTCAATATTACTGCTGAGAGACCTCCTAGCCTGGAAAATATTCTTCCTGAACTGAATGAATTCTAAAGCTCACAATGTCCTACTCCTGCTTCAAGAATGGGAGAATTCATGCGTGAAGTACAGTGCGTGGTGCTGGGGTGTGACTCTACTGAGTTCCCTGGGGCTAGAGGTTTGAGAAGACAAGGGTGGAGATGGTTCTACAGATGAAGCAGAAAAGAAGGATTGAGGTTCACGGACAATTGACTTTGGTGCCATTGAAAGGGCAGTGGAACTAGGCTCATCAGGCGTTCACCCACTCATTAAATAAACAGCTATTTAATACCTAAAATATCCCTCTGCAACCTGCAAAGGAAGCAAGAGTGAACAAGGAAGACAGGATCCTTCATGGAGCTTCGTGTCTTGTTTCCTGTCTCCCAGAGCCCTTGCAGATATCTAAAATACAAGGCAAACCATCTTAAGTTTCATTCATTCACGTAACAAAAATTTTCTGAATGAAGTCCTGGTCTCTAGGGTTACAATGTTGATTAAGACTGAGCAATTCCAGTTCAGTTTAAATGTCATGGTGAGGCAAATACAGTGGGCCAGGAGAGGTGATAGGAAGGAGGCTGTGATGGAAAAAGCCTGTCCACAAATTCTTTTTTCTTTTTTTGGCTGCATCTGTAGCATGCATAAATTCCTGGGTTAAGGATCTAACCCATGCGACAGCAGCAACCTGGTCCACAGCAGTGCTAGCATTGTTAACCCATTAGGCCACCAGGGAACTCCAACTCAAATTCTTTCCCACTGCCCCACCCACTGAGAGATCTCTACATCTTCTCCCCTTGAATCTGGCCTGGTTCTGAGACTGTGTTCACCAGGAGAATGTGACAGAAGCGGTGTTTCACCTAGCCTCTAAAGAATGGCAGCATCCTCTCAGAATGCCTGCTCTAGCGGAGGCCAGCTGCGAGGAATGGGTCTGGCTGCGCTGAGACTGCCATGCTGTGAGGAAGCTCAAGCTGCCCGCAAGGAGAGGCTATGGGAAGAGAGAGGCCCAGTGAGCTCTGGTCACTCAGCTGTTTCAGCCAGGTGACAGCATCTGAGTAAAGAAGCTGTGCTGATATTTCATGTTGGACACCATTACAGCCTGAATGTTTGTGTCACCCCAGAATTCATATATTGAAATCCTATGCCCAACATGATGATATTAGGAAGTGGGACTTTAGGGAGCAAGTCAAGAGAGTGGAGCCCTCATGCATAGGATTAACATTCTTATAAAAGTGACACATAAAAATCTTTCACCCTTCTGCCATGCAGACATAAGAAGCTAGCTATGAACCAGGAAGAGGACCCTCTCCAGACCACAGTGGCACCCAGATCTCAGATTTCCAGCCTCCAGAATTTTCAGAAATAAATTTCTGTATTTATAAGCTTCCCAGTCTGTGGTATTTTGTTATAGCAGCCCAAGTGAACAATGACAGATGGGAAAGGCCTCTCTGAAGAAGCGGTATTTAATTTAAGACCGAATTGATGAGAAGAATTTTGACATGCAAGGACCAAGGAGAAGAGCATTCCAGGCAGTGGAAAGAGATGTTCAAAGATCCAGAGTTAGGGAAGTTCTCGGAGTGTGCAAGGGGCTGGAAGTCAGCCAGGGTGGCTGGGGCATGAGAAACAAGGGGGAGAGCAGAAGGCTGGATGGGCGAGAGGACAGGGACACATAGGAAAGACCTTGTCAGCCATGGGAAGGTAACCGAATTATGTTCTAAGTTCAACACAAAGCCCTTACACAACTACAAACACAAAAGCAACATGATCTTGGAAGTTTGGCTCCAAGGTTGTAGCTGGAGCAGTAACAAGTCCAAACAGTATCCACGAGGATGAGGGTTTGATCCCTGGCCTCGCTCAGTGGGTTAAGGATCTGGCATTGCCATGAGCTGTGGTGTAGGTCACAGAAGTAGCTCAGATCCAGTGTTGCTGTGGGTGTAGGCCAGCAGCTACAGCTCCAGTTCGACCCGTAGCCTGGGAACTTCCATATGACACGGGTGCAGCCATACAAAGAAAAAAAAAAAAAGGTGGCATGATCTATACAGATGGCCAACAGGCACATGAAAAGATGCTCAACATCACTAATTATTAGAGAAATGCAAACTAAAACTACAAGGTATCACTGCACACTGGTCAGAATGGTCATCATCAAAAGGTCTAAAAATAGGAGTTCCCGTCGTGGCTCTGTGGTTAACGAATCCAACTAGGAACCATGAGGTTGCGGGTTCGATCCCTGGCCTTGCTCAGTGGGTTAAGGATCCAGCGTTGCCATGAGCTGTGGTGTAGATTGCAGACGCGGCTCGGAACCCGCATTGCTGTGACTGTGGTGAAGGCCTGCAGCTCCAGCTCCTGTTAGACCCCTAGCCTGGCAACCTCCACATGCCGTGGGTACGGTCCTAGATAAGACAAAAAAAAAAAAAGGTCTAAAAATAACAAATGCTGGCGAGGGTGTGAAGAAAAAGGAATGGTTTCCACTATGGAAAACAGTGTGGAGGTCCTTAAAAAACTTAAAATGGAATTACCATATGATCCAGCTAATCCCACTCCTGGGCATGTATCTGGACAAAACATAATTCAAAAAGATACATGCACTTTTACGTTCTAAGCAGCACTATTCATAATAGCCAAGACATAGAAGCAACCTAAATGCCCAATGAGAGATGAATGGATAAAGAGGAAGTGGTATACATATACAATGGAATACTACTCAGCCATAACAAACAATGAAATACTGCCTTTCACAGCAACATGGATGGACCTAGAGATTATCATATTAAGTGAAGTAAGTCAGAAAGAGAAACATAAATATCATATGATATCACGTATATGTGGAATCTAAAACATGACACAAATGAACTTATTTATAAAATAGAAACAGACACACAGACATAGAGAACAGACTTGTGGTTGCCAAGGGCGAAGGGGGGTGGCGGAGGGATGGACTGGGAGTTTGGGGTTAGCAAATGCAAACTATTATATATTGTATGGAGAAACAACAAAGTCCTACTTCATAGCACAGGGAGCTATATTCAGCACACTGCAATAAACCATAGTGGAAAAGAACATGAAAAGAATGTGTATACAGGCGTGTGTGTATATAACTGGATCACCTTGTCATACAGCAGAAATTAACACAACACTGTAAATCAACTGTACTTCAATAAAATAAAATAATTTTTTAAAAGCAACATGATCAAAAAATAAATAAATAAATAAAAAATAAAAGCAACATGATCTATATTAAAATTGTAAAAGGATGCCTATTGTTGCTATGCCAGCTCTGTAAATACCAGCTCTGTGACTTTGATCACTGCTACAATGCAGCACTGAATACCGCATAGAGAAGGCGTTCCCCCCACAAAATGTCAAATGAATGTCTGAAAAAGAATGAATTGCAGAGGGATAAGAACACAGGGACCTGAGCAAGGAAGCCACTGTAATAACCCAGGTGAAAGAAACTGGGCAGGGCTGGAGGTGGAGAGAAGAGGAAAATCCAAGGTAGAAGAAATTAGACTCGGGTTTTGGCTCTTGAGTTGTACGACCTTGAGAAAAATCAAACTACCCAACCCTTTAATTCTTCACCTGCGAACTCTTCGCAACATAAAAATCTCTCTTTCACGCGGGTGGTGTGAGACTCTCATGAGAAACTACAAGGAAAGCACTCTGTCAGGCTGTTATCACTGGCTTATATGAGAAGGCATTACCGCGATTATTGCATTTTTTCCCCCTCTAACTTGATGGATTAGTCAGAAACATTGTCGCTGGTTTTTACAGCACCTCCTAGTTTTCTAGAGTAGTAAGGATTGCAATCCAATCTGTCTGGTCTCTAAGGCTGACAAGACGATTTCATGAGCCATTTTCCTTCCTGAAACTCTTCACCAAGGTCATAAGAAGCCAGACACCTTCTGTACTAGAAGTTTCTTCCCCTTAAGAACCGGAGTTATCAAACTAGAGCATGGAAGGCTTGCTAAAAATGCCAACTGCTAAGCCCCACACCCAGAGCTCCTGATATAACACATCTGAGAAGAGGACCAAGAATCTGCATTTCTCACAAGTGTCCAGGAGAGGCTGCTGCTGCTAATTTGGGGTCGGCTTTGAGAACTGCCCTAGCTGAGCACACAATTTATTTCCTTTTCTGATTGGCGGGTCTTCCCTATTACTCCTATGAGATTTCCATGAATATTCAAGAGCAAACTAAAAAACTTCTTTCGGGTTAACATGAGATCTAGTTATTCTTGTCTGAAACAACTGGTAGGTATTAAAAGCACGGAGTCAAGGTGCCTGGTTTCAAAACTGTGTCAGCTGTGTGATGTGGGCCAAGTACCTACCGTCTAGGATCAAGGTGAGGAAACAACCTAAATGTCCATCAACGGATGAATGGATACAGAAGGTATGGTACATATGCAGAATGAAATACTACTCAGCCATAAAAAAGAATGAAATAATGCCATTTGCACCAACATGGATGCAACTAGAAATTATCATGCTAAGTGAAGTTAAGTCAGAAAGAGAAAGACAAATAATATGATACCACTTACATGTGGAATCTAAAATAAGACACAAATGAACCTACCTACAAAACAGAAACAGACTCATGGACAAGAAGGACAGACTTGTGATTGACAAGGGGAAGGGGTTGGGGGAGGGTTGGAGTGGGAGGTTGGAATTAGCAGACCTAAGCTATTATACACAGAGGGGATAAACAGCAAGGTCCTACTCTATAGCACAGAGAACTACATTCGGTGTCCTAAGATAAACTATAAGGGAAAAGAATATTTTTAAAAAGAAAGTATATAGATAGAGATAGATTTTTTTTTGTCTTTTTGCCTTATCTAGGGCCGAACCCACAGCATATGGACGTTCCCAGGCTAGGGGTCTAATCGGAGCTGTAGCTGCCGGCCTACGCCAGAGACACAGCAACACCAGATCCGAGCCGCGTCTGCGACCTACACCACAGCTCACAGCAATGCCGGATCCTTAATCCACTGAGCAAGGCCAAGGATCGAACCTGCAACCTCATGGTTCCTAGTCAGATTCGTTAACCACTGAGCCACGAAGGGAACTCCATAGATAGATATCTTAATCACTTTGCTGTATAGCAGAAATCAACCCAACTATACTTTAATTAAAAAAAATTTTTTTAAGAGTTAAGACACGCAAAGCACTTAAAGACGCAGCCGGTACCAAGGAAGAACTTGATAAATGCTAGCTGTTAGCGTTATTATTCCAGAGCGTGACTCATGTAATTGGTTGTTTTAAGGTTTTCACATAAAAACCAGTAGAAAGTGCAACTCCAAATCTGTACGCACCTCTAGAAAATGTATAGGACAGTCCAGCAAGCATTTTGCAAACAAACATCACTCCCAACTCCATCTCGCTTTTAACCTCCATTTTTCTTAGGACTCAATCCCCTCACCTCGCTTTATTTTATACTGTTGAATCATTATGGGGTGCTCCGTACGCCACTTTAAATTCTTTCTTAAACAAGGTGGATTCCACGTATAAATAAGTAGTTCTCCATTCATATATGCAGTCTCTCCAGGAATAATCGTGGTGTTTCAGGGCCAAGATTCCTACACCCCAACTTCTTCGGGAACCCGACTGTTTACTGTTTCACAATTTCAAGCACCTTGAGCACACAGCAATAACAGAAAACTAAATGTGCAAACCATACATACACGTACAGTTGTTTCCCACGTACCAGCCCAGGGAACTTTCTGTCCCTTTGATTCTTGGAATGATACAAGGTCAAGTATGTTCTACAAAATCAAGCTGCTGTCCAACTTTTGTAACCTCTGTCCAATGAAGATATCATTGACCTTCCACTGATAGAACACTCTCTAGTGTTTCTGTGGCATCCACTCATTCGAGAAGCAGTAATTGAAGGCCTAACACCTGTCACACACTGTGCAGGGCATCAGGTAAGTGACACTCGGGACACTCTCTGTCCTCAAGGAACTTAGCACCTAGTGGGCAGACCCATAATAGGCAGCCGAGCACCATATTACAAAATGCACATTATGAATAATAAAGGTCAACATTTATTGGACATTTGCTACATGCAGCACAGCTCTGTGCCTTTACACAAATGACCTCTTTCACCCTCACGCCAACCCTGCGAGGCAGAGCTACCATTTCCCTCCCTTTGTAGTTGAGGAAACGGAAGCACGGAAACTGCAAGGTCGTGCTGTAAGAGGCAGAATCAGACTTCAAACTCAGGTAGCCCAACTCCAGGGCCTGCCCTGAATCTCTCTCTACTATGCCACTTTTCTGCAACATGAAAGAGCAAGGGATCTTTGGACCCAAAAATGCAAAAAAGTAACTTTGGGTAAAAAAAAAATAATTAGCAAGAAGAGAGAAGGGCAGGACCTCTAGCAAAGCAGATTAGGTAGCAAAATCGGGTAGCATTCCACAGCACGGAACCACGCGTGGAGGAAAGGCCGAGTAAGCAACCTGCGGTAATGACCCGTGGAGCCGCTGGAGGGTGGCCGCTGTAGCAAACTGCAGTCCCAGCCCCCAGGAGACCAGCGAGCTCCACACAGGTAGCACTTTTATACAAGGATCAAAATCAGCACTTTCCATGGACTTCATCAACACAGCAAGGACTCTAAGACCTGAGGCCTGAAGATGCATTCGCGGCCAGCCTTCCACAAGAGAGAAGAGAATGGATTTTGCAGATGCGTATTGTCTAAGAATTCCATGTCTGCATGTGTTCTGTGCTTTAATGCTGGACTTTTGATCTAAAGGCTTTCTTGATTATCTTCCAAGTCTAGTTTGGGGTCCTGTTCCAATGACCTATCGCGATATAACACATTACCCCAAAACTAAGTAGTACAAATAGGCACCATTTTATAAAACTCATCATTTTACAAGTTAGGACTTGATGCACACCAGGGCTGGCATGGCTGTAGGATGGCTTGACCAGCAGGAGACGACCAGGGTAGCTTGGCTGGGGCTAACATGTCTCAGGCCTGGGTTCAGAATTCCAGCTAAATTCCTGGATTCTTCTCTATATTACACAAGCTGGAGCTGAAATATCTGAGATGGCTTCTTCACTCAGCTGTTGGCATCTGGTTGGAATACCCGAAAAACTAGAGCTCGCTGGACCACTCTCTTTCCCGCAGCCTCTCGACCCAGCTGGCCTGGGCCTCCTCACAGCATGGCAGTCTTGGGACAATTGACACGTCAAATGGCAGCGGGCTTCCCCTAGAGCAGGCATCCCCAGAGAGGATGTTGCTACTACTTTAAAGCTTGGGTGAAGCATCACTCTTTCCATATTCTGCTGGCCAACACAGTCTCAGAAGCAGGCCAGATTCAAGGGAAGTAGACAAAGACAACTCTCAGTGGGCAGGGAGCAAGGACAAAGAATTTGTGGACAAACTTCTTCCATCACGGGCTCCTTCCTACAGCCTCCACTGGGCCACTGCACTTGTCTCACCATGACATTTAAACTGAATTGTAACTTCACAATCTTCGTCACCACTATAATCCAAAGGCCAGGACGGCATACTCAATAAGTGTTTGTTGAATGAATGAATGAAAATTAAGAGTTGGCCCTATATTTTAGCTATCTCCAAGTTGGCCCTATATTTTAGCTATCGCCCAGAAATATTACCTAAGTGAAATCATGAAGATTTTACCAACGATGCTATCATAGAAATGTGTGTATATTTATATTTATACACGTGTAACAGAAACATTATGTTTATATAAATATGATAGTTTGTAGCATATAAAAGAACAGAAGTAACTGTGCTATGACTGAGCAGCTCACTGTTTATACAGTGTTTACTATGTGTCCAGCACTATGCTAACCATTCATAAGAACTACCTCAGTGCAGGAAGTAAAGCTCCGTTATGGACTGAATTACGTCTCTCCCAAAGTACACATGTTTAAGCCCTAATTCCCAGTACCCCAGAATGTGACTATACCTGGAGTTACAGTCTTTAAGGAGGTCACTGAGTTAAAATGAGGTCAGTAGGGGGAACCCTAATCCAACATGACTGGTGAAAAGGAAACTAACACATAGACAAAGGGGGGAAAGACCATGTGAAAACCCAGAGAGAAGATGCCATTTACAAGCCAAGGAGAGATGCCTCAGAGAAAACCAACCCTGCTGACGCCTTTATCTCAGGCTTCTAGCTTCCAGACCTAAGAGAAAATAAATTTCTATTGTCAAAATCACCCAGCCTGTGGTGCTCTGCCATGGCAGCCCCCGCAAACTAACCCAAGGTCCAAGCTGTCGACAGTAATACCAGTTACATGCATCATTCATTACCAACCCTAAAAGAGACGGACTCTTATTAAACTCATTCTCCAGGCAAGAAAGTTGAAGTTTAAAGAGCTTAAGCCTAAATGTCACAAACTCAGGATTCCTACCCTCTGCATCACCCTGCTTCCTGCAGAATAATGTAAACTGGTCATGACTGACAGGCACCTTGGGTGTAAGGGCTGAAGAGTAAATCAGGATGGCAGAAACCCTAAAGTGGGTAGTAACAATTTAAACTATAAAGCAATTCTGGGACAATCTTGCAATGGTATCCACATTCCTTCCACTGCCTAGGATTTGGCGGTTATGAGGCAGAATTATTTTGCTGCCCTACAAATCTGCAGATAAATGCTTTATTCCTCCTGTTACTACAGACAGCTCTGCTAAGACCTCCTGACAATCCTCCCTGTCCCCCTGTGGTATGCACAAGTTAGGCAAATGTGAATATTTAGAAGTGTGATGCAAGTCTGGACCGCAGAAGGCCTGAGGCAATAGGTGTCCGAGGGCACTATCCGTGGTCGTCTTAAGTCCTGACATTTAAAGTCTTCCCTCCGTTAGAGGAGAGGGGCTCCTCCTGCGGTTGCTATACACCTGCGTCCAGAGCTTGAGACATTACACGGCTCTCTCTCCTAGAGGCTCCTGATATTCCGATGATAATGAAATTACCAGTTACTATGAAATACCCTTTTCTTTGTAGTTTTGTAGGTTACTCTGGAAAAATCCAGCAGGTCATGATTACGAGAAAAAAGGCTATTAGGACCATAGAAATAATCATGAGGAGTTAAGGAAGGCTTCCAATCCTGGGATGCAATGTCCAGCCAGAGCTGCCAGGCTCCCTTGAAGCTACTTGAGGCTGCTATACCACCAGATCCCCAGGGCTGTCCTGGAAACTCAGGACAAAGCATCCCTGGACCCTTCCTGGCCAAGCTTCTCTGATTCCCCATTACCATACCAAGTACCCTTGGACCAAAGTATTTGGTATAGGAGACCCAGATTCCCTGTTACCCTCCAAACACCTTTGTAAATGGCTGGTTATACAGTCCTGGAGCCCACCTGGTTTCAGCCACTGAGGGCCAGATCTTGCCTCTCCTTGGAGACTGACAGTGCTGATGGACACCCTGGTCTTGTTTCTTTGATCCTTCCTTTTTTTTCCCCCCTTTTTGTCATTTTAGGGCCGCACCCGCGGTATATGGAGGTTCCCAGGCTAGGGGTCTAACAGGAGCTGTAGCTGCCGGCCTTCGCCACAGCCACAGCAACACGGGATCTGAGCCGCGTCTGCAACCTACACCACAGCTCACAGCAACGCCAGATCCTTAACCGACTTAGCGATGCCAGGGATCGAACCCGCAACCTAGTCAGATTCGTTAACCACTGAGCCACAGCGGGAATTCCCCTCACAAACCACATTTCTATACTCAGCTTTATGATATTGGAGCTGGAATTCAGTGAACCGCACTGCTCTGAGGGCTGTTTCCTGAAGGTTCCGTCAGTAGCAGGCACTAGAAGGGGATCAAGGTTGGACGCGGAATAAGGGTCGAGCTCCTTCACGGGCTTGTTTGGGGTTTTTGCTTGTTTGTTCATCTTTTTGTGGGTTGCTTTGTTTTGTTACACCCATCGATGTTACCTGAGCACCATTTCTTACCTGGCAGCAGCAGCTAGTTCTAGAAGCAGTTGACTCTGGCTTCCAGGTTTTTTTCATCTTTCCTCATCAAGCTCCCAGAAAAATCAGCAACCGCACTGCAGGCCTACATCCTCTCCCTAGAAGTTGGGAGTTTCAGCTCTGCACTCGCTCACTAGGAGTCCAGTGAAAATAGTCCAGGTCTGCAGCAGCGTTCCACGCCCGGTCCTCGGGTCGTTTTCACGATACTTGACACCTGTCCCCACACGTGGGAAATGAGAGCAAGCAGGACTGTGGGAGTTCGCCAGCCAGAGCCGCAAACACCAACCCTCACTTCCGCCCCATCCCCACCACCCGTCTAACTGCAAGGGATGCTGGGAACTGTAGTCCGGCTGTGGCTTTTATTGCAGGCACGGCTGTCACGACCCCAGTGTCCGTCCAGCACCTGGATGTTAAAATCTCCTTTCATAAACTAGAGTAATAGTAGATGACAAGGCTTTGTATTTGCAAAATAAAAGCATGCTTGCACCCCAAATCCCAGAGCTCAGTAGGTCAGTGAAAGAACCATCGTTCCTTGTTGACACATCTGGCTTCAGATGGCTTCTTCATGCCCACAAAAGTGACATTCTGCATCTCTTTACGCACATTTCCAAGTTACACTCTTTCCTCCTGAACACAGCCATGCGTAAAATGTCTCTCCCACTGTGGTATGGTAAACCTGTATTCATACATCATCCTTGATTCCTAACACCAGGATTATAATTGTTCCTATTACAGGTTCTACATGAGTGTTAAAACTGAAAAGGCATTGGCCAAATTCTTTGAGCTCCCTAGAAGAAATTTTCCATTAAAAAAAGAAAGAAGTTCCTGTCGTGGCTCAGTGGTTAAGGAATCCGACTAGGAACCATGAGGTTGTGGGTTCGATTCCTGGCACCGCTCAGTGGGTTAAGGATACAGTGTTGCCATGAGCTGTGGTGTAGGCTGCAGACATGGCTTGGATCCCGCGTTGCTGTGGCTGTGGAGTAAGCCGGCAGCTGCAGCTCCGATTGGACCCCTAGCCTGAGAACCTCCATATGCCACAAGTGCGGCTCTAGAAAAAGCAAAGAGACAAAAAAGAAAGTAAGAAAGAAAGAGAATTACATAGTTTAGAATAGTCTCTAAGTTAGTTTTGGTGTCATACCCTTTTGTACCTTCCTTTAAACTTACTTTTGAGATAGTTGGTTAAGTTAATGTAATTACACTTGGCTCTTTCATGAATCTTTGCAAACTATGAAACATTTTGCATGAATCTCTATCTACTGGTAAATTACCCTTATCAGGTACAGGTCACTGTAAAAGTATAGGTCATCTGAGCTTTAGAAGGCAACTCTGATTATGAGGCCCTCTTAGGATATCATCCTCTTGCATACAAAATAAAAACAAGCTTAGCCTCTGGTGCTATTTCTATTAAAAAAATAATAATAATTGAACTAGAAGTTTTCAGGGTGAATAGACAGAGCCCTTGTAATTAGTGTAGGAAGAATTTTTTAAACCCAAGTCAAGACTGTAGGAGGTAAAGAGGCAATTAGTAGTCTCTCTTGCTCGCTCACTCTTTATATTCATAACAAAAACATTTAAAAGGAGAAACCTCATGCCAGCAGGGTTTTTTAAAGATTGCTATTTTTTTTCTTTTTCTGTAACTCTTGCAGATCCAGGGTGAGCTAGACTGTGACTTGACTGTTAGAATACCTCTTTTTAAAATTACTTAATGAATTTTATTACATTTATAGGTGTACAACAATCATTACAACCAAATTTTATAGCATTTCCATCCCAAACCCTCAGTGCATCCCCTTACCCCCCAACCTGTCTCCTTTGGAAACTGTAAATTTTTCAAAGTCTGTGAGTCAGTATCTTTCTGCAAAGAAGTTCATTGTGTCCTTTTCTTTTAGATTCCACCTGTAAGTGATAGCATTGGATGTTGGTGTCTCATTGTCTGACTGACTTCACTTAGCATGATAATTTCTAGGTCCACACATTTTGCTATAAATGATGTTATTTTGTTCCTTTTAATAGCTGAGTAATACTCCATTGTGTATATGTACCACATCTTCTTTATCCACTCCTCTGTCAATGGACATTTAGGTTGTTTCCATGACTTGGCTATTGCATAGAGTGCTGCAATGAACACTGGAGTACATGTGTCTTTTCAAGTCATGGTGTTCTCTGGATAGATGCCCAGTAGTGGGATTGCTGGATTAAATGGTAATTCTATTTTTAGTTTTCTACGGAATCTCCATACTGTCTTCCACAGTGGCTGCACCAATTTACATTCCCACCAGCAGTGTAATAGGGATCCTTTTTCTCCACATCCTCTCCAGCACTTATTGTTTGTAGACTTTTTGATGATGCCCATTCTGGCTGGTATAAGGTGGTATCTCACAGTGGTTTTGATTTGCATTTCTCTAATAATTAGTGATATTGAACATCTTTTCATGTGAATATCTTAAGTTGCAACTGCCTCATGAACATCAAAACCAATGCATTAAAGACCTCCAGAAACCTGCTCTCATCCATCTTTCCCCCTCCTATTCAAAGACACATCAACATTCACCAAATCACTGGAGCCTGAAAACTTAGAATCATTGTTGGCAGCCTCTTGTGTACTATTTCTGTACGCATATCTATCACTGTGTGTAGGACATTGCATTGTATGTCTTTATGATCATACTTGCCTCTCCTTCCAGGTACTTAATTACAGGAACCATCCCTTAATTGTGTTTGTATCTCTAGTGCTTCGTACAAACACCAAGTAAATGGATTTGAACTCTTCCACTTTCTGAGCCCTTTATTTTTGGTCACTAGGTCCTGCCCACTTTTTCCCTGAAATGTCTCTTGAATCCATCCTCTCTCTCAACATTCAGACCCTTGTCACTTGCTCACTGGAATGATCAAGACTCTTCTGTTAACTGTTCCCTCTGCATCCAGGCTCACCCCACCTCCATCTGCCCTCCATATAGTCTCCAAGTCATCTTTCAAAAATACAAGTGCAACCAAGTTACTCCTTTGTCTAACACCTTCAGTCATCCCCTAGCATCTGGAATAGGGTCCATATTTCTTAGCATGATTCTTAGCACAGCCTACCCACCCAAGGGTGTCTCCAGAAACGTGCCCCTGGGCGTCCTAAGCTCTTGTCATTCCAAACAACTGACCATTTCATCAGGAAATAGTCCTTTAGGCCTCTTTGGTTTGTTCTTTCTCCTGTGTCCATTTAAAATGCCTTTCCCATTCTCCTCAGAAAACCCCTACTCATCCATCAACACTTAAATTCAGTGTCACTTTTCTGAAGACTAATTCTCCAAATATTTGTTTATAGATCCTCCTTTCCCACTAAGGTTTGTGCCATTTAAGAATAGGAACCATGTCTAAATTATTATTGCATGCCTTGTGCCCAATTCAGTTTCTGACAGCATCAGCAACAACAAATCTTTATTAAGAATAATTGCCATCCAGTACCTAGGATTCTTTGGTATTCTGAAATCCTAATTGGTATCTTCACTTCTACAAAGGCTGTATTCCTGCTCTTCAGGACGATTCCCCCAAATGTGTTATTATAGTACAGACTGGAAACCCTCCAGCACCTCTGCTCAAAGTCACAGGCATGATAACACCCTGCTTTAAGTAGCTAAAGAAAGTGAATTTACTTCTTTCCAAAAAAAAAAAAAAACACACACAACTGCTGGTGTTATAAATCAGAGATGAAGTTAACGCATTGTCCTTTCTGTTGATGATTTCGATAATCTCACCTTGACTTTATTTTTTTTTGTCTTTTTGCTTTTATTCTAGGGCCGCACCTGCAGCATATGGGGGTTCCCAGGCTAGGGGTCTAACAGGAGCTGTAGCCGCCGGCCTTTACCACAGCCACAGGAATGCAGGATCCGAGCTGCATCTGCAACCTACACCACAGCTCACGGCAACGCTGGATCCTTAACCCACCGAGCGATGCCAGGGATCAAACCCGCAACCTCATGGTTCCTAGTCAGATTCCTTAACCACTGAGCCACGACGGAAATTCCTTAACTTTATTTTTAAATCGCTTCTATATATGTTACCATACTTGCAACATATAGATAAGGCTGGAATAGCCCAGTGCATTAACAAGGAATTGTTGTAGTTTGGTATCAGCATGGCAAAAGTTCCAGCCCCAGCTCCCCCATTTGCTAAATATTGGGCCTTGGGAACCTTACTTAACCTCCTTAAACCCATATTTCCTCAACAATAATAATAGGAATAATGATAGTAAAATAATTACTGTGAAGTTCCATTGTGGTTTAGCAGGTTAAGAACACACATAGTGTCTGTGAGGATGCGGGTTTGATCCCCGACCTCGCTCAGTGGACTAAGGATCCAGCATTCCTATAAGCTGCAGTGTAAGTCACAGATGCAGCTTGGATCTGGTGTTGCTGTGGCTGTGACACTGGCCGGCAGCTACAACTCCGATTCAACCACTACCCTGGTAACTTCCATTTGCCACAGGTCCGGCCCTAAGAAAAAAGGAAAGAGTAATTATTGAGTGTTTCTTACATGCAAACACTATTCTCAGTGGTTCCCATATAACTGATTTAATCTTATAAAAAATAAATATCATGAACTGTCCTTAATTAGGAGACTTTGGCACAGCTAGGAAATGGTAGGGCCAGGATGGGGACGTATAAGCTTACTCTGGAAACCACCTCAGAGATTTTCTTAAGGACTGAGTGAGATCTGGCATGTGCAGCGCTTAGCACAAAGCCTGGAATGTAGTAAGTCCTTGATAAACATTGACTGTTAACTCTCCTCATTACTATTAGCTAGAAAGACAAAAATAATCACTCAGCTGAACTCTAATGTAATCTAATCACCTACCTGTACCAAGCACCAGAACAGAATTGTCCACTTTCCTACAGCCCCAGAAGAAAAAGAAAAGGAAAGATAAAAAGGGAGTGGGGGAAGAGCGGCAAGGAAATAAGATGCAAAGGCAGCTTACATGCAAAATGTATTTCAGAAAATGAATGCCGGTGCTGGGGATTTCTGGAAGAGTATGCATCATTTGCATTTAGTTTTACTGGTCCCACAAGGAAGACTGCTCAGTTTTCTCCTTGACAATGAGTCCAGTCCTATAGAAAAGGTGTCAGGGCCCTCGACTGGGTTTGCCTGTGGATGCAAATCACATGATAATCCCTTCTGTGTCCACACAGGAGCCAGTATAATTGGGGGGGAAAAACACCCAAATCCAGTCTCCCGCACGCTGTCCTCCTAGCCCCCTCATTCGAAGTGACCTCTTCAAATTTAGGTGCCTTCCATGTTTTACCATTTGACCTGTTGCCTATGTGGATTCACTCTCCTTCTTTGTGGTTTTACTGAAAGCAAAATGACAGCCACTTAAAATAAAAGAAGATTGATTATTTTAATTAAAATGAAACCTGTTATTCTAGACGCATCATATATGCCAAGCGAAGATCCCTCTGTTGGACGCTCTAGAGCAGTGACTTACAATACAACTTTCCACAATGCTAGTCTGTAGCTTCACTGTCCAATATGGGTAGCCACCCAGCAAGTGGGCTTTTGTCATATGCCTCCTGCAACTGAGGAACTAACATTTTGTTTCATTTAATTTAAATAAACATTAAGTAGTCACGCACAGCAAGTGACTGCGTTATTGGGCAGAGGCCCTCCATAAATTTTACCTGCTCCCACGAATCCGTGATCAGGAGGGTCCAGGAGGTGACCTCTCAAGACCAAAAACGTAGGAAGCCAGTGCTCTGAAGGTAACACAACTCACAGAGAGGCCCACAACCCATGGTTTCTAAAACTTGCTTCTAGAAGGACTAGAGGGTTGACTTTCAAATGGGCCCTGGGCTACTTTCTCACTCCTCAGTTCAAGCACGTGGAACAATGGTTCTTCCTTCAGCAGTGAAGATGGCCCGCTGACATTTAAACAGCAGGAAAGGTCTGCAATCGACTGCAGCAATCACAAGTACTGAAAGAACTTAAAAATCAAGTATCACCTAAAAAAGGCAGGATAATTTGTCTCTATTTTTTATCCCTTACAGGAAAACATCCCCTGTCATGCTCTGAGCTGGGAACTGGGCTGCTTTGCTTTCCTGTGAAGTTTCATTTGCTGAAGTCAAGAATGGTGACAAGCTATGTGAGGCAGGTAAGAAGCAAATATCAACACTTTGTGAAGATGCAAGTGTGTGCAAAGAAGCAAAGAAGTGGGGCTAGGAGTTCCCACTGTGGCTCAGTGGGCTAAGAACCTGACTAGCATCCATGAGGATGAGGGTTCGATCCCTGGCCTTGCTCAGTGGGTTCAGGATCTGGTGTTGCCATGAGCTGTGGTGTAGGTTGCAGATGCGGCTCAGATCCTGCATTGCTGTGGCTGTGGTTAGGCTGGCAGCTGTGGCTCCTATTTGACCCCTACCCTGGGAACCTCCATACGGTGCTGGTGCAGCTCTAAAAAGAAAACAAAACAAAAAGAAATTCTTGAAACAATAGGAGCCCCTAGATTACTGAAACAGGGAGAAGACACAATCGATCCAGGGTCTTGTAAAGGAGAAGAAGCTCCGTGTGAAGAAAAGTGCGAGGGATCTCAGAGCCTAGTGAGGAGGCCTTTGCTATTGTTTTTGCAAAAAGTGATGGAAGTGAGGACTCTGAGAACAGCAGAGCCAAGGGGAAGGGGGCAGAGTCAACAGATATATAGGGCAAAATCACCAGTGCTTTGTAATGATTAGACCGGGGTGTGGAGAAACAGGTAATGAGCAAAAAGTTCTCGTTTTTCATAACTCAGTAGAGAGAGGTGCTATTCTCTGAGATAGACCCAAAGGACTGGAATTGGGGAGGAACTACATTTTCATTTTTGACACATATATTTGAAGTATTTTTGATGCTGTGAGCATGGCAAGTAGACAACTGGGCATGCAGCTCTGGAGGTTAGAAAAGCGGTTTAGTCTGGCTGATTCCACTTATTTATTTATTTATTTTTAATTTCTTGGCCTCACCTGCAGCATGCAGAAATTCCCAGGCCAGGGATGAAACCCGTGCCACAGCAGTGGCCCAAGTCGCAGCAGTAACAACACCACATCCTTAACCCACTGTTACCACAAGAGAACTTTCTAAAAAAATTTTTTTTCAAATAAAATAGTTTGATGAAATATCTCATTTTTCCACCCATAAAAGGTAATACCCAGAAACTGGGAGGATTTTCCACCCGTAAAAGGTGATGCACAGAACAAGGAGGATTTCTTCAGAATTCAGCTTTTACCAGTCACAGCTCCATCCTTGTAGAACTTCAGGCTGCCAACTCCTCCAGAAAAGACTGTGTTTCCCACTTATTTTGGAAACGCTGTGGGACATGGCTTTGTTCTCACACACCCTAAAAATCTGACCACCTGCCTTGGCCACACTTGCTGGCTCCTTTTGTCTGCCCCTTAGGCTGGGTTAGTCTTAAAGTTTCAATCCGTTTTGGCTTGCAGCGCCATCTACTGGCCATTTTCTCAACCTGCAGCTACACCATCCTTGAACCCAGAGAAGACCCAATTAACCTGATCAACAACCCCAGTGTTTATGAGGTCATAAACTGAGCCACTAACTAGCTCCATCCTGTTGTCATGTGGGAATAACCAGTATCACTGGAGCTAACAATTTTTAAAAAGAAGCTGAAACTGTGGGGTTTTGTTTTGTTTTTCTAATGAAATTCCTGTGCTTTTAAATGTCTAGCTCAGGTTTTTAATTTTAGAAGACCACCTGGGCCAAGAAAGACCTCTTACTGCCGTCATTTTTTCCATGGACCAAGAAAGACCTCTTACTGCCGTCATTTTTTCCATGGACCACCAATTTGTGACTTTTGGTCTCATAAGTGGCACCCAGACAGTGTTCATATATTCCTTCCTGACTCATCTGTAATTGATACCCTTTTCCACTGAATCCGAATGCATCCTCAGAATCTATCTCAATACAATCCTCCAGGGAGATAATTTTCCAAATATTCAGAGCTGCCTGAGTTGAAACTTATTTTCCATGTCTATTCTGGTGGTAGAATAGACGCTAATTCCTCAAGACATTTTGAGAAACTCACAAAATGACCCAAAGTCCCTCCCCTCGCCTCCCTTTAAGAGAAACCGCCTTGAGGCACACACACAAATGGCAGAATTCTTTCGGTGTCTGTTTCTATTAGCACATATTGTGTTATCAGAGTCTACAAACTATTCCCATTTCCTTTGCACCTTGTCTCTGCTCGGTGGCCTTTTAAACACCATGGTAGTTCAGTTGAATCAACATCTTTTTCCTTTGCTATTCACTCTTGGCCTTCACCTCCCCTCTCGTTTTTCTTTCCTTTTTTTTTTGAAATCTCAACAGCATATCCCTAAGCACCTCATCCTGATTAAAAGTAAGACCTGGACATGTTTTTTCTACATAATTCTCTAATATGATGATAATTGAAGGAAAAGCCTTTTCATACCCTGACTTCAGAACTCGAGGGCACTGGGAAGAATGGGCAAGCCCTGTAGTGCCTGCAAAGTAACTCACTTTGTTTTCACCCGAGTTTAAATGAATTGAAGAAACAGTTCCTATTCATTCCAATCAGCAAAAAAAAAAAAAAAAAAAATTCATTTTCCCATGTAAAATTCAAGCTTAGCAGGTACCTTTCCTCAGGAAGACACGAAGCTGAACACTTTCCATTTAAGCCAAACCAGAGCATGAAGAGGCTGTATTTCCTCCAGAGCGACTCCTTCAGGGACCCTGAACGCCAGTTACTCGCTGGCTCTTTAGCCAAAATAAAAGACGTTTTTGCTGCTGTCTGTAAGGATTACCATTAAAAAAGTGAGCCATCACCTTAATTCCAAAACCAGACAAAGATACCACAAAAAAAGAGAACTATAGGCCAATATCTTTGATGAATATAGATGCAAAAATTCTCAACAAAATTTTAGCCAACCGAATCCAACAGCATATCAAAAAAATCATACACCATGATCAGGTGGGATTCATCCCAGGTGCACAAGGATGGTTCAATGTACGCAAATCA
>PVHT021183666.1:13223690-13289415 GCA_004024745.2 Catagonus wagneri
AGGGGGGGGGGAGGGGTGGGGGAGGGGTGGGAGGGAGTGGGGATAACTACTGCTTTAATGATGGAATAGCAAGGAGCTCCAACTGTAATGCACGGGGAACTATATCTAATTACATGTGACAAATCCATATATGTACGTGTAATTGGGTCACTACATGGTGCAGTTGGAAAATCTGAGAGAAATCTGTAAACCAGCTATAATGCAAAAATAAAATTAAAAAAAAAAAATAACAAACAAAAAAAAAAAGGAACGGGCAGTTTCTCCATCAATGAGCTTCCTTTGTCCAGAACAAAGGGAGGAGGAATAACAGTCTCATATCTTGGATAGTAGTTGTTTTAGTTTGCTGAGGACCACAGAGTAAACAGCGTAAACAACAGTTGGTTTTCTCACAATCGTGGAGGTTAGAAGTTCAAGGTCAAAATGTGAGAAGGTTTGGTTTCTCCTGAGGGCCTCTGCCTTTGGCTTGTAGACAGCTACCTTCTCCCTGTGTCTTCAAATGGTCTTTCCTCCTTGTGTCTGTGTCCTAACTGCCTTTTATTACAGGGAAACCAGTCATATTGGGTTAAGGCCCACCCACATGTTCTCGTATTAACCTAATTACCTCTTTAAAGACCCTATGTCCAAATACTGCCACATTCTGAGGCACTGCTAGGGCTTCAGCATATAAACTGGGAAGGGAACACATAATTCAGCCCATAAGACTGGTCTCGAGGCTAGCCTATATTGGAGCAGAGCATACGTGCTTAGTGACAAATAACAGAAACTAATCCATGCCAGTGCAAGCAAATAGCCATCATTATCATCAAAAGAAAGAAAATAAAGACTCTTAGGCAGGAAAATAATCATGCTCAAGAGGGAAGGAATCAGAAACTGAAAGACTCTCAAGACCTCGAGACCCTCTCCTCCCTGCTCTCACTGCAGACAGGCTTCTTCTCCCTCCACACACCTCCTTTCCCTTCTCTTCATTCCACAGGATAGAAAACAGTCCCTACGGAGTTCCCATCGTGGCACAGCGGAAACGAATCTGACTAGGAAACATGAGGTTGCAGGTTCGATCCCTGGCCTTGATCAGTGGGTTGAAGGATCCGGCGTTGTTGTGAGCTGTGGTGTAGGCTGCAGACACGGCTCAGACCTGACATTGCTGTGGCTGTGGCATAGGCCAGCAGCAATAGCTCCGATTAGACCCCTAGCCTGGGAACCTCCATATGCCACACGTGTGGCCCTAAAAATACAAAAGACAAAAAAGAAAAAAAAAGGAAAGAGACAGTTCCTAGGCTGCCAACTTAGGACAGTTCCTGCCATTTATCCATACAGACTGGCTGGAAAACCTTCAGTCCCAATTTCCAAGGGAGAGAATCCGATGGTCCTGACCGAGGTCAGGTGTTAATCACGATCCAATCAGTTATAACCACAGCAATGCGGTCACCTGATTCACACAGGACTCTTGGGGGCTCACCCCTGTGAACGGGGGTGATTCCATAGGAAAGGGGGTTAGAGATGCATGATCACTGGACTATGAATGGAATAGATGTTCTTTTTTTTTTTTTTTTTTTTTTGGTCTTTTTGCCTTTTTATCTAGAGCCACACCCGTGGCATACGGAGGTTCCCAGGCTAGGGGTCTAACAGGAGCTGTAGCTGCTGGCCTTCACCACAGCCACAGCAACGCGGGATCCGAGCCGCGTCTGCAAACTTCACCACAGCTCACGGCAACGCCGGATCCTTAACCCACTGAGCAAGGCCAGGGATCGAAGCCGCAACCTCATGGTTCTTAGTCGGATTCGTTAACCACTGAGCCATGAAGGGAACTCCGGAATAGATGTTCTAAAACTTGCCACTGGGTGGGTAAAGGTGTTTTTTCTATATGCCCCACTCTTTTTGGTCAGACCTTAGCACCTGTTTCTCTCCTGCTAACTAGCCTAGCTAGATATTTCTCCTCTTTAAGCCTAGACTATAGGTAACTATAGCAACTGGTTGCACAAGTAATTGCTATGAAATATTGCCCAGGGGTTAGAAAGCCGTGGAGACAGTGATTCCTTCATTCAACTGGGGCATTAGTTCACAGCGAAGGTGAGTTTCTTGTCTCCAGAACAATCAATGTTTCACCTTTTAAAAATAAAGAAGTGTGTGTGCCCAATTCTGTCTGAAAGCTCAGGCACTGAAGTGGTCCCAGGAGATGCAATTTCAAACAAGGCTCACCTTTTCATCTTCCAGGCCCATGGCTTGGTTAGGTCTCAGTTGCCTCTAATCTTCTTCTTTGTCATCTTGGCTTGGGCTGCCCGCTATTTCCAGGAGCCGGCTGTTATAAGGAAAGACAGAGGTTCAATAACGTCACCTTTAGATTTGATAAGACAGCATTTCCTCAGATGGGTTCAGGTCATCCCACAGAGGTCCAGCCAGCGGGGCGGGCGTCCTAGGAACTCCACTTCCTTCTGACCTCCCTCCTCATGCGCTTGCTCACTCTCGCCTGAATTCACGGACACAAGGACAACATCCTTCCCTCTTTCTATTTTAAAGTACATATGGAATTAGAGTGACTCACTTTGGGATAAAGAAACAGACCTAATCCAGGGTTTTATGGACTCGAGTCCTCTCTTACCATTTGGGAGCAGCTGAGTGATAAGCGTGTGGCCCCTGGAGTCAGGTTGCCTAAGTTCAAAGCTCTACTCCTTACTAGCTTTCCCGTAGACAAGTTATTGACCTCCCAGCCTCCGTTTCCTCATAGGGTTTCTATGATCATTCAATGAGCTAATACACCAAAAGTGCTTAGAGCTATGTAGTTTATGGCTATTATCATTACTACTGTTATCAAATCTTATCTGAAGGGCCACCTAGGGTTGGTCTGTGACAAAATGTAGGGGCATTCCTCTCCGTTCTTCATTCAGGGCTTCCTTGCATCCTCCACAGCACCCAAGCATCTGGGAGCCTCATGCAAACTCTCCTGTCAGGCTCCACCCAGAACTCACTCCCAAAGTAGCCGCACTCTCTGAAGGCTGACTCTCTGAGAAAGAGGTAGTTACTCTCTGAAAAAAAAAAAAATACCTTCAAGGTCTTTTGGTTCCTTTAAGAGTTTTTTCTTTCTTTCTTTCATAGTCATGCCTCTATAGCCAAGTGGGTTATCCCAATTTACTCATTATCTCCTAAAGCTGTCCCCTGCCTCAATACTCACTGGAACAGTCTGAGCTTGGACCCTCTCATCTCTCACTTGGACCATAACATCAGCCTCGCTACTTGGACATGATCCCGGTTCTGTCTCCAGTTTGCTGCCCATAGCACTAGCATAGGGCTTTTTCTAAAATTTTGATTTGACCACAGATTAAATATTTTTCCAGATTTAAAAAAAAATTGAAGTTTCCCTGTTGCCAAAGAGGTATATCCCATAGTTCTTTGCAGGACCCGAAACTCCCTTCTGACCCCTGCCTACTTTTTCAGTCTAAGCTCCTACCACTGCACTACTCCATCACCTTCTCTGTTAGCCACAGGAAGCTACAAACTACTGCCATTCTGCTCTAAGAATTCCTTTGCAGGGTGTTGTTCCAGCTAGAGTGTCCCAGTCTCCCACCCACCAACCTGGCTAACTCTTACCCATTTTTCAAGATATCTCCTCTAAACGCCTTCTATGGTTCCCCCCAAGAAATAATCAATTATGCCTTCCTCCCTGTTGACTTAATACAGTATATACGACAAAGCACTCAAAGTGTTAGTTTTCTAGACTCCCTCCACTTTTTTAAACCACTTTATTGGAGTTCTCACTGTGGCACAGTAGGTTAATGATCTGACATGTCTCTGTGGCATTGCCAGTTTGATTCCCTGCCCAGTGCAGTGGATTAAGGATCTGGCATTGCCACAGCTATGTCGTAGGTCACAGATGCAGCTCTGATTTGATCCCTGGCATGGGAGCTTCCGTATGTCAACGGTGTGGCCAAAAAGGGAAAAACAACAACAAAACCATACCCTTTATTGATGGTTGCCATGTTAAAAATATAAGAAACTCCTACAACTCAATGGCCAAATTTAAAAATGGGCAAAGGACCTAAATAGACATTTCTCCAAAGATGACATAAACTTGGCCAAAGGTATACGAAATCACCAGGAAAATGCATATCGAAACCCCATGGAGGGAGTTCCCACTGTGGTGCAGCAGAAACCAATCCGAATAGTATCCATGAGGTTGTGAGTTTGATCCCTGGCCTCGCTCAGTGGGTTAGGGATCTGGCATTGCCATGAGCTATGGTGTAGTTTACAGACATGGCTCAGATCTGGCATTGCTATGGCTGTGGCGTAGGCTGGCAGTTGCAGCTCTAATTCAACCCATAGCCTGGGAACTTCCATATGCACCAGGTCTTTCTGACAAGTTAGTAAAGGAATGAGCAGTCAGTCTCTTCTCTTTGGAAACAGAAAATGCCAAGAACTAGACAAGAGAATTCTTTTAGCTACAGGGTCTTACAGTGAGAACAACTAATTAAAAAAAAAAAAAAAGGTGTATTTGAACAAAAGCCTCCCTTTCATTGAAACAGTTAATAGAAACTCAAGAAAGATGATGCGTATCATTGTAGTAGATGAGGTCAGATACTCAACTTGCTTCCAAGGCGGGTCAACAATCTAAAGGATGCTGTGAATAGAAAAGCACACTCTGTGTCTCATCAACGTAACTGGGCTTGCACAAGATGAGCCTTTCATTCAGTGATGAAATTATTGGCTTCTTGAGCAGTAGCTTGGGGAAAAAGTGAAGCAGGACTCCAAAAAACTTGGAAACAAGGGTGTCCACTGACAGGCAAGCCAAATAAATCAATACTGAATAGGGGGAGACAAAAAGGCTGAGTTCTTTCTGAAGTAGAACCAAGGATACTGGCTCACCTTACCCTGGTCCCTAAGAAATATTTCTCAAAGCAATTTGCATCCTTTACTTTGACTCCCTACTCAACAATCTGCTGATTGATAACACAGCTAGTAAAGGGGCCATCCAGGCACAGGCAGGAGTTCCCTCTTGTTGTAAGTAATCACATTGGCATTCCAGTTTATCCATCAATCTCACGTGAATTGACTTAGTGAGTAGCCATCACTTTAAATCTGGTCAATTCTAAGCATACTGATCAAGCCCAGTTTCTGTCGCCCCATAGACAGTAGTACATTTACAAAGCTGTTGCTACGTATCACCAAGAAGACTTTCTGCGGTTTTATCCTTTCCTTGGTCATTAATCTTTTCCCATTCTTTCACTGTTGCTTAAAAGGTTTATTTTCTTTCATGGTTGGACTCATAAGCAGTATCTATACTGTACCAAAAGAGCTAGTTGATCTCTTATTTGTTCAATGAAAACCCCAGTCAGAATGGTTATTTAGCAACACCGGCAGAAATGCAAGGCTAGATTTGAGGTTAACAAAAACACTTGAGGTTAAACTTTTTCATGCCACAGACATTTTTAAGAACCTGATCAAAGCTCTGGGTCCCCACTCCATTAAAATGCCCAGTCACAAGATTTGGAGATCAAGATGGTCCATGAATCTTATCTACAGACTGCTTTTTAAGAAGCCTGATCCCATGCAAGTCTGTAGGTGAGAAAAATGAGGCTCCATGAAGGAAAAATACACCACAACTAGCTGCAGGTAGAAACAGAATTAGGGCTCTAACATCTTCAAACCAACATTTGCAGGACCAATTTTTTTTTTCACTGTGTAACAAGTCCTATTGACATCAGGTAGACATAATGTAAAAACCAGTCAGTTCATTCTTCTTGGGCACTGGCCTCTCCTGAGACATGAAAGGCTTCACGTAACGCCACACCAGCTGACCCCATCCTCTAAGCCACGCTGCACTGAGTCATCAAGCTCTTGAGTCTTTGTTCATAACCTTTAAACTGGGAGCTGAGGAGTTCCCGATTGGGCTCAGCAGGTTCAGAACCCAATATAGTGTCCCTGAGGAGGTGGGTTTGATCCCTGGCCTCACTAAGTAGGTTAAGGATCGGGCACTGCTGCAAGCTGCGGTGTAGGTCGCAGATGCAGCTCAGATCTGGCATCACCGTGGCTGTGGTGTAGGCCTGCAGCTGCAGCTCCGATTTGGCTCCTAGTCTGGGAATTTCATATGCTGCAGGTGGGGCCCTAACAATAAAAAAATAAAATATAATATAATAAAATAAAATAGATGCTGAAAGGGAAATAGAGCTGACCAACCCAATCCAGAGAAAGTTCCAGAAGTCATCAGTGCTTTCTCCTACAACCTGAACTATATTATGCAAACTTTAGATCTGTCCAGTGAGTTCAAACAAACAAGAGATTATGGAAGGAAAATGGCCAGTGTATCTGAATTAACTGGGCCAGTCCATGAAAACAGACCATCCAAAGACCGAGGGATTCTTCTCCTAAAATAAGCTCTCTGCAAATAATATTAACTAACATTTCTGTCATGGTTTATATTTCATAAAGTGCTTTCAGGTACATAAATCAACTGAGGAAGGAAAAATACAGGGAAGAGAGGGGTTTCCAAACCCTTAACATTAAATGGTTTATTTCCAAAACAGCTCTGAAATAAAGACCTCTCTTCTTAACTCAAGGAATAAGACCCAGAGTGAGTAAGTATTTTGCATGAAATCACACAGTAACCAGCAGAACAGGGATTCAAATCTTTGGATCTGAGTATAATCTCATTTTCTAGAAGATAAATTAAGGTCCAAAGAGGTTAAGTCACTGCTTTTATTCATCCAGCTCCTAAGTTATGGTGCTTGTATTTGAACTCACAACTTTTGGGTCCTAAAGCAAGTCTTTTCTGGAGTTCCCATCAAGGCTCAGTGGTAACCAACCTGATTATTATCCATGAGGATGCGGGTTCCATCCCTGGCCTCACTCAGTGGGTCAGGGATCCAGCGTTGCTGTGAGCTCTGGTGAAGGTTGCAGGCACAGCTCAGATCCCACGTGGCCATGGCTGTGGCGTTGGGTGGCAGCTGCAGCTCTGATTCAACCCCTAGCCTGGGAACTTCCATACAATGCAGGTGCGGCCCTAAAAAGATAGATAGATGATAGATAGAAAGACAGATAGATGATAGATAAAACAAGTCTTTATTCTGTTGAGTCCATGTTTCTCAATATTCTCTGCAAAGCCCTTAAATGGAATCACCCAGTGGCCCATTTTTTGAGAAAAATAGGTCTTGAGGAGGGATTCTCAAAGTGCAGCACTTGGACTAACAGCTGAGAACACATGCTAGAAATGAAAGTTCTCCAAATGTGGAAAACAAACTGCAGAGTAAGAAAACTTAAGCTGGGAAGAACAGACTAGTTTTTTCTAGGTAATGCAAGTTCTACCTGATAAAATTGAACAACATAGCTATTTCAGAAAACTTATGTGCTAGTTGTAATGTTTATATCATAATTCATAGGCAACCCCATTGGAGCTTCAGCAAGTCTGCAAGTGTTTCCAGAACTTGCAAGTGAAAGGGCTTATTGAGCAGTGACCAATGGGAAAATAGAAACAAACTGCACACAGGATACAGAGTCAACATACAGTTTACTTGCAAAGAGGTATTTTTTTCAACTAATATCATTGAGCCTACTAACTGACCAGTAATCTTTTCCTGTGTTAAAGGTTAAAAAAAATGATTTTTAAGAGGGAGATTTTTCATCTTGGGCAAGAAATTTATTCAGTTACAGAAAATGACCAACACTGCTTTTGAAATCATCCTTCGAAACATATGTACACAAAAAGTTCTTTATCAAAAATAGAATAAAAAGGAATCAGCTCCAAACAAAGAAAAGGAAAGAAAGAAATGCAAGTTCTCAGATGCCACCCTGGACCTACCTAATCAGAAACTCTGCGGGTGGAGGGTCAGGAATCTGTGTTTTAAGTACTCTGGGTGATCCCGATGCCCCCTAAAATTTGAGAACCACCCAGTAATCTAGCGGCATGCTTTCCCATAGCCCCCTCCCTAAGACAACTCATTTACCCCGGAAATATTTTCTAGCTAGAACAATTCTAACCCATGTAATTTCATCTAAAAAATCATTGAAAGATATTCAGTATTTGATCGAAATCCATCGCACTTTGCAGGGCTCCAAACCCTGTGGCATTTGATTGCACCACATCATTTCATCTTAGTCTCTTCTCCCCAAACGGAATCAGACATCAGAGGATTCAAGAATCTGCTGAAGAACTCAACTCTGAACCTGCCCTCAGAGATTACTTCCTGATGAAGAGAAAAAAGACGATGCCCAATACCATTTGCTTAGGAATGTTTCACAGCTCTGATCAGAATATTTTGATGATGTTTAGCTTATAAAATAAGAGTTTCCTCCAAGAGAACCCACCAAGATAGGTTGTAAGGCTTAGTTTTGGAGCTTAGCTTGACATCGTGATATTGGTGTGCGGCCTTTCACAGTTTACTTATGTCTTGGTGGGTGGTTTGTTTTATGACACTAAGTGTTCTTCTCAAGCAGATGTTGGCTGGATAGAATAAAGGTAATTAGCTTGATCTTGGGGAAAACCAAGCCTGTAAGACTGGAATTCAGACTCTATGTCCATGTTTGTTATTTGCTTGAATTACACAAGTATTCTAACAAGGGATGAAAATGTATTACTTTTTCCAGAGTATGCTATATTTTATCGTAGAAAACACAATCAGTGGTACCAAATGCAAGCATAATGTTCACTGGTTAAACTGACACCATCCTGCATCTCCCAATTTATTACTTAGCAATTGAATTCACCTAGAATCAGTCTGCAGGTTAAGCTTTCACTAGGAATGATGTAACACTGCCACCATGTGGTTCCCAGATGAAAATGGCTGAGGCAGAAATACTAACCAATCTAATTATAATGGACACACTGCTTCTCATTCCTTTCATATGCTTCACCTTTGCATTTTCAGCTTAGAATTCAGCTGGAAGAGGTGAGATGAGATCTTTTTCCATATGGACACAATGCATTAGTCAAAAAGTATAGTAGTACCTGGGTAATCAGGTACCCTTAGGAACCCCCATTTTCACCCCTTTCAGTTAATTCTGTTCTCTCCCCCACTATGTCCTTTCTCTTTAGCAGCTAGTATTTTTGACTGAAGCGTAATCAATTTCCACACCATTCCTGAATCTCAGCTGCTGGCCATTTAAGGGTACCCTGAGCTCAAATCATAGGTCCCATGCCTATAATGTTTCTTCAGGTTTCATAAAACCCACATCGAACCATTAGGAACCAAATCTTTTTTTCCGTTTTTTTTTTTAATAGTTGCACCTGAGGCATAAGGAAATTTCCAGGCCATGGACTGAATCCAGGCTACAGCGGCAACCTACGCTGCAGCTGCAGCAATGCCAGATCCTTTAACCCGCTGCCCTCACTGGGGGTCTAACCCTTGCCTCCACAGCAGCCTGAGCCACTGCAGTTGGACTCTTTAACCCACTGCACCACAGCAGGAATTCAAGAACCAAACCTTGTCCTGATCGGTGAAAGAGAAAAAAGAAAGAGAGGGAAAAGGTGAGAGATTCAGAAAACTAACACTGATAACTCTAGCAGTTGACCTGCCTGTTCCTTGACATTTTTTTTTTCTTTTTAGGGTGCCACACCCACAGCACATGGAAGTTCCCAGTCTAGAGGTTGAATCAGAGCTATAGCTGCTGGCCTCCACCACAGCCAACAGCCATGGGGGGTCCGAGCCAGGTCTGCAAACTACAGCACAACTCACAGAAACGCCAGATCCCCAATCCACTGAGAGAGCCCAGGGATCAAACCCGCATCCTCATGGATACTAGTCAGGTTCTTTTCTGCTGCGCCACGACGACAGGAACTCCCTCCTTGGCATTTCTTATCTCTTTACTCATCACGTAGGAGTTTTCTGTTAGTATGAATATCAAAGACTCTCGCAAACTGTTTTTTCTGTAACTTCAGGGGAAAAAATAATTATTTTTCTAAATAAATTAAAGATATATCTCAGGAATCCTATTTACCTGCAAAGAACAATCCCCCAAACTTGCACCTTCAGAGTTCCAATATCATGTGGTTACTTACAATTAACTCATGAAAATTGAGGGTGTACTGTGAGCCAAGCCTATGTTACGTGTTGTCAATAAAATAACACACAAAACAGACACGACCCCAGCTCTTATATTGCTCACCATCCAGGAAGGAAAACGTTTAATTTTAAAAAATTATGGATGGGAGCTCCCATCACGGCTCAGCGGAAACGAACATGACTAGAATCCATGAGGATACATGTTCGATCCCTGACCTCGCTCAGTGGGTTAGGATCCAGCGTTGCCATGAACTGTGGTGAAGGTCCCAGATGTGGCTCGGATCCCAAGTTGCTGTGGCTGTGGTGTAGGCCAGCAGCTGCGGTTCCAATTCAACCCCTAGGCTGGGAACCTCCATATGCCATGGGTGTGGTCCTAAAAACACACACACAAAAAAAAATTCTGGATGAGATCCTAATACAAAGGAGAGGTACAAAGAGTTTAGCTGTTGGAACCCTCTGAGAGCTGGCCTCATGCTCCCCAAGGAAGCAGTAAGAGCTAGTGGAAAGAGCATGGGTCTTAAGCCAGATCTGAGTTTGAATTCCAATCTTCTCACCCCCCAGCTGGGGACCTGAGCAGGACTCTGGAAGCCTCAATGTTCTTGTCAATAGGATCAATAGACAAATCTCTACTTCATGAGGCTGTTAAGAGGATTAAATGAGATACTGCATGAAAAGATGTGTAAGTTCTGGCACCGATAAGAAATGGTAGTCCCCCACCCCTCTCAACCAGCATACCTCTGATGAAAAAATAGTTGCCACTTATTTTACAAGTTGTCCCCCTGTTTTTGTTTGTTTGTTTGTTTGCGCAGCACCCACAGCATACAGAAGTTCCCAGTCCAGGGACTGAACCTGTTCTGCTGCAGTTACAATGCCAGACCCTTAACTGCTAGGCCACCAGGGAACTCCTTGCCCTCTCATGGTGAATGGCCCTACTGCATGCCAGACCTTGGCTAGGTCCTCCATGTCCATGCTATTTCTAATTTCCAGGTTAGAATTAGAACCCACTTTTTTTTTTTTTTTTTTTTTTTGTCTTTTAGGGCCGCACCCGCGGCATATGGAGGTTCCCAGGCTAGGGGTCTAATCAGAGCTGTAGCTGCCAGCCTATGCCACAGCCACAGGAATGCCAGATCCAAGCTGTGTCTGCAACCTACACCACAGCTCACGGCAACGCCGGATCTTTAACCCACTGAGTAAGGCCAGGGATTGAACCCGCAACCTCATGGTTCCTAGTCGGATTTGTTTCCGCTGCACCACAATGGGAACTCCCCCACTTTTTTTTTTTTTAATGCTGCTTTCAAAACTAAACACACACACATTGCTGTACAGCAGAAATTGGCACACCATCGTAAATTCAACTATAAAACAAAAAAAACTAAACACACACACTCACATATGCAATTCTTGTCTGGAAGCCTCATTATCTGCAGTAGGTAATGAAGACTCTCTTGCTCCCATAGTATGGTTGACAGTTTTGGTGTTTTCTCATTTTAAAAAGTTAAATTCAAAGTGGCTTTTATCTTCATCCCTGGAGATGAGTTGCCATTTAATGGAAAATGAGACATGTGGACTGACCGTATGAAAGCGGGGGCCGGGGGCTGGGGGGATTTTGCAAAGAAAATAAGCCCATCGTCTGCCCGGATCTGCTCGCCAGCAGCTGTGGTCAAACCATGACGCTCGTTTCCGCGACGCCTCTCACCTCACCGGCAGCAACCTGGAAGCTTTTCTCCCTCATCCACTCCGCCCAGGAAGGCACTGCCTCCCGTTCACACCTGTACAAACAGAGCTCTAACTTTGGAGCTTACAGAGAAGGCTGAAAGGTTCATTCCCAGAGAATTTAAAGAAACATAAAACACACCCACACTGTAGCAGGATCGATACTCTCTTACGCTTATACTCAGATGTCCCAAAATAAATAGCCTTTTTATTCGCTTCTAATTGATCTGCTTCCCTCACAGGCCTTCACCCAGCTGATGGCAGGACAAACAGATGAAACGTTCGCGCAGCCCAGTAATTTAGTCTTGTAAGAGTCCCCGTCCTGGCTCAGGTGACATGGCTACGTGCCGCTTCGGGGTCTGCCTTCTGCCCCTCCCCCCGCTCCTCCTAAGCAGGCGCCTTAGAGTCTGGAAGAGAGGATGTGGCTTTGTGACCTCAAGGAGTCGACCAGGGTCCTTGAAGTGTCAGCCAGCATCCGCTGCAGGGGCCCGGGCTGGGTGGCCCGCTGGACCGCAGACCCCAGGCACGAGCATGCGCCCCGGACATTCTGCTGGCGCCTCTGAGTCTGCAGCTAGCATCACGCGGGGCCTGTCCGACTAGCCCGACCTCAGTTCCGACAGCGCGGTAGACACGGCCCTGAGGCCTGGCCAGCAGCTCCGCCCTGCGGTCCTCAGTAACCCTGGCTGCTCGGGCCCGCGGAAGCCACCCCTTTCTGCAAAATTCAATGGCCGGTCCTGGGGGCATGAGGAATCCTAGGTCCCTTTCAGTTACTTGAGAATGAAAGCCTGGCTCAGAAGAGTCTGGCCCTCCTTGGCCTAACCTGGCTGCTGAGCAGTGTCCCCTGACAAAGGCAGCCTCGGAAACAAATACACACCCAGAATCCCGATTTGCTGCCAGAATCCCGCCCTCCCCGCCCCGCCCCATCTCTCACACACACACATACACACAGAAGAAAGGAAGCCCGAAAGAAAGGAAGTCTCAGCACCCCTCCTTCACTTCCTTTCTCCTCCTCCTCTTCCCTCTTCTCCCAGTCTCCATCCCAGAGGGGGGAACCATGGATTTTCTTATCTTTTTTTGGCATTTTAGGGCCACCCCTCGGTATATGGAGGTTCCCAGGCTAGGGGCTGAATCAGAGCTACAGCTGCCGACCTACGCCACAGCCACAGCAACGCCAGATTCAAGCCTCATCTTCGACCTACACTGCAGCTTGTGGCAATGTCAGATCCTTAATCCACTGAGCAAGACCAGGGATCGAATCCACATCCTCATGGATACTAGTCGGATTCTTAACATGCTGAGCTGCAAGAAGGACTCCCTGGATTTTCCATTTTCTCTACAAATTATCCTTCTGGACACCAAGTCTTGTACCTTACTTTGTCTGAGGCAGCAGAAGAAGCCTCTACACTTGGAAAATCTTTATACTTCAATCCACCGAGACCGCCTTTCAATGCGCTGGGAGTGAGAAGGGCCAGAAAAGGAGTTCCACAGAGATTTCTTTTCCTCTCAGGAAAAATGTCTTATCTGACCGCAGAACCAAAATTACTACTTTACACCTCAAACCTGGAATATTAACTGCTTTCTTTTTTGCACCGCTCTTGTAACCCTTCTAAGCAATAGGAAGACGCCTCAGGCAAGCTAGGGAGAAAATTATGTGTAAGAAAATGTAAATTAAAAAAAAAAGTTTTAAATTTTTTCAAAATATTGTGCCCTAGTGCTACCCAGCTCTTCGATTCAATTCTCCAGATCCTAACCGAGTGCCTGCTACATCCTCAACATTCGAGAAAGTACTACAGGAAGCACAGAAGAGACAGGAGACTTGGTCCCAACCTCAGGGAAACTTTGGTCTAATGAGAGACTTGAATAATCAAAGGCAAGACCTGACTTGCACACATGGGTGGTGAGAGCAATAAAATGCTCCAGCTGGCAGTTCAGAAGCTACTCTCCTGAACCCTGATTTCCCTTCTTCCTCTGCTATTGTGTGGTTCCTTTTTTTTTTTTAATCTCTCTGCTGCTTGAAAGAAAAGCACTGAAGCAGAGAGAAAGCAAGCAGCCACTGCACGCTGGTGTCTGCAGACAACCCTTTTGTCAGGAACCAGCAATTCCCCAGGGGAACAGGGAGGTGGGTGAGGACGCCTACTGTGGTTCAATTTTGCATATGCAATTTGTGCCCATAATTATTTTGATTACTGCACAGGTCACACAAGGCTTTACCAAGCATACGGCCACTAATTAAATACTGTGCAGAATGTCTCATTCCTGTGCAGGCTCTGATATGTGAAACATAGTCCACTGAAAAAGAAATCTCACATCAAATGATTTTTTTTACCTGTCTGCTCTATCTTCAGTGAGACCTCTTAAGGGTAGATGTTGATTTACCAAAAAAAAAAAAAATTGTGTTCTCATTGTGACACCGTGGAAATGAGTCTGACTAGTATCCATGAGGAAGCAGGTTCGATCTCTGGCCTCACTCAGTGGGTTGAGGATCTGGCGTTGCCGTGAGCTGTGGTGTAGGTTGCAGACGTGGCTCGGCTCTGTTTTGCTGTGGCTGTGGTGTTGGGCAGCAGTTATAGCTCCAACTGGAACAGTAGCCTGGAAACTTCCACGTGCCTCCTGTGCAGCCCTAATAAGCAAAACAAAACAAAAGTCAACTTTTATAGAGAGAAGATTTACAAGGACAGAAAGAATGAAATAATGAAATAGTGCCAGCAGTTATTCTGGATCATGTGTGTGTGCGTGTGTTTCATTGTGATTTGCACATTAGCATCAACATATATTAAGCCAAACAGAGCATGAAAAAGTGTGACATTCAGAAGTCAAAATCTTAGGTGATGCTGATGCTGGTGGCATAAGGGTAAATACAAATTAGAAATAAGACAATAAAATGAATTCTCCCTGAGGCAAAGAAAATGGAAAGACACCTTCCTCTAACTGTCTTTTTTCTTATTTATCTTAAAAAACTGTGAGCTCTTTCTCTGCCTCCTCGAAATGTATGTAAATCTTTTTAGAAGCTAAATAAGACTCTTGCCAATTTTACAACCCAGGGAATGTTTCCTCAAGGACCAGGGAGCCATCTCTTTGAAAAGTAACCATCAAGAGAGACGGGACCCCGTCTCTGTTTCCGGGGTGGACAGGAGCTGCCTTTCTGGATTCATGTTGCAAACTAACCTCCTGCCATGAAGATATGAGAAATTTACTTTGCCTTTGAATACAGACAACTGGCAAACACAGATGGTTATCCCAATTACAAGGTGGATTTAGGATGAACTCTGTGTGGACTAGTGCTGTCAAGTCCTCTTACTTGAGAAGGAGTTGTAGTTTATCTTGAGAACGTGTCTGGAATGAGTTGCATCCACTTGGCTACATAAAAAGGTGAGATAACGTTTGGGCTCTGGAATCTCTTAGCAGACTGCCTGTGACATGTATCACATTCTGGTCTCATGCTCGTTCAGTAATAAAACTGTTTCTCTTCTATCTTTGCAGAGAGGTCTTCTGGGTTGGCAGGAAGTCTTGCTTTTCCTATGTAATTTTTTTTAATACTCTAAACTTTCTGTATTGAATACTTATTACATTTATGATTTTTAAAATATTTTAATATTATATCATGGAATTAATATAAGATTTAAACCCATGTGAATGCTATTTAGTTGAATTAAAAAAACCAAATAGGAATTAAATATCAGATATAATTCTGGAATATTCCAGATAACCTTTAATATTACTGATGAACTGTTATGGACCTTGGTTTCTCCATCTGAAAAAATTAGGATTATATAACTCATATTAATCAAGGACAGATCTGGGGAGACATTTAAATATCTTTTCAATATGTTCCAAAGTGAACACCTGGCTTGATCACATGCCTGTAACTCCAGGCCCTCTAATCATCTATAAATGTTTTCTTAGATAGAGTAAGTCCTCTTTTAAAACTATGGCTCTTCTGTTAAGGAAAAAAACAAAAATAAACCAGGATTTTTCCAGCAATTTATAAAGTAAGGATACAAAAAAAATTTTTTTTAATGTCGGAAGTTCCTGTTGTGGCTCAGTGGGTTAAGAACCTGACTAGTGTCCATGAGGACTTGGGTTTGATTCCTAGCCTTGCTCAGTGGGTTAAAGGATCCGGCATTGCTGTGAGCTGCGTGTAGGTTGCAGATGTGGCTGGGATCTGGCATTGCTGGGGCTGCGGTATAGGCCAGCAGCTGCAGCTCTGATTCAGTCCCTAGTCTGGGAGCTTCCATATGCCTCAGGTACAGCCCCCAAAAAAAAGAAAAGAAAAAAAATGGAATTTTTTTTTTGGACACACCCACAGCATATAGAAGTTCTCAGGCCAGGGATTGAACCTGAGCCACAGCAGTGATAACACTGAATCCTTAACCACTAGGCCACCAGGGAACTCCCAGGATGTCTTTGATATTGGTACAAAATCACCACCTTGCCTTATCCACATTATCTATTCTATTTCTATCAGTAAAATATTCAGAGATATGATCATTGGGCATATTCAGTTTATTTTTTAAATTACACATATATTTTAAATCCTAGTTATAAAGACTTCCTATACTTTTATTTACATTTAAAGAATGCCACAGCAGTGAATAATGGCTTCATAAGAAAGATCAATAATACGTTCTGTTGCATTAACTCTTTTATCAGCCATCAGTTCACACACGGTCATGCTAAGATAACTATAATCAAAAGAAACGAGAAGCTATCTGGTATCTAAATCCCCACATGAAAACTCACAAGTAGACCTATAGACTGGACATCATACATATCTTACAAAGCATATTTTGTTATTTACACCATTTAAATTAAGATTAAATTTAGCAATTTACCATTTACCACTAATGACACAAGAAGCCCCTAAATTCCTAAGATCCCAAGACCTGAACAATTAAGAACATAGACTTAGAATCAAACAGAGCTGGCTGAATCATGGACTAACAGTGTGCCCTTGGTCAAGTTATTTAAACTCTTCCAAGTTTCCTTGGCTAAAAGTGTGTTAAAATTAAACGAGGTGTTCCTGTGGCACAGTGGAAACAAATCTGACTAGGAAGCATGAGGTTGCAGGTTCGATCCCTGGGCTCGCTCAGTGGGTTGAGGCTCTGGAGCTGCCGTGAGCTCTGGTATAGGGTGCAGACACAGCTAGGATCTGGCGTTGCTGTGGCTCTGGCATAGGCTGGCAGCTACAGCTCCTATTAGACCCCTAGCCTGGGAACCTCCATATGCCAAGGATGTGGCCCTAAAAGGACAAAAGATAAAAATAAATAAATAAATAAATAAATAAATAAATACTGTTTTGTTTTTGTTTTTTGCTTTTTAGTGCCACACCTGCAGCATATGGAAGTTCCCAGGCTAGGGGTCCAATCGGAGGTGGAGCTGCTGGCCTGTACCACAGCCACAGCAATGCCAGATCCTTAACCCACTTAGTGGGGCCAGGGCTGCTGAGGCATAATGGGAGCTCCTGAATGAGATGATACTCTTTTTTTTTTTTTCATCTTTTTAGGGCAGCACCCACAACATATGGAGGTTCCCAGGCTAGGGGTCAAATCAGAGCTGCAGCCACAGGCCTACACCACAGTCACAGCAATATCAGATCTGAGCCACATCTGCGACCTACACCACAGCTCATGGCAATGCCGGATCCTTAACCCACTTAGTAAGGCCAGGGATTGAACCTGAGTTCGATGCTAGTCAGATTCCTTTCTGCTCAGCCACGATGCGAACTCCAAGATAATACTCTTAATAAAGCATAGCCATTACAAATTGTTCATAATTGTCCAGTTCTGTTATTCAAACTTATCTCTACAGTTGCCAGTGTCTCAGCTTATGACCTTGGTAATCTGTTGTTGTTTTTTTTAAATAAATGAAACAGAAGTTTGCAAAATGCTCTCACAAATTCTCATGCCACCAAAAGCCAATAAAATGCAGCCTGATTTCCAAATAAAAGACACTGTTTTCTGTTTGTCCCTTTAAGAGAGCAGAGTTCTGAGTCCATCACTCAGCCAAAAACAAAATAAAAACCCAACTGTAGTTCACTCCTATCAGAGAGACACATAACTTTCAACCCAGTGCTTTATTCTATGGTACAAATCAGCATCACGACAGCATGTTTCAAATTAATTGAAAGACATTCCTCTCCATCCAAGGTATAATCAAGGCAATTTACTTCCAAACATAATCAAGAGATTATGTAAAGGAAGATTAACCAAATGAAGAATTTTTTCACATGTGAAGTTAATTGATTTTCATATCTTTTTTAATGTTTCATATAAGGATTCTAAAAGACTAAGTTTTCCAAAATACCTCAACTCAGCAGAGTTTCAAAAAGCTCTTCAAAGGAGATCACTCTTTCCATCAAAATGAGCTCCCAGGCTTTGGGGGACTGGGGGGTGCTGGTGAATTTGTTACAGACCTGCAATAGCTACATTTAGAGCTCCTAAAACTCTCAGCCAGAACTCCTTCAAATACTCAGAAGAGGGCAAAAAGGATGATGAAAGCGGGTTGTTTCAGTAACGCTTGGAGCTATGTATTTTAACAGTCCAGGTAAGAACAAGATCATTGGCAAGTCTTTTTTGTGTGTGTTTGTCTATTTAGGGCTGCCCCCCACATATGGAAGTTCTCAGTGTAGGGGTCGAATTGGAGCTATAGCTGCCAGCTTACACCACAACCCTAGCAATGCAGGATCCTTTAACCCACTGAGTGAGGCTAGAGACTGAACCCACATCCTCATGGATACTAGTTGGGTTCGTTAAGGTTGAGCGATGGGATCTCCCATTAGCAGCTCTTAAAATGGAGAGAAAACTGCTGGCCATGTTAACTTACCTTCAATTCTCTGGAAAAACAAACAAAAAATGTTCACCTGCAATAATCACCTTCCTAAAGAGGATTGGTTCCCTCTATTGAAACCCAGATAAGAGCCTTTTGAGACAATGCACACAGCTGCCTCTGCTGAAATGGGGATTCTACAAGGTTTCCCCAATCCCAGATCCCTACGCTCGCATTTCCATGGCCCCTCAAGTCCCTCCAGTGAACCCCCTCTGACACAGGAATATTACAGGAGGGCGACATTATGGTTCCAGGAGCAGTCCTCACACACGTTTGCCCAACAGCTTCACAATTAAGGATCCTTTTTATCACACCTTTCCCCACATCTCCATGGAGTCCATGTATTGAAACACCTTGTGAATAACTAATCATAAACTAATAGTGTCATTGAAAATCCTTTGTCGGCCCCCCGCCCCGCCTTTTTGGCTGTACCCGCAGCATATGGAGGTTCCTGGGCTAGGGGTCAGATCAGAGCTACAGCTGCCATCTACACCACAGCCACGGCAACAGCAGATCTGAGACACATCTGCGACCTACACCACAGCTTGCAGCAATGCTGGATCCTTAACCTACAGAACAAGGCCAGGAATCAGGCCCACACCTTCACAGATGCTATGTCAGGTCCTTAACCCCTCTGAGCCACAACGGGAACTCTCTGTTCTGCATTTTTTAAAAAGACACAGAAAATGACAATTTAATTCTGGTCAGCACAGGGCTCCCAACATTACCACAGTGAGCTGATATAATCCCAACCAAAATCCAGGAAGAGTGGTTCAGATCTGAGACTCTGGAGCCAGAACACCTGGGTTAGAATCCCAGCTCTGCCACTAGCCAGCTGTGCAACTTTGGGCAAGTTATGCAACCTCTCTGTGCCTCAGTTGTCTCATCTGTAAGCTGCTAGCAATAATGGTACCTATCTACAGGGTTGCTGGAGAGATTAAATGAGCTCATACATTTAAAGAATTTATAATGGTGCCTGAAATAGAATAAATGCTAATTTATGCTAGCTCTAATTTTTTAAATAGCTTTATTTCTAGAAATAACTCCAGAGACAAACTTGTGTCTCTAGATATCTGGATCTAAGTGAAGGACTTGACTTTAAGGTCTTTCAAAATCCCATTTTGTTTTCATGTGATCCACAGTTCAGCTCTCACCATTGTAATTAATCAGAGCTTGAATTCCATCATTCTGCACCAGCTGAGGTGAAAATAAATAAAAAATTATGTTTCATAGACTAAGCGTATTCATATTTAAATACTAGACCTTTTAAAATAAGTTTCTTCAGAAAGTGTCACTAGAACGTATATATTATTTCCATTTCCTTCATTTTATTTGCAAACTCAAGAATGTGTCTGATAAAAACCAAGCCCTGTGAAGGTGGGGCCAAGGGGCGTTAATAGGCAGTACAAGGGCAAGAAAGTCAATTGTTACCAACAGATTTCTGGGGGAAGAAGTCAAACATGCCCTACATGGCCAACTATGTTACTGTGCCCAGAAAAAAACTGAAGAGTGCAGTAATCTCAGCATAAGGAAATAACTCTGAAAATGTCAGTGGCCCAATCTTTCCAAGTGCTGAAATGGATAACCACGTAGAGAGAGAGAGCTGGGCTCTGCTATCCCCATACCCTCCCATCCTCAGGACCGCCAGCACTTGGGACCCTTTTCCTTAGTGCTACTCTGTAGATGGACCCTCCCTCCTCCAGCAGTTGCTTTGCTTTTTTAAATTATAGTTGATTCACAATGTTGTGCCAATTTCTGCTGTACAGCCAAGTGACCCAGTCATAGGTGTGTGTGTATATATATATATATATATTTTTTTTTTTTCCTCATATCATCTTCCATTATGGTCTGTCCCAAGAGACCGGACATAGTTCCCTTGCTGCATGGTAGGACCTCATTGCATCTACAACCCCAAATCCCAGTCCCTCCCTCTCCCTTCCCCTTGGCAACTTCAAGTCCATTCGCTATGTCCGCGAATCTGCTCCTGTGTTGTGGGTAGGTTCCTTTGTGCCATATTTTAGATGAGGAGAGAAGATGACGGGGTAGGAGGATGTGAGACTCACCGACTCCCACAAATCTGTCAGTTTCTAATACTGTCTCTGTGATCTTAAGACGTTGCTCTGTGGCTCCATTTCTTCATTTGCAAAATAGCGATAATACCTGTTCCCACCTTATGGGCTTTTATAAGGATTAACTGAGTTAACGTCTGTAAATCTCCTAGAACAGTGCCTGGCACAAATTAAGGGTTACCTACCTCTAAAATATTACCTTTATTTAAAAAATAATTTACAGGTTTCTAAACTTCTCCACAATCCTAATGAGTGGGAACCTGCAAAGCTTCCCGAGGGTGATTCTGATGTGGAACAGCTTTGGGAACTCTGGATAGGAAATTAAATTATTTTAAGTGAGATTATTACTTAGTTATCTCATTTGTGGTTGCCAAGGGGGAGAGGAGGGAGCGGGATGGACAGGGAGTCTGGGGTTAAGAGATGCATCTGTTGCATTTGGAGTGGATGAGCAATGAGATCCTGCTGTATAGCACAGGGAACTATGTCTAGTCACTGTGATGGAACATGATGAGGACAATGTGAGGAATAGAATGTATGTGTGTGACTGGGTCACTTTGCTGTACAGTAGAAACTGACAGAACACTGTAAATCAACTATAATGGAAAAAATAAAAATCATGTAAAATAAAAGATCTCCAATCGGGTCAAAATATGCAAACTTCCAATTGTCAAATAAGTAAGTCATGGAGATATGCAGTGTAGCATGGTGACTATAATTAATAATACTGTATTAGATATTTGAAAGTTGCTAAGAAAATAGATCTTGAAAGTCCTCATCATGGAGTTCCCCAATGGCCTAACAGGTTAAGGATCTGGCACTCTGACTGCTGGGTCTCAGGTCACTGCTGTAGCGCAGGTTCAGTCCCTGGCCTGGGAACTTCTGCGTATCACGAGCACAGCCAAAAAAAAAGTTACCACAAGAAAAAAAAATCCTAGCTGTGTATGGTGATGGACGTTAACTTGTGGTGATCATTTCACAATATATACAAATACTGAATTCTTATGGTGTATGCCTGAAACATTACATTAAGATTATATATCAAATTATATCTCGATAAGAAAAATGTTTTTTTTTTAAAAAAGACACTTAACAAGAAGAAAATAAAGTCTCTGAATGGCCAAGAAACAGAACTATGAGACATTCTACTGGATCTAGACCAGCAGTTCTCAGCTGAGGTAAGCTTTGCCCCGCCCCCTCTGGGCACACTCATCAATTTCTGGAGGAGTTTTTGCTGGTCACAACTGGAAGGGAAAGCTACCGGCATCTAGTGGGCAGAGGCCAGAGATGCCTTTAAACATCCCACATTGCAGAAGACAGCCCCCTTGACAAAGAACTACCAGGTCCAAAATGTCAATAGAGCTAAGATTTGAGAGACCCCTGATGGACCAGTGTTTCCCAAGCTTTTATCTGCATACAAATCACCTGGGGATCTTCTGAAAGTAGGTGTGTTTTGACTCAGCAAATCTAGAGAGAGGCCTGAGACTCTGCTTTTCTAACACGTGTCACCCAGGAGCTTGTTAGAATCACTTCGTGTTTCCCCCACCCAGAACTTCTGGATCATAATCTGTATTTTAAAAAGTACCCTGAGGGGAGTTCCCATCATGTCTCAGCAGAAACGAACTCGACTAGTATCCATGAGGATATGGGTTCGATCCTTGGCCCCGCTCAAGTGGTTAAGGATCTGGCATTGCTGTGAGCTGTGGTGTAGGTCACAGACATGGTTTGGATCCTCAGCTGCTGTGACTGTGGTGTAGGCTGGCAGCTGTAGCTCCGATTCGACTCCTAGCCTGGGAACATCCATATGCCTCAGTTGTGGTCCTAAAAAAAAAATTCCCTGAGAAATTTGCATGCACATTAGAGTTTGAGAGACATTGCTCTAGAAAATCCAATCAGATAGTGCTAATCATTAAAAAAAAGCTATTTTTCAGACGTATTGACAAAGAGTAAGACTGGACATTATTCCCTAGGCAATTTTTTTATATATAAACCTGATGGAAAACTGTAGAGATTTTATTAGATGAGTCACTGTGTTGGATTATTTAGACATTCAAGGCAGGTATCAGTATTCCTTAGACAACGACCCCCCCCCAAAAAAAAAGCTCAGAGGTGTTCTGGGAAACAGAATAGGCAGAGGAGAGGAGGGGAGGGACAGAGGGAAAGAAAGAGGGAGGAAGGGGGAGAAGAGAGAAGGGGGGAGGAGAAAATGAAGGAAAGAACAAGAGAGGGAGGGAGAAAGAAAAGAGAGAGAATAAAAAAGGAAAGATGGAGGGAAGAAGAATGATGGAAAGCTCTATACCTGATTAAGCAAAATCTTTCTTCACCACAGGACTTCTCAGAGCCTTTAGTATTCTAATACGAAATTTGAAATTCCAAAGGGAGATATTTTCAACATTTGACCATAGAAGCTTTTTATTACAGAGCATCACAAAGTCTTGATACTCTAAGGAACTGCCCTTGAAAATGTTGGTCTAAGTAAAGCATTTTCTTTCCTGGAGTTTTGAAAGACCTGTCATGATACATCTTCCCAGATCACTCAACCTCCAAACCCTATTGGAGTGACAGGTGGTCCTCACACCGGCCTTGACAGGGCAGCCCACCGCATCACCTGAGCCTCTGCATCCACGACCCCCTCCCTTCATCAGATTCAACATCGGCCAGCAACAATCCACTGCTGAGTCATTCTTTTGTGCCAGGCACCAAGCTAAATGCTTCTATGCATCGTTCTCTTTTAACCTCCCAACACTGAGAAATAAGAAACATCACCCTCATTTGAAGGAGGATAAATTAAACCAACAGAGGGCACATTGTTCACACAATCAACCAGCTAATATATGCCCCCATTCTTCCCGACTCCAAAACTCACCCTCTTACCCACTCACCCTGATGACCCTCAATAAAACAATTAAATGTTCATAAAGTCCTATTGGAAATGGATAAAGAGGGGTGCTGATGAATCATGAGGGTTGCTTGGTTTCCTGGCGAAAGGCACCTCATGAAGTTTGCTTGGCAAATATTTCCAAATGACAGATGTGCAAACCGAGAAAAGCTGCTGGAGCATGGGATTGTATTTTTGCAGCCTCAGTTTTCCACTGAACAGGACTTTTGGTTTATGTCAAAACAAGAGGCTAAAGATGGGTTCCTGGGCTCCAGTTTAACAGACAGGTGGATTGGTGAAGAGCTGATCCAAATCACAACACTAAAAAATGAGCCTTATGCAAAACCACCCACAAGCTTGGCTTGGTTTGAGGTGGAAAACATCAGCCAGGGCCCTTTCATCCTCAGCTCCTGGGCCCTCCGAGACTTTTCCCTCTCAGTACATATCCTTAGGATAGGAGGTACTTCATCTGTAAAATGAGGGAATGGAACCAAACGGTCTCCAAAAGTACCTTCCAACTCCTCAAATTATGTCTCTCTGAAACACAAAACCAATTGCAAATCACCCCTTGGGAGCAGTTCATAGAGGAGAAAGGGAAAAAATTGGTCCTCTCCATGCCTGGGTTTCCAGTCCTCTACTCGGGCTCAGTTTCATGTTTCCCCACAAGGTACACTTCCACAGTTCCTCTGCTTGCTTCTCTTTTCAGCTTTTCAGAGGTTACACGTGTCAGGAGCGTCCCGGACACCCCAGAACCCACCTGTGATGGGAAGAACCAGAACCACAAAGAGCAAGAACTGGCTCTGCGTCCCCCTTACCTGACCTGTCAAATGTGATGTCACCACAGCCACTCCTCCCACTTGGAAAGGCAGTGACGTTTCTATCATCCTCAACCAGCGCTTCTTAAGTGGTTTGGGGCGGGGGGTGAAAAACCAGGATCTTTTTCGGTCTGTTTAATTTCCAATCCAACAAACAGAATCAAAGTAAATTACTGGAAGAATGAAATGCTGCCTGGATGTCACAGCAATTTCAGCTGGCTCTAGAGGTTTCCAGATGTTCAGTCTTTCTTTTGAAACTTATCTTTTTTTTTTTTTGTCTTTTTGCCTTTTATGTAGAGCCACACCTGCAGCATATGGAGGTTCCCAGGCTAGGGGTCTAACAGGAGCTGTAACTGCCGGCCTTCGCCACAGCCACAGCAATGTGGGATTTGAGCCGCGTCTGCAACCTACACCACAGCTCACGGCAACGCCAGATCCTTAACCCACTGAGCAAGGCCAGGGATCGAACCCGCAACCTCATGGTTCTTAGTCAGATTCGTTAACCACTGCGCCACGAAGGGAACTCCCTTGAAACTTATCTTGATGTGGATCTGGAATGCACAGTTCACAGAACCACACAGGACTCTGGACCACACACAGGGGCATTGTCCTAAATCCCTTCACAATTCAATTCCAGACACTTATTAGGCAATTTCTACATTAATGCTGTGGGCACCTCTGATATTTAGATGACTGGCTAAATCAGACGCTGAGATAAACAAGAGTGAGGCTGGGCACTAACCCTCAAGTTGATAGTGTTATTAAATAATCCGTAAATTTTAATGTGGAAAGAGGGACGACAGCACGTGGCTTGAGAAGTAGCACACGGCAGAGAAAATGGTGTTTAATAAAGAATGAGACCTACAACATCATAGTGTTATGTTTGGAAGTTCTAGACACATCTCAACCCCCACCCCCACCCCAGCCACATGTTTTTCTTTATCCAGGCCTTACCCCCTCAGAGTTTAGAAGAAAATAATGTGAAGCAAAAATTGAGGATTCAGTCTCAACTCTTCTCATCTGCTCACGCTCCCTGTATCTAATCCCTCACTAAGCCCCATAAACTCCGTCTCCAGAACAGGTCCTGAATCCATCCCCTTCTCTCCACCTCTACCCTCCATGCCCCAGCCGGCATCACCCTCCCCACCTGGGTGGCTGAAATCCCAGCCACATGGCTAGTCACCCTGCTTCTTCTCCTCACCCCATCTCAACTGCGTCACGTTGAGTTAATCTCTTAAAATATAAAGCACATCAAAGAATTAAAAAAAAAAAAACCTCAATGGCTTCCCACAGCACAGAGATTAGAATCCAGCTCCCTCCCATGACCTCCAGTGTCATACAGTCTCTGGATGCCCCCTCCCTGCCTGACATTTCCAACGACCTTTGCTTTCCCTCATTACATTCCAGCCATGCAGGCTTTCCTGGTATCTCTCTGGTCACCACGCTTGCTCCCACATTAGGGTTTTAACCTGGCTATTGGCTCAGCCAGGAACACACTTTCTCCTGGTCATGGTGAGCCTGACCCATTCTGCTATTAGTCTGCACTAACCAGTAACCTCCTTAAGTAGGCTTTCCTTTTCCACCCAAATGCTCTCTCTCTTCTTCCAGATTGGTGTTCAGCATAGCACTTATCAGAAATACGTGTTCTGTCTTCATCACTGCACCGCCAGAATACCGGCGCCTTGCTTATCATAAACACTCAATAAATATTTATTGACTGGAGGAAAACTCTCAGCACCATCCAGGACTTTGTGCCTTGTTGCTACTTAGTATGAAAAATAACTAATTCACTTTAAAAAATGCAATAAAAGAAGCCGAGGGATTTATTTGCTGACTTCCTTGGGATTTAATTACATGGAGGATTTTGATGAAAAGAAGGAAAATATTGTAGTACACGATGGTTTTAACGTGTGGGAGTTTTCATTGTTTACCCCTGTCTCCTTCCTAGGGTTTTATTAATGAGCCAACTATCCTGCATGTGATAATGTATTACAATGAGTTCCCTTTGGTTGTGGGTCAAGACAAAATAGCACAGTGCAATTTAAACAGAAAGATGTTTGCTTGGTGAGAGGCAGCCTCATTTAACACTTGCTTTTCTTCTTCTGCGCTTTAGCTGTGCCCACCCCAGGCTGGACAGACCTAGCTTCCCTCCCACCTCAATGGGAGGAGGCGGGTAAGCCAGCCATTCAGCAATCTAATCTGAAAAATCAAGAATAAAGGTGGCCCCCCAAACGGCCACTGGTCACAAAGGCTCACCACCTTGCCTGACAGCCTTTGAACAACAGGAGGTCTCTGGAGAGCCGCCTCTGATTTTCTGGAAAGCCAGGCAGTTCATTCACCACCTGGTTATTTCTCAGAGTAGCTCCTGGGCCAAAGCAGGGTGCTGATCCTAGGGAGGTGGCATTCCACTTCAACAGGACCACCTTCAAAAGATGGGCAGCACCTTACGCCCACCTGTGCTAACTGTCAGCTGCCCACAAGAGAGCACGGTGGTGGGAACCACCCTCTTATCTCGGGCTTTCATCGCTGTGGTGGAGAGAAGCTGCTCTTGCGGGCTGAGAAGGATGGGTTTCAAGGGTTTCTTGGCTTTTGATGTCAACCCTTCACGACCACAAGATCTACATGTGCCATCTGCAGGGGTGTGTCTGACGGGACAGGCAGGGAGATGCACACAGATACAGGGATGTGCCACTGATGCACATCAGCGAGAGGCGCCACCGCTCCCCCAAAGAACACTGAGCTCAGCCTCCAGAAAGTTAGATCTATTCCCTTCTCCACTTAGCTATGGATTATCATTGTCAATAGCTTATTTGAAGCACTGGGTCTGGCTAGTGTAGCACTAATTCACCATTGGGTTCCCAGCGATACTGCCTTGACCTCTCTTTCCTGGGTCAAGATTGGCCTCTCTGTGATGTGATAAAGTCTTTAGCCATCCTTTTTTCTTCCCCCCACATCTCATCTGAGATGGTAGTGACCATGTGGTAAACACTCCGTTGACACTTGGTGTTTTCCTAATAGCTTCTATTTTGATCAGTAATTGCTTAAACTGTAATGACTGTCAAATTTGATGGAAATAAACATGAGAGCACACTTTTAGCAAAAGGTATTTCATTTCTCATTCTAAACTATGGCGATGGCATTGGACCAGTTATTTATTTGCTATATAGCATGTGATAGCTTAGTTTCATCATGATGAGAAGTGATCAGTATAGATACCATCTGTATAAAATCTTTCGACTTCCTTGCAAACTGAGGACAATAAATAGGGTATAATAGACTCATTTAGGCTGACAAATACACAAGCCATCTGACGTAAATGAAGAAATTTTCCAGAAATACTCTGATCAGCACTTGACATGGTCCCAGACATGTAAAGGACTCACATGTCCTTATTGGTTTTGAACACAGAAGCATCTCAAGTCCAGCAGCCAAGCCCTCACCTGCAACTTGCATGTATTCTTCTTTTTGTTTGCCTTCAATGAAAACCCTTCTCAGAGTTCTGTGCACCTGCACAGCAGCAGCCAGGTGTTCAGCTGTTCAGCTGTTCAAACGCCAACCAACCACCAACACGTACCTCTCTCTGTTACACTTAACACAAGGTGGGTTGGGGGAAACAAACAGATGCTACAGGCAAAGCCCACAGGACAGAACAATTAAAAGGACTAGAGACGTAGAAAGAAAAATGCCACAGGTTTTTTTCCCTAGAGAAAAGTTATCAAACCCAATTTCAGCAAAACAAAAAAGGCAACATAGATGAACAAATCTGTGGATTTTACTCACATTTGAAAATAACTTGGTTCACTGCAAAATAATATAAATATATATGCATATGGAATATACATCATGTATATATAGAAACACTGAGTCATTAGAAGTCACTAGAGTCAGTCACAGGATAACTCCATAACCAAAGTGTTAAAGAAAAGCATAAACTATTCTCCAGGAACTAAAGTTTCCTCAGGAATCAGTTGCCCTTTATTTTCCAAGCTAAGTCCCCTGTAAGTTCAAGACACTGACCTTCTTAAACCCAAAGGACGTCAGAAACCATTTTTGCAAAGACATCAGATATTGTGGGGGTTTTTTTCTAAAAAGATGCCCCAGTGTGTCTACGATTCAAATATTTTCCAGGGTTTCCCATCCTTGTGGGGGGAAAAAAAAGATAAGAATAATTAGCGGGTTTTTTTCTGCCTAGTTGTTAAACACCCTAATTACTTCAAGCACCATTACCACCACTTGCACATAAGCTATCCTTTGAAAATACTTTGCAATCTAAACTAAAATTGATGCTAATTTCTTCTGAGAATATAGCCAATATTAACACAGTTTGGAGAGTTATTGGATTTATTTTTTAAATCTTAACAGGGATGTCAATATTCTAAGTGCACACAATGGAGATAATCTACTACCATCTGAAGTGGAACCAACAACAAAAAAGACTGCACATTTTTATCGACATGAAAAGTATTATAATTATATATCATGTACCATAGCTATTATTACTGACTTGCCACAATTTTGATACTAAAATGTCTTTCCATATTCCTTCATGCAAAATTAGAGTCACATTGTTGGTTCTTTTTTTTCCTTTTGTACTGAATAGAATTACTTTTTCAGATTGTTCTCTCAATAAATCAACATTCTGGTGCAGTTTGTGCAGGCATTGTGCATTTGTTTCTTTATCATAAATTCAATGGGTTAACAAATCACAGCATTAGCTATAATAAAATGTAACAAAGGAACCAGACACTAGATAAATAATTAGTTGAATGAATAAATCTCAATGTGTTCCATTTTTGTATCACTCATGCTGAATTTTGTAAGTAAATAAAGCCAGTGATGAGAACTATAATGTGCAAAGACTGGTGGTTACTAAAGATGAAGCATTGAATGAGATTGGGTGTTTGCCCTCGGAGTTGGGGGTTAAACATATGCACAAGGCAAAATGTGACAAGTACCAACAATGTTACAAAATGATATCAAGGTTCTAGGGAAGACGAAATTACACCTGGTTGCGAGAATCAGAACAGTTTCATGGAAAAGGTGACCCCTGTGGTGCATCTTAAAGGATGAGTAGAAATTCATTGGGCAGAAATGAAGGGTGACCATCCAGAGAAAAAGAACAATAAGAAGAAAAGCAGGAAGCTAGAAGGAAACATTTGGGAGCCATGTGTAGTATAGGGCCTTGAGGAATTCCTATTGTGGCTCATTGGGTTAAGAACCTAACTAGCATCTGTGAGGATGTGGGTTTGATCTCTGGCCTTGCTCAGTGGGTTAAGCATCCAGCATTGCCACCAGCTGCGGTATAGGATGCAGATGTGGCTGGGATCTGGCATTACTGTGGCTGTGATGTAGGCCAGCAGCTGCAGTTTCAATTCAGCTTCTAGCCTAGGAACTTCCATATGCAACAGATGTGGCCCTAAAAAGAATTTTAAAAAATAGGGCCGTGAATAATAATTGAGACATTTTTAATAATTCATTTGACAGTGAGAAGCTAGCGACAGTTTTAAAACAGATAGCAATGTAAAGATTAGTACAGAATCAATGTGTAAAACAATAGAAATGAAATAACAAAGGCGTTTAGACACTAAAGAAAATAGGAAGGCTTCCAGGAGGAGATAAGTAAAAATGAAGGTTTGAATAATGGTCGGCGGGGGGGAATAGAGGAGAGATTGGAACCAAAAGGTAGTACAGAAGCCATAATAATAGGCTCTGACAACAAACATGGTGCTATGAACAGAAATAGGAACATCAGGAAGGGAAAAAGGAGCTGCTTCAGAGGATGAACACTTGAGACCCACCCAGAGACCCAGCAGCCTAAAGCATCACCTCCCTCTCTCAGTGTGGGGATGCTAGAACTTACCTCACCTCCAACTGGTCACACCAGGGGCTTCCTACAACATGCTAGGAATACCCAGGACCCTCTTGACATCTCGATTTCTGCTTACTCATTCTTTTAGCATAATAAACACAAGGGCTTCCCATCAAGAGGCACCATGAGCAACCTTCTCAAGAATAAGACGCTATCTTCACTCTCACAGTTTTAATAGTCTAGTCCTGACGCAATCCTGGCATGCTGTCCTGATCACTCTGGATGTGGCGTTTTTTTGTTTGTTTGTTTGGTATTGGTCCTTATTATTCTTTTTTTTTGGAAAGGAAAGATTTAGTGGGTTTAAAAACAACGTAAATTCAAAAATGAATAATGCACACCTTGCAATAAAAAATGTGGAAGATAAAGTTGAGGAAAAATCTCAGAAAATAGAGCAAAAAAGAAAGATAATAGGAGAGAGTACAAAAACATTAGAGTAGCATCTCAGAAGTTTAATTTCCAAAGAGCGAACATTCTAGAAAGAAAGAAAAGAGGAAATGGAAGGAAGAAAGACATCAACAATAATTCAGGACAATTCCCAGAATTAAAGATATAGCTTTACAGGAGTACCCGTCGTGGCTCAGTGGTTAACGAATCCAACTAGCAACCCTGAGGTTGTGGGTTCAATCCCTGGCCTCGCTCAGTGGGTTAAGGATCTGGCGTTGCTGTGGCTGTGGCGTAGGTCTGGGGCTACAGCTCCGATTAGACCCCTAGCCTGGGAACCTCCATACGCCGCGAGTGCGGCCCTAGATAAGGCCAAAAAAAAAAAATGTAGCTTTCCAGACTCAAAGGCTACTGAGCCCCCAGTACAAAAGATGAAAATAGACATGTGTCAACACAGATCACTGTAAAATTTCAGAATACTGGGGATAACAAAAATCATAAAAACTTCTAGAGAGAAAACAATAAAAATGCCCTTCACAATCTAGCCCTGCACACCCCTTTGTTGTCACCTCCCCTCAATACAATACAGCCCAGCCCTCTATTCACCCACCTCCCCTCAAATGTAATTCAGACTATGATCCTCCTGTCTGAAACCCACTTGCAGCTTACACTGCACTTAGAATAAAGAAAACAGGGGAATTAGGCCTTAAGACCACTTCTAAAATTTGATGACTCTTATGAGCATTAACTTTTTTTTTTGTCTTTTTAGGGCCACACTCTCGGCATATGGCGGTTCCCAGGTTAGGGGTCCATTTGGAGCTATAGCCACCAGCCTATGCCAGAGCCATAGCAACACTGGATCCAGGCCACATAGGATCCATGCGATCTACACGACAGCTCACAGCAACGCCAGACCCTGAATCTATTGAGCAAGGTCAGGGTCAAACCCGAGCCCTCATGGATGGTAGTTGGGTTCATTAACCGCTGAGCAATAATGGGAACTCCAACATTTTTGAATGAATAGATAAAAAACAATTTACAGACAGCTACCAGAATGGAATTTTTCTTCTTCCTACCTCACTCTTTAAATCCGTTTTCTTTTTCCTTTCCAGTTTTCCTTTAGTTCACCAGTCCACACTTTTTAATGAAGAATGTTGGCAATATCAGTATTGTATCACTTGAATGACTCCTGAATAGGGTTTCTGATGTAAGAAGTCATATCAAAACTTCAAAAGAATGATTGAGAAATAGGTCAAGTTCCAATGTGAACCAAGATTCTTACAATTCTCCAAGGAGTTATGATGAGGAAAAGAAGAAACAGGTTGAATGGAACAATTCTACCCAATCAGGGGAGTCCTTCTCAAATTTGCATTGGCCATTGGATAACCATCAGTCTAGGAAGAATACATACATATATATGTGTGTGTATGTGTGTGTGTGTATTTACATATATATGCATACATATATATGTATATACACACACACGTGCCTTGAATACAAAAAGTGCTCACTATATGTCTAAACAAACTGAATTGACGAAATAAACCTCTAGGTTCTTCAAATTAAAAAGCTTATACTTCAGGTTCAATTGATTCAGTAAATACTTTTTTAATTCAATAGATTTTATTACTTTATAGTTGTACAATGAAATGCAATAAACACTTTTTGAACACCCACTTCATTGCAGACCCTTTTCAGGTGTTGAGGACACAGCAGTAAAAGACAGAGGAGGTCCATGCCCTCTTGGAGCTTATATTCTAACGGGAGAGTCAGATAACACACAAAACAAAGTAGGTGATGGGATGCACTGGGACTGGGTAAAGACTGTGAGAACAGGATTAGGTGGTCAGAGAGAGACTCTGGGGAGACACATTTCTCTTGAGACCTGAGTCATGAGAAGGACCAAGCTGTACCAAGAACAGGGAAGACCAGGCAGAAAAAAAGAGTGAGAGCAAAGGGTCTAAGGTAGAAACGAGGTGGAGTGCTTGAAAACAAAAAGAATGCTAACTAGTCAGAACATAATTACAAATGAAGAAGAAATCATGAGATTGGAGAGGTAAGAAGGAGCCATATCATGTAGGAGCTGGGCAGCCAAGTGAGAACTATTGATTTCTCTTCCACATATGGAGAAATAGTTTTCTAGGAAAACCTCACTTAAGGTTGTCTCTTTCATGTCATTTCCTGTACTACTATATTCATGTACCCTTCACTTTCAAGAAACAAGGCAATGAAACAAAAATGTCTTTTTCATATTTTAATTCAATCATATGAACAGCACAGAAGGAAAATTTTTTTCCTTTTTTCTTTTTAGCGATGCACCCATGCCATGTGGAAGTTTCCAGGCTACGGGTCCAACCAGAGCTACATTTGTCGACCTATGCTACAGACACAGCAACATCTGCGACCTACACCACAGCTCAGGGTAATGCCAGATCCCTGACCCACTGAGCAAAGTCAGGGACTGAACCTGAATCCTCATGGATACTAGTCGGATTTGTTTCCACTGCACCATGACAGCAACTCCAAATTTCTTGTTTTAAATGAGGATGTAGTTCTATCTCACTCATGAGAAAAGAAACTCTTGGATGAAGGAACCAAGGAAGGTCATTATCAGATCTAAACATTTTTCCGGTTCTTTTGCTACTCCAAATAAATGGATCCTGAATGAATATGATTGCTTAGGGATCCACCACACTGAACAAGCCAGAGCTGGTATTGTAGGCTCAGAGTGAAACTCTCTCCATTCAAGCTAGTTTGTGTTGCAACTGCCACGTTATTTCAAGATACACTTAAATTTTCATGTTCTTCCCTCCCATTTTGGTGTATACGTGTAGGAGCTTCTCCTTATCTTCTGCTCTTTCTTAATCTTATCCCCAGAGCCTTTACCTAGCCCAGATGAGCATAATCCATCAACACAGGAGCAGGCTTCTTCTAAAAGTCACTTGGTTAGGTTTTGCCAGTCAACATAAGACGAAGCATTCACATCAATTCAAAGGATCCATAAAGCTGAAAGTCAGAGGGGAGTATTTTCTATTTAGGGCAAGAGTAATAGTACAATTGAGACAAAACTATTTCCTTCAAGGCTTTAGGGACCCATTTTCCAGTGTCACTTTTGCTGTAATGCACAAGTGCCCCATAATGCAGGAATTAAAAAATTGCCAAAAGGAACGAAGCCAATAGCACACCAACACCACAGGTAGAGTGCCCTGCAGTGACACGCACCTGCCGTTGGCCCAGCCTTGTTAATGGAATCCTCCACCCAAATGTAATTCTTTTTAAATACTTAGTTTTGTCTATTATAAAACTACTTAGGTCTGTAAAAGTGAGGTGCTTTAAAAATAGTGAAATCTTTATTTAAAATACCAAAATGCTGTGTGTATGTATATATCGAGTCAAGAGAGTCTCCCGTCTTGAGAACACATATCAACATGTGACTGCCTTCTCAAGTCAGCGTGTATATAGATTACATGCTGAAATCTTAACTTCACAATTGCTCTCTTATCACCACACTGCATCAGTCAACAATCCTTGCTAGTTCTACCTCCAAATCTCTCATCAAAACCAAGCCCTCCACCTCCACCTCCGTCTAATTCAGGCTCAGACACACACAAACTATTCTAATGGCCTCCAATGAAAAACTCCTACTGATTCTTTCTGACCAACCTCAAATGTCACCTCCTCTGCAAAGATTCCCCAGCTCTCCAGGGTATATAATTCAGTAAATCCAACTTGCTTTGCCCCGGCGGCTCTTAGTACACACCACTCTTACAACACTGATTAGCCTCTACTGCAGTGCCATCAAATAAAAATCTGCAAGCCACATGCGTAGTTTTAAATGTTCTAGTAGCCTCGTTAAAAAGGTAAAAAGAAATGAGTAATTTTCAATAATATATTTTATTTAACCAGATATATACAAAATATTATCATCTCAACATGTAATCAATACAAAAAATAAAACAAGATATTTCATAATTGTTATATTTTTTCAAAAGCCAATGTATATTTACCTTTACAGCATATTTTAGACACTAGTGTCATGAAAAATAATTGATATTTATATATCATAAAATTTACAACTGAAAAATAATTGATCTACATTTAGATGTCATAAAATTTAGAACTGAAAGAAAAGTAGATTCACATACCCAAGTTGTTCCAAATGGACTTGAGAGTTTCATAATAACTTCCATATCAACTGCTACATTTTAAACTAAAATCAAATTAATACTTAAAAATCAGTTGGGAAAGTGGGATAGTTGCATGAAAATTAATGAATTTAGAATACACCCTCACACCCATACAAAAATAAACTCAAAATGCCTTAAAGACTTAAACATAAGACATGACACCATAAAACTCCTAGATCATAGATAAAACATTCTCTGACATAAACGGTACCAATGTTTTCTTAGGTCAGTCTCCCAAAGCAATAGAAACAAACACGGAAATAAATAGGACCTAATCAAATTTACAAGTTTTGTCCAGCAAAGAAAACCACAAAAAAACAAAAAGACAAACTGTGGAATGGGAGAAAATATTTGCAAATGATGTCACCAACAAGAGATTAATTTCCGAAATATACAAATGTCTCATACAACTCAGTAGCGAAAAAAAAAAAAAAAACCAAACCAGTGGAAAAGTGGGCCGGAGATCTAAATAGACATTTATCCAAAGAAGACATACGTATGGCCAGCAGGCACAGGAAAAGATACTCAACGTTGATAATTATTAGAGAAATGCAAAACAAAACTACAATGAGGTACCACCTCTCACAGTTAGGAATGGCCATTATTAAAATGTCTACAAATAACAAATGCTGGAGAGAGTGCAGAAAAAAGGAACTCTCCTACACTGTTGATGGGAATATAAACTGGTGCAGCCACTATGGAAAATAGTATGGAGGTTCCTCAAAAAACTAAAAATAGAGTTGTGATATGATCCAGCAATCCCGCTCCTGGCATATATCCAGACAAAAAGATACATGCACCCCTATGTGCAGAGCAGTCCCAGCCACAATAACCAAGACATGGAAAAAAACAAAACCAAGGGGAAACCACCACAACCCTTGAAAAGGAGGAGGGGGTTGGGGGAACGATGGAATGGGAGGTTTGGGTTAGCAGATGTAAGCTACTATATATAGAATGGATAAACAACAAGGTCCTACTGTATAGCACAGGGAACTATATTCAATATCCTATGATAAATCATAATGGACAATAATATTAAAAACAAATATGTATATATGTATAACTGAATCACTTTGCTATGCACCAGAAAAAATTAACACAACATTGTAAATCAACTATACGTCAATAAAAATAAATAAATAAATGAGGCAGTGGCACACACACACAAAATCAGTGCCTCAGTCACAGCAGTGGCTAATGGCTATGATGTTGGATGGTGTAGTTCTACCGTAATTATTTGTGTAAACATTTGTCTTCCCCACTAAGTCAGACCATAGGTTTGGCACATCAGTGGTGGTGAAAGTTTGTTGACTAGACATAGAAAAACATATGTAGAATTACCTGACTATAGCAACATTAAATCAAAAGCATTCTTTTGTAAGGAATATAAACGGCAGTTTTTATGAATATACAAACACAAGTCTGTATGAAAACTAAGACTAAGTACATTTGAAATTGATATAGCCACTGTGGAAAACAGTGTGGAGGTTCTTCAGAAATCAGAAATACAGAATTACCGTATGATCCAGTAATCCCACTCCTGGGCATATATCCAAACAAAACTATAATTCAAAAAGATACATGCACACCTATGTTCATCACAGCACTATTCACAATAGCCAAGACCTGAAAACAACCTAAATGTCCATCGACAGATGAATGGATAAAGATGTGGTGCATATATACAATGGAATAGTACTCAGCCATAAAAAAGAATAAAATATTGCCATTCGCAGCAACATGGATTGTTATACTACATGAAAAGAAAGACAAATACCATATGATATCACTTATATGCAGAGTCTAACACGACACAAATGATGTATCTACGATACAGAAAAAGACCTGCAGGCAGAGAACAGACTCATGGTTGCCAGAAGGGGTGGGAGTAGGGGCACAATGTGGGGACTGGGAATTTGGGAATAGCAGATGCAAACTACTACATATAGGATGGATCAACAAAGTCCTACTGCATGGCACAGGGAAGTATATTCAATATCCTGTAATAAAACATAAAGGAAAAGAAAAAATAAAATATATAAGTCAAAAAAAGAAAGACTAAGTACATTGGATTTGTTACCGATTCCCTCAATAATAAAAATTAAATATACAATTCCCCCTTCTTCTGTGCCCTCACCCACTTTCCTCCTTCTTTAACACATCCACGGGTATTTATACAATTAGCACTTCATAGTAGTTTTTACATTCTCTAGTTGTCTTCTCTACCTAGGCCTTGCCTTCTGAAATTATGTTTTAAGGTTCTGGAGATAGAGATCATCCCTTGTACTTTGTAATGATCCTCACACACGGCCGAGTAGTAATAACAAAGTGAAAGAATTTAATATGTGACATATAATCAATTCTCAGATGCTTCCTTTTTCAGTGAGGTCTTTCCCAGTCAATCCTAGGAACACATCCTCTCAGCACTCACATTTGTACCACTATCTCTGGATAGTTGGGACCAGTGACTTAGCTGCAAAATCAGTTCTTCTCTGTGTTTTGCATGCTCGATTGCCCACCTCCCTTAAGGGGGTGGGATGAAGTTTCCAATCTTTGTTACCATACCCCACATGCCCTAGTTTCAGTGCCCCCACAAAATGGACCCTCTGTTAGGTGTTGCTTCCCGTCCCCATGTGTTACCGCCATCTCCCTCTACCAGCCATGGATACAGCCAAGAGACAAGAGAACTCTGTAAAGACCAAGATCTCTTTGGTCTTTCTAGTCTCATCTTCCTACTGGTAAATTACTGACACATCTCCACAGAGGGGCTTATAGTAGGTTTATTGTTCATTCTAACGTTGCTTCAATAAGGACAAAATAAAAACAAACAAGATGTCTTTGTCAATCAGTCGCCGGGTTCTTCTAAGTTTGTGTGGGCGCTCATTCTCTTTTGGTCGCATAGCTCCTTGATGGCATCTATCTCTGCAGGAGTGAACCTGGGGGTGAGCATCACAGCCTCATAATCGAAGTCTTCATCAAGTGAGAAGGGCTGAACTTCGTCTCCGATTATCTATCAAAGGAAACAAAGGAGGAAAATCATGTATAATCATCGTAAATGAAGATAAAGTTGAAAACATAAATTCCCTATTAATATTTAATTAAACTTTTTTTAGACTTCAGCTCTCTCAGCTGATTAAGCTGTTTTTAAGTAAAGGAACAAATTCAATTATTCAATCTGACCTAATTTAAGCCTCTTAATATGCCCCATTTATACCCTCCTGCATCTGAATGAATATCATTAACTAATTCCGCCCACGGCAAGAATCAGAAAGTCTCTCTTGCACACATTCATTACATTTTTACTGCCTGTAGCGTTAGGGTTACAGGCACATGGAAAAACTAAAGAGTTATATGCACATATACCTTAAGATTTTGGTCAACCTGGAAGACACTATCACCATTAACTAAAAAAAGACTTGAATAAATAAAACATAATTTTCAAAAAGAAAAATACTCTTTACTTAATATATATACTTACTTCTTTAGATAATACTTAGGCCAGTAACAGTAGGAATTAAAACACATGGTAGCACCTTCAGTGAGAAAATCCAGGCTCCTTTCTTCCTACCAAGGATGCTTAAAATATCACAGAATTTATCAGCAACTCAGAGTAGCCACAAAGAGGTGCAATAATTTTGTATCTATTTATTCCTAATCCGTGAATTTTAAAGACTTCCTAAAGGAAGGTAGATTTTAAAAAGCATATTTTCCAATAAACAAAAGACAATGCCTTAAATCTCATCTTATCACCCCTTAAAAGCCTCTCCAAAAGCAAATGGTGTGTGATACTATGAAATCATCCAGCACGTCTATGTAGCTCTATATTATGTATGGTGATGCAGAAAAAATTGAAAACTATGACTTATGCAAGAAGGAAAAAAAACGCCCTGAAGCTATAATCAGCTTTATATATTCTTGCATGGAAAATGATCTCGTTGAGTGGCTTTTGCAATGTTCTTGAAAATGGAGCATCTAGCTCAGAAACAGTGTGCTATTATCACAAGTGCCAAGAAACCCACCCCAAAACACAAAAAGTAGCTATCTCCTATCTGTTTAGCAAGCTGCACCCTCTGGTTGGGGGTGCAGCACACTAATAGCAAACACTCGGTCAGTCATCTCTCATCCTTTCTTAGTAAAACCAGCAAGAGAACAAATTTCAGAGACTTGTTCACTTCTTTATTAGAAAGTGTCTGGGTATTTTCTTAACAAAGGTAACGACGTGAGCTGCCACTGAATAAGTTCCCACAATATGCCAGCCTCAGCACTAGGGACCACATGGGAGAAATCTTCACAGAAGCAGTAATCTTCAAACAACCCATCCTGTGAGGCCCTGAAAAGTTAGGCAACTTGCCAAAGCTACACAATTAGTAAGGGAGAGAAGCAGGATTTGAATCCCAGGCAATATACTTCAGATACAGCTTTACCTGCTCAATAAAAAAACACCAGGAAAAAGAAAAACAACTTTTAAGTTTTCACTAATCCAGGCCATAGCTTTTTCACAGAAAGGACCTGTTCTGAATAAGCTAAAAAATCCCACAGTCTATCATAAAAAAATGCACTCAAGGATCCACATAATACCACGATGGTCTTTCAAGGAGCAACTGTACAGAGGAAGGCAATCAGTCTGCCGAGTGGCTGATCTGTCCATTTTGGTCACTTTCTGAGATTAAATTTATTGTTGGCACAATCAAAGTGAGTGGGATAATACGGCAAAGACCTGCTTAAATGAAGGAACACATACGCAGTGACACAACACACCATTTCCTGAATGTAAGCATCTGAGCCGTCTCCACTCCATCTAGCAGTAATGCTGAGGCTTGCAGGCCTGCTCCTGGCCGAAGATGAGCAGGAGCCGTCCCTGCCAGGGCATTCCATCTGATGGGGCTCTTGCTGCCCTCATACACCTGGTTGAAGGCCTGCCACCCACCCACATGCCCACCAAGCTTCAGGCTGCCCATAGCACTAGGACTCTGGACCTACCCTGAGGCCTCTAAAGCCTGCCTAGACCTTACTGGCTACTCTCACTAGATGCAGTCACTTTGCCTTCACCCACCTCCCTCTGAGACTGGAAAGTGGGTTCAAATTGGACAAATCCCTTTGCTGAGCTAAAATCCCAGTGAGACCATACCATCCCCCTCATACTACACAGACAACCTTCATGTTCCCATGTCCCTCCCTTCCATGTGTTCACCCCATAAACACTTTTGGAGTGTTTAACATGTATTAGATATGGGGGGGAGTTCCCAGTGTGGAACGTTGCTATTAGAACCCTGGCCTCACTCAGTGGGTTAAAGGTCAAGCTGTGGTGTATGTTGTAGATGTGGCTCAAATCCCTCCTCGCTTTGGCTGTGCTGTAAGTTGGCAGCTGTAGCTCCAATTGGACCCCTAGCCTGGGAACTTCCTATGACTTAGGAACAGCCCTAAAAACAAACAAACAAACAAACAAACAAATAAATAAGCAAAATTTTTAAAAACATTTTTGTTAAAGATACTAGGAACACTAGGATGAGAAAAAAAGCAAAATCTGTGTCCAGGAAGTTTTATAACATCAAGGAGAAGACGGAAGTAAATGAGTGATTTCAGTTTCACGCTCCATGCTCAATAGAGGGATGCAAAAAGGGTTACAGAAGCACAGAGGGGTAAGTGCTGAAGCTTAACTCACTCTCAAATGACAATTGCCACTTTCCAAAAAAATCCAACTCACCTCCCCAGTCATCACCCCACTCATAACCCACCTTGTTTCAGCAGCCCAGACGGAGTAAGGCTTGTATACTAAAACTCTAGACTCTCTGACAAGGGCTGACTCCCATGGCCGTTAGTCCTTCCTCCCAGATACTGCCCAGCCCATCATCTTCTTACCCCTCTCCCTTCCCCGAGGCCCCAGTGCACCTTTTGGCCATCATATCCAACATTTTGGAACTATAGACACAGAAATGCATCCTTAAGTGGGAAATTCTTATTTTCCTTTAATTTCGTTTTCATACACTTAAATTCTTCTCTATTATGGAGCAAGATTTCTTTCTTCAGTCATTTGGTATTAACCGAAACAGAAGCAAAGAGTGTTTAGCTAGTTAATAAACATTTGATGCCAACACAAGAATTATTCATTTATAATCCACTCAAAAATATAAAAACACACTTAAAATATAAATGTCTTTACTTAGAAGCTGAGTTATTAGTAGCAGTTATTATTGTTAGATTAAGTCCTTGGGCAGCGAGTTAAGTGCTGAAATATAAAAGCATGAAAATAAAAATAATAATTTTATATTTGCAATGCCAAAATTTGATACTCAAGACTTTATAAAACCATTTGGGGGTAGCACTGGCACTCTCTGTATATAAAATGGTCAGTACATCTCTGGGTCAAAATGTCAGAGGAACATTCTGCTGCAATTATTCAGGTATATTGCATTCTTTCCACAAATGTCTATTAAAATCTAGGCACTGTGCTATGTGCTGAGGGTACAAAGATGCAGAGGTATGTGAAATCACAGAGAAACTAGATAGACACATAAATAAAACAGTACAGTAAAATGTAGTAAGTACACATAGTACAGTTAGGAAGTAACGGCAACAGAGAAGATACACCTAATCCAGCCCAGGTTGGAAAGTATTGGGAATGAATCAGAGAAGGCTTCCTGGAAGAGGTACTAGCTGAGCAGAATCTTCAAGGGTAATATTAATTAACAAGGTTGGGGGAAAATGAGCTTTGCAGACAAAAGCAGGTCTCATGAGCAGGCCAAAGAAGTAAGACACAGAATTTCAGACATGTGGATCTGCAAGTCATTCAGTGTGGTCAGAGCAGAAAGTACCAGGTAGTGAGTAGCAAGAGACGAAGATGGTACCAGATCATGACAGGTCTTACATGCTATTTTTCCTAGAGATGATGAAAAGTCACCGAAGGATTTTTATTTATTTATTTATTTTTTGCCTTTTAGGGCCGCACCCATGGCATAGGGAAGTTACCAGGCCAGGGGTCAAATTGGAACTGCAGCTGCCGGCTTACCCCACAGCCAAAGCAACAAGGGATCCGAGCTGCATCTGCGACCTACGCCACAGCTCACAGCAATGCCAGATCCTTGACCCACTGAGCAAGGTCAGGGATCAAACCTGTATCCTCATGGATACTAGTCAGGTTCCTTTCTGCTGCATCACAGTGGGAACTCCTGAAGGATTTTTTTTTAAGCAGGTAAATCCTTGGTCATCTATGCTTTTCAAATGATTTCCTTCTTACACTCAAATGCTAACTGAGCACATATCATGAGACAAAAGCTGGGGCCACGGGTGTGCAGAGAACAAAAGGATACCCTGCCCTCTTGGAAGGCACGTCTAGCTAAGTCACTGTGAGGATTAAGAGAGGGTAGAACTGGAGTCAGAAGATGAGTCAGGAGCCTGCTGAAGCAGTCCACGCAAGAGGGAATGAGAACGGGGCACTGAGAGCAAGACATTTGAAAATATGAGAAAGTAAAACTGGCAGAACTTGATGGCTGATTTGGATATAGGATGGGAAGAACGGCCAGAATGCAGGAAGGAAGTGTGTAAAGATAAGCTCACAACATTAGCATGTTGATTTGAATGCACCTAAAGGCCTCCGGCTGGAATTTTCAACAGGCAATTGAACACAAAAACCTGAAACCCAGAAAAAGGTCTGAAGTTGGAGATACAGATTTGGAGACATAAGCATAAAAGGCAGCAACCTATAGATGAAAAATGGATCCAAGGATGCAAGTGGGAAGAGCCACGGGTTTAGCATGGTACCCCGAGGAACACCAGCTACTAAGGAAAACATGGAGGGAAAACCCTCAAAGAAGGCAGGGCGAGAACTCTCAGAAAAATAAAGAGTCAGGGAGGATCAGTGCTGAAAAACATAGTAGAGAGATCCATTAAAATAAAGACTGAAAAGTGTCCACTGGAGATCTGGCAATGAGATAAAAGTACTTGGTACCTTTATTCTGAATAAGTCCAGGCAGGTGACCAGACCAAGGATATTTTGAAGTGAACTGAATGAAGAATGAGGGGAAAGGAAGCAGAGCCAACTAGTGGAGTAGAGGCTAATGGTTTCTGAAATCTAGAAAAGGGGGGAAAAGAACAGACAATGGCCAAGACAGGTCCAAGGTAAAGGTAAGCCTGTTTTTTCTTTAATTTTGTTTCATTTCGTTAAGGATAGGAGAGACTTAAACATGTTTACCCTCTGAGGGGAATGAACCAATAGAGAAGAAAAGAGAGGATGACCCTAACATCTTATGATACCAGAAAGTCACTCCTGGAGACTAAGGAAAAAATGTTTTAAATTTATTCATTTATTCAATACTTACTGCATGTCTCCCATATGCAGAGCACTGAACTCAACACTAGTTTTGACTTTTTTTTTGCATTTTAATTAAGTAGTCTTATAGAGACACACATGAGTGAATTTAGAGTCTTCCAAGGGGCACATATGTAATTCAAAGTGAACCCTGATGTACACTGAGATTCAGAAGACATCGCAGTGATCTTCAAAATGACAGCTTTTAAGATATAGTAAAGCTGCAGCTCCATTTATGCATTTCAGCTGCTGGCTACTGCGGCACACTTTGGGAATTCTCTTCTTTCAAGTTAGGTTCATTTTAGGGTTCTAAGCAATAAGACTCCAAGGTTTTTCGATTGCAAACTGAACTTCTGATTTATTTCAAAGAGGAGAATTTGTGCAATGGAACACCAAATCCCCTGCAACTAAACAGAAAACAACTGAATTAAGTTATTAACTTGTTATTTTTGCCTAAGGAGCTAAGAGAAATATGTGGATTTCAGGTGTCTAATTTCAAATCTAATTGAAATCTTTCTGTAGCCTCTCAGGGAATAGAATTTGTACAGTGCTAGAAAACTGCTAGTTTCTTAAAATTGCTCATGTGACTTATTCTAAGAGGGACACTGTTACAGGGAGAATCATTTTCATTCATAGCACCGCACAGGCAAATTAAAGAAAACAGAACTAATGCTCAAGTCAATAACAGCATCATTTAGCTGTAGGCTAGCTTACACAGTAATATGGTAAATAAACTGACTTTACAGGTGAAAAATTTTAGAGTTCCATTTTGAACTGGAAAAACAGGAGATCTCCCATTAAAATACTACAAAAGATTCTTCTATGACCTCTTCTATAATTGGGGAAGTAGGAGAAGAACTCACAATTTTTCATCTTTCTTTTTTATACCTTCTGCACATGAACCATCCTGAATAATTTGACTGTCAAATCTGTCCCATTCCCCAAACACTCAGCATCTTTTATTGAAACCTAAGCTTCTTTTTTTTATTGTTTTTTTGTCTTTTCTAGGGCCACACCTGCGGCATATGGAGGTTCCCAGGCTAGGGGTCTAATCGGAGCTGTTTCTGCTGGCCCACACCAGAGCCACAGCAACGCCGCAGCCACAGCAACGCCAGATCCGACCCGAGTCTGCGACCTACACCACAGCTCATGGCAATGCCGGATCCTTAACCCACTGAGCGAGGCCAGGGATTGAACCTGTAACCTCATGGTTCCTAGTCGGATTCATTAACGACTGAGCCACGACGGGAACTCCAATTTTTCATCTTTTTAATGTGAATTCTATTCGTTGTGTAAAGCTGTTCAAAACTTCCAAAATTCATCAAAATAGAGTAAGACATGGATTTATTCACAAAGGGAAAGTGGAATGCTTGTGGGAAATATTTGACCGAGACAGGGAAATGCACACGTATAAAAGCAGTGATAAAATTAGGGGGGAAATTAAATTGGTTCAGTCTGTATTGGGAAGTTACGGATTCTTATCAGGCAATTAAGAGGAAGCCAGGATATTCAGGATACAGTTACATGTTTTGAGATTAAAGTCACAGAAAGCAACTGCAGAAAATAGCCCCTAAGTAGGTCCTTACAGGACAAATGTGCTGAAATTGGTGATTATGTTCTTTTACTTGTATTGGATGATTTGAAATAAGACTAATACTATTAAATCAAAGCAAAGTTGGTATGCCATTGTGATTCTAGACAGTTCCGAAAAGTTTCTCTAAACACATAGTGGTTATAAATAAAAATCCCAACCAAAATATTACTTCGGATATTAAGAAAACAGCAAAATTAATCATCTATGTCTCATGAGTTCACCAACACAAAAAAATTATTCATGTCACTTTGATTCCAACATTAAAAAACATTCACATTTTGTGGGAAGAAATTCATACTCCTTTTAAAGATACTATCATACGCAGGGTTTTAACGTGCATTTTACTGCCCATACGATAGATTCCAGAAAGCATTGTTTGTTTTAACCCAACAACTAGAATCATTTCTTAACAATTTCTATAGTAGCACTAGGTGCCCTTAACCACTGGCTGTTCCTATAATTTGTATAGCCACAAATGAAGTCAAGAACATAAACAAGCCTTAAAAAAAAAAAAAGATTCCTTTTAGAAATCATCTTGTAATCTTAGTTTCTTAATACTCAGAGAAAGCAATCTATAATTCAAAAAACACATTGAAGAGTGGCTGTCTCTACCAGTTTATCTGGTAACCAATTTGGGGGTTTAATACAAGCCTGTAAGCATCCCAGACAGACTTTTATGATATCAGTCAACAAAAGTTCTATGAGAAAGGGGCAATTTAAAATTGAAATGTGTGCACGTTACTCTGACTGAATGACCGCTTCTGTAACAGATTATTTTCAAGTGACGAGACTAGGACCTGAACAATTAATTATCAAGAAACACCCTAGAGGGTTTATTAGGAAGCAATAATAAAGAGGCTTTAACAACTTCTTGTGCCTTATTCTACCACAACCCCCCCCCCTTTTTTGGCTGTGCATGCAGAAATTACCGGGCCAGGGATCAAACCCACGACACAGCAGTGATCTGAGCCACTGCAGTGACAACACTGGATCCTTAACCTACTGAACCACATGGAAAATCCTTGATCTTCTTTTAATCTAGAGTGAAAAAGGTGATAAAGGTTGGGGTTCCTGCTGTGGCTCAACAGGCTAAGAACCGGCATAGTGCCCATGAAGATGCGGGTTTGATCCCAGCCTCTCTCAGTAGGTTAAGGATCTGGCATCGCCTCAAGCTACGGCATAGGTAGTAGGCGCAGCTCAGATCTGATTCGACCCCTAGCTAGCCTGGGAACTTCCACATGTCACAGGTGTGGCTGTAAAAGAAGACAAAGAAAGGTGATAAAGGTCACTACCCTGCACTGCCAGCAGCCTTGGCCGCTGCGTGTCTGTTAAGTAGATGTAGAGGGGCTGCAAATGATGGCAAAGGTGAATTTCAAGTTGTGTGTTTGGCAGAGCTAACATGTGACAGATTCCATTCTCCCCGGGCTTGTGAAACACAAGACTAGGTGACATTTCCCATCCTCCCTGGTAACATGATAGGAACACGTGACTAAGTGGTTGCCAGTGGATGAGAGCAGAAATGAAGAGCTCTGAGTCCTAAGCCTTGGGGGAACCTGCTGCCCCCATGCTCTCATCCCCTGCCCCTCCAGGGAGGACAGTGACTGGACCTGGAACATACACATGAGGACAATGTCCTGAGACACAGCAGAGATCCAGAGAGAAGGGTCCTGGGTATCAGTGACTCCAGGGAACAGAACACTTTTTAAAGTGATGCCCACTCACTTTAAAAAGTCTCTCTACAGACTGTCACGCGAGGGAAATAAATCTATCTCCTTTTAGCCACTGAATTATTGCTGGGATTCCCTACTAGAGCAGCCTGGCCCTACCTTAACTAATGCAAAATGTCTACAGGACCTTGAAAACAGTAACAAAAAGAAAAATGGCCAGCGTAGACCAAAGTAGATGAGAAGACCATGCATCCTTTCTATTGCGTAGCCCCCAGGGGCACTTGGCATATGTTATGACACAAAAATAGTTTCCATGTAAAAACACGATTACTCTCTGTGTGTTTAAAAGGGATTATACACATTAGAGAGAGATGGCAGTGAGAGGTACGACCCAATTAAGCAACCTGAATTCTAAATTTTCCCAAATCTGAGGAAAGTATAGAGGCACTTCTCTGAAAGGACAAATTACATAATCAAGGCGATTTCAAGAGGACTGAATTCCCTGTGGGGTACCTCTTCCCTTTGTTGGTCAGCTCCTTTTCCCGTAGGCCTTGGCTTCACTCCAGGGGCGAGAGGCTGGGCTGCGGAAGGAATATAGGAAGGAACACTCGTGCTCTCATCCTGCTCCACCTCTCCTGGAAGCAGCCCCAAATCTGTCAAGTACAAAATATTTCACTTGATCCCTTCACCAAGTCCACAATTGACTTAAATCATCCAAAAGCCTATGATAATCAAAAGAATGAAGCAAATATGCTCAAGCACCATAGGTCCATTTCGCAATGCCTGTCCTCGTTTGGGAACTTGACTCATGGGATTCCCCTTTCTGAAAAATAGAAGCCATTGGTGCATTTGTTTTTATCTTATTGTTGCGACATTAGAATCCATCCAAAAGGTCTGCAAGGAATGTTGTCTGGGGAATAACTTGATCATGCCTCTGACCCTCAACCCAATTTCTACCTCTATAGGAAAATAAGTCAAGAAGATGCTACTTTTGCTTCATTTTGCCATATCTTCCTGTGGCACGAGAGAAGAAAATGGAGTGCTGATTTCATCCTGTAACAATATGGCAATGTTTAAAAAAAATTTTTTTTTTAAATGATGCCAGAAGGAAGGAACTTTAACTTTCAGTTAAAGGAATTTTAACTTTCAGTATTCAGTTAAAGGAACCTTAACTTTCAGTATTCATTTCTCTGAAATGAATACTCTGTCGTACTCAAAATGCATGGCCTGCCTCTTAATACTTACAAAGAGCAACAATATGTTTCTGGCTTGTTTAGCACAATCACAAGAACTCAAAGCCAGTCTTGGTTTTCTGATCAATCCACTAGAAGTGGATGTGTTCCCTTATTTTTGCACGTGTGACAGAACATGGATGCAGCACAGACAACCCATGATATTCCACAACTTTCTCTGAAGACAGAAAAACAAACAGAAGCACAACAGGATTCCTCTTGGGTCTAAGTTTCCACCGGACCAGAAGGACTGCCGGAGCCAACCAATAACCTACGGCTGGTGCAGGATGCTGCTGCCTGCTACTCAATGATGATCCTAATTAAGACACTAATTAAGTTCTCAGTGGAAGTGATTAATTAACAACAGGCCTGCCTTGGCTGTTGCCAACGGCAGCATATACAGGGATATAACTGAGCAGGTACTGATATTCAAAAACTGAAATATATTTGAAATACGTCTCCCACCACCGCAGATAATCACCTTCACAAAAGACATGATTACAAAATTCTGAAGACTCTGGCAACAGAGAACACAGGCAGAAAGCCTAGAAGCTGAGCACGTGGGCAGGGGGATGGTGCAGAAGGCAGTTCTACTCTGATTAATTATTGAAATCAGAGAATATAATCTAATTAACTAGGAGAAATTAAAAAATAATAATAACCAGAATTTTATAGGCATTAATTCGGCTAACCCCCTCAACAACTCTATTATTTCCTGTTTTACAGGCAAGGCGCTGTAACACTGAGAGTTACCTCAGTCAAGATGCCAGACTGCAGTCTGTCTGCAGAGCCCGTATTTAGCCCATGATGTCACATTGTGAACTTCTTTTAAGTAAGCATCTCCATCACATACATTATTTAAATCTATCAGATTATACCTCCAAACTAAAGGCCAAGAAATGTCACCACAATATCACATCAGCATGATTATTTAGTATTAAGTTCATTTGCACATTTTATAACTGGAGAGGTCATATTTTTAAACTAAGGTTGGTGGAAAGACTGGCTTTCTGAGGCATCCTTTTTTTCTTTTCTTTTTTTTTTGGGGGGGGGCTCACCTGAGGCATATGGAGGTTCCCAGACTAGGGGCTGAATCAGAGCTACAGCTGCGAACTTATGCCAGAGCCTCAGCAACATGGGATCTGAGCCACGTCTTCGACCTACACAACAGCTCACGGCAATGCTGGATCTTTACCCCACTGAGCGAGGCCAGGGATCAAGCCAGCATTCTCATGGATACTAGTTGGATTCCTTTCCACTGAGCTGCTACGGGAACTCCTAAGGTATCCCTTGCTGAGTTCAAAGCAGTGAGCCACCTCGCTCACTGGTTAGGGGCCTGCCAGCAGAGGCAAGAAGAGAAGGGTTCAAGCCTCTCCATGTGAAAAACCACATCTACCAGACCCATTGGCTGTCAGTGCATACAAACATGGATTCAAATGTGCAATCGGAGTCAATTCTGCTTTCAAAGCCATTTAAAATCTGACAATACTGTGCACCAAAAAGGGTAAGTCCGAAATTTCTTTGCTGAAACTCCCTAATATGTAGGGTTTTCAACAAAAATGACTTCTTTCAAAAAATTCCACTGCCATGGGAACAATTCTTTCAAAACAATATGGCTCAGTATCCACCATATTTCACGTTCCTGTAAATTGTTTTTTCAGTGTAAAGGGAAAATGCACAAATGCATAGCTGTTGGAGCCTTACACAGCATCTTATTCATAGTAAATTCACAACACATACCTCCAGAAAGGAGATGAATTTCCTGGATCTCAACTTTTAAACTGAACAGTAAGTATGAAAAGTCTATAGGTCCCTAGGACATTGTGAATGATGTAAAATATGCATAGTCCTTACCCTCAAAGACTAAATTTTGTTCAGGGATAAGATCTGCACACAGATAATCAGAGAATAATCAACAAAAAAAGTTGAACTGCTTTAACTTTAAAGGACAGATTTATAAGAGTGAAACCAACATGGACAGGAATAGTCTGATAAAACTTAAGTTATAAACAAAGCTAGCTTATCTTTTGGCCATTTTACCCTCACTCATGGGTTACTTATATGTTCATTCTCTCAGGGGGGAAATGACTGTATTCACTGATTGTTGGGAAATGGAATTTCTGAAGTTCTCTGTAAAACTTTCCCAAACTGAAATCTGATCTTTAAGACACTTGATCTGATCTTATTGTTTCTAAAACAATTAACTACCTTCTTAACTACATTCTACCATCTTGATGGATGTGCTTTGTAAAATCCAGGCAACTCTCAGAAATGAATCCTGACGTTGGACGGCAAGCCTGGTTGAGAGCATTTCAGTCTGTTTCTCAACTACATGACAAGAATTTCCAATGTTTATAAATGAGGCGTTCACGCCATTTGTCTTTCTATATTTAGTTGATGACCAGCAAGTCAAAGGTTATAACTGTGTAATTTAATACATTAAGAAGTAAGCAACTTATTTGATGTCTGATAACCTGGACAACTATAAGATTTAGTCTGCCTGTCCTATTTATAAAATTAACCAGTCCATTCCTTCACTGCCATACAGAAATGGCCAAAACTTCCTGAAATGCTGGGGATTCCTTAAGACCAAGAAGCATATAGATAAGAAATGCACTCAGGCCACTTCACATAGCTTCCAACTACAATGGTTTGTGTCAGAAGTTTTTGTTCTTAAAAATTTCTGAAGATCCTAAAGAGCTTTTGTTAATAGGGTTATTTCTATCAATATTTACTATACTAGAAATTTAAATTGACAAATTTTCACATATTTGATTATGTCATTAAAAATAATACTATTATATATTAAAATAACTATTATTTAAAATCTACTTCCCAAAAACAAAATGGGAGAGAAACATTGTTTTACATTTTTTGAATCTTTTAAATGTTTGCCTTAAATAGAAGACATCTGGATTCTGTATTTGCTTCTGCATTCAATTTTTAGAATATGCTGTTTCTGTTGATGAAAATTTAGAAAATCTAGTCTCCCACAGATATGCACTTGGGAGGAGTATTTTAATATTATTTTTATATAATTATGGATATTCTTTGATACCACATTAGATCTTAACAAATGATAAAATTAAAAAAAATAGTTTCAGTGTACACTATGAAACCACTTCAGTGAGTTTTTCATACTCTTATGTTAAAACCCATTGGTCCATCCTGCATATTAAATGGATCTTTCTTCTGTGCATGATTTTACACATCATAAACTGGTTATTTGGAAAATGTCAGTTCACTGTGTTATGTGGATCTTCCAAATGTTGACATATTTCATTATGCAATATAAAAACCACATTAGTTGACATTACCAATTTTATCAGATAAGCTTTTAAATATTGGGAAGCTGTCAAGCTCACAGAACTTGATATAAGTTTTTCAAAAATCCAATTTTCACTTGATCAATTGTCAATTTTATCATTGGCAATGAACATTATCGGTTGTTTGAAGAGACAGGTTCGCTTCATTCATTTCTGAGAACTGTACTTTGTCAGTCCTTCTTTCAAGCCAAAATGTTGATCCACGAAAAAAAAAAACAACGAAAAACCTCATTTAGCATACCACTTAATTGCATAAGTGTTTTCCATAGAAAAGTGTTTTTCAACTTTCCCATGAAAAAATTTCACGCATACATGAAAAAAACTGCTGCATTTTTGTATGCAGCAAACATTAAAATGAGGTATGCTCAAGGATCCAGATTTAATGAAATTAATAATTTGTATCACTTCATCAAGGACATTTTCAATGGCAACTGGCATTTGATTTAACTACAAATTCATCACAGTGAAGATTACAATGACCACTAGTACAGTTTGGTACCTCTGCCTGATTCACTCTACGTTACTAGCATCTTTACCCAACACTGCTTTTGCAATACCAGGGCAAATGTCAACATATTTGACCTTCAGACCTTGGGGTTTCCCAAGGAGCTCCCAGACTACATCTAATATCAGTCCAACCTTCCCACCACAAGAACACTAGAAAAGCTGCATAAATTACAAAAACCAGCTATTTGGAGGCACTGGACAGCTACCAGGGAAGCCCAGGACTTGAGGGGGCCAAGATGCTAGAGAGAAGGAAAGTACTGAAAATGAATCTAAGAGTCTAAGCTGTTTTTCAACTTACAGTATTTACTGATTTGCAAGCAGATGCTGTCAAACTAAGAAGAAGAAACAGGCTGAGGCTGAGAAGCTTAGCCAAACTACCAATAAGATTCTTAGTGCTATGAAGATAAAAAATAGAGCTCAGGACCTCCGCAAAAAGAGGGGCTGTGATTCTCCTTGAAGGGCTATGTCCTAGGAGTAAGCAAGAAATAAAAGAACCCTCATAAAGCCTGAAACCCAGTCAACAGATCAGCTCAACTGGAGTAACTGGATCTATTACTACTCTAATTGCTAGCAAAGTGTTGAAGACAAGCTTCTCTAAAATAAGAATAAGATAACATCATCCAGAGCCTATGTGATAATTTTTATCATTAAAGTGTAGTTGATATACAGTGTTTCTTCAGTTTCTGCTGTACAGCAAAGTAACCCAATCACACGCAGTTCCCTGTGCTATATAGTAGGGCCCCATTGCCCAGCCATTCCAAATACAACTGTTTGCATCCAAAAACCCTGAACTGCCCTCCATCCCATTTCTCCCCCACCCCCAGCTCCCCTAGGAACCACAGTTCTGCTCTCCTTGGCCTTGATCTGTTTCTGTTTGTTAGATAGGATAATCTGTGCCATATTTTAGATTCCACAAGTGATATCATATGGTATTTGTCTTTTTTTCTGGCTTATTTCACTTAGTGTGAGACTCTCTAGTTCCACCCATGTTGCTGCAAATAGCATTATTCTGTCCTTTTTATGGATGAGTAGTATTCCACTGTATGTATGTACCACATCTTCTTAATCCATTCACCTGTCGATGGACATTTAGGTTGTTTCCATGTCTTCGCTACGGTAATAGTGCTGCTGCGATTAACATAGGGGTATATGTATCTTTTCCAATGAAAGTTTTGTCTGGATATATGCCCAGGAGTGGGATTGCTGGATCATATGGTAGTTCTATAGTTTTCTGAGGTACCTCCATACTGTTTTCCATAGTGGTTGTGCCAATCTATATTCCCTCCAGTGAAGGAGGGAACTCTTTCATCCACACCCTCCCCAGCATTTGTTATTTGTTGACTTGTTAATAATGCACATTCTGAGTGGTGTGAGGTGGTACCTCATTGTACTTTTGATTTGCATTTCTCTAACAATTAGTGATGTTGAGCATTTCTTCATGTGCCTGTTGGCCATCCATATGTCTTCTTTGGAGAACTATCTATTTAGGTCTTCTGCCCATTTTTCAATAGGGTTGTTTGTTTTATTGTTGTTGGGTTACATGTGTTGTTTGTATATTTTGGAGATCAGGCCCTTGTCTGTTGCATTATTTGCAAAGATTTTCTCCCATTCTGTGGGTTGTCTTTTTGTTTTTTTAATGGTTTCCTTTCCTGTGCAAAAGCTTTTGGGTTTAATTAGGTCCCATTGGTTTATTTGTACCTTTATTGTCATTATTCTAGGAGGTGGATCAAATAAGATGTTGCTGTGATTTATGTCAAAGTGTGTTCTGCTTATGTTTTCACCTAGGAGTTTTAGAATGTCTGGCCTTATATTTAGGTCTTTAATCCATTTCGAGTTTATTTTTGTACATGGTATTAGACAGTGTTCTACTTTCATTCTTTTACATGTAGCTTTCCAGTTTTCCCAGCACCATTTATTTGAAGAGGTTATCTTTCTTCCAGAGTATATTCTGTCCTCCTTTGTCATAGATTAGTTTCCCGTAGGTACTTGGGTTTATATCTGTACTTTCTATCCTGTTCCACTGTTCTATATTTCTGTTCCATCAATCTATATTTCTGCTTTTTGTGCCAGTATCATATTGTTTTGATAACTAGCTTTGTAGTACTGTCTTAGGTCAGGAAGCTTGATTCCTCCATTTTCATTTTCCTTTTTCAGTATCACTTTGGCTATTGTGGTTCTCTAGTGTTCCCATACAAATTTTAAAATACTCTCTTCTAGTTCTGTGAAGAATGTCCTTGGTAATTTGATAGGGATTGCAATGAATCTGTAGTTGCCTTGAGTAGTATATTCATTTTGACAATATTGGTTCTTCCAATCCGAGAGCATGGTATAGCCTTCCTTCTGTTTTTGTCATCTTTGATTTTTTTCATCAGTGTCTTATAGTTTTCAGAGTGCAGGTCTTTTGTCTCTTTAGATAGGTTTATTTCTAGGTATTTTATTCATTTTGATGTGATGGTAAGTGGGATGGTTTCTCTGATTTCTCTTTCTGCTCTTTTATTGTTAGTATACAGGTATGCAACTGATCTCTGTGTATTAATTTTGTAGGCTGCAACTTTGTCAAATTCATTGATGAATTCAAACAGTTTTCTGGTGTTGTCTTTAGGGCTTTCTAGGAACTGCAATCTATAAAAACAAATATTCCAGATCTTTTAAAAATTATATCTGAAATAGTGGTGGCTTTAACACCATATTTGATACAAATCAATAAAGGATTATTGAACTAGAATATAGACAGTAGAAAATATTCTGACTGAAGAAAGAAAGAAAATGAAAAAGGATGGCAAATGCATGAAAGAACATAAGAGACAGGCGGGACATGGGGAAAAGGTCTGAGCACAGGTAATATTTGAAGACATAACAGCTGAGAATTTCTCAACACTTACAAGACTCTATAAACCCCAAGCAGAATAAACACAAATGAAAAAAATGCCAAGGCACAGTGAAATTACTGAAAAAAAAAAAAACAAAGAGAAAATCATAAAGTAGTCAAATGAGGTAAAAAAACATATTATCTTCAAATGAATAGCAATCAGATTGACATTTGGTCTTTCAACAGTTTTCAACACAGGAAAAAGTAAAACTATAAAAGAATAGAATAATGTCTTTAAAATACTAAAAGAGGAGTTCCCGCTGTGGCACAATGGGATCAGAGGCATCTTGGGACCCCCTAGGACACAGGTTCCATCCCTGGCCTGGTATAGTGGGTTAAGAATCTGGTGCTGCCACAGCTGTGTCTTAGGTCTCAACTGAGGCTCATATCCGATCGCTGGCTCCAGAACTCCATATGCCACAGGGCAGCCAAAGATGAAAAAATAAAAATTAAAGTTAAAAATTAAAATTAAAAACAAATAAAATGCTGAAAATAATTACAAACCTAGAATTCTCTACCCAGCAAAGATAGAGGTCAATTAAATAAAAATATGATAAAACTTGATTAATCCAAAATAGGCCAAAAAAACGAGAGAAGAAAAGAACATATAACTGGCAGGAGAGTAGGAAACAAAAAGTAAGAGATTTAAACCCAAACAGATCAGCAACTACATTAAATGTAAATGAACTAAGGGAGTTCCCATGGTGGCTCAGTGGTAACAAACGAACCCAACTAGGATCCATGAGGATGCAGGTTCGATCTGGCCTCACTCATTGGGTTAAGGATCTGGAGTTGCCTTAAGCTATGGTGCAAGTGGCAGACGTGGCTCAGATCCTGCAACGCTGTGTAGGCTGGAAGCTGTAGCTCCGATTGGACCCCTAGCCTGGGAACCTCTGTATTCCGCAGGTTTGGCCCTAAAAAGCAAAACAAACAAACAAATAAATAAATAAATATTAAAAATCATTACAATTCTCACTTGAAAATAAAAAAAATATATACAAGCTTTATTAACTAATAGAGCTGAATTTGAAAATGGCGCTTCTCCTGCATTACCAGTTAGGCCTCTCATTTATCAAGCTTTCTTCCAAGTATAGACTTTGGACTACCCCACCTGAGAAGGAGTCCACACTGCTGGCTCGAATCCAGCCATGTATAAGGGGAATTGCTTCACATCCCCAGAGCCCTTAGAGTTGGGGCTTAGAGAGTGATACCTCCAGACATCTGTCTAGAGATGGTTCTCAGGTTCAAAGGCACAACAGAATCACCTGGGTTGCTTTAAAAACTGCCTATGCCCAAGACACACACCAGACCACTGGAAAAGGAATTCCAAAAGTAGGATCCAGGTATCACCTTTTTTTTTAAGCTCCTCAAGTGTTGCCAGTGTATCTCTTGAGTTGAAAACCCCTGTGTAAGGCAGGCCGAGGCCCCATCTAAAGTGTTTCTACTACAAGAAGGGTGGCACAGGGACAGAAAAGAGGACATCCACCTTCCAAAAAGCATGAGCCCAAAAGAAGAAACAGAAGAGCTCATCCAAACACATACATTTTTTTTAACCCAATCTCTCCTATTAAATGGTCCCTTCTTTTTCCCTTGGGGAGAAATAGAGGAACGACTGAAAGGGCAGAATTATCTTTCCAATTCTGTTTTCTTCTCAGGAAGGGAGTGGAAGCCTTTGTGATTAACATGGCTTTCAAGCTGGAATTTCATAGATGGTTAAGTTTGCACATTAAAAAATAAATTGGAGTAAGAAAGACAAAGGAACATTTTGGAGCAAGGATTTTCCCCTCTCATTGTTTTTAGTTATTTTCTAAGTAATAAAAGAATGATTTTTAATAGTCCTAGGTGTAAAACAAATGAAATGCCTAAGCTCAAAATTGAGTGAATATGCCATCTTCTCCTAGCTCAGGACCTTTGCACATGCTGTTCCTTATGCTATTCCTTATTCTTCTACTTACTCCTCAGCCTCACTCCACTCCCTCACCTAGTTAATAGTTACTCATCCTTTGGATCTCAGGCTCTCAGAGCTTTCTCAGATCCACAGACAAATTAAATTCCCCTGCTATATGCTCTCGTGAGATCAAGAACAATTTGTGATTATCTGGTTAATGTTGATTTTTCCAATAAACTATGAATTTCCATGAGGACAGGAACCAGATCTTTTTTATTCTTTATTATACTACAGGATCCAGTCACAGCTGTGAAATACCTGTTGCATAAGAGCCCAAGTCATTCATAGGCTACATAAAGCTGCTTAAAGTTACAGATAAGGAAAGAATTTTATTTAAAAGAAAGACTGATGCCTTTGTTAGAATTGGGAGTACTGGAGAACTTAAAAATGAAAATCAAATAAGGTTGCCAACATTTGAGCAGTAATCAGTTGCCCATTTTCATCCAACACAATTAACCACAGCTTAAGTACACCCAATGGTCAAGAAACTTGTATAAGACAATATAATTCTCAAAACTAGACCTCAAAAAAGTCTATTCAACCCATTGCACTCATCCAGAGAACAGGCTGGGCCGGGGTGGTGGAGGATGGAGTGGAGGGGTAGTGAAGAAGAGGACCAGAAGATTCTTCCTACCTAATGTCTGAAGCATAATCAACCTATTCCAAAAAATAATAATAATAATCTTTCTGGATAACAGCCTAGATCATGGCAGTAACTAACCAATAAGTTAACTATCTTATCTCAAGTTCAAAGGAGGAAAAAAATTGTAAATCTGATGCCAGATAAACAGAGAGCACCAAATTTTGTGGCCAAGTTTCACTCAGACAACTGCCCAATCGCACTGCACTGAGTGGGAAGCACAGAAAAACTGTCTCTACCTAGGCTGCCAAAACAGTACTCCAAATACCGGGACAGAATCAAGTGTCTGAATCTTGGAAGATATTTATGAAAATGAAAAAGGTGAACGAATGAAATCAGTGGTAGAAAACAATACGCAACTCAACTTCCTTGTTGCCCCAGGCAAATTTGTTGCTTAAACAATAACAAAGACTCTAATCAGTAAATAGCTCAGCTGCCAAAATAATACAAGCAACTTGCCTATTTAAAATGTCACATTTCCCATCTGATATAAATATTTGCCTTCTGCTCAAATTCCTGAAGTGTAATACAAATTAGACCCAAACTAAAATTCACCTTGGCACAGCTATCTTTTTTTTTCTTTCAAATGATTCAGATTGTGCATTACAGAAATTGTGAACCTTGGTGGTCTTTTTGGTAATTGAAATAAGATCATTGAAACCTGGACTGCTTTTCAGCCTGGGCTTTTCACATTATTTTACACATGGGAAGGTCTTGACTAGCTCATTCAAGTCCTCTGGGACTTGGTTCAGCCTCAGTAACCTTTCACACATAAACAAGATTGCCTGTTATCTGATTTCTGGAAAATCATACTAGTGAGATTTTTATGCAATTTTTTAAACAACAGGAATAGGTTCGGTAATTTTTAAAAAGAACTTTAAAAGTGTTTAAAGAAAACGTGAAAATAATGAAAAAGGTAAAGAAGACTAATTTAAAAGATTGATATGGCCAAAACCAGATTTGCTGGCCGTGTAGGATTACGTCAGGATACAGACCTTCTCATTACTGGCAGGAAACAAGAAATTTAAACCATAAAAATTCCCAATCCATGCACATTTGTGCCCTCTTATGAAATTAATTTTACACTACAAATGTACTACATGCAGACTAGAATCCTGTGTCTCCGAGTATCATCCACAGACGAACTACACCTCAGAATCCCCTGGGATAGTGGTTAAAAAGGCAAGGTCGCCAGATGCCCAAAAGACCTTCTGAATTAGACTCTTGGGAGCAGGACCTAGGATTCTGCTCCCTCTCCCCAAATCACTCAAAATCCAGAAACAGTGTGCTGGCTCTAAAAACTTGGCTTCTCAAGTCTTTAGCTATCCCTTCTAATCCAATCAGAGTCCCTAAACTGCTCCTGTAAAGAAATTCAGAGCTGCCTAAGGCATTCAGTTTAAGAGAACGTCTCCCGGTCTGAGATTCCCTTAGATCTCTGATCTCACTTGAACCAAGTAAGGAAGGAAAAAAGAAAAAAAATCTACAAAGTCTACTATTTAATAGAGCAATTGAGAAACAATCACTTCGATGGAGTAGTATGATATTCGGAAGCAGAAGAAAAATGTTAATGGCTTCCAATTACCAAAGCGTCTCAAATTCAGATGACCAGAGAAGCCAAAGCAGAAGCTTATACAACGGAGTTATAGACAGTGGCCATGCCCACACCAACTACACTCTGCATTTTAACGCCTGTGTGATTATAAAGAAACTACTGCCCCCAACAGTAATGACCATAATCCCTGCTTATGGCCACCTAATGACTATAAACAACAACAACCAAGCCCCATGAAACTGCCCCTTTCCTAACATTTAACATTAATGTTGAGATATTCTTGCATATTAAATTAGGAATGAGAGTTTTCAAAACAATTAACTCTAATTTTGAACAGATTTCAGAGCACTTTTGAGCAACAAAGGATACCTATGCTTACACAGATATATTAACCAGGAAAAGAAAAAGGCCCCATCTGCATAAACATCAGTAGACTAGCAGTAAATCTCTCTCAGCCAATTCCATGTGGGAAAATGCCCCAGAAGAATCATTTACAATGTATCTTTAAGTGTTTGGTTTACAGATGAATAAATATTTATAAAAGCAAAGATTTGATTTTACATTCTGTATATTTTATGAGCAATTCTGATCATTTTTTATGATTTTTATGATCAACTGATATTTTATGTAGCCTCAAAAACAATCTCAATCTACAACATGGTGCTTCCAAGAAATAAGGGTTTGACTTAAATGGCTCTACTTGAGACAATTATCCAAAAATCAATCATATGGTAAATGGGGGTTGGGGGGTAGAACCCTTTATTTCATTTAAGACCAAAGACTTCACAGCTTACAACAAGCTTTGTTTGACCTTTTGGCTGAAATCTTTGTTATCAAAAGAGAGATTGCGGGACCCTAGTTTTCCCCATTCCAGGGAAGGCAGAGGTAAGGACTGCCAGGGGAAAAAAAAAAAAACAACGCTGTCTAAAGTCTTATTTGAAGTTTCTATAAAGAGGTCAAGCAGTGTAGAAAGGAAATGGAAACCATACCCTTGCTCATTTGGGGCTTAATCTCTTCATCCATGTCCAAATCTTCTAACTCTAGGAAATTATCTACCTAGAAAAGAATTAACATCATATTTATGCATTTTGGACCCAGAGAAAAAAATACTATTAAGAATCGATGAATCCACTTTCACAATACTCAAGTGAGCAACTGAATCCACACTTCTCATTAACTTTTGAGTCCCAGCTAGAGATCTTTGTGTTCGCTGTGCTTTCCCAGAAACATGTGAAAGAAGCAGTAAATGTGGAAGCTGGCCTGGATTTTGTAGGCACAGTAGTAAGATCTCTATACTGAAAGGGGAAAAAACAGTCCAGGGAGTTTTTGCAAAGGGACATTGTTCCTGATTCTATCACAGGGTATATACCACCAAGACAGTCTAAAACAGTGTCTCTGTTTTTTATTGCTTTTGCTTCTCAAGCAAATGATAGTGGTGGGTCTGGCTATTATCCTAACAGTGTGCTCTAAACTCCAAAGAAAGAGAAGAAACTAAAGAAAGCAGGAGAGAAGCTTCATTCAAAACAGAAACATCCTGCCCCAGGTAAATCACGAGAGAGGTGAGCAAGGCAAAAAATCAAGTGTTCTCTCTCTTGAGCAAATAAAACTGAAAATTACTTCAAAGGTAAAAAGCAGAGCAAATGACCTTTACAGACACAACAGCTGCATTTCAATGAGCAACTATTCCACGTGGAATATGGCTTTCACCACAGGCTGACAATGAGACATTTTAGATTAACAAAATGGTAACATTTCAGACATGAACTAATTCATCTCAGGTGAATATCAAAGAGTTTAAATAAGAAAATTAATTCACCACTGGTATGAAGGATAGCTAGTAAAGGAATAATGTCAAAATAAATGCCTTTTATGTTATGACCTAAAACATGCACATAACAAAATACAATAAAATTATACATTTAGATCTCATCACTGGAGTTCAAAACACAGCCTAAGTCTTTCTTCCCCACTCTCTACTTGCCAGACCATGGCTCTTAGACAGGGATTTAAAATGGCAGCATCCATTGCTTATAAGTACATAACTACAGTTATGTTTTAACATGCAAGTGACAGCAAAAATTTATCTTCCATATGATGGTTTCAGTACTAAAACTTGAGAATCTGTGATATTATCGTTTCTCCTAATGGTGTATATTCAGGGAGGGGGATGAGGGTCATCTTTCTCTGTTGAAACACCCATCCCATTTATTAAGCTTTCTGGAAAAACAGATCCAGTACACAGCTAATCAAGGATAGTTTAAGACACCTGAATACCAATTAAAAAAAAAACTGTAAGGATAAATCTGATGAATTCTTCAGTGTTGCATGAGAGACAGCAAATGAGTCCAGGGAGGTTTTTTCATTTTTATGTTTTTTGGGGTTTTGGCCATGGAAGAAAATTGAATTATGTCTTACCTTCACCTTCCCTGCCCGATTCAGATCACCTTGAAAGAAAATGCCAACTTTTTGGCCTTCATCCATCACTATCTGAAAACAAAACAAAACAAAAAAAAAGAGCAAAAACAGTGAGGACATATTGATGGGAAAATGAAACAACTGAAAATAAAGGAGCTGATCTTGTAGCTCTTCGGGTGATAAAACTCCCCTTCTTGTGTTTGTTAATTAGCTATGCACGATTGACCAGATTCACTAAATCACAGCAGTGATCAGGGAATAGTTTTCAGGAGGTTTGACTTGTACTTCTGTCCTCCAGATTTATCCACAGTGTAAATTAGAATAAATTACTTAACCTCAGTTTTCTCATGTGTAAAATAGGAACACTCCCACCTCATTACCCCAACTCCCATCCCACCCCAATGAACCTCTAAAGGACAAATCAAAGAACACTAACACAAGATTTTCAAGTTATTAGGAAAAAATACCAAGGAATAATTCTTTGCCTTTATATTCTGGTTAAAGACTCAATAAAGGTTCCCACTATGGTGCAGTGGGTTAAGGACTCAGCATTGCTGCAGCTGTGGTGCAGGTCACAGCTGTGGCTTGGACTCAGTCCCTGGTGCGGGAACTTTTACATGCCACAGATGCAGCCAAAAGAGAAAAAGAAAAAAGACTCAATAGAAAATGTAATTCCTGGAGCTCCTGTCATGGCTCAGCGGTTAAGGAATCTGACTAGCATCCATGAGGATGCAGGTTCGATCCCTGGCCTTGCTCCGTGGGTTAAGGATCTGGCATTGCTCTGAGCTGTGATGGAAGTCGAAGACATGGCTCGGATCCTGCGTTGCTGTGGCCATGGTATAGGCTGGCAGCTACAGCTCCAATTTGACCCCTAGCCTGGGAACTTCCATATGCCGCCGGTGCAGCCCTAAAAAGCAAAAAAAAAAAAAAAAAAAAAACCCAAGAAGGAAAGAAAGAGAAAATGTAATTCCAACTGCCAATGATTGCCAGTAGAGAGTGAATCTTCTAGGAGAAAAAGTTTTTATCCCATAATCATCTCACTGGAAACAAGTTATGGAATTAAAGAATAATAGCTCTGCATTGTGCGCAAACACATTTCTAACAGGGAGATATTTTTTCCCCCTTGCATAAAATCGCAATCTCATATACAGTTCTATCCACAATATCACAAGGAAAACATGATGATATAGAAAATAGAAATTCAAATGGCTTAAAAAAATAGAATAGCTTCCACTAGGGTTCCTTGATAGTTAAAAACCAGAACTAAAGAGAATACAAATATAGTCAGTGAAGTCTTAAAGATTAGGGAGAGAGCATCTAACATTTACTTACTGACCAAAGCTTGGAAAAATAATATATTCTGCTTTAAAACTGAAAGACATGAATCCAGGACAGGTAAAAGAAACTCCCATTTACACAGAGAATTATAAAAAGGAACAGAGAACGTGCTAAAATATAGACATAATTTTTCAAGAAAAATCTGTAGATGGCAATGTCTTATGAAGCTTTTAACAGAAATTGGGGATGACCATGATAAATGCTGGCTGCTGAAATCATGAAATGATTTTCAATAAAGTATCCCAAGGGCACTCCTTCTAGAATTAGAAGTCTGAGTTACTGATCCAACAACTGTCTAATGTTTATATTCTTTTACTTTTTCTTTTTTGTCTTTTGTCCTATTTAGGGCTGCACCTGTGGCATATGGAGGTTCCCAGGCTTGGGGTCTAACAGGAGCTGTAGCTGCCGGCCTTCGGGCCTTCACCACAGCCACAGCAATGCAGGATCCGAGCCGCGTCTGCAACCTACACCACAGCTCACAGCAACGCCAGATCCCTAACCCACTGAGCAAGGCCAGGGATCGAACCCGCAACCTCATGGTTCCTAGTCGGATTCGTTAACCACTGAGCCACAACGGGAACTCCAACAATCTCTTTTTTTAAAATCCATAATAAATGCTTTTTTTTTCTCTGACTTCTTCTGTAAATGTGCTACAGGATTACCTGTTCCTCTTCTGAACACTGTGATGAAGTACGAAGAAAGGTAGCTTTATTTCTAAGACGAAGATCTTCTGGTTCATTCTGATGAGTAGGTTTTATTGAAGTAAATGTGTTTTCTGAAGATGTGGTTCCAAAGTCTCCTCTTTTGGTCACATTATCTTAAATAATAAATTACACAATATTAGAGAACACCTACCACATCTAGTCTACTTTACTTTGTGTTTACTAAGAGTCTTTCTTCCAAACCAAAAAAAAAAAAAAAAAACACTTCTCAAAGAAATCTACAAACTGAGGCTTTTAACTTACAAAGTCATTTTTAATGCATAGAAAAATAACACTGTTTCACTTATTATTCAACAAATATACGTTCTCAGTCATTGTTAAAAGCTCAATAAAGTATACTACTTGCAAGACTCTTAGACATTACCTATCTCATTTTTTTCTAAATTTGAGAGCTTTTTTTCTTTATAAGAAAGCAATATGATCCATCCACAGTATGAATGATTTTTACAAGTTTATGAGAGAAAAATTTAAATTACAATATCACTCATAATCCTACAAGATAAAAAAAAACTGCAACAAAAACTTTTCAGTGGCTATTTTTCTCATCTTTTAACTATGTATCCATAAACTTATAAAAGTCAAGTGGAAGTATACTCTATATACCATATTATACGTCAACTTGAGAGCAATATTTCTTTTCCATATTATTGCTCATTCTTCTGTGTAATTTTAATGATTATAGAGAAGTCCATTGTATATATTTAACATGGTTTATTTAACCAATTCCCATTCTCAACTATTTAAAACTACTAACAATCAATACCTCTGTACTAAATCTTTGCACATTCATGATTATGTCTTTAGGATAAGGAGAATCTAAGATTCATCCTAAATTAAGATAAAATTATGATAACATGATACCATTAACAGAAATGTAGGGTATAGATTCAGATGAGAGAGAATGAATTAAACTTTCTCCAAATTACATTTGAGTACCTATGAGGGAAACGTCCCAGAGACAGCTGTAAATGTTGGCTAATATGTGGGAGAGAGGTTACAGCTATCGGTAAAGAGCTGGTAGTTGATTACCCTGGGGTAATGATTTAAGCCATAAAATTATTTTTAATATTAGCGGTAATATTAAAACAGATAATAAGGGTTAACATTCATTTGTCAGTCTTTTACAATCATCTTTTAAATCTCGTTTAAGCCTCACAACAGCCATAGAGGTAGGTATTATCAATATCCCCATTTTACAGATGAGGAAACCAAGGCCTACAGAGAGATTAAGTAATTTGTTCAAAGTTATGCAGCTGGTAAGTAGCAGAATGGGGATTTGAACTCAGTCCTTCCTAACCACTGTGCTCTGCATTTGAGAATAATACAGCAAATGAAGGGAAAAGGCCATAGAGAATAGAAGAATAAAGCAGAAGCAAGAAATTTTTAAATCCCAGAAAGGAGATGAAGAAGAAAAATTTATAATAGTACAAAAGCCAAGGGTATATGGCACATACTAAAAATAGAATTTGTTTGCTGCATATGACAATAGCAAATATAGGAACCTTTGTCAGGATCACTGGAAGAGTGATGAAAGGATTCAAAAGAGGCCAAGTGGCAGAAATCAGGCTATTGTCAGGTGGGGGCCCCCGATTCCATTCTGTTATAATACTCCACCACAAAAAGAACCCAGAGACACAAGTTTGTTTTGTCCATGAGCAACTTAGGCAAGTAGCTGACTGAAGGGGTTACAAGACAGCCTAACCCAGCAAAGTGACCATGTTTGCTTCTCTTGAGCTATTGGTTGAATGGCATCAAAATCAGTGCGATTCTTGATGTTCTAATGATCTCAGCCTGGCATAAGGCAGCCAGAATCCTTTGTTTGCTTCTGAACACCCCATCATTGGCAGAATTAAGACTTGTAGAGATACCCGCAGAACATTAACATAGAAATACTGCTGGGGAGCAGAGACAAGGTAAATCACTGTGTGATACAATATTAGCGCAAAAAGCCAGAGAAGGAAAACACAAATACTGAAAGCACCACTTTTTCTTTAAAAGGGTTTTATTAGTAAACAATACCAGTCAGGCCAACTCTCTACTGCCTCCTGCACCAGCACCCATGTTCCTAACTAGCTACCGCTAGGAGAGGTGACCCCTACCATGTGCCTCAGCAAATCCCTAGGAACTTTGATAAGAAGCACTAGACTTGGCTGCTGGGGGTGGAGGGGCTGAAGGTCTAAGTAAGGTCTAAGTAAGTTCCCTAGGAACTTTGATAAGAAGCACTAGACTTGGCTGCTGGGGGTGGAGGGGCTGAAGGTCTAAGTAAGGTGGTAGGAGGGTGGTAAGAACACTGCTGGAGATTGTGACCTAATTTGGAAATATGGCCATTGCCAGTGTAATCAGTGAAAATAAGGTCATTAGGGAAGGTCTGAATCTGGTGTGAGTTGGGGTCCTTATAAGAAGGGAAAATTTCAACACAAATAGAGGGAAGATGATGTTAAAAGACATTGGAAGAAGATCTACAAGCAAAGGAGAGAGACCTTGAAAAGACCCTTCCCTCTCAGTCCTGAGAGGGAATCAACTGTGCTGACACCTTAATTTTGGAATTCCAGCCTCCAGCACTGTGAGACGAATATATGTCACATGGTTAACTCACCTAGTTATGAGCCACCTACTTCATTATTACAGTTCTGGCAGACTTATTAGTTTGTAGGCAGCACCTATGTAATAGAATATATGCATATCTAGGACTCAACCATTTCTCGTCTTGGTATATTCATAACGGAAATGTGTATATGTGTGTTTACCAAAAGAGACGTCTAAGGATGTTTACAGCACTGGTATTTGTAAGAGCCCCAAACCAGAAACAACCCAACTGCTTGTCAACAGTAGAATGAAGAAATAAATTATGGTACATTTTTAAAAAAGAAGAAGACGGAGTTCCCGTTGTGGC
>PVHT021183666.1:13290415-13375420 GCA_004024745.2 Catagonus wagneri
TTGCTCAGTGGGTTAACGATCCGGCGTTGCCGTGAGCTGTGGTGTAGGTTGCAGACGCGGCTCGGATCCTGCGTTGCTGTGGCTGCGGCGCAGGCCAGTGGCCACAGCTCCGATTAGACCCCTAGCCTGGGAACCTCCACATGCCGCGGGTGCGGCCATAAACCCGCGGCCATAAAATGACAAAAGGCAAAAAAAAAATTAAAAAAAATAAAAATAAAAAAGAAGAAGAAGAAGAATACTGCAGAAGTAACCAGCACTGTGAAAGACCAGAGAAGTGAGGATGAAATGGTCTTAGGGCTTATCCTCCCTGACTTCTTCCTCTTTTACAGCCACAAAGATGTCCTAAATCATCAGTCCTAGGGCAAAGATGTCCTAAATCATCAGTCCTAGGACAAAGATGTCCTAAATCATCAGTCCTAGGGCAAAGATGAGCAATGGTAGCAGGATGGTGCAGGACAGGACTGGGAGCGCTTGGAAACAGAAGGAATGAAAGGGTTCCTCAAACTTCATCAAATTTAGAGGCAAGAAGATTTCCAGTGGCTACCTGTCCTTCTTCAGTGCCCTGTTTTGATAAGAGGTGGCATAGTTTCAGTTCTCCCTGTTTATCCTTTAAGTCTAGCACAACCTAAATCTAGTATATCCTGAGAAAATACTGTGTACCCAGCACAACGCTACTATAATAATCCAGCGACTTAAATACTTGAAAAGCACAGTGATGTCTGGGAAGAACAGATGCTCCTAAGGACGAGTTCTGTTTGTTCTCACAATCATTCAGTGGACTCCTCTGCCATTTCCAATAAAACGCCAGGTTATCTGACATAACCAGAAGAAACCCCTTCAAAACAAAGAGCAAAATATAATGAAGTCCCAGCTTCCGATGCTGATGTGGAACTAATGTTGAGGTCTCAGGTCTAACACAATTTCCTGTTCACTCTTAAAACCTCTCTCTTTCATAAATATAAAGAGTTCCCTTTTAAAATGCCAAAAGATTCAGAAAAGAACTTGTTCTCTCACCGAACCGACAGTTTGAGCCTTTTTCCTAAACCTTGAAAGCAGTTTCACAGGAATGTGTACTGTATCACTCCGGAGACCCTGAAGTGCTTCTCACACAGGCTTTTATCACTTTTTTTAAAAAAAAGCAAATAATAAATCTCTTGGCAGAATGAGATAGGAAAAAAAGTACTCTTTTTCAATATGATAATGTCAAAATGGCAGATGCTGGCACAGCCCAGGATCCGAAGTGGCCTAAAGGCTGATTAGAGAGCCAGATGCTGCTTCCCAGAGTTATCCTGGTGGCAGTCCAAACACGCCACCCAAGTGTTCCTCTCATCTTCTTCTGCTTCTGTTTTTCATCACAGTCCTTTTCCACCCTTTCATCTTATCCCTAACGTTTCTTGCTTTGAAATAAGTGTCAGACAGAGTACACTTTAGAAATCTAACAGCAATATTTCAGAGAACAAGTAGGTTACCGAGACCTGAAAGAGCGTTTCTTTGGGCATTTCTGAGTCAAAACTTCAATACACATGAAACAAAGGTTTGTGGGGTTTTTTTTCCTGAAGTTTTCATTATTCTGAAGCAGTGGAATTTCAATTTTCTTTTGATACCAAACAGACAAGCTTCCAACAGACCTCCCTTCCAAGGCCACCAACTTTATCTACAATATCTAATTTCAGGCCAAAGAAAAAGGTTACTCTCCTTGAAAAGGTTGAAACTACTGTTGCCTTGATAAATTAAACGACAATCATAAATTGACTGTATATCTTCCAAATGAGAACGCTCAGTTTCAGAGAACTTGATTTTGAAAGAAACGTTTCAAGCATTCAAATTCATCCGTTCGAAGGCCAGACTGGGGTCCATAAGCATCACCATGCTTACGGGAAAGTTTCCACAGATCAGCACAACTAACACATCAGCATTCACAACCAAATCCTGTCAGCAACCCCCGAGTGTCTGTTCTTCTGCACCATGGTCAATAGCAATATAAATCAAGAGCGCATTCTCAGTCATGAAGAGATATTGAATATGTAGCTAGAAGGAAGGAAAAATTCATGGGGGGAAATTCTGTGAAACACTGGGCACTTGCAAAAGCTTCTGCCGAGAGCATAGGGGATAAGCAATCATGCTTATAACAAGGTTGGGTACTTTGCAAGTCAGGGGGGTGATTTTCACATCATACTCCTAGCCTAGAGCAACATTTCTCTGGACAGTATTTGGTCTTGATTTGCCCATACAACTTCACTCCACTGCTTCTTGATCACATGCCTCTTGATATCTGGCCTCTCCTGGAGTGACAGTCATTAGGATTAAATAAGCAATTTAAAAACCAATCAATCATAAATCAGAATAAATCCAAAGAAGCTCAATTCAGCAGACAAATGTTTTATCTAAATTCCCTTTGCAGTGCTCTGAATTCCAACTGTTTTATGTTCTTCATTTGAAAGGGCACTGGGAGGAGAGGATTACCTCGGCCTGGCCAGTTAGGAATAATTGTGCTTTCCCCGAGGCTGGGTGATAATTGACTCATTATTCACAGTCATAGCTCTCAAGCCGCCAGTACACAAATGCACAACCCTGGCTCCGGAGGGGGGGGGGAGTGTCAAAAGTCCAACATGAGGGACAGAATAGCAGTAAGCTGAAATTCTTATGTCCAGTGTCAGGTACTTACTGAGAGAAAAAAATGTGAAGAGAATGTAAAGTTGCTGAAAGTCTATTTTCAAGAAGAAAAGCTGAGTGGTAGTTGAGTACTGCAACGCATTCAACCCCAAAGTTACATTCTGGGCATCGATGCATCAATTAGGCACAAGGTAACCCCAAAGCGTCCGACCTGGTCCCTGCCCTTACAGAGCTTACAACTGAGAAGTAAAGCCAGGAATGCAAACCACCCGAACAGACATCAGTGGAGGCAGAAGATAGAAGGGAGTGCGAGTAAGAGAGAAGGGGTGAATCACAATTGGTTTGGGAGAATCACAAAAGGCTTCAGATAGGAAAGGAGAGTTTGAGCTGGGCTTGGAAAGGTGGCTATGATTTCAACAGTGAACCCTGTGAGGAGTACCCCACAAAGGTACCCCCGCGACAGAACGCATAGGGGCTGAGGAAGAACCATGCTATCTTGCAGGAAGATGGGAACACATATTTAGTGATGCATGTAAGGGCTGATGTTTGCAGGGGACCCGACAAAACTCTGCGCAATACCAAGGCCCGTGGGAGTCGTAGTAATTAGAGCTGTGCTCTAAGAAGCTGAAAAGGGATGGAATGTGGCACAGTGCTTCAGATACTGGAGGTCCAAAGCACGGAGCTATTGTAGTAACCCAGGTGAGAAGTAAAGGGAGAGTCAGCCATGGATTTAAGAAAGGATAAAAGAGCTCACAAAGTAGGTTCTTTTTGTGTTTCTATAACAGAAATGAAGACACCATCTCCAAGAGGTTACATTTCCTCCCTCTAGATATCTCAGAATATTCACTGTATCTTTCCACTGCAATCTGTACTATTCTTTTAGTTTGTTCTTTCAGGCATGCCCTAGATAACTTTAAAAAAATGAAGTGTCTCTGTGGTGGTGACAGTAGATATTAGGGCATGCTTGCAACCTGTCAAGCGGATTACACTTGGGTGCAAAGAGGCCATACATACCATCCCATAAAATAAGCCCACCTTTCATCTGACTTAGTCAAGGCCACAGAAAGGAGCTGGCCCAGAATGGCAGTAGATGCAGCATATTTGAGCACGGCTTCCCTTAGGTCCCAGAATTCCTGTTGGTGACACTGTCTGCATAAGGTAGGAGCTTGTGGCATCCAAGAAATTTGTTTCTTTTTATATCACAGTCCATAGCTAAAAATTTCAAGTCTTTGCACAAATGGTTTGCTTTCTGAATAGGAAATATTTATGACAAGCAGGCTCTCCAAGCTCTTCAGGCAAATCCAGAGACATAAGACCATATGCTCATCCAGTGAAGAACTCAGGTAAGGATCTAAGTTTCCCCTCCACAGCTTTATTGAGGTATATTTACAAAGTTCATTTACTTTAAGCATACAATTCAATGATTTTTAATAAACATACATAGTTGTCCAACCATCACCACAATTAAATTATTAGATCATTTCTGTCAACCCCAAAAAAGTCCAAGACAGTCATCTGCAGTCACCCCCCCATCCTATTGACGATCACAGGCAACCACTAATCTGTTTTAGAGCAATAGTTGCCTTTCCTATACTTTTCATATAAATACAGACACACAGTATGTGGTCTTTTGCACCTGACTTTTTTACTTAGCATGCCATCTTTGAGGTTCATCCATGTTGTATCCTATATTAATATTTCACTCTTTCACATTGTCAAAAACTATACCATTATATGGATAGACCACCTTCTGTTTGTCCATTCACTAGTTAACGGACATTTGGATTGTTTCCACATTTGGTCTCCCTCGATTCCAATACTGACTTTGATCCAGAGATCACCATCACTAATCAAATCCCATGCAGTGCCACATGTTGAAATCAAAACAGAGAACAACTACAGAGTTCCAGTTTCCCTGAATACCCAGACAAGAGGAGAAATGCAGGTATCAACTGAATCTCCAGCTCTCTCTGATCATCTTATCTCTTCATATGGTCCCAGCCTTAGAAACACGGTCCTCTTTTCTTCGAGTGTATCTGAAATCCTCTGTAATGACCTTTCTTAATTGTTCATTGTTTATCTCTTCCCTGTGAGCCTAAGGAGGACAGGGACCTTTCTGTCAGAAACTTAGAGTTCCTGAAAGGGAAAGTGTTCATCCCTATTCCCAAGGTCATGTAACAATTAAGACCGGATGGTAGACTGATCATCACTACAACCAGGGAACTCACTGTGTGTTTAGCACTACGCTGGGCCTGAAGACCAGAAGAGGAGCTGAGAAAGTTCAAAGACATGACTTCTGACTCTGAAAACAGAATCTATTCCCTTAAAACTTTTACTCACTCAAAGGCATAACGTTTTGCATATCTTTCAGCCAGCATTTCCATGTCTAAGAATTTATCCAACAGAAATAATTAAGTATGTGGGCAAAGATTTCACTACAAAGCCAAAAATGTCTGATCTATCCCCTTGAAAAATTTTACTTACTCAAGGCCCTAAATTTTTACATATCTTTGAAACAGCATTTTCATGTGTAAAAAAAATGCATCCAAAGGCCATAAATAAGAAGGATGCAAAAATATAGTTACCAAAATAATAATAATAGTAATAATAATTATAAGGCCAAGTCATTACAAGGGCCTGCGAGGCTATCAATGCCTCATCTGTCCCCACCTCCATGCCCTTGACCTCAGCTCCTGCTCCTCGCACCCCTGCTCAAGCCATGCTGGTCACCCTGGCCTCCTCACTGTTCCCCCACCAGGCTGTCACTAAGCCTCTGCACTGATTGCTCCCTTGGCCCCAAATGCTTTTCCTCAAGTCTCTCCAGGCTTAACTCTCTCAAGTTCTTCCTTTCTCATTCAAATCCTTCCTTTCCAGGGAGGCCTAACCAGATCCCTGCAACCCTATGCCCCTGCTACCAGCATTCATGATCCTCCACACTCTGCTATTTTCTTCTTCTCCAGAGCAATGACTATTTTCTAACACAGATATTTTTCTTATTCATTATGTTTATTGTTTGTTGTCTATCTCCCCCTTACAGGATGTAAATTCCCTAAAGGTAATGCTCTTTGTCTCTTTTGTTCACTCATGTGAGCAGTACTTGGCACATACTAGGTGTTCAATAAGCATTAATTGAATGAGTGAGGACGCGCAATAATTTAGCATCGCTTATTGAAGTCAAAAATTGGAAATAAGCATCTGAGAAAAAGGATGGTTAAATAATGACATGTTCATACAATTGAATACAACAGTCATGAAAAATATTAATAATAACCATAAATAACCATATTTACCGACATGGAAAGAGTTCATAGTATAATGTTATGTGAAAAAGCAAGTTACAAAATGAGGATGTATAATACGATCACACTTTTGCAAAATAATTAATAAATTTGTTGAACATATAAATAAGTGAAACTGTTTAAGCCCTTACTGTAATTCAGGTACTGTTATTTTATAAATAAACATATATGTATATTGTGTTTTTTGTATGTACAATTATTTAATCCTAAGAGCAAGCCTATGTATGAGGTAGAGGTTATTACATCCATCTTATAGGTGATAAAACTGAAGCTCATAAATATTACGTAACTTTCTTAAGATGACGTAGTTGGGAAGAAGTAGATCTCTGGTTCAAATCCTGGTTGTCACCAAGTTCCATGTTAACTAATAATTATACACATATATACAAATTAATCAAGAGCAAATTTCAGGAAGGATGCATACACCCATAGTCTACCTCTAAGAAATGAGATTGTAGTTTTGTTAATTAGTTAATTGGATGTAGGTTTATCTAAATGAGACAAATACCCAAAATAACAATTAGCTGAACAAGTTGGAAAGTTCTCACTCATACAATAGTACACATACAGATAATTCAGGACTAATACGGTTGCTCTGCTCCATAAAGTCATCCTAGAACCCAGGCTCCTTCCATCTTTCTGCTCTGCCATTCCTAAGGCACCACCCTTCTTCACAGGATCCAGCATGATGTACCACCACAGCTTCTCCTCTCTTATTAGTGAAGGCATGGTTTAAGCTACTCTATTGAGGAGGCGCCAGAATACAGCAAAATAGAGCAGCTGAAACAAGTATTTCATTTCTTTTTCGAGTAACAGTCCAGGAGAGGTGGCCAGACTGTTGCATGAGACCACTCGGGAATCCAGGTTGGTGGGGTGCTGTGCCATTCTCAGCACATGGCTTTCACCCCTGAGTCTAAGGAGTTGCTCTAAGAATTGCCTACTTCCAGCAGGGGAAATGGAATAAAGAGAATCCAGGGTACGTTTCTTAAGGATATGACCCAGAAGTTACACGTATCAGTTCCCCTCACTTCTTATTGGCACATCCTTAGTCAAATGGTTATACCCAACTGCAAGGGAGAATAGGAAATGTAATCTTCCTCTGAGTGGCCGTAGAGTAAATATTACTGCTATAGAAAGAGTATTTTTTTTATTTTGCTGTGTCTGTATATACATAAGTGTACCAGTACCACTCTGTATTTTCTAACATTCCTGCCATGAACAAAAATTTTATAGAGATGAAAAGTATTTTCTTCTAGCTCTCAATCCAGGGACAATAATTACATGCACCTCCATCCTCCTTAAGAAGTTTTTCATGGAAATACTGAAGAAAAAAATACATATAATATTTTAAATTTTTATTTTTTATATTTTAGATTCAGGTTTCCTTTGATACTTAAATTTGAAGTCCCTCTTTTAAATCACAGTTACCCTAGTCATAAAATTTTATGGTTGAGCAAATTTTTTAAACTTACCAAGTAACTTCATTTATGAAATACACAGCATATAAAATATTCTACATTATTTATTAAATTATATAATAATACAAAATTATTGAAGGGGCATTTCCTAGAAGTACATGCAATAAGATACCTTCAAAGCCCAGGTGGTCTCCCTTGCCTGTGTACTTGCAGGTGGTAAAATACTCAAATACACAGTTCTTCTGTCAATAAAAGTATCCAGATTTCACTGTGATGGCTAACTTTGGTCAAAAGACACATGCACTACAATCCTTCAGAACTGGGACAGAATATACGCTGAACCAAAGCCCACCCTAAAATTCTATAAGCCATTACATCCTAGTCTCTCTATCAGTGATTACCAAGGTCACAGTAAAATTATTCCTAGAACCTCTCATGCTTTTTAAATAATATTAAATGGTAACACTAAAAAAAAAGTTATATTTAAAGTAAAATAGCTGTTCTTACCCTTTGAGTGAAGAGTGTGTACAAGCTCATAAAAGCTATGGAACTTATACCTAGAGAAATGCAATATACACAAAAGCACAGAATTTTGAGGACTTTATCCATGTTCCCATGCCCCTCCTTAATCTCATTTAGGGTGTATTTCTCAAAGCTGAAAGTCAAGGTTCCTGGGCTGCACACTAGAGCTAGTAAATCAGAATTCGGGAACTGATCCCCAGGAACCTGCATTTTTATAAGCATCTCTCAGGTGATCTTTCTGTATACTTAAGGGAAGAGTCCCAAGTAAAGATTCCGTGGAATAGAATCTAAATTTTTGGAATTAAAAAGAAGTTCCTTTTTTTTTCTTTGTCATACCTGCAGCATGTGCAAGTTTCCTGGGCCAGGGACTGAACCCTTGCCACAGCAATGACAACACCAAATCCTTAACCACTAGGCCACCAGGAACTCCTAGCATTAAAAAGAAGTTTCTGATACCTTATCTTTGTCAAAGCACATAAATACCTTTGGCTGAAGGTTATGTGCAGATATGGTATTTAGTCCATCCACCAGAGGCCAGTGCAGGATTATTCTCTGCACTACACAGTCTTACACTGTACAATACACACAGTGCATAGATATTACACAACACCTACTCTACACAGCTCATTGTAACTACTTCAAGGAATAGGTGTGGATAACTAAACTGTTAGCCATTATTCCACATTCTTATATTGTACAATCAAAGTTTCTTTAAGACTTAACCTTGATGTTCCTCTTTTAAATCATAAATAGCCTCCATAGTCATAAACCTTTACACTTGAGTAAATCTTTAAACCGCCCGAGAACCTTCATGTATATTTCATCTGATTCTCTCCATAACCATATGAGACTCACCAAGCAGACAGAATTATCTGATTTACAGATTCAAAGAGAGTAACTGGCAGGCCTGCAGTCTAAAGAATTAATAAATGTCTGAATCTTATACTGGAATAGCATCCTTTCCATTACACTGGCCCTGCCCACAACAGAATAAGAAATATCAGAGCAATACACCAAATTCTTCATAAAACTAAATCCCACTAACCTAAGAAATCTCCCTCACCCTGAGATTGTGCCCTTCTGCCTGCCTACACAAGGATGCATCTCCTTAAGAAACCTTTTCACTCATACTGGTTGGAGAAAGTTGGAATAATTTTTTTTTGTCTCCTTCATAAATAACACATCTTCAAAGTTTTCAAACTTTCTAAGGTAGGAAGGATAACCTCTTCTGTACAAATGTGTAATAATGCAGACCTCGTGCATTGCCATTTGAGAGCAATGCAAGAAGAGACTTAAATTCCACGTTTTTCACACTCCCTCATTTTTTTCAGAGTACTTGGACACATCCCTTGAATGTAAAAAAAAAAAAAAAAAGCTTGAAATAAAAAAAGAAGAAAAAGTCTGAAAATCTGCTGTTGTAATCATTCTTATTGCTCTCTTATTCACTCATATTAAGTATTTATTCAGTCTAAAAACGAAACTCCAAAACCAAAGGCAATACTCTGCCTATTGTTTCATCAGCAGTATGGAAAGGGTAGTTAAGTACTGCCTTACCAATCAATCTGTAACTGTACAGTCTACAAACATAGCTTGCTATTGTGCCTTGACACATCTGGAGCATCTGAAACACCAAGCATGCAGAAATAAATAAGAACAGCCTATCAAAATGGGGACTCTGTCTCATTTATCTTATCCTCCCAGATTCTAGCTCCATGTCTGAATTACTTACAGCAGGAACATAGTCACTATAGAAATGACCTCAACATTAGCAAGAAGAACTGGATTGACACTACAACTAGCAACTAAACCCCATACCCAGAAATTAGATGGCTGGCTACAAGTCACACAAAGCATAATTTGGAGAAGGCAGGGAAAAAAAAAAGCAGTTTTTGATGCACAATCCCTTTTTTCTAATCAGTGATTTGCACACTACAAAAACTAATACAAAGGCAAGCTAAGTCCGGAAAGCATGCGAAAATGGTATCATGGATGCTCACTGTGTTAAGGGAGCGGTGGGCTGCAAGAAGAGTGAGCTAACTGTTGCATTTCTATCTGTCCTATTTGGAATAAATCCAAATAGGGATAAAAAAAGAAACCAAAAATCTCATATTAGACAAATTGTGGTTTGATTTTTCATACAAAGAAATGATAAAGCTTCCTGTTTGTATCCCTTTGTGTTTAGCTGAGCATTTCAAAGAAAATATTATTGTTCTATGGCTGAAGAAACATTTTGCTAAAATCACCCAGATTTGAATATGTGCCCATTCACTGAATCAAAGGACACAGTCATAACCACCTCAGATTCAAGTCCAGTAATTTACCCTTTCCATCAAACATAACATGTTGACAACAATGAGCAAAAATAATATCACAGGTTAAGGAGAAATACATACAAAACAAATGTACATGTATTTAATATTGTCTAAATTGGCTATGTAAAGGTTGATAATAACTATCTTAAGTTTCTTTGGTTATGAATAATTCTTTGCTTGTGTTTTATAAATGTTCAAAATCTCATTTTCCTAAGTAAGTTCACCTCTCTAATTTATATTCACATATAAAATAAATTATAATAGGAGCTCCCTGGTGGCCTAGAAGTTTAGGATTCAGCAACGTCACCGCTGTGGCTCAGGTTCAATCCCTGGCTCAGGAACTTCCGCATGCTGTGAGTGTGGGGGAAAAAAAAAATGAGAAATCACACTAGAAAAGATATTTATTATAAAAAAATACTACATATCAAAAACACTGCTGAAAATAAACTGAATGATTATAATTCGAAATGCTGTAAACAGTTAAATACATTTTCTTTCCTTATCCAATTATACCTAAACCACAGCAGACACAGAAAACAAATGACTATCTATGGACCAAATACTCATGTGTAGAATGAAGATGAATTATAACAACTGCAGCTGAAGATTTATGCTAATATATCTAAAACAAAACGGCTTGATCAGCTCAAAATCCATCATAATCTGGGGGGGGGGAATTTCCTTCTGCAACTGAACCAGCAGTTTTCTGTTTCATAATTTGTCAATTTGTTCCCTAAGTGTAGTGATTTAGTGATGACAAAAGAAATAGAGAAACAAATGAAAATTGCTTAATTACAGTTTGCATATGTTCCCCCAAAGAGAAAGAACAGGTTAAACAGCTGATGCTGTTTCTTCCACAGAACTCTGCTATAAATTTCTTCCACAGAACTCTCTTCATTCAATACTTCTTTTCTTCTTCAGTGTTCTACGTGATATTTAATGCTACACTGTGATAAAGAAGTCATAATAAGAAAGCTACTAAATTTATGACCAATATAAAACTATGAACTTTTTTCTTCTGCTTTTGTTCTTTGCAGTAATGCCCCCCCCAAAAAAATCAATTCATCAGTCAATAACACTGCTTCCTTAGTCTTTCCCTTGGGATGCCAGATTAATTAGGTGGTTTTCTTCTAATTGCTTTTATAAGCAAGTCCTCGTATGATGCCGTCAACAAATTTCTCTTGAAGTTAACATCCCAATGGTCTATGTCTTGCATTAAAGCATGTTTACTGCTACCTGCTGTGTTATTTTCAATACTGCACTTTACTGTTAAACTCACATTTGCAAAAGTGCTTCCCAAGTTGCCTTTTTTTCTTAATGTGGCTAACGTAAAAAAGGAAACAGAAAGACACTGCAAATGGCCTGTGAACTAAAAACACCACTTGATATTCAGTAGGGAATTAAGTGACTCATAACAACAGTGCAGAAAATGTGGTTTAAGTGCCACCTGGAAGCATAAAGCTGGTCAGTTCGTTTCCAACTTCCACTGGCAGGCAATCTGCCAGTTACAAGGGTATCAAAACAATGCTAAGCCCACTGGTCTCTATCTAATACTCGACAGAAAACAACTGCAAAAGGCTACAAAGCAAGGATTATTTTTTTGTTGTTGTACTTTTCTTTTAAGAGAGAAAGCTGTTCTTATGCTCTACTGAAATTCCTTTCCTGCTCTGAAATTGGTAAGAGGGCCAGCTGCTTTCTATATTTTTCTCTGTGGTATTTTTCTGCAGCAGATTTTAAATTCATTCCTCAGATGGGGAAAAGACTCTCTGTCCCCTTATGGAAGTTTAAAGATGCCTTTCTAACATTCAAATTCAAAATAGCTTTGGGGACCAAAATGATATGTCAACTTTGGAGATGTGTTGTTTTATGCGCTGTCACCAGTTTCATTTTTAATTACATTTTTTAGAAGTTGTCAAGTGTGAGTGGTGATATTCCTTTGGCTGAACTGACAACTCAAAATTTATCAGTCCAGAAGCGTAAACCAAATCCCAGCCCAAGATTCTAAGCTCTTGACAGAACATACGCTCAATAAGGAAAAAAATAAAAGGCTCCTGAAGTGAGAAATTTGAACAAGTCAACTTGGCCTTGGTGGGCCTCAGGATCTCCAAGCAAAACATTTGTGACTCATCTTCGACTCTTTCTTCTCCCTAGTCCTCTGTTAACCAGGCTCTAACTCCTTCACTTGTAGCATCTCATCGGCCCTATTTCCTCTCCATTTCCTTCTCCACTGCTCTAGCGGAGTTCGCACCCCATATGCATATTTCTGCTCAGCCTCCTAGCTAAGCTAGTCTCCAGGAGTCTAGTTACTTCTCTCCTTCTTTGCCTCTGTCTTTCAAAATCACTTGCAGTGTGTGTGTGTGTGTGTGTGTGTGTGTGTGTGTATTGAAATTCTACCCTGGCTCCCAATTAGCTAGTATATCAAATCCAAACTCAGAGCATCATGACACAGTCTCCTTTATGGGCTCTTCTTCTTGTGCGCAGCCATTAAATGTGGATGTTCTTCAGGGTTTGGTCTGAGGTCCTCCTATCTGTCTTTCTGCTAGTCTGTATTCTCTTATCTTCTTTTTGTTTCATTTATTCAAAAAATATTTATTAAGCATCTACTTACTCTATATTACCAGGCACTGCTTTGGGCACTAGAATAATAATGGTGAACAAAAACCCCAAGCAACCAGCCCTCGTGAAGCTTACACTCTGAAGAAGACAGAATAATTATATTTTGAGGTAGCACATCCATCCTATGTCTCACGTTAACCAGTGACTCCCAGACCTCAAGAACTGCCTGATGGTGTAAGGAAGGCAGAAAAGCAAAATGATTCTGCATATAGGCTTTGGAGCCACGATGACTAGGGCCATAACTCAGTTCCATCACTAACTAGTTAAATGACCTTGGGCAAGTCTGTTAGGGCTGCCATTACAAAATCCCACACTAGGTGGCCGCATCAAAACAATTTATATTTTCACACTTCTAGAGGCTAGAAGTTCAAGATCAAGGTGTTGCCAGGTTGGCTTCTCCTGAGGCCCCTCACATTGGCTTGCAGGTGGCTGCCTTCACACTGTGCCCTCTCATGGTCTTTTCTCTGTGTGTATGCATACCTGGTGTGTCTCTCCTCTTATGAGGACACTGGTCATACTGAATTAGGACCCCACCCTTATGAACTCATTTAATTATGTCTCAAAAGGCCCTGCCTCCAAACAGTCACCTTGCCAGGTAGGGCTGCATCAGATACATTTTGAGGGGACACAGCTTAGTCCATAATAGCAAGTTACTTAGCCTTAAGCCTTGGGTTCCTCATCTGTAAATTGAGAATAATAAAAAATAATAAAAATCAAAATTTAAAAAAGAAATTCAACTAGGTTATGATAAAGATTGAGATGATTTGGGTACAGTACTAAGCATAACACCCAGTACTTAATAACTGTTAGCTGCTTATTAATAAGATAAGGTTAGATTCTCTCAGGATTATTAAGATTATTAAAACCTAAGAAAAACTGAAACCTAGCTAGAGGTTTTGAAACTAAGAGTTTAGAACAATCAAAGACTAGACAACCACGAGATTATAAAGCCACAGGCATGGCCATTTGTCCAGAACATTCAAGCACACAATGTTCTATCTAAGGGGGAATTTAATTCAAATACTAACAATTATGAAGGGAGAAGGGGAGATTGAGTTGACACGAATTGCTTTTTTTTTAAGATCTGTTGAAAGAACAATAAAATGCTAAAAGCACAATGTATGGGAAGTGAAATGAGAATGGCATAAAGGAAATGAGAAACAAAATTAAACATCACAATCGGAAACAAAATCTTTGATCTCAACATAAGAAGAGAGGTTAAAGTAGATAAATATGGCAGTGAGTCGAAAATATGGCAGTGAGTTATTATGTGGTAATATAGAAACTGGTAGAAGAACTTGAGAAACTGGATCCTGGGTGTTTTAAGAATGAAATAAGAGAATGAAAAACAAAGTCTTATATAAGAATTAATCATAAAATCACCGTATATTCACTTCAATTTCCAACGCATTTTAAACTAAAGTTGGTAAAACGGCCAAACTTAATGGAAATTAATAATTAAGCATGAAGCACAAAATGAGAACAATGATGGGGGTGTGTGTGTGTGTGTGTGTGTGTGTGTGTGTGTGTGTGTGTGTTTGTGACTGAGTGCTTGAGAACACAACCTCTATGCTGATTATTTTTGAACCCTCCACCTCTAAAACAAGTAACTCAGACCATAACAAGACACACAGAGAATTACTGAACGAAAAAATAAATGCATTAACAGAAAATCAAATACAGGTATTTACGTCAGTGTTTTTGTAACCTAAAAAAATGACAGAACTGTGACAGACAAGGAGAGAGCATTTTTTTCCTTTAGAAACATATTGTGGAAAGGTCTATAAGTTAAATTCACAAAGAAACTGAAATACCGAAGATTGAAGGTGAGCCTCTCATCTTTATCCACAATAAGGTCAAAAATATAACAATGTCTTCACTGATAAAGAACAAAGCCAAAATCTACACACTGATTTTCTAATACACATCTTACAACTCAGTCTTAAACTGAGGACACTCCTGAGAATTCAATTATAAAAGTCTGCCTAAAACTAGTATGTCTCTTTAAACATTTTAATAAAACATTGGATTTGTCATCAACCATGTACTATGATCAAAAAACAGAACTTCTTTAAAAAAAACTGCAAAACATGATCAACAAAAATGGACTGCAGTGAGAATTATGCTTCAATATTAACAGTCCAACTGTTTTCCAAGGGTCTGAAGCAGTAATGTGAATTTCTTCAATAAGGCTATAGTTTAATTTTTTCCAGAGAAATATTTTTAATAGGATTACTGACCCCTTTAACACTCTTAGAAAGAAAATGAATCCCATAAGCATTCTGGCATATAACTATTACAAAAATAAATAGAACAGTCAATCAGTGGAAATGGTAATAGACTTGAGAAACTAAACGTAGTAAGAAATGTACATAAGCATAGGTGGTGATAACCACTTTGAGAGAGAAAAGATTCCTCTTCATATTAGCAAAATAGCCACATATACTAAGACAAATGAAGGGCGGGAAAGAGAGAGAAAACTTTGAAGAAATACCTTTCACATCTTCCTTAAAACAGAACTAACCACATTCACTTTGATCAACTCTGCTGCTATCATTCAACTCTTAGACCTGACCCTAAGTCCTATTTGGTTTTCCAGAAGGTATTTAAATATTTTTGAGGTAGGGGGAGGGCCCTTACTGATTTAAGACATATTTTTGCACTCACAACTCTTTGTGCTTTAGGAGGAATTTTTTCAGGCCATTAGTTTATAATATGAACTGATGCCTAGGGATATTTTGAAAGAGGAAAAATAAACGAGTGTGCTTGGAGATGCAGTTTATGTGACTTGCGTCATCATTTATTTCAGTTCAATTTGGGTCCTAAAACTGAACTCAAAATGAAGTCACCACATCTGCAACAGTTTCTTTCTCGGCATGGAATGATCGTACAGAAATCTGAAAACAGAATAGACTCCTTATTCCCAAAACAAAAACAGCGTAGCCTCCTTAAAATAAGTCCTTGTAAGAAGTTCTTACTCTTGCAGAGTGCAAAAATAAAGTCAGCCTTACAAACAATTTCTAAAATAATTTGAATTATCAAAACGCCATTGGCATACCAAAACGCATTCATTCCGCCTGTTTTACCCTTGTTTCCACACCCTCCCTCACCCATTCACACTGCCATGTGTGGGTCCAAAAAACATGGAACTAAATCTTTAGGTGTGGAGAAAGCAAGCACCTTCCTAAACCCAAGATCATAGAACAAAAGATGATCTGGCCATTATCAAGATGAATTTGATCCATGTATCATGCCAAAATAGGTCATTCATAGCCCCAAGTTGCCTAGATATTTCCTAAATTCTCTATTTCACTTCAGTGTAAACAAAAGAGATAAAGATATTCCCACCACTCCACAAGATAAAAGACGCAGGTTAGAATCACTTTTCCTTTTCTACGTTATAACTACTCTTTTACATTTGTTCAGACACAAGAATTATGACTTCAAATTATGAATCCTGAGACTGACATGACTTCAGAGATTATGACACTCCCTGTCTTCAGCCTTGGGTATTCAGAGAATCACCAGAGGCGCTGAAAAAGAAAGAAAAATCCCAATTCGCAGGCTCCAGTGCGGCCTGGGTATCAAGATGCTCTACAAGCCCTTTAGCTGAGTCCAAAGTGCATCTAGGCCACTAGACGCCCAAACGGGAATCAATGACCCAGGAAGGACCATGGCTGACAGCAAGCCAATGTCAGTCGGACACAGAACCAATGCCTACAGGAGCCACTTGAGGGAAAAGAAGCAGGCTGGTTACATACACAATTTTAGAGTGTGTGAGAGCAAGAGAGTGTGTCAAAGTAGGCAGGTCCCAGGGCAAACACTCCTGAACTCTAGATGATGTTGCCATCAGTGAAACAAGAAGCAACAGATTTTCTCACTTAATCAGAGAAAAAAAAAAAAACACACATCAAAAATTTTATGTGGAGGAGTCCCACTGTGGCACAGCGGAAACAAACCCAACTAGTATCCATGAGGATGAGGGTTCAATCCCTGGCCTTGCTCAGTGGGTTAAGGATTCGGTGCTGCCATGAGCTGTGGTGTAGGTCGCAGATGCGGCTCAGATCCCGCATTGCTGTGGCTATGGTGTAGGCTTGCTGATAGCTGCAGCTCCGATTCAACCCATAGCCTGGGAACTTCCATATGCCATGGGTGTAGCCCTAAAAAGACAAGCAAACAAAAAAAAATCTATGTAAAATTTCCCAACTTTTAAATGTTGGCTCAATAAAACAATAACAATATTGTATGAGACAACCAAATACGTCACAAAACACACAATAGAGGTCTGGCCCTTAGGGCTTCAGTTATCACTTCCAATCTAAAGGGTTGTTTCCATTCTACAGAAACTATCATCATCATCACAACAGCCACAATAATAATGTCTAGCCTTTGCCAAGTATTTATGTGTTAGCTACTATGCTAAAGGTTTTACATGGATTATCTCAATTAACCATCAACTTTTAAGCTACTACTATGATTCCCCCTTTATCCAATGAACCCTGCCCCAGGCCAGAAAGTGGTGATGCCAGAGTCCAAATGTGTGCAGTGGGACTCCATACCCTATACTATGCTGTATTTCTTAGATGTTTTAAATATTCTTTTTTTGGGCCACGCCCTCAGCACATAAAAGTTCTAGGGCCAGGCATCGAACCCATGCCATAGCAGTGAGCTGAGCCACCACAGGGACAATGCTGGATGTTTAACCCACTGTGCTACAAGGCGAAGTCCCTAAACATGCTTTTAAAAATCTCCACTCTTTGCACTTGTGTTTCTTCAAAAACAAGATGAAGGGATTATATTAAATGATTCCTCAGGTTCTTTTTAGTTCTCAAATTCAATGGCTCTGATTTCATAATACAACTCTTGATTGGATAAGCATATTGGTATTTACATGCATCAGTTGCAAATGCCCTGATGACAATTACCTGATCAAAGAAATGGAATGAATGAATGCTTATTCAGTAGGCTTTCTAAAAAAGATAGCAAAGATGTAAAATTATAAGGAAATTCTTATCTCTACTGCCAGAAAAAGCTATCTTCTCAATTTTACCTTTTGAAAGATGAGTGAAAGTGCTCAGAAATTCTTCATATGTTTGCTCATGACAATTAACAAACTTATTCAGGACTTCTTCAATTAACCGATCTTCATCCATTGTCTCCAATTCCGTTATCTGGACAGGCATTCCTATTTACAAGGCCACTTTATCTATGAGACAAAGAAAAACATGAGCTGCAGAGTTGTGCAGTGCTGACCTCTCCTGAAAATACTCTAGGTGGGTAGGAGGAAAAATTCTAAAGTACCCAAAGGACAAATCAAGACAGTTACCAGGTCAGTAAACCCTAGTTCAAGAGACCAGAGCTTATTCATATTTCCACTGTTAAATGGTTAACTATCGCAATTTTATTTTTTGCTTCAGTTTCCCCACTGCCATCTTCTTAAATCACGGGCCTATCATCACACAGTTACTCCAATAGAAATTCAAAACCTTTCAAGGCGAGATGAACATCAAAGATTATGTCAACCGACCACCCATCCAATGACAACAATAATAGTAGCTAATATTTATCTGTTACTTATTTAGCACTTACTAGGTACCAAGAGTTGTTCTGAGCACTTCTATGTTAACTTCCTAACAATTCTAGCTCAGAGCACACAGCCAGTAGGTAGAAGTGCCAGTTCTAGAAGTCTGGTCCTAGAACCACGCCCTTAAGTACTTCACCGTGTTTCTCTATCCACTGCAGGACACATACAACCCCCCAAACATGCCACTGTACTACTGCTGTGAAGCACCTGACTTGTTGCTTTAACACATCCAGGGACTAAGAACTCTGAACATCCCAGAAGCCTTTGGACAGTTCTATTCAAGCCTCTTTCTAAAACTGAGTCTAAATCTGTCTCCCTCGACCCTGTCCCAACTGGTGCCTGAACCCCTGGATGGGACAGGATAATTTCAATCCTTTTTATACATGATATTCTTTCAAATATTTGAACAAGCCTATATGGTCCTATCTCAATCTTCTCATTTCATTCACTTAAATTTCTTTTTCGAAACCCAGCTTAGAATTCAGTTTCTCTCTGAAGGCTTTAGCTCTCCATCTCCCATCACCGCAGGAAGGGAAAATCCTAATTTCTCTGTACTGTGTCTACTGTTCCACTTACTACACTGTAGTGGAAATAGCTGGGTACGTTTCTGTGTCCTCTATCAGACTTGGAACCCATAAAAGGCAGGGTCTGTATCTTTTCAGAGCTCAAGATGTGGGATAGAGCCAGTAGTCCCTTAGTCTTAAGTTAGAATTATTCACCTGAGCAGGTACTACAGTGAAATATCACTGACAGGTGGCTAAACACTCAACTAAATTTGCCCGATCACTGTACCTGTACCTTATATGACATGGCTTCAAGTCCTTTTACCTCCTGATCAATCTACCAGGAAAAGCTTTCACACTGCCTGCATCCCTTTAAAATATGCCATGAAGGAGTTTCTGTTGTGCCCCAGTGGAAACGAATCCAACTGGTATCCATAAGGATGCGAGTTTTATACCTGGCTTTGCTCAGTGGGTCGGGGATCTGATACTGGCATGAGCTGTGGTGCAGGTCACATACAAAGCTCGGACCCAGCGTTGCTGTGGCTGTGGCATAAGCCAGCAGCTGTAGCTCTGATTTACCTGGGAACTTCCATATACCATGGGTGCAGCCCTAAAAAAGCAAAAAAAATAAAATAAAATAAAATAAGCCATGAAGAAATGAGGACAAGACTCCAGATATGGTCTGAAGACAGTGAGATCTAACTCTCACATTCTAAACGGTGCACTCCTGCTACATTCCTAAAGATCATGTTCACATGCTAGTGGCTCCTTCACATCGTTGGTTCATCTGCTGCTTCACTAACTAATGCCTGTCAGCTAAGACACAACACCTCAATCCTGGCAGAGTTCAAATTTTGCTTTTAGTTGTGGTATTTCATCTTGTTAAATTCCATTCATACTGCGCAAAATATGATTCTTACAGGGTTTTGAGATAAATGACTATCTACAGAAAGCAGAGTAATTACAGCCTAAGTAGTCAGTGGAACTCATGGGGGATAATAAAAAGGAGGGGTTCTCAGGTACAGCAGGAAGAGAATGCACTGTTCTTCTATTTTCACAACAGTAAAAATCTGTTATTAAATGTATTTGGTATTTACCAAAAATCTCGGGGAAAAAAAAAATGCTTTCATAAGATGATACCCAAACTCATATAGTGGCAAGGCCTAACCCGAATGAACATGAAAGTGTTTAGGGCTTTTATTTGCTCTGTATGAATAGTGTGACCACTCATACATTTCCCTGAAAAAATACTAATGGGCTTGCTTTTGAGGTGCTTCCCCAGACCCCACTGGGATTTTCTGTAGTATGTGGCATTTGCCCTGATGACCTTTCTAAACTCCAAAAAAAATTCTGAATTCTGAAACACATCTGACCTCAGGGCTTTTAAGTAGGAAGTGTGAAGCTACAAGTACCTCCCAAGATTGCTATTTGGATTAGACAAGGAGTCTTCAGAAATATGAGCCATGATGATGATGATGTCAAAGGATTCTGTCCTTTGTCTACATAAAAATCTGTTTTGACTGTGACTCCTCTGACCTTGAAGGTACTAATGTTACCTAAAGGTCATTCAAGAGAATTCGTGAGGCATTAATAGCCCTAGATAAAACGTAATATTATAGAAGTTCAAGTGAAAATCAAAGTGTAGCTATATGCCAAACCAAAATGAAAGAAACTGTTTCAAGCTATTTGTATCTGAAAATTAGATATAGGAAAAAGCATCAGTTACAGTTTATGCAAATTGACCTGTAGCACTGCCAGGCTTCAAGCAAGCCAAAGTTTAATATATCATGCTTGGAGTAGCTAGATAATAAATAACAATAAATTCAAAGGTGGCTATTATTTCACTATCAGTAGGACATGTACTTAATTACAAATACGTCAATGTCAATCTGCCTTTCCAGAAGTGGACCCCAGCAAAATTCCAACACTGTATTATATCAACCTCCTCAAACCGTCTCAAGTAATCTACTTCTGTAAGCAAATCCCAAACAGAAGGAGCCAGGTTATATTTTATATTGCTGTAAAAATCTTCTCCCAGCTGCTTTAAGAGTAACAGTAGAAATTCCTTTAAACTTTCTCGGCAGTTCTCAAATTGGTATATTTTGAGCATTTAGCCTTAACACATTCTGGTTTTACTAAAGGCAGGTAATTAATAGGCTGTGCACAGCACAAACTCGAAATCTTTCAATGGCTTTCATTTTTTTCATGTGGTTATCACAATACAGAGGAGGTGATATTTTTATTGACTTTTTAAAGACTTTCGGAAAATCCAGTTTTACAAACTCATTACACACAAAGTTTAACAAATATATACCCACCTTCAAATTCAGAACTCTTCTTATTTATAAAAATACAAACAACCTCATGTTAAAGTCCCCAGAGACTGACTGAGCAGATAATCATTTACCAGACAGTCAAGTGGTTTATGCAAATTCTAGCGGTTTTCTAGAAGGAAGCAATGCTTTTTCAGTTACCTTTCACATAACGTTTGTGTTCTCATCATGGAGTATTTTTCAAAGAGAGAAAAAAGGAAGAGAGAGAAAGACCCTTGCCTGGATAACAGGATCCTTTTTTTTGGTCTGGTTTTTGTTTTAAGGCTTAAAGCTCCACATAAAAAGACCCAGAACATATTATGATGATAGGTAAATGTGTACAAATGTCTACTGGTAAATCATAAGTAACACTCTGACAATCACACCCTCCAGTAGGAAACACTGGGAGGATGTATTGCTCTGCTTGGAAGACTAAACTTTACACGGGGGCCACATGGCGCTCTTCTGACCGAGTCACTGACAGCTAGCAAGACAATCACATAACACTCCTGGAAGCTCGTTTTCTACTATCAGATAATGAAACTAACAACCACCCAAGCCAGTTAGTGTCATGTGGTCTCTGAAAGGACAAGTAACTGGACGAGGCTGGTACTGAACCCAAGTTAAGCTGCTCATGGCTCGAAAGGTCAATACTCCAGAGGCAAGTGTCAGCAGAAAATGAAAAGCTGCTTTATTCAGAAGGCCAGCAAACTAGGAAGATCGTAGACTAATGTCCTAGGACCATCTCCAAGTCATTGGTTAGGAGTAACAGTAGAGGTTATAAATGGGAGCTTTGGGGGTGCACAGGCGGGGGGCTACTTGCACAACAGCACAGACGGCTCCAATAACCATCCCGAAACTGGACATATGGTGGTCTAGCTAATGTCATTCTCACTGTTTCGGAGATAGTTCATCTTCCATTCAGGGTCTTCCCATTCCCATGTCCCTGAGGTTAGTTTCTGGGATTCTTGCCCCCCCCCCTTTTTTAAGGGCCGTACCTGTAGCATATGGAAGTTCCCAGGCTAGGGGTCAAATCAGAGCTGCAGCCGCCAGCCTACACCACAGTCGCAGCAACGTGGAATCCGACCTGCATCTGCAACCTACAACAGAGCTAACAGCAACCCTGGATCCTTAACCCACTGAGCAAGGCCAGGGATCAAACCTGCATCCTCATGGATGCTGGTCGGATTTGTTCCCACTGTGCCACAACACAACTCCACTTGCTGGGATTCTTAAGCAAGCAAAATGAGTCATTATTTAAATAGCTCTCAGGGTCAGCAGGAAAGGAAAATGCACTTAAATTTGAAGATCTATGCTGCTCAAGTTGGAGCAGCTTATGCTATGGCTACAATTTCCCACTGTCAAGCCTTCATTCCTCTTCTATGGAACAGGGGCAAGTCTGTTGTGACTTTTCTCTAGGAGGGAGCAACAGCAATGGCTGAGACATTTTATTGTTTATTTGGAGTCTTCCTGATGGTTTAGGAGTTTTTGAATTTTTAATCGACCCTCCCCATGTCATCCGTTTCAGGTCTCTCTGGAGCTGGCTGAAGCCACAGGACATTATCTCAACAGTTTGGGGTCATAAATCAAGGCATTAGCTTAAGCTAACAATCATGGAAAAGATTATGTTGGGCTTGTTTTTGCTTTGTTTCTGCATTCCCTCACTTCCCTAGCTGTTTGAAGCTGCTCTTTGGAGCTTAGGGAAGGTCTAGGAGACTAAAGTCTTTTTACAAACAAGAGGCAGGCAGAGGACACTGGAGATGGTGTTGTAGGGGGGCAGGGGAGGTTCTGGGATTCTGTCCCAGGAAAGCCCCATAGGGTCCTGCTCAGTTACATATATTATTACAGAATATGGTATGTGGAATTATCACCACTGACTTAGCAACTTCTTCGATGCTTATCTTCAGATCCCTGCTTAATGCCACTTAGCTAAACAAAGCCCAACTTTCAGAGACAAGGGTGGTAAGCCTTAAGAAACAAGTCGCCTTGAGCTGGTCTTCTCTCAAAGTACAAAACCTGCCTTTTAACAGTACAGAGAAGTGTATGTCTGCACAAAAGTTTATCATACTGTGAGGTTTACTACTGATACTTGAATATAATAAATAACAACACATTTTTAAAGAGTTGTGCAGGGGCTATCAAAGCCTACTTTCTCAAATTCTCATAGTTCTGTTCAATAAGAAGCTCCTGCTGTGGTGAAAGATAAAATGGGATATTTTAAAAATAATTCACCTAGCCTGAGGAATGAAACCAGCAACCTTGGTACTTCACAGGCGAGGTCTCCTTTTGTACTTTGGAAAATGGACATATCTCAGAAGACCAAGTGATACTGTAAGGCTACAGATTTATTTATATGACAGAAGAGATCCCATATGAACTGATTTCTTCTGCCTTGACTGAACAACTATTTTGCATCCTATAATATTTTGTATGTCACTTAAATCATATTAAGAGAATGAAATCAATGATAAAAATTGCCACAGATTCTTAGTGTTGAGATAAACCTAAATGTCATCTAGTTCCATCACAAAGAACAAATGAATGAATCTGAGAAAGAAAAATTTAGGTGAGGTTTTATGTCAACTAATGACTCTACTGATGAGCAGTATAATGTGGTTATCACATGATAAACAGTAATGAGATGCTCTTGATTATGATTTTTAAGGCATACATGAAGTCATCAGGAAATTAAGCAAAAAGCACTATCCACGCTTCCAGTTACATTCTGTACCCCAGCAACATGCAAAACACCTTGGGGTGAAGCACGCGTGTGCACACACACACACACACAAACACACATATGTACTACTGTTTTAGACACCTACCAATACAAAAAAACAAAAGAGGAAGAAGGCATAAAGACAAAACATCCTACAAAATAGAAAAAGCTCAAAACTCTAATGGTTTTTTATCAGGATGACATAAAAAGCATGCAATTCTGGCGTCAAAGAAGTAAACAGCACTTCAAGTTACAAGCTTCTCCCAACAAGCCTTTTCAAATGCTTAAAAGGTACAAAATTCTCCATCATCACCAAAACAATTGACAGTAGAAGCATTTAGACTTCTGTGTAAATTCCCCTATGTGCAAAGCTGCAGTGAATATTAAAGGAAGCATTTGGTGGGAAGTAGGGGAGGCTTGGGGATGCCTGTGGACTATAAAGCTTTAGAAGAGAGAAGCTCAGTACTGTCATCCCTGCAGAGGTCTTAGAAATAGGCGTGTCTTTGTTTTACTTCTTTCCTGACAAAAATCTCACCTTAAGAAAAAGAGAAGACACCTATAGTAAAAACTTGCATCTAATTTAAAAAATCTGGGTCCAGTATATGCTTACCATGAACATAGATATCACAAAGCCTGCCGTAATAGAAACAAATCTAGTCTATTATCTGAAAAGGATTATAACCTACGTATTCCATACAAGACTCCACTTTTCTAACAGGAATGACTCTCATAACCCGTTTGATGATTACTTTTGGAACTGAGTGAAAGTATCTTAAAACGATGGGTATAATAGGGATAAGAACATTAAAAGCTTATAAAGGCAAAATTATGAATTTTATAAAGGAAGCAGGAAAAAATAGACAATCTTTAGACAAGGCAAACCATTATTAGACTTGATACCAAAAATATGACCCATAAGAGGGAAAACTGATAAATTAAGCCCCGTCAAAATTAAAATCTTTGTTCTGTGAAATATTCTGTTAAGGTGATGAAAAAAAAGTTTAGACTGGGAAAAAACATTTATAAATCAGATATCCAGTAAAGGACTAGCAAATAGAATACATAAAGAACTCTCAAAACTCGAAGAAAAAAATCCCATTAAAAAGGGACAAAAGATACTGACAAACATTTCACCATATATAAGTGGCAAATAATCACATGAAAAGGTATTTAACACCATCATCCATTAGTGAAATGCAAACTAAAACCACAGTAAAATACCGTTACACAGTTACCAGAACGGCTAAAATGAAAACCTGTTATAACACCAAATGCTGGCAACAATGCAGAGAAATTAGATTATTCATATATAGCTAGTAGCAATGTAAAGTGATTCAGCAACTGGGGAAAATATTTTGGCAATTACTTTCAAAATTACAAAAAATAGACTTAACATACGAACTAACAAGTGCACTACTGGGCATTTATCCCAGAGAAATAAACACTTTTGTCATGTAAGAACTTGTACACAAATGTTCACAGTAGCTTTTTTTTTTTAATTATTATTGATTTTTTGGCTTTTCTAGGGGCATATGGAGTTTCCCAGGCTAGGGATCTAATCGGAGCTGTAGGTGCCTGCCTACGCCACAGCCACAGTCACAGCAACTTGGGATCCAAGCCGCATCTGCAACTTACACCACAGCTCACAGCAACACCGGATCCTTAACCCACTGAGCGAGGCCAGGAATCAAACCCGCAACCTCATGGTTCCTAGTCAGATTCGTTAACAACTGAGCCACTACCGGAACTCCGTAAGGTTTTTTGTTTGTTTTTTTATTTTTTTCACAGTACCTTTATTTGTAATAGCCCCAAACTGGAAAATATCAAAATGTCCTTTAATTGTTAAACAAACTGTGGTACATCCATACCATGGAATTCCTACTCAGAAATAAAAAGGAAGAAACTATTGACTCCGACAGTAACTTTGATGATCCTGGAAGAAACTATGCTACGTTAAAAAAAAAAAAAAAAAGCCAGTCTCAACAGACTACATACATACGGCATGACTCCATTTATTTAACATTCATGAAATAATTACAGAGATGGACAACAGATTACTGGTTGCTGGCATTAGGGAAGAAGGAGGGGACGAGGGTGGTTTTAACCGGGTAATGTGTCTTGATTGTGGTGGTGGTTATGCAAGACTATACATGTGATACAGCTGAGCTATACACACACATGCATGCACACAAAGGAGTGTGGATATAACTGGTGAAATCTGAATACACTCTGTCGATTGTACCAATATCAATTTCCTAGTTTTTCTGTTATAATACAGTCATACAAGATGTAAACAAGGGTGGACCAGAGTTGCACAGGATCTCCCTGTACATGCCTTTGCAACTTCATGTAAGTCTGGCCTGTGAATCTATAATTAGTTCAAAATTAAAAGTTTTTAAAGGGGGTGGGGAGCAAGAGAAGAAGGGCAAGCCAGGAGTTCTCGTCGTGGCTCAGTGGTTAATGAACCTGACTAGTATCTATGAGGACGCGGGTTCGGTCCCTGGCCTTGCTCAGTGGGTGAGGATCTGGCGTTGCCGTGAGCTGTGGTGCAGGTCACAGACTCAGCTCGGATCCCACGTTGCTGTGGCTGTGGCATAGGCCGGCAACTACAGCTCCGATTGGACCCCTAGCCTGGGAACCTCCACATGCCTCCAGTGCGGCCCTAAAAAGACAAAAGACAAAAAAAAAAAAGAAGGCAAGCCAATTAAGGCAAAAGAAAATTATCACTAAAAGTTTGCCAAGAATGTTAAAACTCAAGTGTGTCGATTTTTTCGTCCTACAGAAAGCTGTGGGGGAGGGGAATAATACTTATCTATAAAATGACGTGTTTAAGCAGAAACTTTCCTCTTGAAAAATTTGCTTCCCTTTCCTGATCATCCATCCAAGCTACTGTAATGAGGTTTTTTGAGGCTATCATTCATTAAGCCTCGCTATTCATCAGCAGATCGTATACAATCAATTTTATTTCCCCAAAATACACTCTTCCTCCAAGCTCTTTAAGTCAATCTAGAAATGTCTCCACTGACTCACTGAAGCAGGTCAACTGACTATTAGACTGTTTTCAATTACACAGTTATTAATTCCATTAAACAAAAATGCAAACAGTTAAGCCTTCAGAACTTCCTCTTCCCAAGCACTCCCTGTTTCTTTAAAAAGCAAATTACCTGTGGACACAGAAGCTAAAGGATGTATTCACAGGACAAATTTCAGAAAATCCACTGTTTTTAAAATCAGGAAGATTACCTCTTCACTGCCATTTTCGTTACTTTATTTGCTTTTACGAAAACTTTGAGTTGTATATAATCACAAGTAAATACCCTAACTTGACTCCCTAACAAAACTCCTACGCATATAAACTGACCTCTAGGCTAGTATATTTTATCAAGAAAAAGGTACAATATACATATTTCAATCTTATTCAAAACTGATCTAGCCTTTAAAAAACGGGATCAACTACATCAATGACTTACAGACAATAACACTGAGTGTGTCAGTGAACATTTTTTCAAGGCCCCCAGTAAAGCTGTGAAGCCATAAAGCAGTGGCGTTTCTAAATCGACTTTATAGCTCTATAATCATGCAATAAGATCTCAATCATAAAAGATTTATTAGCTCGATTGTAATCCCACCTTCAGATGCAAAGCAATGTCCCATTAATGCTCATTTTATCTATACTTCATAACAACTGTGGCACAGTGGCATCCACTCTTAATTAAACTTATCCCCTTCTCCCCAGCTTCTGGGCCAGCACATAGCATTTTCACAAAACCAGAAAGCTTGCTTTAAAACAACACCTGCACAGCCAGTTAGGAGCAGGTGTAGACGAACCAAACGAAATCAACTCTGCTTGTAGGAATTCCTTGCTAAGTGTTTCAAAATGCCAGATCTTGCAAATAAAATTGACCTTTCATTTGACATTCTCTTAAAAGAAATAAGATTTTTAAAGCTGTATTTCTCAGCTATTTTTTATTCTAAATTCCTATGACCTTGAAATAATAAAGAGGCTTTAAGAAGTAATATAGTGCTTCCCTAGCGTGCAATTTCTCTCAGCATTTATTTGCAATTTTGACTCAATGTACACAACATACCATACACACACACCTACACAAATGCGGTTTCTTTCTTCCAACATGGTTTCTATAAGCAAAGTTAGAAGGAACAAAAATTCCTTCCTTCTCTAAAAATAAAATTTTAAGTGCATTTTCTTTCTAGTACAACCCGGTAAAATACCTCTGAAATTTTTCTCAATTTTATTTTAGAGACAAGAGTCCACCTTAAATCAGAGAACACTCTGGTCAGGTAGCTGTATTTAATTCATCACTTTAAATAAAAAATGACAAGTCACTTGTCATGTTCTACTCTTGACAATCCATCATACTAACTGTAGATTGCTTCCTTCTATCTGTTTCCTTTTCCTTCCTCTTTTCTCCTCTTCACTAGTTTCAGTTGTGGCTCCTTTGGTGGGGTTCATTCCACAAGCCAAACATCTCCCTTTCCTATACTATTTATATTAGTTACTTAAAAAGCTGCCCCTAATAAAGAATTAAAAATCACCTCCGCCTATCTGAATGCTATGAAAAGCTGCCATCCACCTTACTTCAAACACTGGTTAACCCATTGAGCAACAACGTCATCTAAGCTGTTTCTCCATTTATAAAATGGGGATGGAAATGCTTGAGGGGATCACAGCATTACTTGAGAAACCCTGCCATGAGTTCACAAAATTGTGTTCCACCCCTGCCCCCCTCAACCCACCATGTACACACACCTCTGCAGCTGTGTTACCCTTGTCAAGTTATTTAACTTTTCTGGCCTTGAGCAGCTTGAATGTAAATATGAAGAGACTGGACTTGAAGTTGTCTTCTGTCTCTGACATTCTGCTTTTCTCTCGTTATGCTTCCTTTTCATTCAATTACTATGTCGATATAGCCCACTACTACGTCTTTTATGTCTTTTATTTCCTCTGTGGAATTTGATTCTGCCCCTATAGCTACGATTTCCTGGCGAACTTTTAAGAACTTTTAAGGAACAGTGAGTATAAGAAGAATATAAAAAATCTTTCTACAAAATCAAAAGTTCCTTCATCCTACAATCAAGCATGTTTCTTAAGGGCAAGACTTGTGTCTGATTTTTTTTTGCCTAACTCTCCACATGACTCTGTACATAGTGGATGCTCAACAAATATTTTCACTACTTCATATTTAGTTTCTATGCTGAGGACTTTGGTAGACTGGGGACTTTGAGATCACTGCAAAGTTCTCCTAATATGTGTCAAGGGCTCAGGGTTTTAAAATCCATTTCCAAAATGTGTTGCTAATATCCAAACTCTTCAGGAGACCATTAACCCACCCATTCAGCAAGAAACTGCCTGTTTCCTGGCATTAGTAGAATGCAAAGGGTAAAAGACTACCTAGATCTACCCCTAATTTTTGTATTGCATTTCTTATTTTGTATTTACTGTAAAGATATTCAGTATGTCATTTTATTAGGGCTGGCACTGATGCTGGAATTTCAAGTGCCATAATCATTACACAACCTCATAAATAGGCTAGGGAAATAACCCAGTACTCTTTTGCAGGCAAAGAAAAAATCATCATGAAAGTAACTAGAAGAGATGATAATGCTTTTTTTAAAGGACGGACCAACATTTCAAACGATGAGAATCATCAGCTAAACAACTGAGCTACTTGTCAGTTTTTTAAAAGTCAACCCTGAAAATATATCCTAAAATTTTGCCCTCCAAAAAAGGGAAAATATATACAAATATATTTATGGCACCATCATCATTAAACAATATTTACTGAGTACTCTCTTTAAACCAGACACTCGATATCCATTAATCCTCACAATAAAGCAGGTATCCTCCACGTTATAGAGGTAAGAAAACTGAGGCTCAAAAAGGCCATTCACCTAGCAAGTGGCAGAACTGACCCTCAGACCCAGACCTGTCTACCTCTGATCACTGCATTCTGTCATCGGAGCCACAAAGAACCTGATTAAATGACCAACTACACTGAATGGTCAGATAAATTATGTTACATTTATTTAATGGAATTTTAGCAACTATTAAAGGTGGAAATAAAATACATACTTCATAGTACATATGAAAAATATTACATTAAAAAGATAAAATTTAAATGTATTTTGATTACAACTGAGTAAAAATGTGCATGCATTTGGATAAAAGTTAGAAAAGAGCGCAAAGAAATGAAAAACTCTCTGGTCGGGAAATGGCCTTAACAAGTGGTGTGTATTTTTCTTGATATAACTGTTTTTAATGAATTGTCAGCTACAGTAATCAAGACACAGTGGAACTGGTGAAAGAATATACAAATAGATTGATGCAACAGAATAAAGAGTCCAAAAATAAACCCACATAAGCACAGCTAGCTGACCAAGGAGCAGAGGCGGTACAATGGAGCAAAGACAGTGTTTTCAACAAAGGGTGCTAGAAAAATTGGACAGCCACATGCAAAAACATGATTCTAGACACAGACTTTACACCCTTCACAAGAATTAACTCAAAATGGATCCCAGAACTAAGTGTAAACCACAAAATTATAAAACTCCTAGAAGAGGAGTTCCCATCGTGGCATAGCAGAAACAAATCCAACCAGGAAACATGAGGTTGCAGGTTCAATCACTAGCCTCGTGCAGTATGTTAAGGATCTGACATTGCTGTGAGCTGTGGTGCAGGTCACAGATGCAGCTTGGATACTGTGTTGCTGTGGCTGTAGCTCCAATTCAACCCCTAGCCTCCATATGCCGCAAATGTGGCTCTAAAAAGAAAAAAAAAAGAAAGAAAGAAATCTCCTAGAATATAACACAGAAGAAAACCTAGGTAACCTTGGCTATGGTGATGATTTTTTTAAATACAATACTAAACACTAAAGGCATGATCCGTAAAAGAAACAACTGATAAGCTGAACTTCAGTAAAATTAAAAACCCATGCTCTCCAAGAGGACAAAAGAAAAGTCCAGAATGAGAAAGAATAAGACACATCTGGTAAAGTACTCTTATTCAAAGTATACAGAAGTTCCCGTTGTGGCTCAGTGGTTAACGAATCCGACTAGGAACGATGAGGTGGCGGGTTAGATCCCTGGCCTTGCTCAGTGGGTTAAGGATCCGGCGTTGCTGTGGCTGTGGTAAAGGCTGGCAGCTACAGCTCCTGTTAGACCTCTAGCCTGGGAACCTCCGTATGCCGCAACTGCGGCCCTAGATAAGGCAAAAAGACAAAAAAAAAAAAAAAAAAAAAAAAAAAAAAAAAAAAAAAAAAAAAATATATATATATATATATATATATATATATATATATATATATACAGAGAACTCTTAAAATGCAACAAGACAAAACTCGATTAAAAAATGGATCACTTAGTACACACCTCACCAAAGACGACACACAGGTGAAAAATAAGCAAATGAAAGGCTTCTCCACCTCATACATCATTAAGGAAATGCAAATTAAAGCAAGATACCACTACACAGCCATTAGAATGGTCAAAATCGAAAACACTGATAACACGGACCGCGGGCGAGGGTACGGCAATAGGAACTCTCATTCACTGCTGTAGAAATACAATCATAGGGACATTTTGGAAACAGCTTGAAAGTTTCTTACAAAACTAAACGTACTCTCATCCCATGATCTATCAAGTGTTTCTCGGTATTTACCCAAAGGAATTGAAAACTTATGTCCGCACAAAAACCTACACACTGATGTTTATAACAGCTTTATTTTTTTTATTTTTTTTTTTGCTTTTTAGGGCCGCACCCACAGCACATGGAAGTTCCCTAGCTAGGGGTGGAAACAGAGCTGTAGCCGCCGGCCTACACCACAGTCACGGCAACCTGGTTTCCAAGCCACATCTGCAACCTACACCAGAGCTCATGGCAACGCCGGATCCTTAACCCACTGAGCAAGGGCAGGGATCGAACCCGCATCCTCATGGATACTAGTTGGATTCGTTTCTGCTGCACCATAACAGGAATTCCTATAGTAGATTTATTCATAATTACCAAAACCTGAAAGCAACCAAGGTGTCTTTCAGCAGGAAAATAAACTGTGGAATATCCAGACAATGGAATATTACTCAGAGCTACAAAGAAATGAGCTATCAAATCATAAAAAGACATGGAGGAAACAAAATGTATTACTGAGTGAAAGAAGCCAATCTGAAAATGTATGACCTTCTGGAGTAAGCAAAATTCCAGAAACACTAAGATCAGTGGTTGCCAGGTGCTGGGGGCAGGGATTGATGAGTAGGTGAAGCACACAGAACTCTTAAGGCAGTGAAATTATTCTGTATGATGCTGTAATAGTAGATATATGTCATTATGCATTTGTCCAAACCCACTGACTGTCCAACACCCAGAGTGAATGCTAATGTAAACTCTGGACTTTGGGTGATGATGCTGTGTCAACGTGGGTTGTTCATCAACTGTAACAAACGCAACTCTAGTGGGAAATGTTGATAATGAGCGAAGCTATGAATGAGTAGGGTCATGAGGTAGATGGGAAACTTCTACACCTTCCACACAATTTTGCTGTGAACCTAAAGCTACCTAAAAAAAATAAATAAAGTTTATTTTCAAAAATTAAGTGAGCTCTTACCACATCTGTTCTTAACCCTTTGGTTTATTCTTCCTTTGTGAAACTCTGGAGTGGGAGTAAGGGAGGTTCACAAACACAGTTTTTAAGACCACTGTGGAATATTTTCCTTGGCTGAGCACTTTAAGGATATTCTCTCATTAATCTTTTTAGGTAAATATTTCTATATTCCCATTTCAGAGATGGGGAAATAGAACCTTAAGGATGAAGATGACTCCACCTAAAAAATGGCAAAGCTGGTAGAGAAAACTAGGTCAGCTGGACTCTGAAGCCAATTTTCTTGATCATTCCACTGTCAGGATTACACAATTCCTTGATACAAAGTTAGTAGTAGGACTCCAATAATTAGAACGCCTTCTGAGCCTAACATTAAAGAATGGGACCACTGAAGAGCAAGTCAAGATCAAAATAATTGTCATTGGTAGTAGCAGTTTCTGCTTCAGGAAAAATAATTTCCTGTTTGAATTATGATAGTATTTATTTAAATCATGTTAGTTACATTCGTTTCTCTAAAACGCTTCTAGTAAACCAGGTTTCTACCAGATTTTTTTTGGTCTTTAAAGACAAATAGTAGATTATGTTTGCATTGTTTGCCAGTAAGGAAATAGTTAAATCTTGAGGGTACACCCTGGTGAATATCTCCCTCAATCATCTAAAGAAAAAAAAAAGGTCACAGTCAGTTACTCCCGTTAGATCAGTGTTCACTGCAACATCTGTAGGCACACACACTCTCTTTACTGTTATCTTTCTGCTCGCCACGGTCAGAGTGAGCAGCCAGTGAATCTTCCCCAAGTGCTGACACTTAACACTTGGTTTAGCGGCAGAGCAGAGAAGGGTGAGCAGCCCCTCTGGCCTTCAGGTAGGTCCAATAACTTCATTTCTACCAGAGTTAAAAGATGGGAGCCTACGTTTGTCAACTTCAAGGAAAAGATGCCTCCCACCCCCCGCCCGCCCGCCACCGCCTTCTGCAGTATGTTGGTTACAGTTGGACTGGGTGTTCAGATGGGGAAGGGATGTTGTAGAATTCCGAAAGAGAGGGGCTTTCTGGTCTCAGGCTGCTGCAAGGATATTATTCCTGTGGCATCAGAGTCTATGTAGTAATCTTACTGCACAAAGGCTTCTCTGGCATAAGTGTCAGAAGGAAGACCTAATCCTGGTTTTACTTGGGAAAAAAAAAAAATCAAACAATGTATGCCACAAACCTGATTAAGCATGCACGTTAGTGTTAATTCATACACTAAAAGACGGCAGTTAGGTGAGGTTACCTGCTATTTTGAAGCAATCTGGAAAACACAGGTAACACTGATCAGTAAGATTTAATGCTTCAGAGTACAGTAGCTTTCTTCAGAAGGAAAAAAAGAGTCAGTTCAGACATAGGAAACTACAAACCCAGACCTCACATCATTAGTTCTCTTTTGATTCCCAACTCTGCCCTAGCTTCACAATGAATAAATGAAAATCTCCCTGCTGAGGAATGTTAGCATGGGGTTGGAAACTTGTATAAATTTATTGGTCCTCTCTTTCTGTCTTTTAAAAAGAATCTTTAATGTGTTGACTTTGAAACTTTCCAAAGTTAAAGAACTTCTTTTTCAAAATATGCCTGTTTTTATCTGGCCTGTTTATAAAGAAAACCACTTCGAGAGATTACTGTAGTTCTAGTATAATTAAAAAATCCTTGAAAAACCAAGATGTGACTGATAGAGTCACATTAAAACCATGGAAAATATACCATAGTCTACTCCTGTAAAAACATATTTAAGTTAGTAAAGAAAAATTGCAAAAACTAAACAAATATGGTAAAATAATGTGAAAACACTTTCAATGTTCCTGTTCATTCTTTACATATATAAGTCATCCGGTCATGGTTTAAAATGGTAATCTAAAAATTAAATACGCAAATACTTGAACTGTGTTACAAGAAGAGGTAATTCATCTTAACAGTAATCAGCTTTACCACGATTTTTAGGGCCCTAAAATTATGAGATAAGCCAATAGCAGGGCACCAATCTTTGGGGGCTGAAAATAAGCAACAAAAAAGGTAGTACTCCTAAGTCTTGCTCAAGAAAATGTTTCTGTTTAACCATGTTTAACAATAACCATGTTTTCACTTATGAGCAGCCAAAATCCCTATGAACATGAAAATGAAGCCAAATGGCTACAATGAAAACGTTTTTAAACTTGCTGTTTAAAAGCAAGTGCTCTTGGTATATCTTCAACCCTTGGGATCTGGGATCCATTACCTCTGTAGAGCTTGTTTTCAATCCCAATAACAGTTTTCACAGGTATTTAAAACAAGCAATTTGGGCACCCCCTCAGTCCAAAAGTGGGCACCTCTCTGAAAATCATCACACATCATGCTGAGTGTACATCAGGTATGGTTTTCATTTACTGAACTGAGCATCAACAATATTTCCTTTTAGTTACTTTGGCGAGCATTTTCTTAGCTGCACAGACGCTGTCTCTTATATATAATAGCCCATGAATAAATAAAACATTTGCCCCGATTATTTCATATGGCAAGTTGCTAAACCTAAAATAACCATAGTCTAAAGCAGAAAGGCTTGATTTCATAATCTTAGTAATAATCCATCTCATTCACTATTTCCTCACTTGGTTTAATAACCCACAAGGCGTTTATTAAAATATCACACCTTGAGGAGTTCCCGTCGTGGCTGAGCGGAAACAAATCCAACTAGGAACCATGAGGTTGAGGGTTCGATCCCTGGCCTCATTCAGTGGGTTAAGGATCTGGCGTTGCTGTGAGCTGTGGTATAGTTTGCAGATGTGGCTCGGATCTGGCGTTGCTGTGGCTGTGGCATAGGCCAGCATCTGTACCTCCCATTGGACCCCTAGCCTGGGAACCTCCATATGCCGTGGGTACAGCCCTAAAACGCCAAAAGACAAAAAATAAATAAATAAAATATCACACCTTAAGAAATCACCCAGGTAAGCTAAAAATAGGAAGTAGAAGAAAATAATTAGCAATTAACTACATCTGATCTTCAAGGAAAAAAGTCCATCAACATCTCATTAGTCTGACCATAGATTTCAAACGGTTCAAGAGCCTCTGCAGAGGGAATAAAAATTATAGTATCAACTAACATTTATTGAATACTTATTATGTGCCAGCACACCTGATTATGTGCCACATGATTTACATGTGTATATTTATTCTCAAAAACCCAATAAATAGGTAGTAATATTATCTCCATTCGCAGACAGAGAAAATAGAGAGAAATCATACAAGATGATTACACAGCAGATAAGTTTTAGAACCCAAACTGGAACTCAGATAATCCAGCTTCAGAGTCTGCATATTTAATGAGGGGTTACAGAAAGGGTAACGAGAAGAATGAAATATTGCCTGTTATTTAAACTGAACTCACCACCAACACCTCTGTTGTATATGCTTATCCAATTCTCACAAGTCTAAAAATTCTCAGTCTACACCCACTGACCAAATTCCCAGATCCCCAGATCCCAGCCCTTCGAATCACCTCCAACGTTATAAACTACATCTATCATGACTGGCAGGTAACTGTGCACTAACAACCTTACTTTTTACAAGTTCAAGCATAATCCTCACAGCTAACCATGACTTAGAATGGACAAAGCCCTGTTCTAAGTGCTTTGCGTGTATAAACTTATAATCATAACTTACATCAACCTGTGAGGTAGGGAAAATTATTTCATTGAATCTAGCCAGTCAGCCTTCAAAGTCCATACTCTTAGCCACCATTTTACACTGTTTTTGAAGCATATTAACAATTTATTCTTAAAAGTCAAGGAACCTGTCCTATTTTGTTTCCTTTAATTTGTAGTGCCTAGGACTCGACTCTGCAAACAGAAGTGTATTTCTCTCTTTACGGCTCCTGACATCTCTCCGAGGTAGGTAATAATTTTAAACAATTAAAATTTATCAAGCTACTTCATCTAGTAAATTCCTTTAAAAAAACATACAAATATTTCATTGTGAATAATTCTGATACCTCTTTGCTTAGTGCTTGCTTACTACAGGATTACTGAAGAATTACTTCAAGGTTCTGGGGCTGGAAAGAAAGTTCTGAAATAACAGCCATTAACTCTATTTTCTTCTTCAAAAAGAGGGCAGAAGGGAGGGCGGGGAAAGAGAAGGAAGGAGAGGGAGGGAGAGAGGTGTTTAGGAAACTTCTCAGCCTCCCTAGAAGAACTCTAAAAACCAGAGTAAAAGCAGTTGGGAAAACAGAGCGCCGCTGGCTTGGTTAGTACTTACTAAAGTCTACTCACTCTATTTCCATGACTAAAAACAAGAGTGAAAAATCATTATCAGGGAAATTATCCCCTGCACTCCAGGTATTCATAGACAGATCCTTTGGTTCTGCAACAGAGTCACAGCTTTTGTACCCTCGTGCCCCCCTCAAGCCCCCGCCCCAGCCACCTCAGGATGCCCAGAGGTGCAGTTCTTGAGTCAAGCTCCAAAGCTCCGCTGAGCGTCCCTTCAGGCTGCGGCTGCGGTTTCCAAGCAACCGCACCCTGGCCAGAAGGTGTGCATCCTACTGGGTCCCCGGTTTAAGAGTCCCCGGGAGAGGTTCCAAAGGTACTGGGCCGGGGTAGCCTGACGCCCTTCCGGGTGCCTCAACTTTCCCATAACCTGGATATTGGGTCTGCGTCAGCCATTCTCACCTCCCATTCCCCAGTTTTCCGCCTTGGCTCCCATCTAGTCACTTCGCACTTTGGGCGTCTTTGGTCAGAGACTTAGACTTCTCTCCTGGAGCAACAAAGACGAACTCTGTAGCCACACATCCCATAGAGAATGGATTCCTGGGAAGTGTAGTTCTTTCTGCTGACGAGTGGTTAGTCTTTAAGGAAAAAAAGGACTACAATTCCCAGAAATCTAAGGGAGGCTAGTCCACTTCTTAAATTTGTCCCACCTGCATCGACTGTATTAGGCAGAAAGGTTCTGCGGCGTTTTCTTTACCCAGCTGTCTGGAGTTTTGTTAATTCAATCCCACTACAAGCTTGTGGAACGACTTTTTTTTTTTTTAAGCAGGCTTTTTATGTGTGAGGGGTTCTAAACACAGAGATTTTAATGAAATATATAGTAAGTTTAAAAAAATGTTTTTAAATTCTTTCAGACAAAAGAGCTACCCACCATCAGAAAATGTCACTACAGATGATAACAGTTGGTAATAACATGGCCTTAATTCAGCCAGGCTTCTCACTAATGAATTTTGATGGGCAAATCTTCTTCTTTGGCCAAAAAGGCTGGCCCAAGAGGTCCTGCCCCACTGGAGTTTTTCATTTTGATGTAAAGCATAACCATCTCAAACTGAAGCCTGCACTTTTCTCTAAGGATTCCTGCTACCTTCCTCCTCTCCGCTACCCAGCCACTTGCATATTCAAAAGCAGCTTAGAGTCTGAAAAACATCAGTACATCATCCATGGAGGGAAAACACCAAATAATGAGCTTTCAGATAAGGTTTATGTCATGTCTGTGGTTTGCAAGAACAACAAAAAAGTTACTTTTCGCTGCACAGAGAAAGACTTGGTAGGAGATGTTCCTGAAGGCAGATACGGTCATTCCATTGATGTTGTGTATAGTCGAGGGAAAAGTATGGGTGTTCTCTTTGGAGGACGGTCATACATGCCTTCTGCTCAAAGAACCACAGAAAAATGGAATAGTGTAGCTGACTGCATGCCCCACATTTTCTTGGTAGATTTTGAATTTGGATGCTCTACATCATACATTCTTCCAGAACTTCAAGATGGGCTATCTTTTCATGTCTCCATTGCCAGAAATGATACCATTTATCTTTTAGGAGGACATTCACTTGCCAATAACATCCGTCCTGCCAATCTATATAGAATAAGGGTTGATCTCCCCCTGGGTAGCCCAGCTGTGAACTGCACAGTCCTGCCAGGAGGAATCTCTGTCTCCAGTGCAATCCTGACTCAAACAAGCAGTGATGAATTTGTTATTGTTGGTGGCTATCAACTTGAAAATCAAAAAAGAATGGTCTGCAACATCATCTCGTTCAAGGACAACAAGATAGAAATTCATGAGATGGAAACTCCAGATTGGACCCCAGATATTAAGCACAGCAAGATATGGTTTGGAAGCAACATGGGAAATGGAACTGTTTTCCTTGGCATACCGGGAGACAATAAACAGGCTCTTTCAGAAGCATTCTATTTCTATACGTTGAAATGTGCTGAAGACGATGTAAACGAAGATCAAAAAACATTCACAAACAGTCAGACATCAACAGAAGACCCAGGGGACTCCACTCCCTTTGAAGACTCAGAAGAATTTTGTTTCAGTGCAGAAGCAAATAGTTTTGATGGTGATGATGAATTTGACACCTATAATGAAGATGATGAGGAAGATGAGTCTGAGACGGGCTACTGGATAACCTGCTGCCCTACTTGTGATATGGATATCAACACTTGGGTACCGTTTTATTCAACTGAGCTCAACAAACCTGCCATGATCTACTGTTCTCATGGAGATGGGCATTGGGTCCATGCCCAGTGCATGGATCTGGCAGAACGCACACTCATCCATCTGTCAGAAGGAAGCAACAAGTATTACTGCAATGAGCATGTTGAGATAGCAAGAGCACTGCAAACCCCCAAAAGAGTCTTACCCTTAAAAAAGCCTCCCCTGAAATCCCTCCACAAAAAAGGTTCTGGGAAAATTATTACCCCTGCCAAGAAATCCTTTCTTAGAAGGTTATTTGATTAGTTTAACAAAAGCTTTTCCGATCCAAGTGCATCAGATTTTTAAACATATTTTCAAGAATCCTAAAAATGATAAAAATTATATTCTTATTTTTGTTATTGAAAATGTATGTTTTCTTTTAGTTATATGAATTAAGTTCCAGAGAAAAGTGCTTATAATACAATACTAAATACAGTCATTGTATTTAGACTTATAAAGGACCTATAATATTTTGAAAATTCTGTATTCAAATATTTTCAATGAGTATTTTTGAATATTTTTGATCTGAATTTTTTGTTCAAGGAATGTTCAACACAGAGACAGTAGTAATAATTAATGTATGCTTATATCCATTACATGACTTTTAGTAAAAATAATCTATAGAGTAGTTAAGACAAGTTTAACCAGTAGAGAAACTAATACCCAATGAAATTAAATGAATTTTTTTGCACAATGTAGCAATTTGGTTGATGTTTCTTGATGTTGCAAATCCAAGATGACCCCTTGACTATGCCCATGTACAGAAAAAGCTGTAAGGAGATAGATAAGTAGATAGATAGATAGAAAATATAGATACATGATAGGTAGATAAATAGATAATCTCCATTGATGCGAAGGAAGAGGAATGGAATCTACATCAAATTTATAACATTTTATCAAGTTATCCACATGCACTTTCCTCAAAGGATCCCCGCATCATATAGTCCACAGATAATAAACAAAAGCTAGTTACTTGTTTCAGTTCTTTGGAAGATTTAATGAAAACTGCTGTCCAGTGTTACTTAGCACACTGAAACAAGGAGAGTGAGAGTACACTGAGAAAGAACCATCAAATAAATCTCATAGAGAGATAACTTCCCCAATTAACATTGATTCCTTACCCAAATAATAAAAGTTTAAAGAATTTCATACGTTTGATAGGTAGAGTATTTTAAGGTGGAAAAAGAAATTTCTGTGTGTGTGCTTATGAGTCTAGTTAATACGTCGAGTTTGCTGCCAGTGAAAGTTGTAAGATCAGTGAGCTTGCTAAGTTTCAATTAGATACTTGCTAGAATTAAAATGAAAAGGACTGTTAATTTTGAGGCTTCATGACATTAGATGAACTTAGATACAAATATCTTCTCTCCTGGAGTATTTTTTTTTTTTTTTGGAAAAGAATTTCACTTTAGCCTAAGCGATTAAACCATAGTCTTCATAAAGGGTCCACAGTGTGTAAGGTACTATTGCCAAATTTAGGGGAAATATGAACCATACAGAAGGTGAAAATCCTGAAACAAATTCTTCTGCTAATAGTTCCGTGTCTCAGATACTGAAATTAATTTGTAGAAATTAAATCATGTTCACTTTGTTGCAGTAATATTGCTTGATGAATATTTCCTTTTGAATAATTTGCTGTACCATTGTTTTTTTATTGTTTCCATCACCTATATAAAACTAATAAAATATAAAGATTTTTTCTGTTTATATTTACTTGTTCCATTTCTAGTTATCCAGTTACAGGCAAAATTATACTACTTAATTTTCTCAGGATCACTCTTCTTTGATTTATTTTTTATCTGTTAGTAGAAAGTGGTGTAAATTGGAGCTGAAATATCCTCCACAGCGTTCCCTCAAGTAGTATATACTTTCCCTTATCTTTATTTGTCTACAGTGACCAAGAGGCTAAAAAATAGTTATCTATGTTTGTTTTGTAGTTGGTGAGATCAACATACAATCTGAGTGATTCAATTGTAAATTCACTGGGTTCTACATTTAAGGTCAGAGCTCCTTAACATAGGTGCTGTGTGTGTGTGTGTGTGTGTGTGTGTGTGTGTGTGTGTGTGTGTGTGTGAAGAGAAAGCATTTTGGTTTTACTTACCATAAATTTGAGTAAAAGTAGGTTTTTTTTAAGTCATCTTACCAATGAGTCCACCAGATGTGACTTAAAGATAATAGTTTCCTTTTTACTAAGCGTATACAAACTTTCAAATGAACCACATTAGATTATTACTCACTTATTCTGATGATATAATGCTTTTGCCTAAAGCATTTCTAGGACTCGCTTTTTAATCACTTCAGAGCCTATGGTTCATCTTTTTGAAGATACTTAACAGTTGTGCCTCTTCCTCCCTTGGGTTTGGTTTCTAGAAACAGACAAATGTTGTTCAAAGCCTAGTAAATCTCAGTATTATATTGTCACTTTAGGACCAAAATGAAACCTGAATACAAGCTAATAAAATGGATTTTCTGATATGCCTCACAGAAAGATTCTAAAGGTAAGGACCCAAATGTGTTTACACAGGAATTATACCAATAAATAAGTATATGGCTTTCTAGGGCGACCGTTTTAAGGTACTATGCTCATCTACAAGTACGAATGAGTTCAATGTGTTAGGAGAAAGGAAAGTAGAGTGAAAACGGAGTAGTTTGTGTGGAGGGTGAAATGAAGCTTGCCAAGTTTGAGGAACTGAAAGAACATGAGTCTGGTGCAAACACAGTAAACAGGGGGCATGCGGGGGGCATAAGCCTGGAGAGGTGAGCAGGGCCAGGGCACCCAGCTTTTCATCTATATAGTAAAATCACACACAACTTTATTTATATCGTGTTGACCTTCTCCCTCCTGCTTACTTCTCTGTTTTACTACTCTCATCACTCTTTGTGCTCAGTCTCCAAAAATGCCAAACTAATAACATTTCTGATGAGCACCCCTAGTTGTTTCCCAAGCACTGAGAGCTTTGGGGCAACCCATTCGTTCTGCAGGGCACACCTCCCCACTTGTACTTTACAACTCCTACTAATAACATAGCCCATCTGGTCCATTCCTATCTGCTCTTTCCACCCCAGTTCAAACATCTGCTCTCTCCAGGAATCCTTCTCTGAACCCCATCACCTCCTTGATAGCTGTAATGTTTACAAATCTCTGCTTCTAGACTCAGGAATACAAGAAATAAAACTGCATCTTTCTGTAAATCAAATCCCATTATATCATGTATCCCTTTTACCATGTTTTGGAAGTTTAGTTTTAATAAACTTGGAGTTCTCTGTCTTCACCCAAATTTTTCTTCCAGTTCCAGGAAGAAATGTAACACTGAGTTGTCAAAAGTAGGAATGAGAGCAAAGCATCTGGTCAGCGTCCTTCCTCACTAACCGCTCCTCAACATGCACACTCCCCCTGGCCTGAGGTTGGCTTGGAAGATGACTGCTAAGTTGCACCTTAGTCTTAACCACAGGTGCCGTGAGGTCTAGCACCCTCTCTCCCTCTCTTTCTCTCTCTGCCACTTTCAGGTCCGAGTGAGTTCTCATGGTGAGATCTTCCTGCCCCTTCCTTTCCCACCATGGCCACAGTTCTCTCTGTGAGCCCATCTAGGATTTGTCTGTTTTTTTCTTACTACTCCTGAGCATATCTTCCTGCTCCTGAGCCTTTACTGTCATAGAACCTCTTCCCGGCTATTTTGGGCTAAACGCATTTCACCATCATTTCATCTCTGGAAGACACTCATTTTCTTAGTTCTATCGGAAAAGTAAGTTGTACCTTCTCTCTGCTCCTGCCTTCCCCAAGCTTATCTGGGCTTTCTATTGTTCTCCCAGCTCCACAGCACAACCCAAGATATAGGACACTTTGTAATTTCTATATACCTAGTCCTTGGCATAACGTGTGGCATATTGCAGGCACTTAAACTGTGGTTGAAATGAACTGAATTCAATTCTTTGGTGAATTGCATCTCTATTCCTATATGGGAAGCCAAAGGGACTTATTTGTTGTCTAGCTTAACAGTGATATAAGTATTTAGAGTAAAATAGGGTAAGTACATTATATTAACTGAATAAGCAAGAAACGTTAAGAATAAATGGAACCAACAAACCTCTGAATGACATCATAGATGCGAATAAGACGTATTAGTCAGGATAATTGACACTGTCTGTGGTAACAAAAAAAAATCACAAATACCAGTAAATTGCCACAAGTAAAGTTTCTCTCTCATTTAAGCAGAGGCCAAGGCAGGTTTCCCTTATTAAGCTATTCACGTGAAAGTCTTTCCTTTAAGCTGTGTCTCAGGAAATCAGGCATTTGACAACTCTGCCACCTTTATTTTTTTTTTTTATCTTATATCCTCAAGATTGCAGATACAGGGAGTTTCCTGGTGTACTAGCAAGTTAAGGATACAGCATTGTCACCTCTGTGGCTCAGGTCACTGCTGTGGTGGGGGTTCAGTCCCTGGCCTGGGAACTTCTGCATGTTGTGGGTGCAGCCAAAAACAAAAACAAAAACAAAAAACAAGACCGCAGATACAAGGAAAAGAGAGAATATGGAGAAGGCACACCCTCATACCCTGTGTAATTGTTTCAACCTGCAAGTGATACATCATTTCCTCTGACATTCCACTGATTAAAAAAAAAAAACAACCAAAGCTAGTCTTTTGGTCCCACCTAAATGCGAAGGGGCTGGGAAATACAGTTTAACTGGGTGCCAAGAAGGGGGCCATGGATGTGCTAAGCATGGAGCCAATATCTGCTGTAGCACATATTTAAACATCCAGATAAAGTAGCCTCATGTACCTTAAGTAATAATGAAGGGTACTAGCAGAGTTCTGTTAAATAGAAATAAAGCTTCATGCTCTGCTACTGCCTGTATTATCTTTTGCTTAGACTGTTAAACAAACTGCTAACTGGTCTCCCTGCCCCCACCATGGCCCCCTCCAATCATCTGACTGTTCTGAGACCACAGCTGTCATTCCTTACATAACCGAAAATGCTCCAAGGATTCCCCATCTCCCATGGGAAAAAATTACCAAATGCCTCAGTACGGTACCATGTGATTCTCCAGGCCCACCCCCTGCCCTTTACCCTTTTGAACTTGATTCCTTATCAAAGCTGAACTTCTTCCATCTGGAAAACCCTTTCCCTTGGTGAATAATTATTATCCTTCAAGATTTCACTCAGTCTTGAGGTTCTCAGCGAAGACTTCAGCCCAAGCAGAGTAAAACATTCACCTTTATGGCCAAACCATCTCTCGTCTCTGTGTCTTTTCATAGCAATTATCAACTCACGTGACATTTATTTGATTGCCTTCTCTGTTTGTCAGTGGGCTTTTAGAAAGCAGCTTTAGGGGAGTTCCTGTCGTGGCTTAGTGGTTAACGAACCCGACTGGTATCCATGAGGACTCGGGTTCAATCTCTGGCCTTGCTCAGTGGGTTAAGGATCCGGCATTGCTGTGAGCTATGGTGTAGGTCGCAGACACGACTCAGATCCTGTGTTGCTATGACTGTGGTGTAGGCCAGCAGCTATAGCTCTGATTCAACCCCTAGCCTAAGAATCCCCATATGTAATGGGTGCAGCCCTGAAAAGACAGAAGGACAAAAAAAAAAAGACAACAACCTTTGTGTCCTTAATACCAAGTATGATTTCTGTTACATTAGAGCTGCTCAGGAAAGTGTTTCCTGAATTAAGTTCACTGTATATGATCTGAAATGTACTCACTCGTGCAGTTGTCTTACTATCTTTTCAATTCTTTAGTAATGAAAGATGAGATGTGGAAATACATCCCTGTGTTCTAAATATCTTGATCAAACTATCTCGTCTCACCCGACTTAGAAAACAAAAGTACAGTGAAATTCACAGGAAGAGATGAGTTGAAGTCTTGGGTTAAATTTATTCTCTTTTTTAGTGAAATGAGTTCACACAGGATTAAAATGCATATCATGGTAAATTTAGATAGAACAGGCAGTCTTTCTAAACCGCAGTGACAAGAATTCCAAGTTATTTATATGCCACCAAATTCCCTTCCAGCATAGAACATTGCTTTTGCCTTGGAATTTACCATAGATGATATTACATTTTCCCAAACCTAATTCTGTCAGGAAACATCATATCAGATATATTAAGCCCATTTATTTCTAATACCTCATTCTGTCTCCAGGTATTAATCCAGTAAATGTGTATTCATCTAAACTATAATTTGTGAGACTAGGAATGAAATGTTATCAGTAACACTCTTTTTAAAAGGCTGAGTACTATATATAGCTTCTCTGCCTTCCCAGTTTCAATTCCATTGTCTCATTGCACTTTGACTGCACCTAGTCTTTTCCTTCGTAACACCTACTGGAGTATGGAATTATGTCTTTTTAGACTTACTATGGATACAATGCCTACCTCTACCCAGCTCTTTGTGAGCAGAAAACATCTGTGTTGTTCACCACTGCATTTCTAGCGCCAGACACATATTGCCTGCTCTAGAAGACCTCCTGTAAATATTTGTTTAAAAAATAGGCTGGAACGAATAGGGATGGAGTAGGCACAGGTGGTTGTAGAAGTCCCAATAAGGGACCATAGATAAAGAGGGAAACTTAGGGGACTTTGGGAGATCACTATATAAATTGCTCAAAAAAACCCGTCAGAACAAGGCAGGCTTGCTTGACTAGTGGAAGTGTGAGAATTGCCTCAGGTCGTTGGGTGGGGGATGGGATGAGGCGGGTATTCAGATTCAGACCAAGGGCAGGAGTTTGAGGACCGCCCTTCTGCTAATTTGAATACACACCTTGCCGGATGCGGAGGAGGAGCTACTACTCCTAGAAAGGAAGAGGCGGGCTTTTCCGACCCCCATTCCCCTTGGATGATAAAGCTGCAGTCCCCTGGATCCTTGGGGCAGAGCCTCCTTGCCTGCATGCTGCATCTCTCGCAAACATTTTATCTTAATCTATTGCTTGCCTATCACTTTGTCTCTCACCGAATTCCTTCTGTGCGGAGGCATGAAGAACCTGAACCTCAGTGAATCCAGACACCAGGTGAGTGATTCTAATTTATAACTGTGGGTTCAAATCCCAATCTGGGTTTAGGCTGGGTTTGAGTCCTGGAACGTGAGTTCAAATCACAATCTGTGTTCTGACTAGGTTCAGGCCATTAGTGTTGTCTATTTGCAGAACTATTTGCAGTAGCCAAAAGACGGAAACAACCTAAATGTCGATCAACAGAGAGTTGGATAAAGATGTGGTACATTCAGTGGAATATTACTCAGCCATAAAAAAGAATGAAATCATGCCGTTTGCAGCAACATGAATGGACCTAGAGATTATCGTATTGAGTGAAGCCAGGCAAAGAAAGACAAATATATGATATCACTTATATGTGGAATCTAATAGAAAGTGATACAAAAGAACTTGTTTATAGGAAACAAACAGACTCGAAGATTTCTTTCTTTCTTTCTTTCTTTCTATTTTTTTTTTTGTCTTCTGTAGTTTTAGGGCTGCACTCGCGGCAAGTGGAGGTTCCCAGGCTAGGGGTCTAATCGGAGCTACAGCTGCCGGCCTATACCACAGCAACAGTCACGCAGCATCTGAGCCATGTCTGCGACCTACACCACAGCTCACAGCAATGCCGGATTCTTAACCCATTGAGTGAGGCCAGGGATTGAACCTGCAACCTCATAGTTCCTGGTCGGATTTGTTTCCGCTGAGCCACGATGGGAACTCCGAAGTTTTCAAGGTCAAATTTAGGATTACCAAAGGGGAAACTGTAGGGGCAGAGGTAAATTGGGAGCATGGAGTTGGCACATGCACACTACTATTTATAGGGTAGATAACTAACAAGGGCCTACTGTATGGCATGGGGAAGTCTGCTCAGTGATCTATGGGGGAAAAAGTGGGTATATGTATGCGTATAGCTGATTTACTTTGCTATAGACCTAAAGCTAATACAACATTGTAAATCAACTATACTCCCAATAAATTAAAAAAAAAAAATGTAAATAGGCTGAAGTAGTTACAAAGGGGGTCAGAAAAGATACAGAATTGGAGTTCCCGTCGTGGCTCAGAGGTTAACAAATCTGACTAGGAACCATGAGGTTGTGGGCTCAATCCCTGGCCTTGCTCAGTGGGTTAAGGATCTGGCGTTGCCATGAGCTGTGGTGTGGGTTGGAGATGCGGATCGGATCCCACGTCACTGTGACTGTGGCGTAGGCTGGTGGCTACAGCTCCAATTAGACCCCCTAGCCTGGGAACCTCCATATGCCGCGAGTGCGTCCTAGAAATGTCAAAAAGACAAAAAGAAAAAGGTACAGAATTTAGCAAGGCTTTAAGTGTAAGAAGATGCTTTATTCTCAAATGCAGGGGTAATATTCAAATACTTGATCAAAGGGTAAGAACTTTTAATTGTCAGATGAGTAAGTTCTGAATATCTAATACACAGCATGGTGACCATAATAATCCTGTTCTGTCTTGCGCACCTGAGATTTGTTAAGAGAGTAGCTCTTGAGTGTTCTCAACACATACAAAGAGAAAAAGCTGTGAGGCCCTGAATGAGCTAATTAACTTGTGGAAGTATTTTTGGAAAGTATTTTATAATGTATGTTTATATCAAGTCATCACTTTAAATATACATAATTTTATTTAATAATACCTCAATAAACCTGGGGGGATAGAACAAGGCAAGGACAGTAGGATTTTTTTAAAAAAAAATCAATCAAAGAAGGTGCTGTAACAGTCCTTAAGGCCCCCTGCTGTGCCAAGAGTTTACTTGTTACTTATGGATCTGAGTTCCTGGGGGATGGATCTGGGCTGCAGGAATAGGAAGGGTACTGGGCCTTTGAGGCACATGCTGTTTACCAAATGCAAACATATTTCGGTATTTTAAAAACTGGTATGGTTGCATGGAAGCAGCCAGACTGAATCTCTGTTCTGTGTAGGAGGGAGCTGGGATGTCTCCAGCAAAGGTGGCACTAATTTTCTTGAAAGTTCATGGATGATGTGGGGATGACAGACTAGTGTCAAAATAAGATGGAAAGCTAGAGGGGAAATTGTGAAGTTGTGCTTTCTTGTTTTGGCTTTGGTTTTTGTCCTTTTAGGGCCTCACCGCCAGGCATATGGAAGTTCCCAGGCTAGGGGGTTGAATCAGAGCTGTAGCTGCCGGCCTACTCCACAGCCACAGCAATGTGGGATCTGAGCAGCATATGCAACCTACACTGCACCTCATGGCAACACTGGATCCTTAACCCTCTGAGCAAGGCCAGGGATTGAACCCGCGTCCTTACAGATAGTAGTCAGGTTCGTTACTACTGAGCCACAACAGGAACTCCTGGTTCCCTGTTTTTTGGCTGAGATAAGCTTCAGTGACCCCATGTATAACATAAAGAAAGTGGTGGTACAGACTCCAAAAGGATCAAATGAGAAAATCTCGTATGCAAAACGCTTACCTCCCTTACTGGTAGCTATTACTACTGTTATTGGGGCTGCCATTGTTGTTATCACCAGGAAAAGCACTCATCAAAAGAACCTGGGCTCTAGCTCACTTCTGCCATTATCTGTGTGGTCCTGGACACATCACGCACTCTGATCAAAGTGTTGAGTATAGGAACGTGTGAATTTTCTGGGGAACAGTTCATATTTTTATTTGATTCTCAAAGGAGCTTAAACACTACTCTTTCTCAAATCCTACATCTACCTAAACTATCTGGAACCAAATTGTCTCTTCCTACATTAATATAAATTACATTCATTATCACTATTCTGTTGCTTTTTATTATAAGATCACCAAATTATTTTGTATTTCCCTTATGAAAAACACATTACTTCATTTTTTAAATGTTGCACTCAATATTATTTGAATATAAATCACAATATGTATTTCCAAATTTTAAACTTTTATTTCAAATACTTAAATATAAAGCTGTTAACAATAACCATAATACTGATAAAGAGAAATATAAACATATAAAAATAAGTATTGAGACACATATTTCAATGTAAGAATATTTGACATGGAAATACAGGTCCCTTTCATCAAATCATCAAATTAAACCATTGCATCCTGGTACCTGAACTTTTCCTAACTCAAACCAAAAAAAAAAGAAAAGAAAAAGAGGAAGAAGACTCTTAGAAGCCATTAAACGAACTTTACAATTATTTGTATGAAAATAAAGTGAATTGCAATTCCATAAAAAGAAAAATCTCACCAAAAATGATTGAAGTATATTTATGTAGATTAATATAGTTAAATGAGAAAGTTAAAATAGGGACAAAATATCCACTCGTTTAAAAATCTTTTAACATTAAGAACAGACCACATCTCATACAATAATTGAAGACAGACATATCTGCAATCAAAAATCACTCGTCTCTAAATGGTGATTCATTCTCAGCAACCACCACTGATGCTTACAAATCCTGCCTCCTAGCTGTGTGTAATTTGAATTCTGTTTGATCACACAAGCCCAGCCAAAAAAATCTTTATCTTCATATATATTTTGTGAAAACAAATTGAGGCCAAACTAAATTTCAGTTCACCTGGAAGGAAAAGACATCTTTTCCTCCTGCTCTTGCTTCTCGGTACATATTTATTAATCCCCAAATGCTTTTTGACCTCATACCAACCATTCATCAATTTTCATCAGCCATTATCACTGGTTCCTACAGTGCACCTCAGTAGGCTGGCAAGAAAACTTGCAGAATTAGGTTTCATGGGAGAAAAAATGCATTGCACTTCTCAAGTCCCAGTCTATACTTAAAAAAAAAAAAAAGCTCCATTTAGTGTGGTAAATTTCCCTAGAGTATGTGGTCGCATTTACAATGGACATTGTCAAAAAAAACAAAACTTGAACGTCAAACCAGGGCTAGATATTACAATCTCAGCATTGAGGGCAAAAAAAAACGTAGGCAATATTTCTACATATTGAAATGCCTGCAGCCAGATGTTCCTGGGGTTTATCAAAATGTGATCTGATTAAGGGATTATTGGGAGGGTTGTGCTATAAATCATGCTGTTAGTCACATGCATTTAAAATAGTACCTACAATGCTAGAAAAGTTGGATTTAATATTGGAAAGTATTTACATTGCCACCAATTGTGTAACAGAGTGGATATGGGGGAAAAATCTACAAACCAGCGCCAGCATGCTTCAGGGAGTAGGACGATTACATGATTTTAGCTGTTTATTAGTGCAGAGACATGCTGTAAGAATTAAACGGGATGAAGGAAAGGGGTGGCTTGGAAGCCCATAAGTTTACAAAATACAAAATGTTTTCAAGAAAAAATAAAATTAAAGTATGTATATCTTTTTGACAACTAAATTACAAATGCCTTTGAAATTTATATATTCTATATAGAAAAAGCAAGAAAGACTGCTGTATATTTTAAATGAAAAATACCAGGTTCAATCCCTGTAAAAGCACCAAATGCGTACCATTTAGGATATCACTGATGCACATTTGACAACTAAATTATAAGGCTCTTTGATATACTGTGTATGAAGAGTGGCAATTATGGCCAATAAAATCAAAGGGAAAAAAAACCTAATTAACACTAACATATCATTATGACTCACTAGCATATAAAATCCCATGCCTGCTCTAAATTGCCAGCAATTGGCAATTCCCAAATTCCTAAGGATACAGACTAAAAACTGGAGCTACCAGAGGTTTGGGGCACTCTTGGGAACTTTAGCAATTCTTTCTTCTATCAAAAGGTCCGAAGCACACCAATGACCTAAAAGCCCACTCATCCCTGCCCCCAAGAAACGTAATCCCAAGATTATGAACTGTAGTGATTAATTGTGGATTCCAAACCATTTATGTTACTACCTTATTTTAAAAAAGTTACTTTTTGTGGAAGAAATAACATGGAATTTGGAGACAAAAGGACTGTGTTCGAATTCCAGATCAGGTGTTTATTATCCTTTTTACTTGGGCAAATCATTCAACCCTCCATCAAATGGGAATCATAATAATGGCTACCCCACAGGGTGGTAATGAGGGGAAAATGAGGAAAATGAATGTGGAAATAGTCTAAAAAATGGGAGAAAAAAAAACACCTCTGCAAATGTTAGCTTCCACTGTATGATGAGCAGTTTCCATCTAAACTTAGCAAGTGAGAAAAGTACAAAGATAACCCTGCTTTCAAAAATCTCTGAATACACTGAAAGTAAACTGATCATAATAAAAAATAAATAAATAAATAAATAACACAAGGCAGAAAGAAAGACTCCATGAAAACCAGATTTAGTAAAATTGATCCAGGATTCATATGGAGAAAACCTGGCAGAAATTTTCAGCAAGACCTTAACTCTGCTTTTATACAATGAACAGACCTAGATTTTAAAAGCCTCTGTGACTTTGAGACTGTTTGGGAAAAACATTTGGAGAATCTAAATTAATGAAAAGCAAAAATAAAAATCATCCTTGGCTACTGATAGCTAAAACAAACATATACTATCACAAGATTTAATAACCAACTGCAGCTAACAGTTTTCTTCTTCCACCTTTATTATTGAAAAGCCTATGGTAGCAGATGATCTCCTAAACTCCAAAGGTTACAACAGAGACATCGTTTAAACCCAGAAAATAACTTATTTTCCAAAAATATTCTGCGTAAGTGTACCAAATGGCAGCATTTTGTAAAGGTCATTGTCCCATAATGTAAGATATTATTAGTAGAGAAATCTGAGAAGTCCCTTTTTTTTTTTCTTTTTCTTTTTTGGCATCCCCATGGCCCATGGCATTCCCGGGCCAGGGATCGAATCCGAGCCACAGTTGTATCGTTAGCCACAGCTGCAGCAATGCTGGATCCTTAACCCACCGTGCCAGGCTGGGGATAGAACCTGTGTCCCAGTGTTCCTGAGATGCCGCCAATCTATTGTGCCACAGCAGGAACACTTGAAAAGCTTTTTTAAATCTTGTAAAATAAGCGAAAATACGTGAAATTTATAAAATAAAAATTTCTACAAAAGTGATAGGAAAAACACATCTCAGTACAAACTAGAATAACTTGGGCAGGGGGAATGGAAACCACAAGTCAAATTCCTTTTCTGGCTTCACTGGCTGCCCTTCTTTGACAACCTTGGCTTTGATTTTTGCATCACTCAGTCCCCTCCACACCCATTTTGTTCATCTCCGGTCCCCTGCAGTAACTCCTGTTCTCAGCTATTGAGCTTTCAACTAACTGGTTTCTCCTGTTGCTTTTCTGAACTCCCTAAACGGCTCAAGCAATCAGCTTACCAGCTACCTGTTCCTGACATGGGTTCACCATCTCTGGCCTCATCAACACGGGAGTTAAGGGTGCCAAGAGAAGGTCTCCATGCAACCCAGAGGAAAACCCATCTGCAAAGCCAATGCCTGGGTGGCTGCCCTGCTTAAAATTCCATTGAATCTTGAGATTCTGGACAGTCCTCTAGGTCTAATGTGTCTCCGGAGCTTCCCTGCGAGTTTATGGTAAAGGCTGAGTTTTTAAATGCTTTATGAGCATTCATAAACTTCTGCAGGTATTTGGAGGTGTACAACCAGTGATGTTTCAAGACGTCTTCCATCTCATAGTACTTGGACTGCCTGGCATTCATTTTCCGGAAGCGCCTGAACAGCTTGTTACCAGACTCATTTCCCTCGCTAGCCCATGCCCCAATGGAGCCGTCCCTCTCGATAATTTCCGGGACGTGGGCCAGTGTCTTGTGAAAATAATTGGTGATTTTGCCTTCATATCTGTACTGGAACTTGGTGGAGAGGAGCTCAGCAAAACGCTGTGAATTGAAACTATACTGGCAGAGGGATTCCGGGCACTCTTCAGCAGGGCAGGACGATCGCCAGACGGGTTTCATCTTCAGGTAAAGGTCCATCAGTTCCCTCAGAGCTTCATGCCTCTCCTCGGAGGGAATTAACTCACAGACGGCTTCGACCGTCTCTTTGGTCATGAGCTTCCTGGCAAAGTTGCCATTCATCCTCATGATGGGCTTCAGATTCATCTTCTTGCGGAGGTGCTTGTCCAAGGTCGCCTGCCATCTCTTCCTTTCCTCTTTGGAGGCATTGGGGTTCTTATACACCTCCCCTATCTCCAGCTGGAAGATCTTGTAGAACTCGACTGCATTGCCAATGTCACAGTGGAGGGCATCTATGGAAGGGACCGTCTCAATGAAGGGTTTGGCTGAGACCCCTTTCACCCGGTCCCGAAGTTCTTCCACCGTTTCATGGTACGGGTTGGAACGCCAGACCTCATAGCGCTCCAAATTCTCCGCGTGGCTTCTGGTTATGGAGTGGAAGACCAGATTTTGAGAGGCTTCCAGGCGGGTGGCATCACAGAGGGTACAGATGTAGACAGAGCCAGAAGCCTCAAGGCCTTCCACTTCCCGGACCAGTTTCTCATCATATCCAGTGCCCCTGAAGATGAACTTGAAAGTCCGGAGGATGCCTCCCATCTCAAGCATTAGCTGACTGTTCTTCATGGCTTCCCTCTCGGCAATGAGAGGGCTCAGGATGGCCGTCAGGGTCTCGTGGTCAGATTCATCTGCCAGCATGAGGCACAAAGGCTTGCAACATAGTTCAGAGTTAGGCTTGGCTTCCTCAAACACCTTCACGTTCTGTGACCCGTGCGCGATGGTAATTTTCATGACTGTGAAGGAAAACCGAACTGCCTTTTCCGGCACGGCCGGCCCACTGCCATGCTTCTCACTCACGTCTCCCATCCCATCACAAGATTCCTTCACCACCACAGTGAAGGGGCCATTCAGGTAGTCATCCAGGTCTTGGGCTCGCATGCCCTCCAGGATGTCTTCTTCCATGTCCATCAGTGCGGACACCAGAGCCGAGTCATAGCGGAAGCGCTTGGCAATGGTGTCCACTGGGTAGTCATCCACGGAGGAGGACAGTCCGGACAGCCCATCAATAATGCCCACGTCGGTGCTGGAAGACACATTCTTCAGCGGTGGCTGCCATTCGAAGGAGTGGTAGCCGGGCAGAAGGACCTTCTCAGCACTGCGAAGGGCATGCAAAGGCTGGAAAATCTGCCTGCCCGTGATGGCTTTCACCGTCCTGTACATCTTGTGGTACTGGCTGCAGCTGAGGAAGGTGTTGACGCGGATGGCCAAGCAAACAGCTGGCTGCAGGCCGGAGCCCTGGCCCCGCATGATGGCCTCCAGCTCATCAGCTTGTTTGTGCTCATTCCTCGCCCTCAGCGCTAGCAGGAACAAGGTCAGGCACACCGACTTCACGTCTCCACCTTCCTCTTTGTCAGCGAAAGCCTTGACTTGCAGCTTGAGCTCCCTCAGACGGTGCTTCTGAGCCCTCCGGGTCAAGGACAGGAGATGCTGGCGGGGCCGGCCCCCTTTATTAATGTGCACAAATGTCTCCTTTGATTCCTTGTGGCTTGAGATATGGTGATTATATTTTTCCAAGCTGATCTCCTCGTTGCACTCTTTTGCTGGGCATTTCACCATCAGGGTATTCAAGATGCTCAGAAAAGACTTCACTGGACTCTCCAGGTCAGTAGGGAAACAGGGATAGCGGCAGGAGGGACAATAGCTGCCCATGACTTTGAGGCACCTGAGAATGCAGATCCTGCAAAACACGTGCTTGCAGCTGGTTTCCACAGGGTCAGCCAGGATGTGTTCACAAATCTGGCAGGAGATAGATTTCACAAAGTGCGCTGGGAAGTCCACTGCCAGGAGCTTGGTGCTAAGATGTATCTGACTGCAGTTGGCGATCTTCTTCATCAATTCCTTGCTGCTGATCCTGGCCTGAGCTCTCCTCTTGCGCCGACGGGCTTGTTTCGCTCGGTCAGTCACAGTTTTGAGTTTTTTGCTGAGCTGCATGTTTGCCTGCTGACTCTTCCTCTTGAGTCCCCGACGTGCAGTGTAGCAGATGTCACAGTTTGGTGTGTGGGGGTGCCATTCCATGGCTGCATTCCTTGGGGAGTAAACCTCACATGGGGTGCTGCTAAACTTCCTGTGCATGAAGCTCCAGCAGTTATGGCAGAACTCAGTGGGGTGGATCGAGTCAACATCTGTCTTCACATCGATCCGGAAAACTTTGGCAATGAGATCTGGCCAGGATGTGGCCCTCTTTTCCTTCTTCCGTAAAAGGACTTGGGTTTTACCATCCACGGGCCCATGGACTGGATACCTTCTCTTATGCCCATCGGCTTTGAAAGAATTCCCACAGATGCGGCAGAGATGTCTCAGGTTGGCTTGGTGGATGGTTTTGTCTCTTGCTTTCCCATCCTCGTGGGTTTCCTTCAAAAACTTTGGGTGGGGCTTTAATGCTGGTTGAGTCAGGGCTGGCTTCTGACCACCAGCCTTGTCCAGGACTGCTGGAGATTGCTCTAGAGAGGGTTTCCCCTCAGAGGAATCTTGCTTTTCCATTTGAGCCTTTTCGGGTGCCTTTTCAAAGGACCTCACCCTGAATAGCTTAAACTTCCATTCTGAAAATTTAATATGGGGGTGCTGGATTTCATCTGGGACGGAACTGAGTCCCAGGGTGGGTGGCAAAGAGACAGCCATGCTGGCTGAGGTACCTGGGAACAATAAAGAGAAGTCAGGTTTGGGAAAAAAAATACATCCCACTGATGCAACTTGGAAGGAATACAAATTAGTACATTCAATTTTTCATTTATTAAAGCATTCAAAAAGTTAATTATTAAGTTTCCTACATTAATATACTATGTTAGGTGCTGACTATATAGCAGAAAACAGAGTCATTTCCTCTTCTGACAGTGGCAATGTTCATTTATATGTGTATCTGAGTACATGCATCACCATGGTATATTTTACACTATATGTACAATCTTTTATAAAATTATTATTTTTTTATTGAGATATAGTTGATATACAATATTATCTATGTACAATATTATTTCCTTTCCACCACAACCTTAAGGTTTTTCAGGACAGAATCTTTGAGTGATTTATCTCTGTCTCCCCAAGCTTTCTAGCATACATTAGATGCTCAATAGTTATTTGCTGAATAAATGCAAGGAAAAACTGGTTACTAAAACCAAAGAAAAGTCATATTTTCCGCACTGTATCAGCCTCATTGCACTAGCTGGACAATGTATTTCCAGCTTTTTAAAGCAGTCTCCCAGGAGGTTGGTTGTTTATTTCTCTGAAACAGTACATAAAGGGATGATAAAGCTACAAATCCAAAGAAACTAATTACTCACTACTTGAAAGGATGAAGTGAATTTTGAGCTTTATGAATGCATGCTAATAACAAGTATCATGGATAGTAATTATGCTTACAATTTTAATTAGTGAACGCTGCCGTAAATTATAAGGCTGTGTCTCCATTAGGAACAAAACCCACAGAACTCTCTAAACCTGCAACAAACCACAGTGTGCGTGTACAACTACTCCGAAGGACTTTTAAGATGAAAAATTCAAGTAGTTTCAGACAATTCACACAGGCCATCCCAAAAGCCATTACTGAGCACTGGTCATTAGCTCTATGGTTTGTAATAAGAAGAGGTGGGAGTAATAATTTTCTTCTTCGAAAAAACATTGGCAATTATATATTCCAGGAAACCCCAGCAACCTGGGTTGTGGTATAGGCTTCAAAAGAGCTGTAGAAAAAAGTCTAAAAATGCAATTTGAGTGTCTCTAGACCCAATTAGCACTGTATTCTCAAAATTCCTTCGTATCAGCATGACTGGAAAAACAGCAATTGTATTTTCAAACTACAATCTAAATTTTCCACGTTTGCCTTGGGTTAACGCTCTTGACCTGCCAACTATATCAAACAGCTTTTCCCCTTCAATTAACTAACTAACCAAATTGATGATATTTTTATTGTCCTGTGGTATGGAGACTAATCCTCAGATGAATACACTTTGCCCAGGGGTGGGATTTGGGGGAGGGGGAACGAAAGCCACAAGGGTGATCCTGACTGCTGCTAACAAGGCTTCCTGTTAGGTCGTCCCTTTAAACCACAAAAAGTTTGTTCCATCCTGCACACATTATGCTTCAGAGATTCATGTTTTTCATAAAGACTAAAAGCCAATTTCCAAGTCTTGGTTGAAAAGGAAATCCTGTTGCACTATTCTATATGCAGGACTGTGTGAGAACTAAACCGTTCCAAACCATTTCAAAGCCCTCATTAACCTCAAAAGTATTTCAACTGCAGTCCAACCAACACCTCAGAGTTGCTTATAGTTCAGTTATGTTCCTACATTCAGGATCAGAGGCAAGGACTTTTCATGTCTCTTCTGCCCCATTGGTTTGAACTCATTCCCATGTGTTTTGTTTCTTTAGCCCTTCCTTTCCCTGTTCCTGGGTCAAGGATAGAACACACACCACAGCCGTGACCTGAGCCACAGCAGAGATGATGCTGGGTCCTTAACCCATTGAGCTACCAGGGAACTCTTTCCCTGCCTTTTTTCTAATGCACTAGTTCTCTGGAATTCTGAGATGATATTTTGAGTTCTTACAAATAACTACATGATCATCTGTAGAGCTAATCAAATTAAATATTGAAATTTCACAATGAGAGAGTCAATTACAAGGCATATTGGAAGGAGCCCTAGAACTGTTTCCCCTCCCTGCCCACTCCTCTCCTGACTCCAGTGGCCTAAAATGTTATGTCAAAAATCTGCCCAAAATACATTTGTGTAAATACTACCATGGGAAGAGCACCATCACCACGCAGTTACTAGCCGTTGATATCCAAATCAAATTTATTGATTAGATTGCTTTTCTACTCAACAGCTTTATGTTCATATTTAATTTTTGTGATCTATTCACTTTAGGGGAAAAATGTTTTAAAGCCTAGCTTTCTATGTACCAAGGTCACTTTTCCATATTTTCCCCCCAGAAAAGTTTAAAATTTGGATGTTACGGCAGAAATTGGCAGAACCATATAAATCAACTATAACAAAAAAAATTTTTTAATTGGCTAAACCTCATATCCAACTGCCATTCTTAGCTTATCTTCCTTTTCTGGTAAACAGGCAGAAAGGGTACTAAAATAGAGAACTGTTGACAGCATAAAGTTAGGATTATGAGTTATCTTGTAGTCATTTTTTTTTTTTGATACTCGGGAACTTTGTGAATGCTTGATTTTCTCTCTTCTAACAAAAGGTCCCAGCAGTGGACCAGCCTCGGACTCTACACGGCAGGGTGGTTGCTGCTGGCGCAGCCAGTCCCATCGGGCTCTGCCCTCTGAGTATTGTCATCAGTGGCCATCACAGCTACAGGGGTTCTTCTCTCTAAGGGCATGGATTCATTTTGACAAGTCAGGCGGGGTCAGAAGCTGTCATTTGTGTTAGTGCTTCATCAGTTACCTCAGGGGGCAGAGTTACAGCAGCCCCACCCCCACCTCCCAGCCCAGCCCCCCACCCTGCACACACATAGAGCTGGCACTTGGTCCGTAATCTCTCCTCTTAACATATTCCGCTTGGTCCATACACAAAGTTCGAGGGACTACTGCATGCCCAAGTGTGATCCTTTATTGTCACACCTGCCCCACTCAATCATCCATTCATTCACTCTGCAAATACTATTGTCTACTCTTTGCCAAACACCGTCATCAAAAATGATAGCATCAAAAGCCTTTTATAAGTCTCAGGCATCTACAAAATGACCTGAAGATTCTTACTCTTCCTCCAGGAAACTTCTCGCTTGAGGCACTTCAGCCTCTGGTCAGAAATCCTGTTCAAGAACATAACCTCTGGGTTGGGTCTCTACTGTGGCAGTTCTGAAAATTTCTGTGTATCAGGATCACTAGGGAACTTGGGTTTAAAAAAATAAGGCAGATCATCAGGTCCCAGAGAATCTGATTCAGTTTATCTGGGGTGGAGCTCAGAGACCATATTTTTTAACAAGCATTTCAGTGATCCTGCTATATTTCAGTGGCTCACAGGTCATACTTTAAGAAATACTGGTCTCCCAGTCCAATATAATTCAGGAAATTCCTGGCAGTACTTGGCAGATACCTGGGCAAGTACATTTCCTCCCACCCTGGAATTTGTTTGCTCCTGATTATTCTTGTTTCCTGGACCAGCACAATATTTTTTCCCCAAATTCTCACACCTTTCCTTCTGCTGATTCGCTTTACAAATCCACTCGAGAAGCACTCTTTAAAGCCTTCCTCTGCCTGCAGCATTTATTTACAGTAATTCGGATATTTTCCATCTTCCCTTTGAACTTACAGTGTCTTCCTCAACTTGGTTTCTGGTTCCTTTCCTATTTTCATACATGAGCAAGAAAAACCAAATGTGCGTCAGCTTCCCTTGCTCCCTCCTCTAATTCCCCGCAAGGAGCAAAGCCCAAGCACTTCTAATTAGAAACATAAACATGTAATAAATACTGTGACTCAAGGCATGAAAAGGATGAGTGTTACCTTGCTCAGCAGGCTGCCTGGGCAAAGTGTTAGGATGTCTGCAAATCGGTTGATATTTCTTGCTACCAAAGAGAAGGCAAAATGTGCTCTTCCATCCCTCAGAGCAGATGGCTGCATTATTTATCAGCCTCCCTTGCCCTTCCCAGTCCCCACCACCACCACAGAGGGCTAACCACAAGTGATGGCAGCCAATCACAGGCCAGGAGCCCCCAGCTCCAGCTGGCACCTGGCTCTTCAGGAAGCTTCACTGGGGGACCTGAGTGTAGAACCACACACTGGTGTGTCCTGGAGCACTGCCAAAGCTGCCAGTTCACTTCCCAAGGCTGTTTGGTTGGAAATGATCTTGTCAACATAAGTTCAGGCTTGTGCTAAGCTTCTATAGATATGTGCCTTAGTCTCCTCACCTGTAAGATGGAAATCCCGAAGAGTAACCTCTGAGAGTCAATGAGGTTATAGTGAGACTTATTATAGGAAAATACCAGGGACAGTAGATACGCATCAAATGCTATGTGATCACTTTTTATTATAATTTTGAAATGGTAACCAAACCACCCCCAGAATTCTCCTCCCTGGTCAGTTCTCAGTCAGGGAAGTTTGTGCTCCTTGCGACAACACTATGTTTACATTACTAGAGTTCCTTTCCTTTCCTTTCCTTTCCTTTCCTTTCCTTTCCTTTCCTTTCCTTTCCTTTCCTTTCTTTTCCTTTCCTTTGCAGGCCGTACCTGTGGCATATGGAAGTTCCTGGGCTAGGGGTGGAATTGGAGCTGCATCTGCCAGCCTGCAACACAGCAACACCAGATCCACTTGCATCTGCAACCTACACCACAGCTCACCAAGGCAATGCCGGATCCTAACCCACTGAGCAAGACCAGGGATTGAACCTGAATCCTCACGGACCCTATGCTGGGTTCTTAACCTCCTGAGCCATAATGGGAGCTCCCGGAGTTTTGAACTCAACAGACCAAGATTTAAATCTTGCCTTGGGTCTTGGATATGTGAGTTACACTTTAGGAGCTGCCATCTCCTCATCTACAATCCAGGCTGGATCATATTAGCCCCTAGTTATCCAGAGCAATAGGCCAGGTTTCTAAGTGCTTTACCTATTAATTTGGATATGCACTTATCACAGTTCTGTGCATTTGATATTATCTTCTCTAAAGAGAGGCAACAGATGTTTAGAGCAATGGAGAAACTTATCTGAGGACACACGTCCCTAAACGGTGAAATGGGATTCAAAGTATATGTCCTTAACCACTTCACTATTCTGTAAAAGGAGAATACTGGAAGGCTTTGCAGCAATTGTGTGAGGGTGACTCAAAAATGAACTTCAGTAGACCTAGCACAGTCTCTGTTTCAAATCCCCTTTATAATTCTCAGGCCATCTTTTCCCCCAAAGTACCACTGCGCTCAGCAAATACAAGAGGGGTTGCCTAAATCTCATTTCAGCTTCAGCAAAAAAATGGTCAGAGGCAGGTGCAAGGATTTCTCTGGGCTGTGCTGCCCTCTTCAGACCCTCCTCTTATGTCCCCCCTGTTTTGTACTTCACACAACCACACAGCAGTCCTGGGGACACAGTTTCTGCTCACTAAGATAAGGACTGTGTAGAAGCAGTGTAATAACACTGGGAGAGATGGCCTGTGGCTTCTAGGAGCTTCTGTGTGTTCATACCCAAGGTTTACACGACACTGTGAGGCTGGGCAGGCGGGAGCTGAGAATTTCCTGAAGACGGAGCCTATGTTCAAATCAGCAGGAAGCAGGGCCTCCAGGATATGGCTTTGGTGTCCTCTCTTACAAGAGGGTCAAGTGGAGGAGTTCCCATTGTGGGGCAGCGGAAACGAATCTGACTGGTGTCCATGAGGATGTGGGTTCGATCCCTGGCTTCGTTCAGTGGGTTGGGGATCCAGAGTTGCCGTGAGCTGTGGTGTAGGTCACAGACGCAGCTTGGATCCTACATGGCTGTGGCTGTGGTGTAGGCCTCGGGCCTGGGAACTTCCATATGCCACAGGTCGGCCCTAAAAAGCAAAACAAACAAACAAAAAACCCAATAGGGTCGAGGGGAGAGGAGTCACAACATGGCTGACGTGGAAGCAGATGCCCTTCGCATCCATCTTCCCGTGGAAAGGCTGCTAAACCCTGCATCTCCACGGGACCCACAGAAAGAGAAAGGGCCAGAAGTTCTCACTTCACCTTGAAGGAAACAGGAAATCAGAACTATCTCACCGAACTGGAACAAAGCAGCCAGTCCCAGCTTCCAAGCGTCAGGCTTCAGTTCCATAGACTCCCTTAGAAGTTGTTTGTTTGTTTGTTTGTTTGTTTGTTTGTTTAGTAGTGGCAGACGGTATTTTGAGCTGATCCTTAGTACAGGTGCTGGGGCTTGTTCATGGTGCTCTTAATGTATAAAGCCCGGACATTCTGTCAACTTCTCTTGAGCAATGACACCAGGAAGTTGTTGTACACAAGCTCATCATCTGTCATCTTCACGTGGCCAACAGCCACTGCCAGACACAGCACCGTCTTCATTTGGAATTTGATCGTAGACTTCACTTCATTAACTTTGGCCGCCATATTCTCATTATGGGTCAGCAAGAAAGGGAACTTGCCAGCCTTACTCAGGCCAGGGCCCAGGATTCGTGGAATGTGCTTGATTAGAGACTCTGAAGCCAAAAAGGCATCATACTTCTTGGCCAGTTTCTTATTCTCGTTGAGTTTCTTCAGTGTCACATGTGGGATATGAGCCATGAGCCTTGGCCTCATCTCAATGCTGCTGGTCTTCCAGAGCACACACGGAGAACTTGGGGCGGGGAGTAGACTTAAGCCTGCTGGTGCCCGAGAAGCGTTTGTCCTTCTGAGAGTCATAGTTCTTCAGGCTGATCTGAAACTCCACCGTCTCCAAAAACTTTCAGTGCTTGCGCTGGTTTCCGAGCGGGACCTCCCACACCGACTGGCTTGTTGAGGGTGTCGCAAGAGACTTTGCTGCTCGTGGTTCCCTAGACTCCCTTAGAAGTTAAGTAACACTAGAGTGACCAACTGAATGACCTGGAACTTTCCTGAGTTTAAGCCTGAAAGTCCCAGGCCAACAGGGTCACTGGGTCACACTTCAAATCCAAATCAGAGTGAAAAAATTTCTCTGGGTTCAACAATTCATAAATGAGTGTTTATGAATTGAACTTTTCAACGTTTCTTAGGAAAGTCAGATGTTCATAGAGATTTGTCAAAGAATGTGCACCAGGACACAGGGGACAGGAGCGTAGGGGTCAGACCAGCTTACCCAAGGGCTTTAGCTCTTCTTAATCACATTTACCAGGGATTTCTGTATTGTTTAATTTTTTATCAGTCATATTTTCTTTTCAAGATTGAAAAAACTAAGATATACAAATGAAAGTATTAATAACGTGAAATGAGGCAAAATAAAATATTGGGTGCATATGAAGATATACTCTTTTTTTTTTTATATGTGAAAGTCTGCATTTTTATACAGCAGATTCTTCAGGGGCAGGATTTCCAATATTTTCTTATTCTTCCCCATTCCCAGGGACCTTTCTCCCATCCACACGGAGATGATGTCGCTGTCTCCCATTCCCTGCTGAGGGGTGACACTGCCATTGGATCCCCAGGAAAACATGCTGAACCAAGAATCCTTGTCTCTTTCCCTAACCCCTAAATTCCATCCACTATTTTTTTTTTTTTGCCTTTTTTAGGGCCACACCCATGGCACATGGAAGTTCCCAGGTTAGGAGTCTAATCGGAGATGCAGCTGCCGGCCTACACGACAGCCACAGCAATGTCAGATCCTTAACCCACTGAGCAAGGCCAGGGATGGAACCCACATCCTGGTGGATACTAGTTGAGTTCGTTTTCCACTGAGGAAACTGTTTTTGATTTTTTTCTTTTCAGAGCTTCACCTGCAGCCTACGTAAGTTCCCGGGCTGGGGGTCGAATCGGAGCTGTAACTGCCGGCCTACGCCACAGCCACAGCAGTGCAGTATCTGAGCAGCTTCTGCAACCTATACCACAGCTCACGGCAACGCCAGATCCTTAACCCACTGAGCGAGGCCAGGGATTGAACCCGCAACCTCATGGTTCCTAGTCGGACTCATTTCCACTGCGCCATGACGGGAAAACCTCCACCCACTATTTTTGATTTGGATCTCTCCCATGTGACAGATGCCACCTGGATCAAACCTCGACTTCCGTCATGAAACAGCAAGATCAGAGTTGCCAAGGATTGCACATTGTTCCAAGCAAATTAAAAATAAAATATGGCAGACAGACCTTGGTTAGATTTAACAGAAGGAAAAGAATGAACAGGGCACGTTAGAGTTTGGACGATTCGACGTCAGGTCCCAGCCTTGAGCAGAGGCCTCCTGGCCATGTGACCAGCTGTGGTTAATGCCAGAAGTGCCAACAGGACCATCCCTGGTCCTGTCCCTCTGGGCACATGCGCCCTGCTGTCCCTCCCTTCCCCTGCCTCTTCATCCAAGCCCCAAACCTTCCTTAGCAGGCTGTCTACACTTATTCCCCTGGGCTCCCTGAGGGCCCCTTTAAAAGAGCTTTTCAAATTCAGTTTCCTTCCAGACAGCCTGGAACTCCAGTTGCTGATATCAGTCAAAATCTACTCCTGCAGCTGTGGTCTGAGTGTGTGAACACTGCATTTTGTGCTCTTATCATAATCCAGCAGATGCTGTTTACTGACACTGTGATTACATATATAGGCATGTATCTATATATCTCCAGTTCACGAAACTCTTGTCTTCTAACATCACCACATCGAATGCTAGAGCTGGAAGGGAACTTAGAGGTTATCTGATCTAACGGATGCATCTTCTAGATGAGAAACAGTCCTCGAAGGGCAAAGTGTCCTGTTCAATGTCACAGCAGGGAATTAATAGCAAAAATAACATTACAAACGAGTCTCTGGAGCCCCAGGACAGGATTCTTTCCTCTCCACTGAAAAGACAGCATCGTTTCTTGACCATCCCAGTTCTTCTTGCCTCTCTCAGCCTGGAAAGGATCTCAAAGTGGCAAAAGAGTAGAACCTTAACAGGTCATTTCTGGACTAGAGCCTTCGGTGCTAGTGCAAACTTGCCAGGGCACTGGTGATAGGGAGCCAGCATCCCCGCCACGTTCTTCTCTTCCCCACTTCCCCTGCCTTGAAATTGCTTTCTAATGAACTCAATGTGGCTTATCCCCGTTAGTAAATTTTCTAATGCCGTATTAATTGCCTCAAACGTCTGCGGCAGCTCATTCCCCTCAAATTCCGGAATGCCTTGGCGGGCTTGCTGATGGTAGTGAGACTGTTTTCTAAACAACTAGTGCCATCGTGTGGGCAGAAAAAGTCTATGTAATTGAGCTACCAGAGGAAAAAAAAATCAGGAAGTCTCAAGAAGTCCATGAACTAGTTCAGGAGGCAACAAGTTTGGTTCTCTTCTCTCCTCCCTTTATCCCAACTTCTGCCCCCCCTACCCATCCCCTCCACCATCACCACCTCTGTAGGAATCCCCCATGAGCCCTATAGACTAGGAAACAATATCAAAAGCTGAGAGAGTCAAAGTAACTTGCTCAAGACCCCAGGCCTAGTTTAGTCTTCCACTAAAAGTCAAGGGTCTAACATAGAACTCATCCTTTTGCTCCTGCTAACTGGCCTGAGAAAATATGTAATAAACTCCTTCTTCTCATTCCTCCAACAAGTGAAGATTCAAGGACTATGTCTTCATGAGCGACTTGGAGGAATGAGGAGCGATGTCCAATGTTTAGGACGCTACTAGATATCCTTTCTAGATTGGGGGCATCTTCAAACCCAGATATACAAAGGCCTTTCTTTCCTCCTCATTTCATTCATCAGTATAAGATCTAATAATGAGCTCAGACATCGATATCTGAATGTCTCAGGATTAGAATTCAAGTTTGAGGAATGGGCTTTCTCAAGCCTAACCATAATGGCCTGAAACATCTAACTGCAGGAGAGCAACAGGTATCTTTACAAAAAGCCAACCTGGGTGCCTGTCCCAGGCTTTACAGTCTGGGAGCTCCTAAAATTTCATCATTGCTTTTGGAGGGTGAGAAAGGAAAACTTTCAAACAAAGGGTATTTACCTGTAATTTAATTTAGTTTAATGGTGTTTCTATTGATAGTTACCATGTGGCTTAATTTTCTATCTAATGAGAACAATTGCTAAGTTTTTAATAAATTTTAATTAAAAACTCTTCCTATTCAACTTAATGAAGAGTGATTCTGAAAAGACATGGCTAGAATCAACTAATTATTTCTGCAAAAAAAAAAAAAAAACTGCTAGTGAGTTGTTTATAACATATTTCTCCCCCCCCAAAAAAGTTCAAGATTTACTATGTGATTTAGATGTATATCTTGTTATAAATTTTTCCTAGGACTTTCTTCCCACTCAAAAAAGTATACAATTTTCAAATGCAGATAAAAGCGCAGATCGCCACTATCATTCTAGAAGAGAGAAAAGTCTGTATCTTTATTTCAACATTTTAAAATGTCCACTAGGAGTAATATTTTACTTGATTATATAAGTTTCTATAAAGACCAATCTGGATTCTACTCACTCCTATATACATGTCAGTATTAAAAAGTAACTTTGCTAGGAGTTCACGTCATGGCTCAGCAGAAATGAATCCGACTAGGAACCATGAGGTTGCAGGTTCGATCCCTGGCATTGCTCAATGGGTTAAGGATCTGGCATTGCCGTGAGCTGTGGTGTAGTTTGCAGACGTGGCTCAGATCTGGCGTTGTTGTGGCTGTGGTGTCAGCCAGCAGCTGTAGCTCCGATTAGATCCCTAGCCTGGGAACCTCCACATGCCGTGGGTATGACCCTAAAAAAAATGACAAGACAAAAAAAAGGTAACTTTGCCTTGGGATAAATAAGGGGAGACTGTTTGAATTCAGCTTTAATTGAGATTTGCTGTTCTTTGTACTTCTAACAAAGAAGTTCCCCCCTTTATTTTCCTGAGGTCCCTGTCCATCTCTCCAGCCTTTCCAATGCCATCTCAGCACCCCCAAAATCACCAAGCATAACAAAACCCCATGATTATCTTTCATAATATATGTATTATTAGGGGGGAAGAAAAGGTTCTCAGCAACATGAGAAGACGTCAGAATAGTCCCCAGACCTTCTCAGTGCCTTTGTGGCTTCCCCATTTCTCATGGCCCATAGACCACTATGTGGAGACTTCTGTAAGATTCCAGGAACCGAATCGAGATTCTGCAGCCTCACTCTCTCCAACAAAGCTTATAAGCTATAACATATAAGTTTGGTATAGCTTATGATTATATCAATCAATTATATAACTTACGGTTATATCAATAACCATATAGCACAGTGATTGAAGTAACTTTTGGCTTATATGTATTGATCTAAAGGTGGGTTGGATCATGTTCTTCTCAATTCCTATGTTGAAATCCTAACTCCCAGTACCTCAAAATGTGACTGTATTGTAAGATAGAGCCTTTAAAGGGGTAATTAAGTCAAAATAAGGTCCTTAGAGTGATCCCTAGTCCAATCTGACTGGTGTCCTTATAAGAAGGAATTGGGGGGTTCCCGTCATGGTGCCCCAGATACGAATCCTACTAAGAACCACGAAGTTGCAAGTTCAATCCCCTGCCTTTTCTCAGTGGGTTAAGGATCCAACGTTGCTGTGAGCTGTGGTGTAGGTTGCAGATGCAACTCGAATCCAGTGTTGCTATGGTGTAGGCCGGCAGCTGTAGCTCCGGTTAGACCCCAAGCCTGGGAACCTCCATATGCCGCAAGTGCGGCCCTAAAAACCAAAAAAAAAAAAAAAAAAAAAAGAAGAAGGAGGAGGAGGAGAAGAAGGAATTGGGACACACCAAGGGATGTGAAAGCACAGAGGAAAGACCCCATGAGGGCACAATGAGAAGGTGGCCAGTCTACAGGCCAGGGAAGGAGGCCTCGGAAGGATGTTAATGACTCTTGACATCTGACCTCTAGCCTCCAGACCTGTGAGAAATAAATTCCTGTTGTTTAAACCACCCAGTCTGTAGTGTTTTGTTACAGCAGCCCAAACAAGCTAAGAAAGCAGAGGTCAGTTTTCTCATCTTGGACATATATACCTTTCACTCATCCACTCAGGGAGGAAGAGGGTCTTTACATGGTCGACTCTGAGGACACTCACCTCTCCGGGCCTCGGTCTTAATGAGCAAATATGGCCATCATGGCCATTGTTATCTGTATTATCTCCATCTTTTTCTTCTGTGCCAAAAGAAGTTTGGATGGTGCAGACCCACTCACGCTGAGGAGAGGAGATTGCTTAACTCATTCTAATTCCCATGCTTCTCTCATCCAGAAACATTCTCACAGACACACCTACAAATAACGTTTTTCCAAACATCTGGGCACCATGTACGTCAGTCAAATTGTTACATAAAAGTAACCATCACAGCCGCCTTTGACCTCTAGGAATGTATGGTCTAATGTGGAACTAAAAAACACACCTGGAGTAGTGGGTAGAGTACTTAGAGATAACGAGATTGTGAATCAAGAGTCAAGAAATAGGAGGTGTACTTTCCATTCTGTCACTGTGGAGCTCTGTGACCTTGAACCATTCGTGTAACCACTCTTCCCATCCCCCCCCCGCCCCTTTTCTTATGGCCGCATCTGCGGCATATGGATGTTCCCGAGCTAGGAATTGAATCAGAGCTGCAGCTGCAGGCCTACGCCACAGTCACAGCAATGCCAGATCTGAACCGCATCTTGCGGCAAGGCCAGATCCTTAACCCACTTGGTGAGGCCAGGGATAGAACCTGCATCCTCATGGACACTGTGTTGTGTTCTTAACCTGCTGAGCCACAAAACAGGAACTCCCATGTAACCGCTCTTGAGTGGTGATTTTCTCAGTTTAGTCTCCATAGAAATAGGTAATACCCACTTGCCAGAATCCCTAGGGGGGTCAAATAATTAAATGAAGATGCCTGGCCCAAGAGTCTGACACTTGGGAGATATTAAATAAATATTAGGTGCTACGTGGGAGCAGGGGAGGTGACGATAGAACCACATCCCAATAAGGTTTGGGATCCGAGAGCACAGAGTCTCTTCCTGGAATGAACCTGGGGAAATGAGCAAAAACCCCACAGAGGCCCTACAGTGCGCCTGCATGGGGCCCTGCACCAGAGTTGATAACACTGTGTGGGGGCAGGAGATCATAGGGCAGTGACAAGCCATGGGTTTTCTGGTGCTGGAATGGTGAAAGGGGCACAGTCAGGTGGGGAGAAGATTTCACCCCACAAGGAGGAGGAGGCTGAGCTAGAGTCAGATGACCGGTGATGAAGGAGTTTTGACCACAGATTCCGGGATGTGGTCAAGACCACACTTGACGCCCTGAGCCGATGTCAGCCAGGTCCCCACCCTCGTCTCCAAGCCATGATGTCAGACATGTGAGAGCCACCAAGGAAGAAGGGAGAACAAGAGGGAAATCACAAGGACTGGCTAGTTTCCTCTGAAATGACAGGGAAATCCAGGCACTGTTTACATTGATCTTCCTACCTTTGGGTTGAATGGGGGTTCCTAATTGGATGGTCTGCTGGCTTCTGAAAATAGAAGCATTTGTTTATTTGCAAGCTGAAGTTTGTAACTGCTCTGCATATGAATTTTATACCTATTGTCTGTTTTTTCATATTTTTCTACATCGAAGATGCATAACATATATAATAATGATTGCTTGATTGTTTGATTCAAAGGAAAAAAATCAAAAATATAATTTAAGGCCCCAAGTCCAACTATTGATACCAAGCTTTCTTGCCTTCACACAGCACTGCCAGCTCATATGCCCCTTTGATATAATTGAAATTAGCAGGTTTCTTGTGCCTTTTAATGCCACGGAGACAACGCTCTTAAATACTAATATCCTTTCTCCTGGCAAAGAGAGCAGTGGAAGTGTGGCTGTCAATGGCTGTCTCTGTGGGTCAGGCATTGCCATTGTGAAGGTCCAAGCAGACGCCAATGCCAAGCTCTGGTTATTTCTGGGGCAACTTCTTGCTCCTAGGTATCCTGGCTATTGTAGATGCCACTAATCAATTATCCCAACTCTCCCACTCAGCCTTTCAGTGAAACATTACAGAAGAGTTTGCAGTTTCTTCATTTGTAGAAGCAAAGGGGCAGGGGGGGCGGGGATGCCAGTATCTCTGTAATTTCACTCTATACCACCTTCACAATTCTTGCCTTTTCCAAATACCACCCGCCCTATTATTTGTTTAATGTTTGTCTTTAAAGGAAGTCACCTTGTTTACTTAAATTAATTTACCTGGAAGAACTTTTATATGTTATCAAATATTTGCAGCAGAAATGCAGTGTAGGAAGGAAAATGCTCTCTCCTTTAGAAAAGAAACTTAGTGAAGGTAAAGACCCACCAATACCAAATAGGGAGTTTTTCCTTCCCAAATTCAAAAGTATTGAATGAAAATTGGAAGAGTGATTTAGTGGTTAACATGTACCCGATGTTGATATCTGCACTTGAAGTCATCTTGTGTGCTACCTAGACGCATTCCATGAAACACAGTGACACTTTCCAAAATAATGAAGGATGCAATGTCTAAGAATTCTCCCGACTCATAAGAAGTTGCAACTTGGGTCTGTTACAAATCATTGCGCACCTGCTGCTGAGCAGCTGCCTTCGTGGGGAAAGTCAGTTCAGGAATATGCCCAGTGGGTGGCACGATTGAGACAGTCCTGCAGGTGGAGACCTTTCCTAATATAGCTGCCTTGTTTACAGCTCTCAGCCTGTTCCTTCAGCTCTTCCTCTCCACCTGCTGTTTGTCTACATCTGCTTCGAGGTCCCCAAGGAAAACAACAGACCAGAACAGCACTTCATGTGGAAACCAAAATACTCACATGAGTTGGAAGAAACCCCCAGCACCCTCATTCCCACTGGAATCTGCATTCTCACTCTAAACGCAGGAAACAGAAAGGATGGAGAAGATCCCTGTGCTCTGGATCCAGTTTGAAGTTTTCAACCAATCAACCAAACCTCCAGCCTTTTTAATCATAAGCATTGTGTTGGACCGGGATTTTAGAACTTAATAACCTGCTGCTTGCAAGCTAGGTTAATTGGGCAGATGGCAGTCAAGCTGCTGCTATTAATGAATGGAACAGATAGGGCATAACTGTTAAATTGCATGCTAGAGACCATAAGAAATGTAAAGTTTCAAAGGAGATTAAGGGAAGGCCAGGGGGACCCTTCTTCCCCAATGACCCATGAAAAGACCCACAAAAACCTCCAAAAAGATAATTTCAGTAGTATCAGCTATTAGTGATAAAATATGCCCAAATCCCCAGAAGGGGTTTCTATAGATTAGCAGAATGATGGGTCGATAGGGTCTGTATGAGTCTGCGAAGGCTGCCATAACAAAACACACACCAGGTGACTTAACCAGTAGGAGTTTATATCTGACAGTTCTGGATGCTGCAAGTCCAAGATCAAGATGTCATAAGAATTTGTTTTTCTCCAAGAGCCTCTCTCCTTGCTTTGCAGACTACCTTCTTGCTATGTCCTCACATAGTCACGGCTGTGTTGTTGGTTCAATCTCTGGCCTGGGAACTTTTGTATGCCACAGGCACAACTGGAAAAAAAGGGGGGAAAAGCCTCTCCCTAAAACTCTTTTTGCCTAATCGCAGGTTTAAATGCATATAAAATTTATTCTCAGTTCAATGACAATGTTTTACCATACTAAAAATATGTTAGGAAACTAAAAGAAGTCTTCAGAATATACAATAAGTCTATCCATATTTGCCTTCATATCCTGTCAAATAAGAATGCACTGAATCAGGTAAGAACAATTTCACTGTGAGTCTCTGCATTTGCACTGAGGAGTTTTACATTTGGAAAGAAAGCTAGCATTACTTCTGCTTGTGGAGAGACCTCTGGGTTGTTTTGCTTTGTTTTGTTTTTTGCTTTTTAGGCCAGCACCCGCAGCATTTGGAAGTTCTCAGGCTAGAGGTCAGATTGGAGCTGCGTCTGCTGGCCTACACCACAGCCACAGCAATGCCCGATCCGGGCCGCATCTGCAACCTACACCACAGCTCATGGCAACAACGCCAGATCCTTAACCCACTAAGCAAGGCCAGGGATTAAACCCGAATCCTCATGGATACTAGCGGGTTCATTACTGCTGAGCCATAAGGGGAACTCTGGGAGACCTCATGTTTATTGCTCTGCACAGGTGTTGCATTTTTCTTACAGATCGGAGTTTTGTGGCAACCCTCCACTGAGCAAGTCTGCCAGCGCCATTTTTTCCAAGAGTATTTTGCTCCCTTCATGTCTCTGTGTCATAATCTGGTAATTCCCTCAAATTTTTTCCTATTTGTTAAGGTGATCTATGGTCAGTGATCTTTTATGTTACTCCTATAATTGTTTGGGGACACCAAGAACCATGCCCAAATGAGATAGAGAACTTAATTGGTAAGTGCTTTGTGTGTTCTGACAGCAATATCAACATCAAGGTAAAACTTTGCACTGGAAAAAAAGATTACAGCTCACTGAAGACCTAGATGATAGTTAGCATAATTTGGCAATAAAATATTTTTAATTAAGGTATGTACATTAGTTTTGTAGACATAATGGTATTACTGCACACATAATAGACTACAACACAATGTAAACGTACCTTTTGTATGCAGGAGGAAACCATAAACTCATGTGACTCACTTTGTTGCAACATTTGCTTTATTACCATGCTCTAGAACCAATCCACAATATCTCCAAGGCATGCCTGTATGTGGTAGGTAAGTCCAGCCTTAAACTCAAGCAGAAACCGAGGGTAGCCCCTGGAGGGAAACGTGTGCAGGTTCTGATTGAAATAAAAATATTCTTTCGAGCTCTACATAGATTTCTCCTGTTTCTAGGAAGAACAATAGAACAAAACCAATATGACATCTATGAAGAAATTCTACAGCACAAAGAAAAACCTTTATAAGTAACCAAATAATTCAGTGGGAAAATCTTTTTCTGAAATAGAAGACAAATAGGAAAATATTTATTGACTTATGTTCCTATAAGGAATTGCCTCTGTCAAACAGGCAGGGGTCTTGATGAGAAGATAAACCAAAATAAGAAGGAGGTGTGATGAAACTAACACCCAGAGAGAAGACATAAAATAAATACATTGGACGCTATGAATGACAAATTTGCAATTTACTGATACAGAGAGCAAACTGGAGAAACACTCTCAGACCACATAGGAAGTGAATACAGAGATGAAAATAATGGGAAAAAAGATAAAGTTAGATATTTTAGAATGAATGAAATAATGAAATGAAACCCACGGGATGGTGGGAGCTCCCCCAAAGATAATAGAATCCACTCAAATCACATGGAATAAAAGCATTATTCAAGATATCATTGAAGTTAATTTTCCAGCACTGGAACAAAGCTTTAGCTCTAGGAGAGCTCATCAACCATATTCCGAAAAAGATAACGAACAGAGAGATCTCTTCCAACGGAGAGGCTAGTAAAATGCTAAAGTGTAAAGAATGGTAGAGAGTCATGAAAATGATCCATTCGTGGAAAATAATTACCTTGAAAAGCAAAAATTAAGACATATGATCGATATAAAATGACCTTCATTAAGACAGTTGATGCTTGGAGTTCCCGTCGTGGCAATGTGGTTAACGAATCCAACTAGGAACCATGAGGTTGCGGGTTCAATCCCTGGCCTTGCTCGGTGGGTTAACGATCCATGAGCTGTGGTGTAGATTGCAGACGTGACGTGGATCTCTCATTGCTGTGGCTGTGGCGAAAGCCAGCAGCTACAGCTCCGATTCGACCCCATATGCCGTGAGTGCAGCCCTAGAAAAGGCAAAAAGACGAAGAAAAAAAAAAAGATACTTGATGCTTTTTCTTTGATTTCTACTGTGGTTAGGATAACTCTTGCTACCCTGCATTGGTTTGCTTTTGTTTTACTTTTCATTTACTAGAGAGAGAGAGACAGAGAGAGAGCCTCTATCCTTTTATCTGCCTATGCTTCTTTTCTTTGTAACTTATTTGTTTTTTAATGTACTATAAAATATGTTACACACACAGAAGAATGCATAAAAACATCCGTGTATGCGTCACTTCCCCTTGAATTCAAATGAGCCTGTTACTTTATCTAAGCAAGGGAATACAGCAAAGGTGATAACTATGCTGCATCACCCAAGACTCTGTCTAGTAGCCCAGAGGGAGAGACTTTTCTCCCTTGCTAGTTGGAAGCAGTAAGCTTTCACTTTGTGAGAGGGCTGATGATGAGTGCCACCAGACAGGGAAAGGCTGGCAGACTGAGAGCAGACCACCGGGCAATAGCCAGCAAGAAAACAGAGATCTCAGTCCTATACCCTCAAGGATATGAGTTCTGCCAAGAGCCTGAGATGGAAGTAGGTGTTTTCCCCCAGTTAAGTCCCTGATGAAATTGCAGCCCAGTGAATCTCTGGGTATAGCTAAGCCTCGCCTGGGTTCCTAACATACGCAATGAAATAATAAAATAGCCAAGGGGTGACAGCAACCCCAGTGTCCATCAAAGAATGAGTGTTTAAACAAAATGTGATAGATACTGTGAACTGAGGTTTGGCACTTGCCATCAGCCTCTACATGGAGTAAAACATGAGCCACTGCAGTTACCAAACTTCAGCACCCCCTGAGTGGACCTCAGCGTGGAGACCAGGAGTGAGGCATTCTGTGCTCTAGGAAAACTGGAAGAACAGGTCTTCGGATAGTCAGATATTTTTAGGGGAAGATTTTACATGCCCAATTCTTGCATCTCCTCCTATCTAGAAAAACACTCAAATCCTTCATGGTGATGTCTGCTCCTTGCGACTCTTAGTAACCTTCAGGAGATCAGCAACAAACTTTTGTAAAATGTGTGTATGCTGCACGCACCTCCCCCTCATCTTTATCCTTTCCTGATATTGCCCCTTTTCCTCCTTGTGGTATATCAGCCTGGTCTGCAGACCAGGATAAAGGTTAAGGATAAAGAATGTCAGTTACAGTCATCTGAAATGCAGTCACCTCCAAGGGTGAGAGCTGGCTGTGCAAACTCAAGGTGCTGGCCCTGATAGTGGAGTGCATATCAAAGGAATGATTGCAGTGAGCCCAGGCTTCTTTTGTTCCTGCTACCTGGCCTTTGTTGCAAAACCCCCTATAAATCCTAGCTCCTCCCTCATGGCCTGGGAGTGGTTACTCAGGGCTTGCTCTCTCCAGATCTTAAGTCCTAATTTTGTCTCAAGTAAAACTTAACTCTTAACTTTCAGGTCGTATATTTTTTTTAGTGACAATACATACAACAGAGTACTATTATTCAGCCTTAAAAAGGAAGGACATTCGACATACGCTATAATATGGGTGAATCTTGAGGGCATCATGCTAAGTGAAATAAGTCAGACACAAAAAGAAAAACAGTATGATTCTACTTATATGAGGTATTTAGAATAGTTAAATTTGTAGAGACAGGAGTTCCCGTCGTGGCGCAGTGGTTAACGAATCCGACTAGGAACCATGAGGTTGCGGGTTCGATCTCTGCCCTTGCTCAGTGGGTTAGGGATCTGGCGTTGCCGTGAGCTGTGGTGTAGGTTGCAGACACGGCTCGGATCCTGCGTTGCTGTGGCTGCGGCGAAGGCCGGTGGCCACAGCTCCTAGCCTGGGAACCTCCACATGCCGCGGGTGCGGCCATAAACCCGCGGCCATAAAATGACAAAAGGCAAAAAAAAAAAAATTTTTGTAGAGACAGAAAGTATCGTGGTAGCTGCCAGGGGCTGGAGGAAGTGGAAAGTTGGTGTTTAATGGGATAGTTTCAGAGGATAAAAAAGCTCTAAGGGTGAATGGTGGTGATGGCTGCACAACATGTTAATGTAATTAGTGCCACTGAACTGTACACTTACAAATGGTTAAGATGGTAAAAGTTGTATGACTGGGAGTTCCCATCGTGGCTTAGCGGTTAGCAAACCTGACTAGCATCCAGGAGGACGCCGGTTCCATCCCTGGCCTTGCTCAATGGGTTAAGGATCCTCCGGTGCCGTGAGCTGTGGTATAGGTCGCAGAGGCGGCTTAGATCCTGTGTTGCTGTGGCTGTGGCGTAGGCCAGCTGCTACAGCTCCGAATGGACCCCTAGCCTAGGAACCTCCATATTCCGCAGGTGTGGCCCTAAAAAGACCAAAAAAAAAAAAAAAAAGAAAAGAAAAGAAAGAAACTATAACTGGGTGGAAGTTTTAATGTAATCATTTTGTAATATATAAATGCATCAAATTAGCACATCATATATCAAATTTACACAATGTTATGTGTAAATTATATCTCAATAAGCTGGAAAAAATAAAAATAGTTTAAAAAGAAACTGAGATAATAAATAGATGTTGTTTTAAGCTGCTATGCATGTATTTATTAAGCACCATAGGAAAGCAATGAAGCATTCTATTCATTTGTTAAAAATGTATGGACAGTCTGATGAATACTTTAAAGTGAATACCCATCAAACTATTTTTTTTTTTTAATCTTTTTAGGGCTGCACCTGCAGCATGTGGAAGTTCCAAGGTTAGGGGTTGAACCGGAGCTGTAGCCACTGGTCTACACCACAGCTACAGCAATGCAGCATCCAAGCTGCTTCTGCGACTTATATCACAGCTCATGGCAACACAGGATCTTTATCCCACTGAGCGAGGCTAGGGATCCAGCCTGCCTTCTCATGGATGCTAGTCAGATTCTTTTTCGCTGAGCCACGACAGGAACTCCCAAACTATTTCTGAAATCAGTAAATAGTATATTGCCGGCCAACACCATAAATGTTCTTATGGGTCCCTTCTTGTTCATACCCTAGAGCAAACACTTTCTGCTTTTATTTCATACCTTTACTGAATGGGAACACCACATGTTAAAACTGGTAGCATACAACCCAAAGCTTTAACCAAATGTAAATTGCTTGGTCTAAATGTATTTGTGATATTGTTATATAATAAGAATTGGGTTTTTTTATTTTAATCCATGTTTTGATGGATTTTTACCTGCTTTTCAATTTTTTGAGATATCATAGATATTTTAAATTCCAGTGCTCACAGGTATATTGCTAGTATAATGAAATACAGCTGTCTTTCTTTTTATTAATGGTTATCCTATATGCTGAGGCCTTCCTAAGTTTTTTAAGTCTAGGAACTATTTATGTATGTGTGTCTCTTATAAGATTTTCTACATAGACAGTCATATCATCTGCATGTAGAGACAGTTTTCTTTCTTTCTTTGTGATTTGTATGCCTTCTATTTCCTTTTCTTGCCTTACTGTGTTGACTAGAACTTCCAGAACTATGTAATGTAAGAGCAATGCATTGGATATCCTTGCCTTGTTCCCAATCTTGGAAAATATTTAGTCCTTTACTGTTAAGTATAATGTAAGCTGTAGCTTTCTCATAAATGCTGTTTATCCAGTTGAAAAAGTTCAAAATGCTGATGAAAGAAATCACAGAAGATATAAACGGGGACACACTATGTTCATTAACTGAAAGACCATGTAATAAATATATCAATTGTCCCATGAATTAAAACATAGGTTTAACATAATTTCCATCAAAATCCCAGCAAGAATTTTTGCAGATAGGCAATATTATTCTAAAATGTATATGGAGGAGTTCCCACTGTGGTGCAGTAGGTTAAGGATCCAACTGCAGCAGCTCAGGTCACTGCAGAGGTTCAGGTTTCCCAGTCCTGCACAGTGGGATAAAGGATCCAGCATCACCAGAGTTGCTGTGTAGGCAGAGCTATGGTTCAGATTCAATTTCTGACCCAGAAACTTCCATATGACATGGGTGCTGACATAAAATGTTTTTAAATAATAAAAATAAAATGTATATGAAAAGGTAAAGAAACTAAAACAGCTAATTTTGGGGGGGGATCTTTTGTTGTTTTAGGGCCACACCCGAAGCACGTGAAGTTTCCCAGAGTAGGGTCCAATTGGAGCTACAACTGCTGGCCTACTCCACAGCCACAGCAATGCGGGATCTGAGCCACGTCTGCAACCTACACCACAGCTCATGGCAATGCCAGATCCTTAACCCACTGAACGGGGCCAGGGATCGAACCCGCAACCTCACGGTTCCTAGTCAGATTCGTTTCTGTTTAGCCATGATGGGAATTCCTAAAACAGATGAAGTAATTTTTAAGAAAGAAAATGAATGTAGGAAGAACTCATCTATTTGATTTCATGATTTATTATATAACTACAGTAATCAAAATGTTGTGGTATTGTTGGAAGTATAGACATACAGATCAATGGAACAGAATAAAGGAACCAAAAATAGACCCACACAAAGATACACAACTGATTTTTCACAGTGGTGCAAAAACAATTCAGTGGAGGAAAGATGGCCTTTTAAACAAGTGATGGTAGAGCAACTGGACATCCAAAGGCAAAAAAAAAGAAGTAGGGAGGGGACGGAAGGAGGGACGGAGGCAAAAAAAAGGAAGGAGGAAAAGAAGGTGACAGTCACACCTTATGCAAAAACGAATTCAAAATGGATCACAGTAAAAACACGAAAAATGTAATTAGAAAATGGCAAACGATAGGAAGAGACGTTTTGCCAAAAAGAATATACGAGTGGCAAATAAACACATGAAAAGATGTTGCACATCATCAGCCTTGAAGGGAGTGCAAATTAAACCCATCGTGAACTATTATTACACATCTATCAGAATGGAGATGAATAATAAACCTGAATCACACATCCATTGCTGTTGAGAATGTATAATGATACAGACACTCTGAGAAACTACTTGGCAGTTTCTTAAAAAGCTAAAATGCAAATACCATATGACTCAGGGATTGCACTCCTGGACATCTTACCCAGATAAATGAAAATTTATGTTCACACAAAACAAATTTTTTTGTGTAGAAATGTTTACAGTCAAATCCAATGCAAAAGTTTACATACTATGTCATTCCATTCACGTGGCATTCTTGAAATGGTAAAATTATAGAAATGGAAAACGGATTAGCAGTTTCCTGGGTTTAAGGAGGGGTAGAGGCGGGAGAGAAGTAGGAGTGGCTGTAAGAGAACATTATGGGAGATCTTTGTGATGGAAATATTTAGTATCTTGATTGGATCAATATCAAAATATAGCGATATTGTGCTATAATTTTACAACATGTTATATTGATGGGAATTGAGTAAAGGGTAGATGAGATTCCTCTATGTAATATCTTATAACAGCTTACGAATTCACAATTATCTCAAAATTAAAGTTTAATTTGTTTTAAAACATTATATAATGATGAACAAATGTGTTAGCAAACTTGGGCTGGGTCTTGGATGGGAAAACCAAACCAAAGAAACAGCTCTTAAGGATTATTTGGGGATACAATTGGAGAAATTCGAATATAGGTGCATGTTGATAATATTAATTATATAAGTTAAATAGTTGAGCATGGCAATAGTGTTGTAGTTATATGGAATACTCTGTAACTGTCATTTTTATTAGTACATGGAATTATTTAGGGATGACATATAACAAAATCTGCACTTAATTCTCAAGTAATTCATAAACAAGTTAAAAAAAAAACCTCGCTAATAATTAAAAGAGAAAGAGAGAGGGGGAGGGAAAAACAGAGTGAGCAAGCCAGTCAGCCAACATGGAACATTCCTGAAAGATAAGCAAATAAGGGAGTTCCCGTTGTGGCACAGCAAAAATGAATCCGACTAGTAACCATGAGGTTTCGATCCCTGGCCTCACTCAGTGGGTTAAGGATCCAGCGTTGCTGTGAGCTGTGCTGTAGGCCCAGCAGCTGTAGCTACGATTAGACCCCTAGTCTGAGAACTTCCACATGCTGTGGGTGTGGCCCTAAAAATCAAATTAAAAACAAAAAGTCTCTGTAATCATAATAGTTATGAACTCTGTCCCAGGCTAGGAATCTTTCATGTCTTGCTTGCCTAGACAAACCCTGCCTCCTTTTCTATTCCCTGTCTTTACTTTCTACTTCATTTAGATAAAGGAAACTTTTTATAAATCTTAAACATTTTACTGAATTGATACTGTAATCTTTTTCAAATGCATGTTATTGTTATCTTTAAATATTTTTCAAGTTTGGCAACTTATGGCTTCAAAGGCCCCCCCAACCCCCGTCATCTGAATGTCCTGCAGTCTCATCTTCCCCACTGGAATGTCAGTAAGGTGCTAGGCAATTCCTAGAGGTGGCTTTAGATTGTACTCATGTCAAAGTCTTGGGACATTTATGCATGCAGAGATTGGGGTGTAGTTATCCCCAAACCCGAGCCATAAGCATCTTCCTCCTTCCTGAATATAGTCGTATAACTAGCAAGGTCTCATTTAAAATGTTTAAGTTAGTTGCTTTTTTTTTTTTCCTTCACAGTGGCTTCTTCAGGAAAGTAGAACTGAGTTTCAAAAATGTAAGGGGAAAATTTTTGCTTTTTTTAAAAAATAATACTCTATTCTAGAATCCTAGAGAGAATGAGTAAGATACATACCAAGAACTCGGTGGGGAACAAAAATTGATTGACAATCTTTCTGGGAAGTCATTTGAAACAGAAGTTATAAATATCTGTAGCATTTGACCTACCAATTTCCATTAAAGGAACCCATCTTAAAGTCATGATTTAAAATGTGGACAAAGATTCACGCACACAAGTTCACTGACATGTTATAAAAGCAAATGCTATACAAGAAATAATCTGATATTCAAACTTAGAGGAATAATTAATTTATTATAGGTACAGGCATTTAGAAAGGAAATTGTACATTTTTAAATACTATTTTGAGTCACTTTAATTACTTAGGAAATCCTTGATACAAGAAGTGAAATAAATGCAAACTATTTTAAGAGCAACGGAACTAAAGCTGATGAATCATTTCCAGTTTCCAATTGTGTTCCAAATTCTAATATTTCGTTTCCTCTTTGGGGTATGATATTTGGCACTTTCCCAATTTAGTTCTGAGGATTTTCCTATCAAAAAACAATTCCTCCCTGGTCATGAGTAAGATTATTTCGTGTTCATTGATTTCTAGTATTGACCCTTTATATCCCTAGTTCATTGTGAAGAAAACAAAAAATGTAAATGAGCCTTAATAAATGCCTTGAGAAGAAATTACCCCCCCCAAAAAAAAAACATTTTGGAAATCTTCCCATATGTACATGTAGACTCTGCAAAGACCATTACTAGTTTAACGAAATTCTTATACGTTGTAGCCCCTACAGAATATCCTACAGGAAAGCCTAGAGTATTAGTTATCACTCAGAACATGAAAATTACTCTCTGTAAGAAAGTAGCCAGTCCCATGTTATTCATCAAAGCAATATTTTATTTAGAAAATCCAGAACGAAATATGTTCTGTTCTGGCAGAAACTGAGATGAAAGTATGATATTTTGGATGGATGAAATGCTGAAAGTTCAATTTGAAATTAAAAATTGTTTTGTCTTAACAATCTGAAGGTATTAACAACTGCAACATGTGAAAAAGGCAAACATGGGCAAAGGCTTCAAGAACCTGGAATGTGTCCTAGTCTACGTGTACGTGATGAAAAACTAAAAGGTGTGACAGCATTAACAACACACACACACACACACATACACACACACACATATACACACACACACATCTCTTCCATTCTCTTTATAGTAAAGCAGTTTTGAATTTACTTAATTTTGTTATTATAATGATCCTCATTTAGGCAGTTTCCAATCTATAAAAGAATTGTATATTTTCTCCAAAGCATTTTTATTGAGCTGTTTGGAACAAACTACATATTTTCTATAAAAGCAATGTTACAAATTGGGACTAGTTCCTCCACCTTCCCTGTCTGCCAGAAGACTGCTTGAGTCCTATTCAAAATGTGTTTGCAATCCAGAGATACAATTATGGAAAATAATACTGTTGCATCACAGAGACCGGATTTCAACTTTAATTGGAGGTAATTCAAGGAAACTCAACATTATTTATTTGACTGTCTTTTGGGGAAATTATATTAGAAAATCTAATGAGGAACCCTGGAAACCTATCTCCGGTTCTTCCCACTAAGCAAATTCAAAACCACAGTTCCGGACACTTCCTCTCTTGTGCCTCAAATTTTCTCTGCTTTCCACTACTGCCGCCAGAGTCTCCATACCACTCAGCCAGCAGGAACTCACATACAAGAGGCTTCTGAACTCAGAGCCTCCCTAAATGATAATCCTTTATTTGTTTCAAAATATAAACAAGCCAAATGCTTAATTATACATTTTTGGTTTTGTGTTACAGAGACACGATCAAGGGTTTTTGTTGTGGTTGTTGCTGCTGTTGTTTTTTAAGGATCCCAATTCCCTGAAAGTTTCAACATTGTCCCATTCAAGAAGTCAAACCTCGATCATCTAAAAATCTAATTCATTCAATATGCAAATGTTGGAAAGAAGCACAGTTAAGCAGGAATGTTGCATGTTAAGCATAATTTTCAAAAATTTCAACACAAGACTGTCATGGGAATAGAGAATGAATACCTCCTAAGCTTTTATTTAGTCCATTGATTAATGAGGGAATTCATAAAAAGATAAAGCTGGTCCAAAGGAAAGTTGGATAAACAGAGATTTTATAGTCAAAGGAATCCTTTGACTTTACCTGTTTAATAGATAAAAACTGGCTAATATCCCATAATGCATTAACCTCTGGGAGGTACATTTTTTACATTATTCAGAAGTCTATGAGTTAATGTGTAACTTCAATATCTGGTCTCTAATCAAATAGTAATTAGCAAAGTCAAATAGGTGAATTCTTGGCCATAGATAATTAAATAATTATGAGGCAAACATGTTAAACATGACACTGTAGCCTTCCTTTAACTTTATTTCAAGTTTTGGATCACTTTTCTCAATAGCCAAGTTTTTGAAAATGTTCAGAAGAGAATGTACTAAGAGAAATCACAAGGTATTATTTATTTATTTATTTAAAAATTTTTTATTTTGCTTTTTAGGGCCGCACCTGAGGCATATGGAAGTTCCCAGGCTAGGGGTTTAATCGGAGCTATAGCTGCCGGCCTACACCACAGCTAATGGCAACATTGGATCCTTAACCCACTGAGCAAGGCCAGAGATTGCACCTGCATCCTCATGGATTCTTGTCGGGTTCATTGACCACTAAGCCATGAAGGGAACTCTGAATCATATTATTTATTTACCTTGGCGAAATACTCTGACTCTTAGCTTTGTTAGTTCAAAAATTGATTTTTCCACCCAAGGTGCCTGTTCAGTCACTCAGCTCACAGGAAACAAATGTACAAATCAGACAAAAGCAATTTGTTTATATTAAAAATATAACTCACAAATAGATCAGATACTTCCATGCTATGACTGGTACAGTTTTTCCCCCAAGGAAAACAGTAAATTGGATCAACTTATCATCTCAATGTTGTTTGATAAATAGCGATGAAACTAGGAAAATCTGGCTGCAATGCAGTGGAAATGACCCCACCCCTCCAATTTTCCCAAATGCGGGGGGCGGGGGTAAAAAGAATCTCCTCCTTTCTCTAAGTGCAGGAAAATGAGTATTGGACACAAAAATCCAGGTTCTTGATTGGGATTTGGGAAGAGGATGGAGATGGAATGTAAGCATTTTGACTCCTTGCTAGTGGACAGGTAAGGCTTTACCAAAGAAAACTCATTGCCATAGATGATATTGGGAACTTCCATAGATTCCAAGGCAGTTTCCAAAACAAAGCTTCTGGATCCTAGTGGCTCAGAGTCAGCTCTCAGCCTGGACAGGGAAAGGGGTCAAGGGCTTAGACCCAAAGCCTGTTATTACTGTCTGTATTCTCCCTGGGAGCCTTTCCCTACACACCCTCACGTCCACACACCTCACTTATCTTCCTTTTTTGCACACCCCCTTCATTCATCACCACCCATGCCAACTTCTGCCCTGAGAACTTCGTTTTGTTGGAGTGGGATGGGAAGAAAGAGGGAGAAATGGTGGTGGCTGTCCTGAAACTTATACTTGATGTATATTCCAAAGCCAGAACCTTCTATTGGGTGGCCTTCCTTAGTGTGCTCCTCTGGCTTCATTTAGCCACTGTTAGTGATGGTGAAATCATGCAATAGGTAATTGCTTTTGCAACTCAAAGATTAATGACATCAAGACATCTCCAAAACTCCTGCCTTTGAAAATGGATAAGTAGGGGGAGATTTTCATCCAGGGTACCTCCTCTCCAAATAGAATGTACATGGGAAATGCCACACTGGATCTCTTTGACCTTTTTCTAGGTTCCATTGTATCTAATTCCTCCTCTGACTGATTCGGTCTTCCTTTATAATTTTATCCAAGGTTAACATATTTGCTTTCTTGCTCTTCTATTTTCTGGTATGAAAAAAGATTCTGGCTCTAAGGTGCTATTGTAAGATGATATACTCCATTGCATACTCTTAGGTTGGCATGTGTAAAAATGTTTTACAATGCCACACATATTTTTTGGCAAAACTCTGTAGATGCACATATAGCTCATTCAAGTCTCCTTCCATTTGTAGGGAAAATTCACTACACAATCTTCCTAAAAAAGCCGATCTTTATTGATAAGTCAGTTCAACCAATCAGATTCACTTTCCATCACTTTTCAATCAAAATGAATCTAATAATATGCCTTATGAAAACAATATCATTTGTGAGATTTAACTCTTGAAATAGACCTAAAGATCATAGGTGGGTGGATAAACAAAAGGATAGCTGTTGAAAGAAAGAAAAAAGGAAAGGAAGGGAGGAAGGAAGGAAGGTGGGAAGGAAGGAAGAGAGAGAAAGAAAGAAAAAAAGAAAGAGGACTGAAGAAAGGGGAAAACGATAGAGGCTTGAGGCTCGTAGAGTTTTTCTAAATGAAATAAGATGAAATCACTTAAAATATTTCTTACTCACTAAGAAAATCTCCCTTTGGAGTTGCCATTGTGTGGGTTAGGGATCCACTGTTGTCCCTGTTAGGATGTGGGTTCAATCCCTGACCTCACTCTGTGGGTTAAGGATCTTCTCAGTGAGTTAAGGATCCGGCATTGCCGCAAGCTTCAGTCAGTTGAAGATGCAGCTCAGATCTGGAATTGCTGTGGCTACGGTATAGGCCTCAGCTGCAGTTCCAGTTCAGCCCCTGGCCTGGAACGTCCATATGCCACAGGTGTGACTGTAAAAAGAAAGAAAAGGCTTTAAGGAAGAACTTGCTCAGGATAGGCTGGGTCATACTGCAGAAAAGTCAGCCCCAACATCTCAATGGCTTAAAACAACAGAGATTTGTTTCCTGCTCATCTAAGACAATTGCAGGTGGGTTGACTTTCCAAGTCAACTATCCTCCATAGAGCAGTTTAGTGAACCACCTTCTTACCAGGTGGAAGAGGGTCTTTCAATGAAAATCAAATGCTTTGGGCGTTTCCCTTGTGGGTTAAAGGATCCAGTGTTGCCATCACGGTGAGCTTCGACGTAGGTTGCAGATGCTTCTCGGATCTGGTGTTGGCTGTGGCTGTTGGGTAGGCAGGCAGCTGCAGCTCCAGTTTGACCCCTCACCTGGGAACTTCCATATGATGCTGGCGCCACACTAAAAAGACCAAAACAAAACAAAAAAAAGAAAAAGAAATGAAGGAAGGAAGAAAATCAAATGCTTTGGTTTTGAAATGACATTCATCCTTCACCTGTGGACCAGAACTAGTCATATGGTGTTACTTGTCTGGAAGTTTCTCATGTGCCCAGGGTATGGGTGAGGACTAACACCCTCTACCATGCATAAATAGGGAAGAAAAAAATAGGATTTGTAG
>PVHT021183666.1:13376420-13520528 GCA_004024745.2 Catagonus wagneri
AAGAAAAAAATAGGATTTGTAGAAGCAGGAACAGGCCCCCTGAGGACACTTAAGAAAATGTAAAATACATTCACAACACGTAATCTTTTTGAAATCCCAGTGCTGGGGTCTCTCACATACATTTTCTTTCTTTCTTTTTTTTGTCTGCATCCATACCATGTGGAAGTTCCTGGGCCAGGGATCAAACCCGAGCTGCTACTCACCTGTGCTGCAGTTGCAACCTGTGCCACAGCTGCAGCAATGCCAGATCCTTAACCCACTACACCACACAAGAACTTCCATCACCTACATTTTTATTAGTTGTTCCTAACAACAGCCTAGAAGGTAAGTATGATTCCTATTTTATGGTTTAGAAAACTGAAGTTCATGGAGGTTACACAACTTGCCCCAGAGCTCATATTAATAAGTAAAGTCTAACTTCCTTGCGCTTTCTTTTATCTGTTTCTCAATTTCATATAATGATCTTTGCCATCACATAGGGGATTTAATTTTTTTAATTTAATGTTATTGAAGTATAGTTGACTTACAATGTTATACTAGTTTTAGGTATATAGCAAATTGAATCTGTCATACATGTAAATATAGCCATTTTTTTCTCCAAATAGGTTATTAAATTTAATTTCATAGGGCCCCAAGGCACCACTGCAGACAGATACACAGAGCTGGTAATTCTACTGACAAAGTTTTATTGATCAAGTTGGGTGGTGGGCACACAGAATTCTGTATAGTTCTTTTTATGTCTTAAATATTTCAAAGTACTTTTAAAAAGAGAAGCCTGGCAGACAGAGTCGGAAAACTAGTGACAGCTTCTTGTCTTAAAAACCTAAGTATTTTTAGCCTGAATAGTCAAAGCAATATTGAAAAAAGAAAAATGAAAATGGAGGAATAAAGCTTTCTGACTTTAGACAATACTACAAAGCTACAGTCATCAAAATACTACGGTACTGGCCCCAAAACAGAAAATATAGAACAATATAACAGGATAGAAAGTCCAGATATAAACCCAAGTACCTATGGGAAACTAATCTATGACAAAGGAGGACAGAATATACTCTGGAAGAAAGAAAGATACCCTCTTCAGTAAATGGTGCTGGGAAAACTGGAAAGCTACCTGTAAAAGAATGAAAGTAGAACACTATCTAACACCATGTACAAAAATAAACTCGAAATGGATTAAAGACCTAAATATAAGGCCAGACACTATAAAACTCCTAGGTGAAAACATAAGCAGAACACACTTTGACATAAATCACAGCAACATCTTATTTGATCCACCTCCTAGGTAAGAAAGGCACAAATAAACCGATGGGACCTAACCAAACTCAAAAACTTTTGCACAGCAAAAGAAACCATTAAAAAAAAGAAAAGACAACCCACAGAATGGGAGAAAAATCTTTGCCAATGATGCAACAGATAAGGGCCTAATCTCCAAAATACACAAACCACGCAATTGAAAAATGGGCAGAAGACCTAAACAGACTTTTCTCCAAAGAAGGCATATGGATGGCCAACAGGCATATGAAAAAATGCCCAATAGCATTCATTATGAGAGAAATGCAAATCGAAACTACAACAAGATACCACCTCACACCAGTCAGAATGGCCATCATTAACAAGGCAACAAATAACAAATGCTGGAGAGGGTGTGGAGAAAAATGTACCCTTCTTCACTTCTGGTGGGAATGTAAATTGGTACAACCACTATGGAAAAGAGTATGGAGGTACCGCAGGGAACTAAATATAGAGCTACCATATGATCCAGCAATTCTACTGCTCGGCATATATCTGGGCAAATATTTCATCGAAAAAGATATATGCACCCCTATGTTCATTGCAGCAGCACTGTTAACAATAGCCAAGACATGGAAACAACCTAAATGTCCATCAACAGATGAATGGATTAAGAAGATGTGGCACATATATATAATAGAATATTACTCAGCCATAAGAAAGGCAGACTAATGCCATTTACAGCAACATGGATGTGTTGCAGGAACATGGATCTAGAGACTCTCATACTATGTGAAGTAAGTCAGAAATAAAAAGACAAATACCATATGATATCACTTATTTGTAGAATCTAAAGTATGAAACAGATAATCCTATATAAAAATAAACAAAAACAGAAACAGATCATGGCCAAGTAGAGCAGACTTGAGGTTGGGGGGGTGGGAGAGGGAGTGGGATGGATGGGCATTTTTGGGGTTTTTTGGATGCAAACTGATATATTTGGAATGGATGGGCAATGGGATCCTACTGTACAGCACAGGGAAATGTGTGTGATTGCGTCACTTTATTGTAGAACAGAACTTGATGAAACATTGTAAATCAACTATACTTTAATAATAATTAAAAAAAAAGCCAAAACAAAAATAAGTATTTTTAATAAATATCGGCAGCCAGAAAGCAGGAAATACAGTATTGTTAACATTTACTGAGCATGTATTATGTCCTGGATAGTTTTAAATAATTTATTACTACGTACCAATTTCTAACAACTCTATCAATGAGGTAGATAATATCATTATCTTTATTTTAATATGCAGTAAAAGAAATTGAAGAAAGATTAAGTAAATTATTTAAAGTTACATACTTTATAAAGGGGAAAAAAACAGATTGGAACGAAGCACTCTGGTTTCAGGATATGTAACATAAAAACCACCACCATGTAATACCTCCCTTAAGAGGTGAAGGATGAGTCAGATTTGCAGATGTGGGTCAAAATCTTTTGTGTATCTCCAGCCAAGCACCTGTTACATTCCTTAAAGTTTTGCCATTCAGCTAAACCGGGAATTCAAAATAGCTTCCTTGTGACACTGACAGAAGAGGGGATGATGTGGTTAGCAGCAGTTTTAAAGAAAATTAACTCCCTTAGACTGGTTGAAGGGGAAGGACCAGATGGTAATAGAGGGTTCTACCTATCAGGGAAACTTCCTTGGCAAGGAGGGTGGAGCTGGGGAAGGATTTAAGAATTCCCAAGATCAAGTGATCTCGCTGAGACGGTTTTTTTTTTTTTTCCCTGTTGGATAAGGAAGCTATAACAACCTAGGCTGGGATCACTGCTGTTGCTGCTGCACATCCGATCACGATCCCTCCAGGAGAAATCTCATCGCCATGGTTCCTATTTCAGTACACACGCGCACACACACAGCAGTTCAGGATTGCAGTGTGAGGAATTCCCAGGTTTATGTCTTAACCCGAGCTGGACCGAAGCCAAAAGCTCTAGATTGCCCTGCGCCTGGGGCAGCGCGCGCCCGTGGAGGACTGCCGCCAGGGGGCGCGCACGTCCCAGTCGGCCGCTCTGTCTCCTCCCCCACCAGCTTCCCTCCCTTCGCTCCCCCGAGCTGCAGAGAAGGCGGAAGTGGGAGCGTCCGCCGCTGGGGCTAGGTCTCCCGGCGGCCGGGGGACGCAGTAGCGGCGGTGGCTTTCCGTTCAAGAGATTGGCGTCCTTGCCGGCTTGGCTCGGAGTAAGGTGCCGGTCCTCTCCTGGCGCCTTGGCTGAGCGGAGCCGTGTGGCGTCCGCGGCCCAGCAGACCGGAGCGGTAAGTCCCCCTCGGAGTCTCCCGGCGGTAGCGGCCTCCCTTCTCGCGGGCTAGAGACAACTCCTCCCCTCTGGTTTCTCACGGGTTGGGGACGCAGCCCTATCCTTTCGCTTCCCACAGTTCGGGGGCGCCGCCCGCGTCTCCTCGCTTGTACGGGTTGGGGACGCAGCCTCCTTCCCCCTAGTTTCCCACAGGTTGGGGACGCCGACCCCTGTCCCCTCCCCTCCGCTCCCCTGGCCCGTGGGGCCCTCTTCCCCGGCTGTCCATCCCCCAAGCAGGAATCCCGCACCAGTTTCCTCGGCTCTACCTCCTCCCACCACGCACGGTCCTCTTCCCAGAAAAGGAAATCGCCTCCTGGATTTTCCCGTCGCTTGGATGTTACCAGCTAAAAGAAAAAAAAAAAAAAATCCCTTTAAAGTTTCCATCGAGTCGGGCTGTCACTGTCATGGGAAAGCTATTTTTGGGTTCCCTGTTGAACTCGGTAGACGTCCCAGGGAGCAAGTTTTTTTTTTTTTTTAAGGTTCAGCTGACACGAAGGTTTCCTCCCCGTCCCCTGCACTCGGTAGTTCTAGCGATTGTTCCAGACTTCGGTTTGATACAGCTTCCTAGTATTTGGCTTCAGGGGAACTCCAGCTGAGAGTTAGGACTGTATTGAATGTGAACAGAAAGCACCTACAAGTTTTAGCAGCCTGAATGTATAGAATTTGCGTGTTTTCTCTTGTTTCTCGGGAGAGTAAGTTCTTAAATGTCTTGCTGCACAGGCAGAAAAACAAGAAAAACTTGACAAGAACGTCTGAGTGTTGGCCTTGTGAACCTGGCCACTGGGATTTTATCCTTTTACCTTGATTACTAGGGAAGGCCGAAGGGGCTTTTCCAGATTTTGAGTTTGGGGGTGGGGTGAGGTCGCTGTGGCCTCTTTTGTGACTCAGGGAAGTGTGGCCCCTGTGACAATCGGAGTTTCATCGTGCATGCCTTACATACATCACGCTATTTCAGAATTGTAACCTGAGGTCTTTTCTGTAACAAATTTGGGTATGTGTATGCTGATACATTTTTGGCCACTTAGATTTTGAAAGAAGTTGTTCTAATGTTTGTCTCCTGCAGGAGACAAATAGTGCCTAGAAGGGGAAGGCACCTCATATTTGTGTTCAAAAATAAAGCGTGGCGTTGACTGTTTTGCAGCACCTCTTGTCCACTGCAGCACTTTAGCAGGTTTTTGTAATTTTAAAATAGATTTGAAAGAGTCGGTAAATAGTTCTTGTTTCCAAGCTAGTAGCAAATTAAAGGTAATTTCTAAGTATTTTGTATTACACTTTTATTTTATATATGATTTACATGTTTAGCAAGAATGAATTTCCTTAAAATTGATCCATTTAGGACATGACTAACTGACCTTTTGAAAAAAAAATTTTTTTGACTCTGCTCATGGCTTGCAGAAATTCCCAAGCCAGGGATCTAACTCTTGGCCCCAGCAATAACAACCCCAGACTGGATCATTAGCTGCTAGTCCATGGGAGAACTCCAGCTTACTGATTTCTTTAGCTTGGAACGTTACTCTCATTAGCATCTATTGATCTTAGAGGAACACATTTTTGTGCATTATCCTACTCCTCCTCCCCCAAGATGTTTCACAGTATGCTTTTTGGATTATAATATATGCCCAGATACTAATAGGCGGATTTAAACCATGATTTATTAAACAGCTATTTTCAGTGTTCATTTTGCAGTCAAAATAACATGTCAGTGGTTGCATCCCACAATATCTAATTAAGGCAGTGCTTACTGAACTAGATTCACAATTGTGAAAAGGCAATTACAGTTATGAAGCTCTTAACCTGCAGGGTAAGGAACCCTTGGAACTTTGTTCTACCCCTTCTATTAACTCATGTAGAAAGCCACAGAAATTCTGACAGAATAGAAAAGAGGCCATAAGAAATCTTCATTTGCAAGTAGGTCTGTCTGTTAACTCTTTTTATTTTCGCTTATGTAAAGCGAAGCCTACCTCTGTAGCATCTCATGGAGTGGTTGCCTAAGGCACCATGTGAGCATATGAGGTTAAAAAAAAATCCTAATGAGCATAGTTTCCTGTATGGTTGCCCGACCATCTTCTGGTCACTTTTATAGCTGACTCTAAGCACTTTTCAGTTTTTTCTTGGTGTTAATTAAAACATAGTCACTCATTGTAGTTAGGAAAGTGACTTTCACGTAAGTCATCACAACCCTTAAAAGAAAAGGAGGAAAATGTTTTAACTTGCCAAAAAGAAAAAGTAAACCTAAAAATACTGAGTGGTACTTAAAATACTGCTTTAAAAGGCTTAATTTTCCCTTTGCTGTATAGTTCCATGGGACAAAGAGAGTGACTACCTAAAAAAAGTTTTTTGGAAGATATAAAGCTTTTGTATTACTTCTTAAAGCATGAAAAGTAATGGATCTAGATTTTTAATAGTGTTCACTTTTGTGTTTTAACAGTTTTCACTTTTGTGTGTTTTTGTGTTTCCACTGTATTCCTGCAGTGGAATTCCTTTTAAGGAATTGTAACTGAAGACAGATTTTCTTAGTAACATTTGCTGTAAAACAGGTCTCTTTAAATCTAAAGACCTTCAGGCTTTCGAACTGGACTGCAAGATGACAGTATATAGATTCTCCAATAAACTGAATTTTAACGATACGTTTGGGCATTAAAGGTAGACCTAGCTCAATGAATTTTCGCTTTTGTCTCCTGGCTAGCACTTTTGTGTATGCTGTATAACCAAACAAATATTAATTTTTCAAAAGTGATTTTACTTTAAAGAATAAAATGGTTAAAGTTTCAAAAGATAAATATACCTGGAGTTGTCAAAGGTATATAAATTGTGTTCTCTCATCTTACCCTGCTTCTGGAAGTGGGAATTAGAAAGCCTATGATATTGGATATCAAAACATATCCTATTGAATTACCAGCATCATCTATCAGAAACCGTTAAAATACCTTTTGATCCAATCAGCTTCTGAGGTAGTAATTGAACACAAAAATGTATATGGGAAGAAAAAATAACAAAGGATCTAAGTCCTAGTATATCCCAGTGTCATCTCTCCTCAGAGTTGGAGGGTATGACAGGGGCCTTGTACCCCATCCTAGAGGACAGGTGTAGTGACTAGTTCTGTTTGCTCTTATCTTGCCATCCCTTACTTCTTATCAGCTCGTACTGAGTCTTCCCTAGGAATCTGCATTAGCTGTAACAATGCTTTGCAAACAGTTTTTTTTTTTTTAACTTTTCAAGAACATTATATTAACTTTTCAAGAACATTATATTGGCACTGAAAAAGTAAAACGAAACCAGTTTTTTCTTTACTGATTCTTTGGAATTCTATCAACCCAACCTAATAACACAACTCTATAGAGCAACACATAATAACAATTTTTACTTCCATGCACATTTCTAAGTAATTTGCATGTATTAACACATTTAATCCCCTCAGTAATTCTGAGGTGGATTCTTTTGTTATCCCCACTTCTAGATGAGGAGACTGAAGCTCAGAAGGGATGTATCATTTTGCCCAGGTCGTATACCAAATGATGGAGAAAAGTTAAACCCAGACTGACTGATTCCAGCACCTAAGCTCTTTACCACTTCATGGTACTGCCTCTCTAGCTAGAACAGTGTCTCGTCTTTTGTAGGTGCTCATTAAATGGTACTCAAAATCTTTTTTTTTTTTTTTTTTTTTGCATTTGTCATTTTAGGGCCGCACCTGTGGCATATGGAGGTTTCCAGGCTAGGGGTCTAATCGGAGCTGTTGCTGCCGGCCTACACCACAGCCACAGCAACGTGGGATCTGAGCCACGTTTGCAACCTACACCACAGCTTACGGCAACGCTGGATCATTAACCCGCTGAGCAATGCCAGGGATTGAACCCGCAACCTCATGGTTCTTAGTCGGATTCATTAACCACTGCGCTACGACGAGAATTCCCCAAAATCTTTTTGAGAAGAAGAAAATGTTTTCTGTAGTGGTAAAACGAGGATTACTGTCTTAACCTACTGTTTGGCATGATGGCAGCGGGATTTTTTATGTAAAAATGAGACAGGCAGGGGGTTACATCGTCTACCATATTGGCTGGAGGCTCATATTCTGTTTCTCGATCTATAGTTGACGTTTGAACAACATGGGTTTGAATTGCATGAGTCCACTCATACACGGACTTTTTCAAAAAGTACTGCAGCACTGCATCATTGGAGCTTGGTTGAGTCCGCACATACAGAACTACAGACTCAGACTGCATGGAGGGGGTAGTGCCCCCACATTTGTTCAGCGGTCAACTGTATTTCTTATTTTTTTGTTTTCAACTGTGTATCTTACACATACTGGTAATTTTCCTTAGGTGTAACATAGGCTGTGAATTGCTCTTAGACCTTAGCTTCTCACTTGTAAATTCCGTAATGGTTTAGAATTTGAAAGCATCCCACCTACCTGTGAAAGCAATAGCTTTCCATTGGCAAACAAAACCTCACTTATTTTTTCCAGTCATTAATAATGAAACATAGTCACTTGACTGAAGGCACAAGGACATACAAATATACTTTTTCAATTCCGTTCTTCATAATAGAAATTGCCACACTGAACATTGGGAGGTGCAATTGACCCCTTGAATCATACAGATTTGAACTGCACAGGTCAAACTTATACGCAGATTTTTTTCAGTAAATACTGCTGTACTACAAGATCTGTGGTTGTTGAGTCCACAGATGTGGAACCTTGGGAACAGAGAGCCAACTCAGATGTTCTAATGTGTGGGGTCAGTGCCCCAACACCTGCATTATTCAGGGGTCAACTGTACACCATAGAATTTTAGGTCTAGGAGAAGAAACTGAGATCCAGATGGTTAAGTTGCTCAAAATCAAATATTTAATCAAGTTCTTCAGCAGGTACTTAATGAACACCTATTATGTGAGAGATCTCATGCTGAGTACTGAGGGTTATTCTTGAAACTCCAGTGAAAATTCTTGAAACTCCAGTCAGAGGAAACAGGCATTTAAACAGATAATTATGCTATAGCTAAGTATTACAATTGAGGTACTGTTCTTCTTTTAACCTTATATTCCATCTTTCTACTAGCTCATGAACTTAATTTATAAAATAGTAGTCATGAAGCAAAGATCTAAAAAAACTTTGAAAGTTTTCTGTAAATAATATGAACACAGCTAATGTATATCAATGAAAAGGTGGCCTGCATAGATGGCTATAATAAGTGTGTATGTATGTAAAGACATTTGTTTTCTTGCTGTTTCTGCAGAGCAATTGAGAATCACGTTACTATGAGTCTGCTACATTGTGAAAACAGCTGCGGATCCAGCCAGTCTGAGAGTGACTGCTGTGCTGCCATGGCTGCCAGCCCCTGTGGTGCTGCAGCAAAAGATGACAGTGTGAGTGGAACTGCCAGCACAGGGAATTTCTCCAGCTCTTTTATGGAGGAGATCCAGGGATATGACGTGGAGTTTGACCCACCCCTGGAAAGCAAGTATGAGTGCCCCATTTGCTTGATGGCATTACGGGAAGCAGTGCAGACACCATGTGGTCATAGGTTCTGCAAAGCCTGCATCATCAAGTCAATAAGGTATGTGAGCATTATAAAGAACCATGTCCTGTAACAACCAAATACAGAGAACATTATCCATAATGTAGTTTCAGCCATAAAAAACCTACTTTAGGAAAAAGAACACTAAATGCTGAGGAATTTACATTCTTATTCCAATTTCTGCTGTAGTATGAAAGGTCATTACTATCTCCTCTCCGCCTCTGACCTTCAGATAATAAACAATAAGTAGCTACTTCTACTTTAAGCCATTGTCTTACAGACTGGGATGTGCTTCCAAGCTTGAAGAAAATAATATAAAATAACGTACCTTAAATGATAATTCTACTAGAGCATAATAATCTCAACCATACCAGAATGCTGACTCTGTAAGTAATTATTCTCATTTTAGCCACATTAAGTTTTTGTCTGCTACCCGATGTCTATGGACAACTGTAAAATCACCAGTTATCTTTTAAGAAGGTATTGGTTGATGGCTCTGCCTTCATAATATATTCAAAATTCAAATTCAGTCCCTTCTCACTGCCTCCACTGCTACCAGCCTGTTTTGAATCACCATCAGCTTTTTAGGGCAGCACCCTCAGCATACGGAAATTCCTAGACTAGGGGGTCATATCGGAGTTACAGCTACTGGCCTATACCACAGCCACAGCAACTCAGGATCCAAGCTGCATCTTTGACCTACACCACAGCACACATCAACACCGGATCTCCGACCTGCTGAGTATGATCAGGGATCAAACCCACATCCTCATGGATACTAGTCAGATTCATTTCTGCAGTGCTACAACGGGAACTCCACCATCAGCTTTCCCACAGGCCTCCCTACTTCTTCTTTTGCCTTCTTTCAGGCTGTTCTCAATATAGCAGCCAGAATGAACTTGGTAAAATGAGTAAGATGATGCCATCTCTGCTCAGAACATTGCAGCAGGTCATCTGGGAGTAAAAGCCAGAGTCCTTGTAAGGCCCTATGTGATAGGTCCATAGATATTTTGATCTCCCATTAGGCCTTCCTCCCTTCTGCCAGTTCACACTTTGATGTTCTTTAAGCATGTTCTTGAGGCATATTAAGCATGTTCTTGCCTTGGGGGAACAACTTTAGCGGTTTTCTCTGCATGGAAGTCTTACTTCAGCTTATTCCTTAGTGCTTTACTCCCTCCAGTGTGGCTCAGATCTTACCTTTTCATAGGTACCTTGCCTACCCTACGTATACCATAGCATGCCTTCCCGCAGCTTTCCCCACACTCCCAACCTCCCTCACCTACTTTTCTTTTTTAATTTAGCATTTTTCATCTTTAAAAATACAGATTATTTGTGTATTTATTGTCTGCTTGCCCACCTGGAAGATAAGCTCCTTGAGAGCAGGAATTGAGATCTGTTTTATTTATTTATTTATTTATTTATTTATTTATTTATTTATTTATTTGTCTTTTTGCCTTATCTAGGGCCGCACCAGCGGCATATGGAGGTTCCTAGGCTAGGGGTCTAACGGGAGCTGTAGCTGCCGGCCTTCGCCACAGCCACAGCAATGCGGGATCCGAGCCACATCCGCAACCTACACCACAGCTGACAGCAACACCAGATCCTTAACCCACTGAGCAAGGCCAGGGATCGAACCTGCAACCTCATGGTTCCTAGTCGGATTCGTTAACCACTGAGCCACGATGGGAACTCCTGTTTTATTTCTTGATATTTCCTAAGTGGTGAGATCAACACCTGATGCATAGTGGGTGCTCAGTTAATCATGATTGCTTTAACTGAATGAAAGTATATGAGATTTCCACAAATGATCTGGGTTCATCAGATGAATGGATAAAAAGATGTGATTCAATGGAATATTACTCAGCCATAAAAAGGAATGAAATAATGCCATTTGCAGCAACATGGACGGACCTAGAGATTATCATACTAAGTGAAGTAAGTCAAATAGAGAAAGGCAATTATATAATATCACGTATATCACTTGTATGTGGAATTAAAAATAAAAAAAAAGGGATACAAATGACCAGAAATAGAACTACATAGAAAACAAATTTATGGTTTCCAAAGGGGAAGGTGGGGGGAAGGATAAATTAGGATGAAATTAAGATATACACACTATGTATGTAAAATAAATAACCGGTAGGGACCTACTGCATAGCAGAGGGAACTATACTGAATATTTTATAATAACCTACAAGGGAAAACAATCTGAAAAATGTGTGTGTATAAACCAAATCACTTTGCTATACACATGAAACTGACACAACATTGTAAATCAACTATACTTCAATTAAAAAAAAAGTGGGGAGTTTCTACATATAATTCGAATTGATCTTCTAAGAAATAGATAATATTTTACTGTAATTCAGAAGTAGATGGGAATATTTTTAGGTGACTAAGGAGTTCTGTATAGAACAAAAAAAATAGAAGTGGAATTTTATAGTTTTTAATGATTTAGCATCTAGTTGTATTGGTAAAATCATTTTTAGTGGGTTAGCTAGCTATTCACTCATCTCGTAAGTTTTTCTCTTTTTTTATATATATATATATATTTTTTTTTTTTTTTGCCTTATCTGGGGTCGCACCTGCGGCATATGGAGGTTCCCAGGCTAGGGGTCTAACAGGAGCTCTAGCTGCTGGCCTTCGCCACAGCCACAGCAACGTGGGATCCGAGCTGTGTCTGCAACCTACACCAAAGCTCACGGCAGTGCCGAATCCTTAACCCACTGAGCAAGGCCAGGGATCAAACCCACATCCTCATGGTTCTTAGTAGGATTCGTTAACCACTGAGCCACGAAGGGAACTCCAAGTTTTTCTCTTTTAACTTTTTTTTTTCCTTTTGTCATTTTAGGGCCGCACCTGCGGCATGTGGAGGTTCCCAGGCTAAGGGTCTTATCTGAGCTGTAGCCACTGGCCTACGCTGCAGCCACAGCAACGCAGGATCCAAGCCGCGTCTGCGACCTACACCACAGCTCACGGCAACGCTGGATCGTTAACCCACTGAGCAAGGCCAGGGTTTGAACCCGCAACCTCATGGTTCTTAGTTGTTAACCACTGTGCCACGACGGGAACTCCTCTCTTTTAACTTTTAAATTAACATATTTTTTCTTGTGGCGTCCTTGTCTGGGGCTTGATATTAGGGTATTGTTGGCCTCATAAAATGAGTTCGTAAGTGTCCCTTCCTCTTGTATTTTTTTTAAAGAGTTTGAGGATTGGTATTCATTCTTCTTTAAATGTTTGATAAAATTAACCAGTGAAGCCATCAGATAACCGGGACATTTTAGTTTGTTGGGAGGTTTTTGATTGCTGATTGATTCTTCTTACTAGTAATCTAGTCTGTTCAGATTTTCTGTTTCTTTATGATTTAGTCTTGGTAGGTTGTATGTTTCTGGGAATTTATCTGTTTCTTCTAGGTTGTCAAACTTGTTGACATATAATTGTTCATAGTAGTGTCTTGTCATCCTTTGTATCTGTGGTATCAGTTGTAATGTCTACTCTTTCATTTGTAACTTCAAGTCCTCTCTTTTTTTTTCTTTTGAGTCTAGAGAAACTTTTCTATAAAATTTGAATTTGTGTTAACTGCATCCATACTTGGGAATCAGCTTAATTTAAGTTACAAGGGAACATTTGTCTTTTCTTGGGGAAAACCATGTTACCAAGTGGTGAATTGACAATGTCTGTTTCGGGTTGCTTTTCTCAACCTCCACGCTATTGGTGTTTTGAGCCATGTATTTACTTGTTGTGGGAGAATGTCGTGTGTGTTGTAGGATCAGTAACAGCATCCCTGGCCTCCGCTCATTGGTTGGTGTTATATCCCCACTTCTCCAGTTGTGAGGCCCAGAGTGTCTGCAGACATTGCCAGATGTCCCCTGGGGCCCAAGGTTGTCCCAGTTGAGACCACTGGTTTAGTGTATACATAAGAGCAGTGTTAAAGGCTCACTTTTTCCCGTTTATAATGATTTTTATTTATATTCTGTTTAGGTAGAAATAGGATCATATTACGGATTGTTGATTTTCCTGTAGGTGGAGGTGTGTAGTATTTTACTGTCACCCATGCCCAGGAAGGTGGCTAATCTTTTGCAGTTTTTAATAGCAAGATATACATGAAAGTAGTGGAACAGTGGTCTGAAAGGAAGTAAAACCCACAAAAGGAAGTCTGAGGCTTTTTTTTCCTATCTCCCTCTAAGCTAGAAATGACCACTTACTTCAACTTTAATGTTCTCAAAGGAACAGCTCGGAAATTTCTCATCAGTTATAGTCATTTAGAGAATCAAAAGGCATCTCAATCCAATTCCGTTTTCTTTTGGAGTGATTGCTAATGCTGTGGATAATGGTTTCCAGTTTACTATTTTCTCTTAGACATCCATCACTTAGGTTTAGGAAATATATTTCAATAAATTTGTTTATGTCTCTGCTTCTCAAAAATATTTGACAGTGTAATAATAACATCACGCAATCTCAGAGAGGCCCTATAAAGGTTGACTCCGTTACTCATCTCTATGAGTTCCAAGGTATTTAACGGCAGGCCCCATTTTTCAGCACCTCTGTCTGCCACGAGAACTGCCACTGTTGCTTTACACGTAGGAGGTGCACAGCCAGTGTTTGAGTGATTGACGCTTGGTGAGCTACCTGACCTGCCACATTTTGTGAGTGAAGATTGAGACATCCCAGAAAGTTAAAAGGGAATGACAGACACCTAAGTTTCCTAAGGATAGTTTTTCCAATCATAAGACGGAATAAACCACTGAGAAACAGGACTTAGAGATCATTTAACTCCCAGCTGCGTCATGCTCAAGAGCAAAGGAGGCCTTTGTTGCCCATGAACCGGTGTGGATGACTGTTCAGAGTAAACCTCAAAATGTGGCCCTAGCAGGGCTACTGCTAATTAGTTTATTTTTTACTTATGACTAATAACTATAGACATGTTACTAGGATATTGTGAGCAACATATATTTAGTTACATCTCACTAGTATGTTCTGTGCTGACAGAAAGTGGCCTGCCAGACTGCCAGGATTCTCACCTTTAACTTTCACTTCCGTTTATGCCCGTCAGAATATAATTTTATTTAATTAATTTTTCTCATTTTTTTGGTTGGAATCTATCCCACAATCTAAAATCCCATAGTTTTTGGTAAGTAGTCAGTATGGTGCTGGTGGTATCCATTTCATAAAAGAAACTGTCTTCTTGATGATAGTATACAATATAATATGTTAATTTATTTCCTATAGGAAATAATAAATGGAGAATTTATACTTGGTAAATTGAAGTTGTTTATATTTTCTAATGTGAATGCTTGTTTAAATCTATTTGTTTCTTTTTAGGGATGCAGGTCACAAATGTCCAGTTGACAATGAAATACTTCTAGAAAATCAACTATTCCCTGACAATTTTGCAAAACGAGAGATTCTTTCTCTAACGGTGAAGTGTCCAAATGCAGGTTGTTTGCACAAGATGGAACTGAGGCATCTTGAGGTATTAAAGTTATTTTCTAACCATTAGCATAGATGCAAGGAAGTTCCTGGAAAATAGGTTCTTTGCTATGTCTGTCTGGGTATTGCCAGTGCCTAGCATATAGTGACTAGTTAGTAAATTCTTGCTGAATTCATACCAACACTTTTATTATTGATGTAATTAATAATGATGTAAGTAGGAACCAGGAATTTCTTATTCCATTTACTCTGGCTTTGACCCAGTGATAATAAAAAAGAAATTAGTAAACTTCAGGTTTTTTGAGTGAATGTTATCTGCAATAAAGCTGAAGAGCATTTTAAATACAAATGTCACATTTTAATCCTATAGTTTCATTTTTCTCATTTTGAAATAAGCATGAGTCCCCAATAGCCATCATCCTAGCACCCTTATCATACTCCATTTGAAATTAAGCATTTAAATATATTTGTAACTTGCCCCCTTAACCTAGCTCCTTTTGAAGGAGTGGCCTTTTTGACATAGTGCTAAACTGATAATTACAAAATCTGACTTCTTTCCATCTCTCTTCCCTAATTGGATACATGAACTTGAGAAGTCACATCCTTTGTATAAATTTTTGATTCACAACCATTGTTTTTAAAAAATCCATTGAGACCTTCATATTTGTGGTTTTGTGATGTGTACTAGACAAAAAGTAGGTTCAGTAGCTAATTCTATGGAAAAGAACAATATAGTTTTAGAAGAGATTATATTTAGGAGATTTCTTTTTCTTTTTTTTTTTTGCCTTTATCTAGAGCCGCGCCTGCGGCATATGGAGGTTCCCAGGCTAGGGGTCTGACAGGAGCTGTAGCCGCCGGCCTTCGCCACAGCCACAGCAACGTGGGATCCGAGCCGCGTCTGCAACCTACACCACAGCTCACGGCAACGCCGGATCCTTAACCCACTGAGCAAGGCCAGGGATCAAACCCGCAACCTCATGGTTCTTAGTCGGATTCGTTTACTACTGAGCCACGAAGGGAACTCCAGGAGATTTCTTAAGGATTGACAGATATTGTTTTTTTTTTTTATTGTAGGATCATCAAGCACATTGTGAATTTGCTCTTATGAATTGTCCCCAGTGCCAACGTCCCTTCCAAAAATGCCAACTTAATATTCACATTCTCAAGGAGTGTCCAAGGAGACAGGTTTCTTGTGTAAACTGTGCTGTGTCGATGGCATTTGAAGATAAAGAGGTATGTACTAACTTGGATTTGGTGATTCCTCTAACTTTTCTTTTTTTTTTTTTTTGCGTTATCTAGGGCCGCACCTGCGGTATATGGAGGTTCCCAGGCTAGGGGTCTAACAGGAGCTGCAGCTGCCAGCCTTTGCCACAGCCACAGCAACGCGGGATCCGAGCCGCGTCTGCAACCTACACCACAGCTCACGGCAACGCCAGATCCTTAACCCACTGAGCAAGGCCAGGGATCAAACCCGCAACCTCATGGTTCCTAGTCGGATTCGTTAACCACTGAGCCACAACGGGAACTCCCTAACTTTTTTTTTTTAAATATACGTCAGAGAGGGTTAGCAGTGTGTTTATGTAGTTCTGAATCTGCATTACCAGTTGTGAGAAGATTGATTTTTTAATAAGTTCAATAATCCATTTTAGTAAATGAGTATAAGGTTTACATTTGCATCTCTTTCTTAGACAGTATTATTTATACTACTTCCCACTATAGTAGATTTACAAGTAACAAAACCTTCTAGGAAAGGTGTGCTCATCTAGTTTACTATGTGATATTTTAATGATCAATCTCAGAATAGAGAAAAACAAACAAAATAATTACTGTACAAGATTTAAACTTTTCTCTTTAACATAGAGAATGAATTGTTAAAACTTTTGTGGAGATTAAATTAAATCCCACAAAATGAGTTCCTTTGGTGATAATTCATTGAGCTATACACGTATAAGGAATTCACTCTTTTGTACATACTTTAAAATGTTTTTTTTTTTAAGTTTTTTTGTATTTTTTGGTATTATATTTTATTTATTTATTTACTTGTTGCTTTTTAGGGCCCCACCCATAGCATATGGAAGTTCCCAGGCTAGGGGTTGAATTGGAGCTACAGTTGCCGTCCTACACCACAGCCACACAGGAACCGAGCTGCATCTGCAACCTACACCACAGCTCACAGCAACACCCCACTGAGCAAGGCCAGGGGTCGAACCTGCGTCCTCATGGATCTTAGTTAGGTTCGTTAACTGCTGAGCCACAAAGAGAACTCCTGAAATGGTGTACTTTTTAAAAGAAACTTCATGGCACTTGACAGCATCATGGTAGAGTATTTTTTCCATTTACAAACTGAGATGTAGAGAAATTAAGTAATTTTATATTAATATTGTCAGTGACAAAGCAGTGAGATCCTAGATCCCCATCAATAACATATATACAATCCATATTCTTTTATAATCATTAAGATACTTAAACTTTTTTTTATGCATTCATCTTTGTAATATCCTCTACTTTCTTATGAGATCAAGCATATTATATTCATTAAGTGGATGAATTATTTTTTTAAAAAAAGTCAGTTAACGTACTGAAATATGAAGGGAAGCCTGAGGCGTAATTAGAGTAAATTTGTGTCTTCCTAAACTTCAGTAAATTAAATGAACCTAACCAGAAAGCTTAATTATTTCTTTTTTTTTTTTTTTTTGCCTTTTGTCATTTTATGGTCGCACCCGCGGCATGTGGAGGTTCCCAGGCTAGGGGTCTAAAATCGGAGCTGTAGCCACTGACCTGCGCCACAGTCACAGCAACGCAGGATCCGAGCTGCGTCTGCAACCTACACCACAGCTCATGGCAACGCCGGATCGTTAACCCACTGAGCAAGGGCAGGGATTGAACCCGCAACCTCATGGTTCCCAGTCGGATTCGTTAACCACTGCGCCACGACGGGAACTCCACAGAAAGCTTAATTATTTCTTAAGTTTATTATATTCTAGAAAAAGCTCACTTTTCTGGGGCCTTATGAGAACCTGGGCTCTGAGGCCTCCTGCCTTAGTTGTAGTTTTGTTCTTTAACCCTCCTGATAAGAGTTTTAATTAAGTCATCATACTGCTGCTGGAAATTTGTGATGGGATGTCTTTGGAGAATTACAGCATTGGTAAATGATGCCTCAACTAGTGACAGATGCTCTGCCTTAGGTTCAAAAACGTGATTTGAAAGAGTCTCTTTTGGAGTTCCCGTCATGGCTCAGCGGTAACCAACCCAACTAGTATCCATGAGGACAAGGATTACTCCCTGGCCTCATTCACTGGGTTAAGGATCCAGGTTTGCCATGAGCTGTGGTGTAGGTCTCAGATGTGGCTGGGATCCTGTGTTGCTGTGACTGTGGCATAGGCCAGCAACTACAACTCCAATTAGACCCCTAATTTAGAACTTCCTTATGCTGCAGGTGCAGCCCCCAAAAGAGACAGAAATAAATAAGTAAATAGTCTCTTTTGTGTACTACCATATTCCTTTAAAGACTTAGAGGGTGGGAGTGCCTGTCGTGGCTCAGCGGAAATCAATCCAACTAGGAACCATGAGGTTGCGGGTTTGATTCCTGGCCTCACCCAGTGGGTTAAGGAAGACTTGGAGGGTGAGATGAATCTCGTTACTACACTGGCAAAGAGAGAGAAGATAAGTTTTATAGCTTATTCTCACATTTTTGTTTTACATACATCAATGTGCTTAATTTGTTTATATTAAAAATTACTTTTTATAAAACTTTTTACCTTTTCAGGTTTTCTCACATTTTTCTTATGTTTCCCTAATAAAATTTAGATTCATGACCAGAACTGTCCTTTGGCAAATGTCATCTGTGAATACTGCAATACAGTGCTCATCAGAGAACAGGTATAATGGTTCCCTTTCATGAATCAATATTTCTATAAATTAAAGAAGTGAATTAGGTTTTTAATTGAAAATTTAAAACGATAAGGTAAAATGAACATAGATTGAAGAAGAATTAAAACTATATTAACTTTAAATGCAAAGCAGAACCACAATGAAATATCACATCACACCAATCAGAATAGCTATCATCAGAAATTCTACAAATGCTGGAGAGGGTGTGGGGAAAGGGAACGTCCATCACTGTGGATGGAAATGTAAATTCATGCAGCCACTATGGAAAATAGTATGAAGGTTTCTTTAAAAACTAAAAGTAGAACTACCGTATAATCCAGCAAGCTCACTCCTGGGCATATATCCTGAAAGATGAAAACTCTTAATTCAAAAAGATACATGTACCCCATTGTTAACAGCAGTATTATTTACAACAGCCAAGACATAGAAACAACGCAGGTGCCCATCAACAGACCACTGATTTAAGAAGGTATGTTACATGTAAACAATAGACTATTACTCAGCCATAAAAAAGAATGAAATACTGCAATTTACAGCAACATAGATGGACCTTGAGAATACCATACTGAGTGAACTGTCAGACAAAGACAAATGTCATATGTTACCACTTGTATGTGGAATCTAAAAAATAATGCAATTGAATCTATACACAAAACAAATAGACTCACAGACATAGGAAACATATTTAGGGTTACCAAGTGGGAAGGAGAAGTGGGAAAGGATAAATTAGGAGTACAGGATTAACAGATGCAAACTACTAAACATAAAATAGATGAGCAACAAGGATTTACTGTATAGCACAGGGAGCTATCTGTATTCAGTATCTGTAGTAAAATAATGGAATGTAATATAGAAGATATAAATATACGTAATAATTTACACGTGAAAACAACACAATGTTGTAAATCCACTATATTTGTTTTTTAAATACGAATTTTTTCAAATAGTATATTTGCAGAAAGAACAAAATACTCAGCTTTAAGTGCCTAAAATTCTTAAGTCATTAACATATACCTATGTTTATGCATGTTCACTGAAGCTCCAAAGCCTAGTAATTTTAAGATAAAAATATTTAAAATGTTCATTTAAAGAACAAAAAAAATCTTTGTAAGAGGCGTTCCCATCGTGGCTCAGCGGAAATGAATCTGACTAGCATCCATGAGGACGCATGTTTGATCCCTGGCCTCGCTCAGTGGGTTAAGGATCTGGTATTGCCATGAGCTGTGGTGTAGGTTGCAGACGCAGCTTGGATCCCACGTTGCTGTGGCTGTGGCGTAGGCCAGCAGCTACTGCTCCAGTTAGACCCCTAGCCTGGGAACCTCCATATGCCGCAAGTGCGGCCCTAAAAAGACAGAAAAAACTTCATAAGAAATGCATTTTTGTGTATTGTGAAATAAGGATTTTAGGTATCCAAAAACCAGTTGAGAGAGTAAGAGAGAAATGAATGAAATAAAAGAAAGCAGATCTACTCAATAGCAGAACGTTATTTGCCACTATAGCCTCTGAGATATATTGGGAGATTCGAAGATTTCCAAAATCTGTATCCATTCTGCTCAGCTGTCTATAGACCACTGATGGGGCATCATCAGAAGTAGGAGTTACAATAGAAAACTATTCATTTTTTAATGAATAGAGAAAGGAAAATTCCATCTGATTGTTATCTTCTGACATTTGGAGAGTTACCCACAAAATATGAATATTAGTCATTAAATATTTACCCTTGAAATCTGCAAACCCAGAGATCATAATTGATTACTGAGTGGGAACAAGCAAAACCTGTCACTCGACTAAACTTTTCCATTCATATGTTGACAGAGTCCTTTAGTTTTTTTTTTTTTTTTCCAACAAAGCCTTAATTTGAACGTGTTAAACTTGTTTTGCTTATGAAGTCTCACCTCCCTGGTTTTTCTTTTTGCTCTGTTTTAATATTTAAAGGAAACCACGTAGTACATCTAAAACTCAGCAAAAGTAAAACTTAATATAGGAAAAATCCCTAGATGAAGAGTCAGAAAGCCTAGATTTTGATCCTGATTGTGCCACTAACTTGCCCCTGATCTCTGGCAAGGAAGTTGACATTCTGAAGCAGTGATCAGTAAACCAGCCCACCAGCCAAATCTGGCTGCTGCCTGCTTTTTCAAATAAGTTTTATTGGAACACAGCCATGCCCATGTGTTTGTCGGTTGTGTACGGCTGGTTTTGTACCATAATGGTAGAGTTGAGTACTTAGGACAGAGACTGTAGAGCTTATAAGTCTGAGAATATTTGCTAAATGACCCTTTACAAAAAATTTTGCTGACCACTGTTCTAGATTATGAGAAATAAAGGATTGGATTAGTTTCTGATGTTATTTCTGTTTGAAATATCCATGATTATAGCTGAACTAAATTTCTAGAGGTAATTTAGTACCACTTTTCAGATCCATTATGATTCTGCATAATGGATCTTACCTTAAATAGTATTTTTTAAAGTCCCGAAATCAAAGGCTGAAACTTTCTTTAAACCTTTTAAGTGCTTAAAGTATCCTTTAACATCTCCCCATTGTAGTCAAAGCATGCCCAGGTTAACCAAAAAATAAGACTTATTAAGAGTGGTCAAGAGGGAAGTACAAGAAGTGGCTCTAATGTATACAGTTTACTTGTCCCTATTAAGTGGCCTGGACCACACAGTATGAGTGCTAGTAGAGTTTCAGTCATGGTTGACATCAGAAGGTGCTTTTTCTTTAAAATGCCACTAGAGGGTGCCAGTTTCCTGGCAATAGGAATATATTCGTTTCCTTTTTTTTTAATAAATTCATTTCCTTGAAATGAATTTTGAGTGATTTGGGGGCATAATATGAGATGTTAATATTTCCTTGCTCTGTGACTTTTGGAAATAAGTATCATTTTAATCTTTGTGGACTAACTGGTTTCCGTTACAACTGTAGCCATGAGACGGTACATGATTTTGTTTAGATGAAATGTAATTCTTCAAGTGTGATCTTGTCTGACCAGATTACGTTATGCGGGGGAAAAAACATTTTTCAACCTTTTTTTTTGTTTTTCAGATGCCGAATCATTATGATCTAGACTGTCCTACAGCCCCAGTTCCATGCACATTCAGTACTTTTGGCTGCCATGAAAAGGTAAGATTCCTTTTTTCCTTTTAATTCTTGACTATAGATCAAGAAAATTAAGGGACGTAGTGTAGTGGAGTATACAGTTGGGATGGGAGATGGCTGACATGCAGTGTATATGTGGTCTTATAAAAAAAGCTCCAAAGACAAACTGGGACTCAGAATATTGATTTGGGGAAGTAATTTATGATAATAATGAACGGTATGATTGGGCTCATATGTGTACAGGGAAAAGAAGTAGACCAGGAAAGGAGCCATGAGTAAATAGTCTTAGACGTTGATGAAATAGGCAAGGAGAATGAAGGTATTACGATCTCCAAAATTAGTTTCAAGACCTAGTGATCGATTATGTCAAATGTCTGAGAGAGACTGTTCACGTAAAATCTTTCTTTTTGGAGATTGGAGAGAGTGCAGTAACACTTTTGCTTTTCCACTGTGCTGCTTTTTTTTTCTAATTTTTTTTACAGTAAGTATGAATTTAATAATTTAAAAATAAAATGAGCAAATACTATATAGCATGATTACACTTTGTGGGAAAATTCTGTGTTGTTTGTGTGAAAGACTTTTAAAGGAAGTGTATCAATATGTTAATAGTAGTTAGCTGAGATAAAGCAGCTTTCTTACCATCTATATTTTTTATAATATACAAAAATTACTCTTATAATAAAAAAAGTCATGAATATTTTTTTCATATAGCAATTAAAATATTCTTGAAGACTTTGGAAGAGGCTGAAGACAGGAAAGATTCCATTTTGCAATAGATTTGTAAAAATACATGAGGGCTTGGGGGCAGTGCAGGTGGACTACTCTTGGTTATAAAAGGAAGAGGGAAAAATGGTATTAGCTCGAGGGAGATAAAAGATGAGTAAAGAGGTTTGCCTTTTTTTATGAGAAAGAGTTTGATAATTATATACTGAGGGAAAGCCTTAGGGGGAATGTTTGAAGATAAAGGAGAAAGGGAACAGCTAAGCGAAACCCCTGAGGTGTTGGAAAGGGATGGGTTCCAGTTAGAGCCTCAAGAAGTATCACTCCGGCAGATGGCCAACAAACACATGAAAAAAATGCTCAACATCACTGATGATTAGAGAAATGCAAATCAAAACTACCACAAGATACCACCTCACACCAGTCAGAATGGCCAGCATTAATAAGTCCATAAACAACAAATGCTGGAGGGGGTGTGGAGAAAAGGGAACCCTCCTGCACTGTTGGTGGGAATATAAGCTGGTACAACCACTGTGGAAAACAGTATGGAGGTACCTTAGAAAACTATACATAGAATTACCATATGACCCAGCAGTCCCACTCTTGGGCATATATCCAGACAAAACTTTCCTTGAAAAAGACACTTGCACATGCATGTTCATTGCAGCACTATTCACAATAGCCAAGACATGGAAACAACCCAGATGTCCATTGACAGATGATTGGATTAGGAAGATGTGTGTGTGTATATATATATATATATACACTATGGAATACTATTTAGCCATAAAAAAGAATAAAATAATGTCATTTGCAGCAATATCGTTGGAATTAGAGACCCTCATACTGAGTGAGGTCAGAAGGAGAAAGACAAATACCATATGATATCACTTATATCTGGAATCTAATATACTGCACAACTGAATCTTTTTACAGAAAAGAAAATCACAAACTTGGAGAACAGACTTGTGGTTGCCAAGGGAGTGGGGGAGGGAGTGGTATGGTATGGGAGTCTGGGGTTAACAGTTGTGGACTATTGCCTCTGAGATGGAAAGCAAGGAGATCCGGCTGTAAAACACTGGGAACTATGTCTAATCACTTGTGACGAATCCATATATGTATGTGTAATTGGGTCACCACGCTCTGCAGCTGGAAAATTGACAGAAATCTGTAAACCAGCTATAATGGAAAAAAAAAAAAAAAGGCAGCATCACTCCGGGACCAGAGGAGAGTCAGCTCTGAATGAGGACAGGTGTAGATCTTGATGCTTTTACAGGTGGGAGGGAGGTTTATCTGAGTGAAACCTAGAGTATTCAGCAGATAGCCTCAGTTTTTCAGGGAATTAAGAGGCGAGACCATGTCTGGATCGAGAATCTGATGAAGACAAAAAAGGTTGTAGGAGATTGAGGGAAGTGATGACGTGAGTTAAAAAAAACTTTGGTTTCATGTGGCCAGGTCCCTTTCCTAGTCCTCACCTAACCTTGGGCCTGTGCTTGATTTGTAGATGCAGAGGAATCACTTGGCACGCCATCTGCAGGAGAATACCCAGTCGCACATGAGAATGATGGCCCAGGCTGTTCAGAGTTTAAGCCTCGCGGTAGCTCCCGTACCTCAGCGTGATATGCTTCCGTATGATTCTACCCCTCTGTCTCGGATTTCCTCTGGCTGTTGCTCAGACCAGAATTTCCAGGAAACCATTCAGCAGTTAGAGGGTCGCCTTGTAAGACAGGACCATCAAATCCGGGAGCTAACTGCGAAAATGGAAACTCAGAGCATGTATGTAAGTGAGCTCAAACGAACCATTCGAAGCCTTGAGGACAAAGTTGCTGAAATAGAGGCACAGCAGTGCAATGGGATTTACATCTGGAAGATTGGCAACTTTGGGATGCACTTGAAATCTCAAGAGGAAGAGAAACCTGTTGTCATTCACAGTCCTGGGTTCTACACAGGCAAACCTGGCTACAAACTGTGCATGCGCCTGCACCTGCAGCTGCCCACGGCACAGCGCTGTGCCAACTACATATCCCTCTTTGTCCACACCATGCAAGGAGAGTATGACAGCCACCTCCCTTGGCCCTTCCAGGGAACGATACGCCTTACAATCCTTGACCAGTCTGAAGCGCCTATCAGGCAAAACCATGAAGAGATAATGGATGCCAAACCAGAGCTGCTTGCCTTCCAGAGACCCACAATCCCACGGAACCCCAAGGGTTTTGGCTATGTGACTTTTATGCATCTGGAAGCCCTAAGACAGAGAACCTTCATCAAGGATGACACTTTATTAGTACGCTGTGAGGTCTCCACCCGCTTCGATATGGGTAGTCTTCGGAGGGAGGGTTTTCAGCCACGAAGTACGGACTCGGGGACATAGCATCCCCTCCTTTGTTTTAAAAAAAACTTATCTGGAGTTCCTGTTGTGGCTCAGCAGTAACAAAGCCAACTAGTATCCATGAGGACTCGGGTTTGATCCCTGGCCTCTTTCAGTGGTTTAAGGATTCATCATTGCCGTGAGCTGTGGTGTAGGTTGCAGACTCGGCTTGGATCCCACGTTGCTGTGGCTGTGGTGTGGGCTGACAGCTGTAGCTATGATTCAACCAACCCCTAGCCTGGGAACTTCCATATGCCGCAGGTGCGGCCCTAAAAAGCAAAAACAAACAACCCTCATCTGGAAAAAAAAAAATTGTGCCTTTACTTGCCCTGTTCTCGACATTAATATGCAAACAAAAAAAGCAGTGGGAAAGATGCAGTATCCCTCAGTGATTGTGATTAGAGAGATCACTTACTACCTTCCTCTTAAAAATACCTGAAGTAGTTTTTTCTTGGGAATCTACGTGTCCCATGCTTTTTCAAAATTGTTACGCCCAAAGTGCCTGTGGCATACCACAGCAGCTGTTTGTCCAGCAGGATACTTCTTTGTTGTACTTTCCTGGGCTTTTGCTCCAGGGGGTTTTATTTGTCAAACCTAGGGTCGGAGTAGTGAAGCTCAGACCTTTTAATAATAATGGTCGTCCCTTAAAACTTCAGCGTATTTTTATAGTATTAGTTGCAGTATACTGAAGTTGAGAATCACTACCGCCTTGTGCTGGTGCCAGCAAGAAGAATGATTCCTCTCTTGAGTTCTCATTTTATTTGACTTCCTATCGATTTCAGAGGATTTGAACCATAATCCTTGGAAAGCCTAAGTTCTCATTCACCCTGTTTTCCCCCCGCAGGGTGTTCTTAAGGATATTCAGGGACTAGTTTAAACCCTAAATATAACCTTCCTTATTTAGTGTGAATGTGTTGGCTGTTGAATAATTCTTGTTCAAGGTGTTTCCTTCTACCGTTGATACTCACTTCCTTGAGGCTGCGATGTAGCATCTTCTCCAGAGTTTAGAACTCTTGACAGCCATGTGGAAATCAGCTCCTGGGTGTTACGCTCTGAATCCCTTTTTGTCTCTTCCCGGCAGAGTGAATTCCTGAGCCTTGGTATGTTCTCTCTGCTGCTTAAAGCTTATAGGACAGGGAGATGCACAAGCAGAATCCCCAACGTGAAAATAAAAATGACCCAACTCGTCCACCAATATGGCAGCTCATGGATGGTGACAAAAGCTATTTGAGCCAGAAATTTTCAGCTCTTTTGAACACCTTCTGGTTTAATTCAGTTAAACGGAAGAATGTTGCTTTCCTAAAAGCAGAATTTCTTATTGCTTGGGAGATAGTTGGTGTACCTGAGAGGCCACCAAACCAAGGTTGGAAGCCCCAGCGGTTGTATCAGGACTAAGCGACTAAGCAGAGGAGGATAGTGTGGAATGTGTTAAAGTAGCTAAATGTTGCTAAAAGGGAGAGATTTGTGTGTTTGCCGTTACATGTTGGTTAAAGCCTGTAGGTATTAAAGAGAAGTCGAGGTGTTCAGGGAGTCCCCCACACTAGTCTAGGCTCCTGAGAGGACCCACACAGCATGCCGTTTACCCAAGACTGTTTGAAGCTGTCTGAGGTGGCCCTGCAACTCCAGAGAGGCCAGATCGGCCCCCTGACCAGTGTTCAAGATCGGCTTTCATTTCAAAAGGAAACCAAGAGATAGCAGAGAAAGGTTTCGGTTCAGGCGAACCAAGCAAGTGTCCCTTTACTTTTCTCTCTTCCTCTCCCTCCCCACCCCATGTGGAGGCTCCCGCTTGGGGTTTTTGTTATAAAGTCAAGGAAAGTCATACAAAGATCCTGTTCCCTGGCCCCTACCCATCACTAGTCCGCAGTTTGCCTGCTGGCAGTTTGTGTTCTACAGCTCCTGAGCTCTCCAGCCAGCTCCTGAAAGTCACTCAGCACAGCCCTCTGGGTGGGGAAGCCTGCACTGCTGCTGTTTCTGTGGTTGTTTTCCAATAAACAGACAGTTGTTGAGTTCTAGGTAAAAAATGGCCATTATTCTTGTTATATATAAAAGGCCTGTAGGAGTTCCCTGGTGGTTTAGTGGTTAAGGATTCGGCCTTGTCACTGCTGTGGCTCAGGTCTGATCCCTGGCCCGGGAACTTCCACATGCTACAGGTGCAGCCAAAAAAAGAGCCTGAAGAAAACATGCTCTTTTCTCAGAGAAAAATGTTGCCACAAAATATTCAATCCTACCGAAAAAGGAAATAATATTTAAAAGCCTCCTGGTCAAATTTCTGTTAAAAGCATGGCTGTGCATTAGGTACTGAGGTGAGTCATTTCCTGCCTTGGTTATTTTCTACTAACTCAGGAGCCTTAATCCAAACCAAAACAGTTTTTTGCTTCACTTCAACTTTTCCTAGCTTCAGGTTTCCCATCTATAAAATAAAGGAGTTGGATTAAATGTTTCTGATGTCCACATGAACCGTAAAATTCTGTTTTAAAAATAAAATTCTAACCAGCAGAATGTCGACAATATTTACAAGAGCATATTTCCAGTAGAAAAATTGCTTTAACTTATTTTTTGCTGACATAGTGCCTTACTTCAATTTACTGTCAAATTAGGGTCTCCTCTTAATTTGAACAAGCAGTTTTTTTTAACCCCCAACATCTGTATTAAACCTGCCACTTATTTTATATTTGTTGTTCATTGTGGGTATGGAATAAAAGTAATGGTCAAACTGTCTTTCCAAATAGAAACTTTTGTTGACTTCACTTCAGACTCAGGTCTTAGCTGGAAAGTGTGTGTCTTCCTTACACTTTTCAAACTTCCTGCCCCACTGAAACATGCTGGTTTCACCCAGTTGGCTCACAAATTTTGGGGCTGCAGGTTTATATTTTGTTAACCTTTTAACATTTTTCTTTGGATATTGCTAAATTAAAAGGAAATTGTTTCCTCTTTTCCCAGAGGTGTCCAACCCAAAGTTGGATGGAACTTGCTGCAGATTATACCCTTTGCTATTGGAGAACAAGTCAGGATGTTGATTGGTAGGTTGGTAGTTTTTACTGTCCTTTGACTATTGCAGCAGTGACAATTTCGGGTATGTTACAAAATGATACAACTTCTATTGGAGAGAAAAAATAGAATAGGAAAAAGTAAAATAGAATGAAAAATGAGGATTTTTTCCCCCCAGTGATGGACTATAGTAGAGATGTTGGATGATCTCTAGCAATTACTTTTTGTGGCAGCTATAAAATTGTCCTCTGTTACTGTTTTTATACCATAAATATTAGGTAAACTGAGCATGTTTATGAATTATGCATGCAGTTAGAGTACATTCTCATCAGAGAGGAACAGTCACTTGTCATTCCTTTATCCAGGGATTCCTCAAGCCTCTGGTGACCAGAAAACATTTTTAATTACTAGAGTTTTCTAACTTAAGACTTTAAAATACTTTTCCTTTATTCAGTTACTGCTGCTCTTTTCCTGTTTGGCCTGTTAAATTCTCCTCATTGCTTTAAGTGAAATACCATCCGGTGTTTTTTGTGATGCCTACTTCTGTAGACCCTAAGGAGTGCAGTGCCTTACGGAAACGAAAAAGGGACAATACATAGTCATTTGTGTTTTTCCTTTGAAATATTTTCTTTAAAAAATTCTCAAGTGCATGTGATAATTTGTACTTAGCTTCGCAGATGCTATCTTTGAGTCTGCAGAAAGGAGTTGGCACTTCGGATTTCCAGTCTCCAGAAAGGTGATCTGATGAAATCAAATCGGGTGCATCTCTGCAGGTTGTAACATTCAGGCACAGCCCTCACTTTTAGTCAAAGACAGACACTTGCAAGGAGATGTCTAGTTGGCTTAATGTCACCTAAGGCTGTAATGTTTTAAAGCGTTTTCCTCCCCAAAAGTTCAAGTTGTTGTTATAAAATTATAAAGTATTAAAAGTAATTCTAAATGGAGAAAACGCTTTGTGGAATGAGGAGATGCGTGCTCCTTTTTCTCAAAGGACCTTGTTGCCTGACACTGGCCGTGCCTTTAGGACAGGAGGGCGGGTGTATTCCGCTCTCCCGGGGCACCAGCCCCACTGGTGGAGCAGTCAGTCCCCAAGGAAGTCCACAAGGCACAGTTGCCATGCTGTCTTTCAGAGGGAGAACCGCCCTTGTTGGGCTTTCCTGCTAATTGCATCTATCCCAGCAGTCTCCCAGGTAGATTTCAGGCCGAAAGCTAAATAGAGCACCAGTGGGAGGAACAGCCCATGGATTTCTGTATCCCAATAAAGGAATGCAATCTGTGGTCCTGGAAGCACATAATAGCAATTCCACTCTAGCCCTGAGGAGAAAGTCAGCTCTGGGCAGCAGGGGGCAAGGTCTTTCCACACTGAAACCCCAGACTTAGCCCAATGCCTGGCACACAGCACACACTCAAATGTTCACAATGCACGTTTAGTGAAAATACTGGTTGAGGCACACCACTTTTTGACAGGTTATTATCATGTAAATTTTAGGTGGTAAGGCTTACATTTTTTTGTTTGTTTTTCCCCTCACCGACTTTACTGTGACATTTTTCAAACATGCAAAATTGTTGAATTATACAGTGACCGTCTACCACCTAGAATCTTACAAATATTTTATTACATTTACCTTATCACTTAAGAGAGACTGCTTTTTAAAAAAAGTTTTAGTTAAAGTATAGTTGATTTACAGTGTTGTATTTCTGCTGTACAGCAGGTGACTCAGTTATAGATACGTATATATTCTTATTCACATCCTCTTCTATTATGGTCTGTCATAGGATATTGAGTATCGTTCCCTGTATTATACAGTAGCACCTTGTTGTTTTTAAGAGATACTACTTTAAATGAAACTTCTTCAAGTTTGGTTTCTCTTTAAAAATCACACTGCTGGAGTTCCCATTGTGGCTCAGTGGTTAATGAATCCAACTAGGAACGATGAGGTCGCGGGTTCGATCCCTGGCCTCACTCAGTGGGTTAAAGATCCGGCGTTGCCTTGAGCTGTGGTGTAGGTTGCAGACGCGGCTCGGATCCCGCGTTGCTGTGGCTGTGGTGTAGGCCGGTGCCTACAGCTCCTGTTAGACCTCCATATGCCGCGAGTGAGGCCCTAGAAAAGGCAAAAAAAAAAAACACTGCTAAGACGATTGAACAGTTTAATCAAGTGTCTTTAACTCTTTGGGAAAACTTATGATGTTTGCGTTATAGCTGGAATTGTGGTCCTTTAAGCTAGTTTTAAACCCTGTCACGCTGAATATTTATTTTGCCCAAAGGGATGTTTTTTATAATAGAATTATTTGGAAGTCCTTGATCAGTTGTGCAAAATAATCTAATGTTATTTTCACACTTGATAGATTATTCAATTAATTTCTCTGGTGAGAATGTAATTTTGGGCCCATTTTGCTTATACAAGATTCCAGGATTATGTTCCCAGAGGGCTTGAAGAGGCAGGGTAGTTTAGTGTGTAAACCACTAAATTAGGAGCTGGGAGATTTAGATTTTATTCCTGACTGACCGTTAGCAAATCACTTCTCTTTGTGTCCATTTATCTATTTGTGAAGTTAGGACTGGAATTTGAAATTTGGATACTATTAAGTGATGGGTAGCATTTATTAGTGCTTAGGTCTATTAAGAAAGACATTTATTTTTAAAAAGAAAAAGAAAATATATACTTTATGTCTCTAACTGCGTGACAAGCTATGGAATGAATTCTGAATTCTGAAAAATTAAAGCACAGGCAGTGGTCAAAGCATCTTTACAAAAAGCTTGTCATTGAGTTCCCGTTGTGGCTCAGCAGGTTTAGAACCTGACATAGCATCTGTGAGGACTCAGGTTTGATCCCTGGCCTTACTCAGTAGGTTAATGATCCAGCGTTGAGGTGTAGGTCACAGACAGGGCTCAGATCCTGCGTGGCTGTGGCTGTGGCTGTGGCTGTGGCGTAGGCCAGCAGCTATGGCTCTGATTTGATCCCAAGCCTGCGAATGCACGGGTGTGGCCCTAAAAAGAGAAAAAGTTTGCTGTTGCTTAAAACTTATTAGTGCCACAGAATTTGTGGGTGGTTTTCCTAATCCACCTGGACTCTGAAAATAATGTGTTTTATGAAGGCGTGAATGAAAAGTGGAAGGATGGGGACATTAATCATAGAAAGACTGAAAATCAGTGTTCAGTTTAAGAACAGGCTGTGTGGAAGGGTGGGGCTTAAAGGACCCATCCTGACTTAACTGCCACACACCCCACCCTGCTCCCTGACCCCCAGCACGCACAGCGTGGAGCAGCCCTGCTTCTGCGAGCTCAGGCGCAGGACGTCTCCATCTGGTCCTTACAGTTGAATTGCAGGGTCAACCAAGGGCTAAACAGGGTCTCTGTGCTCCATTTAGTCGATCAGGTGCCTTGTTCTTTCTAAGCCCATGTGATGAATGTAGGTTCACGTTTATCTTTCAAAGGCATGAGTTTTTAACCTTAGATCACATCTTGGTTGCAAGGATATGACCGAAACTGTGTTCCTTGATTGGCACCTTGTTGAATATTAACTTAGAAGAAAACAAATGCCAGACTGACATGCCTGTCCCCTCCTGTTGGTTGTTGATACTCTCCTAGCCTCTATATTACACCAATATCTTTACCCCACAAGTACTGTTAATAAAATGAAATACAGATACTTCAACTTTTTTTTAGTAAGACTGCTTTGATTTTTGCCTTATCTTTTCTATTTTGGAGACTCTATAACTCACTAGTAGGAAAAAAAAAAACAGCCATAGGCACTAATTTTCACTTGAAATAAAATTAATGTTTTGCTCCTGCAGGGAAAAATAAATGGGGATTCATTCTAGTCCTTCGTTTAGGCTGTGATTTCTGCCCCAGAGCCTGAAAGACTGCATTTTGCAAAACAAAATTAGGCCCAAGGAGAAAGAAACCAGTGAAAGTGTGAAACCTGACTAACAACTGGTTGAACTTATTCCCAAACAGGTAAATGAGAAGCCTCAGTTCTTACCAGTTTCGGCTATGTTCACCCCACCCCTCCTTAGTGTGCAAATACCCCCCGGATGAATTTTTAAGTAATGGCTGCCTCTTTTGTAGGTCAGTTAAAATCATTTTTAATAAGCTTTCAAAGGGTCAACCCCTATTTCTTCTAAAATATACTTAATTTCCCCAAGTGTAATATGAAAGCTGGTAAGACATATAATTGCTTTACAAAACTCCACCTATATTTTTAAATATTCAAAAGTGAAGTAGTTATTAATCCCAGAATAAGCTATAGAATTAAAAAAAAAACATTTCTGACTCTTGGGTTACATTTGACACTGTCAAAAGTTCAGGAAAAAACAGAAGTAAAACCAATGAATTATTGAAGTAGTAATTGGTAAAAGTTTATTGCATATGCTGCACCAAATGTTTGCAAACTGGGAGCGTTTGAACCAAAACCTAGAATGCAGCTCAGAAGTATATTGTTTTAATGCAGCTTATCTAGCCTGGGGACAGTGTTTTTTCATTACAATTATTGGTTACAGTATTAGAATTTTCTTAAATGAAAGAGAATTGGTTAGTGGTTATTTCTTAGCAATTTTGGGGAACAGTTTAAGTTTCACTTATGATTTTCAGAGGCATAAGCAAGAAGTGACCTAGGGCAAGTTAGCCTCGCTTGTCTTGCAAAATAAGCTAAATTAAGAGTTGCTTGAATGGCTACACTGGTTTTGTCTGCTCAGGGAGTTTTCAGTTTTTAACAACACATCTTCTACTCCATTCCTACAGATGTCTGTTACAGTGTTGTCACATTCTCAAAACTAACTTATTTTTTTGTACAGAGACCAGCAGGGGTAGGATTACTTCATAAAGTGACAGTTGTAGCCTTGGCAGAAAATGATGCATAATCACAAATTTTTTGCTAGGCTGGGTAGGGTTTTGTACATTTTATTATAAAAGTGGGTCAGCAAGTCTGATCTTCACATAATTTATGCTACTGAAAGCAAAATAGTAAAACTGCACTGAAAAATAGATCTCAAAATCCTGAAAAATAATCCTTCACTTTCTTACGCCACTTTCCTCCTGGTTGCTCTATCCTGACTGGCAGAGGGTGATTTAAAAATAGAGAGCAAGTTCTGTCTCTTTGTCTTAATCCTCAGTACCTTTCCCCAGGCCTGTCATTTCACTTGAGATGTCTGGATAAAGTAGACAAAGCCCCGCCAGAAGGGCTTAAGGATGGTAACTAGTCATTCCTTTTTAGACTAGTTAGGAGCCTGAAAGTAAACTTTATTTCCAACTGATTTGAGATTCCTTTGGAGCCACTGTGAAAGATGGAAAGGAAAGAAGGCAGGTTTTCTGAATACAATTAGAGTCATAGAATTGAAATTGACCTTGTTTTTAATGCCTTTTTTTAGGTGTTTTTGGAATTTTTTTCTCACCCACAGTAAATTAGACTAGATAGAGATAAATGAATAAATAATATGTACACCTACCCACCTAACAGGGAAGGTTTGTGAAACACTTGCTTTTACTACCTGATGCATTCTGATATTTTCTGTTCTTTTTTCACATTTAAAATGTAGCCCCCAGAAAACAAATGAGTTTATCACAATGCAGCTTGCTTTGAGAGTCAATACCTGAGGACTTAAAATAGCCCTGAAGACTAGAGGCCAAATTCATATGCACACACATGCACGCACGCACGCACACTGTCAAGTGTCCACTGGGGTTAGTGGGGCCTTCCAGACTGTGCCTTGCTTTTTGCCACCCAGGGTGGGCTCCAGTCCATCCCCCACCCCCACCCACCCCCAGTCTCACCTCTTGGCTGCTCCTGACGCTCTTGCCTCTCTCTCCTTCACCCAGCCTGAGGTAATCAGAGTTTTATCAAAGGAAAGCTTCTGCTCCACTGCTCCTCCGAATTCTTCTACAGACTGAAGGGCTAGTAAAGCAAGATCCAGGAGTCCCTGTTGTGGCTCAGAGGTACGTACCCAACTAGTATCCATGAGGACGTGGGTTCGATCCTTGGCTCTGTGTAGTGGGTTAAGGATCCAGTGTTGCCGTGAGCTGTGGTATAGGTCGCAGACGTGTCTCAGATCTGGCGTTGCTGTGGCTGTGGTGTAGGCTGGCAGCTGCAGCTCCAGTTCAATCCCTAGCCTGGAAACTTCCATGTGCTGGGGCCGGGATGAGGGTGGGGGGTCGTAACAAGAAGAAAAAAAAAATCCAGAATGATTTACAAACTGTTGTTTGATTTGGCTTTTGCCATCTACGTGCCCTGAAGCAGAGGTGGTATGCTACTTGAATGAGGCAGGTAGGGTTTGGGGAGAAGAGGGGTGGAGATTTCCTAATACCTCAGAGAATTACTGTGGACATTTTCTTCTTAATTGGACTGTGAGCTTTCAGGGAAAGGAATCAGAGATCTCTAACATGATCCTGGCCTTCGTTAAAGGGTAATTTTCAAAGAAGGGTCAAATTATGACTCTCATACAGATAGCAAATGAGTGTATTTTTGTTATTTTATTTAACTCTTTATAAGGGAACTGGGCAGATGCTCTTACCTGGAGAATCCAAAGGACAGACACACATAGAGACCAAGAATACTTACGTGAATGTACAAATGGAGGAAAATCAAGAATCTGCTTGCTAGGGGAGGAAAGTCAAGCAAGCCTCTCCCCCAGAATGTAATTTTTGTTTCCAGAAACAAGAATTATTTTGCATTGCTCTCAGTGTCTATAGGACAGAGCTGTAAAGTAGCTTCCTGAGAGTGAGAATCTGATAACCCAAGGATGTGCTCTAAACTAGACAATGCGTAGTGTTCATCAAAGCACAAAATTCCCCTACACCCTACACTAACAACAGTTCATTGCAGTGTGGGAATTATAAATAAACAGAGCTGTGATGCCCTTTCCTGCACAGACTGGACTGTTCCAGTTTGTGTGAGATGACAGCTTGCTTGTTCTAGCTCCTTCGAAATTACAGGTTCAAAGTCAGGCATGAGTAGAGTAAACCCAGCTAAAGAATCATTTGGCAGCAGGGGGCAGCAAAGCTTCATTCATAAAGAATGCAGCCCTCAGAAAGAAATTTGTAGGATAGAGTTAGCCTGGAATCCTTGAACTTTTAAGGTGTCCGTAAGTCCCCCTAGATTATATGTGTAAACTTGTACTTGGTGTATTTTTTGGAGAAGAGAGTCTTTAATTTTTTTTATGCTTTAAGTCTGATGAAAGCTACGAAGCATTTTTCCCTTGATATCGGAATTTCCATGTCCCAACCATCATATTCACAAGTTGGTTCCCAAATTAGCTTCAGATTAGAAACACCTGAAGCACTATTGTCGAACCACACAAAGTAGCCATTTTTGTAAGGTCAGTGAAGAGTTAAGTATCAGCAGTTTCTTGATGCCCATTCACCTCCACTCCCCTGTAGTGATACAGCTGTTGGGTGGATGAACATCTGAGATCCACCACCGTCTCCAAGTTGAAGTTTAGGAAAATGGACTTCTGCAATCTAGTCCATCCCAGGGCCTCAAGGTTTAACCCCAGGCATGTCTATCCACGCTGAACAGTGAGAGGCAAGTCGGTATTAGGGCCATCGCTGCCACGCACTTCACTGGGGGGCTCTCTCAAGGTGGCTGGTCTGAGGACCACTAGCTTCAGAATCTTCTGGGGTGCTTCTTAAAATGCATATCGTTTGGAGTTCCTTTGTGGTATAGCACGTTAAGGACGTCGCAGTCATCACTGCAGTGGCTTGGATTGTTGCTGTGACATGGGTTTGATCCCTGGCCTGGGAACCAGTGTGTTCCAAAAAAAAGGCATGGGATTTGGCTCCAGCCAAATGTGTGCAATTAGACTTTTTGAGTGGTGGGCTGGAGAATCTGCATTGCTTTAAAATTTTTTTAAATCGTAGTTGATTTACAACGTTGTGCCAGTTTCTCCTGTACAACAAAGTGACTCAGTTTGTATGTGTATATGCACATGCGTTCTTTTTTGTATTCTTTTCCGTCGTGGTGTATCCCAGGAGATTGGATATAACTTCTTGTGCTGTACAGTAGGACCTGGTTGTTTATCCTTTCTAAATGTAGTGTTTTCATCTACTAACCCCAAACTCCCAATCTGCCCCTGTCCCTAACCCCCCGTCGGCAACCACAGGTCTGTTCTTTATGTCCCTGGATTAGTTTCTGTGAGGATATGCATTCTGTAGGGTCCCTAGGTGATTCTCACAGGAAAAGGAAAGAGAGAATGATCTGGGGTCTGTCAGCTAAATCAGAATATAATTGTTAAAATGGTAAAATCATGGCTCTCACTCAGATATAGAATGGGTATGTGTCAAAGGTTTTGTTCAGTTCATTAATATATGATGGAACCATTAGATGGTAAAGAAGATTCCAAGAGCATTTGGGGGAAAAAAAGAGTTTATATAATCCACTAGGAAGAGCATTTTCAAAACTAAAGAATGTTAGAATAAGATTGCTAGGTTACAGCAGAAAGTGGTTAATATCTTGCAAGCTATTAAAGCTGTTACCTTTAGGGTTATCTTTCCTCCCAGATAGAAAAATACAGATTACCAGGGAACTTTGCATTATCTGGGCTATGATCAAATAATAAATAGTACAGTCAAACACAGGTACATTGTCCCAGAAAATTAAATAATCCTCAGGTGAACTTGTTCAATAATGCCTTAATGTGACTTTGAAAGGACATTCAGCCCAACTTTTGCTTTCTTTTCAAGTTTCAGTGATTCTTTTTTACAGTGACTAAAGACAGCAGAACGTGAAATGTGTAGACTCCACATCTCTGGGTGAAAAAATTTAGGCTGGAGCAGTTCTTTTCAAAAACAAGAACCAGTTAATTCACAGGAAGGATAAAACTGACTGATACTCAAAATTCATGTGTAACTTCCTTGGATTTATTTTAGACAGTAGCTATAATCACTTCCTCCTGCTTGTTAAGTAAGTGATGTGTCATCTTTGTAGTTATTTGTCTTACAAACTGGTTATTCTCTAATAATTTCTCTTAAAAGTTGACTAAGTTTTTCAGCACTGTTCTTTTTTTTCAATCTAAAAGTTCAGGCATTTTATTTTTTAAACATCAGAAATATCCTCTGATTTTTATGAAATAGTTGTCCATCTAGGAACTTAAACTTTAACCATTAAGAAACATTAACTGAAATAGAAAAACCAGGGGTCCCAACCCAACCTCAATATTTTTTAAAACATTTTTTTTTTTTTGCCTTCAGAGAGACAGTTTAGGAATGAATCTCCGTTCTGAATACATATCTGAAGTTCGGTAGCTTATTCATTTTACTTCATGTCAGTTCCTTCTAATTTCAAGTAAAATAAAGTTTTCGTGTAGTAGTCTTTCAGTGGTTATCTTCAAGTGAAATTACAGCTATTTCTTTTCTTCTGTGTACTTTTCTGTATTTTCCTTTTTCTAAACCCAGACCATATCTTTTTTATTAAATTAAAAAAAATTTATTTTAATGAAGTATAATTTACAATGTTGTGTTAATTTCTACTCTACAACAAAGTTAATCAGTTATACATACATACATATATATATATATATATACACATTTTTTTTTATGGCCACACCCACGCATGTGGAAGTTCCCAGGCCAGGACTTGATTGAATCCAAGCCACACCTACTTTGCAGTTGTGACAGTGCCAGATCCTTTAACCCACTGCACCAGGCTGGTTACTGAACCCATGCCTCTGCAGCAACCTGAGCCCCTGCAGTCAGATTCTTAACCACGCAGGGCAGCAGCAACTTCCTATACATTCTTTTTTTTATAATGTTCTTTTTCATTATGGTTTATCATAGGATATTGAGTATAGGTCTCTGTGCTATACAGTAAGACCTTGTTGTTTGTCCATTCTGTATAATAGCTTACATTTGCTAACCCCAGCCTCCCACTCCTACCTCCCCCTGACCTCCCCCTTGGTAATCACAAGTCTATTCTCTGTGTCCATGAATCTGTTTCTCTTTCATAGATAGGTTCATTTATGTCCTATTTTAGATTCCACATATAAGTGATATCATATGGTATTTGTTTTTCTGATTTACTTCACTTAGTATGATAATCTCTACTTACATCCATGTTGCTGCTGATGGCATTATTTCATTGTTTATTTGTGGCTGAGTAGTATTCTGTCGTATATATACTGCATCTTCTTTATCCATTCATGTCTTGGCTGTTGTGAATAGTGCTGCTATGAACTTCTTTGAATTATAGTTTTGTCTGGATATATGCCCAGGAATGGAATTGCTGGATCATATGGCAACTCTGTTTTCAGCTTTTTGAGGAACCTCCATACTGTTTTCCATAGTGGCTGCACCAATTTACTTTCCCACCAATATGTAAGAGGGTTCCCTTTTCGCCCCACCCTCCCCAGCACTTATTATTTGTCGACTTTTTAATAAGAGCCATTCTGACCAGTGTGAGGTGACACCTCATTGTAGTTTTGATTTGCATTTCTCTGATAATTAGAGATGATGAGCATCTTTTCATATGCGTATTGGTTATCTGTATGTCTTCTTTGGAGAAATGTCTGTTTAGGTCTTCTGCCAGTTTTTTGATTGGGTTATTTGGTTTTTTTTGTTATTGAGTTATATGAGCTGCTTGTATATTTTAGAAATTGCATTATTATCAGTTGCATTATTTGCAACATGTTTTTATTGTCAGTTGCATTATTGTCAGTTGCATTATTTGCAACATGTTTTTATTTTTTAATCTGGTCTGATCATCTCTGTCTTTTCATTGGAGTGTTTCATTCATTTACATTAAATATCTTGTGATATCCTTGTATTTTAGTCTCCCATCTTGTTACTGGGCATGACCCTGAATGTTGCCTTATTGGACCTCAGCCAAAAGCCCAGGATGTTTTCCAAAGCTCCTCCACTATCTCCTCAGCATTCTGCAGTAGCTGAAATCTGTTGAGCTCTTCAGCGTCCCAACTGCCGTTTTCTGCTGGGTTTCTCGGAGTTCTCACTGAATGCTTAGCTTAGGGTGTCAGCCAACAACTTGAGGAGAACATGTATGCGGGTTTCTCATCCAGTCCCTTCAGGTTCCAGCTACTCTCCAGCCTTACTGTCTGATCTCAGCCCAGTGAGACTGTTGCTTGCTACTATCACCCACTCCCTCCCACCTCCACCCCTACCAGTGATTTGGGGAAAAACCAGGATGAATGTGCTCCTTTCCTCATTTGTTTCCTTTCTCTTAGAGATTCTGGAAGTTCAGATCCTGCCTGCACGGGGTGCTTTCCAGTTCTTTTAAACAGATGCTTTATATATTTGTCCAACTTTTATAATTATTTTGGCAGAAAGATTCATCTAATACAAGCCATCCCCCCTGGCCAGAACCAGAAGCTGTATGCTATTTCCACTTATTGAGCCTTTTCTCAAAACTGCCTTAGAATGAGCAGCAAAACATTTCTGTTGGCAGACAACTGACTTGATCCTAGTTCAGTCTACAGAGAATGGAATGACCTCATAAATTGGACCTCAGACAAAGCTATTGTAGATATATAACTGATATCAGAGTGAAGTTTAGGTATTTGTTAAAAGTTATGTGTTCCTGAGAATATGAAAGAATTCAGGAGCCTGTTAGGCTCAAAGTACTTATATTGCTTAGGAGTCTTCTCAGAGGTGATTAGACTTAGGTCAGAAGAACCAAGGAAATTAAGAACCAATTTAATGAGTGACTTGTGAGAAAGGCATGCTTATGAATGTAGACTGGGGAACTAGGAAAGTGTCTAATACTTCTTTTAGGTTATGAAGTCATTGACTAAAAAATCATAAATAAATAGCACTCCGTCTCTTGGGGATGCTGATAAGAATCAAGTATATTTCACTGGTAATTTCAAGAATGCTGAGGAACAATCACCCTAATTACTTAAAATACTGTGGTTTCCTTAGGTAGGGATGAGAAGAATCACTCTGAAAGTCTGCAGATTGTGGTCTCAGATGCAAAGGAAATTTCTGGTAATGTGTAACATTGGTTAACTGGGATGGTTACTGTCTTCTTTAGCGTGTAGTTTTCAATGCTGGGTCATCAGTCTGGGTCTAGTCAGAGGTCAAAAGCCACATCTATCATTTTAATAGGGAGCATTTAATAGAATTAATCAGATATTAGACAAGTAAAATGGCAAAGAGTGGATTGAAGAATCACAGAAATAGCTTAAAGGAAGCAACTACCACCCTTAGAAGGAAGAGTTGGGGATGATTGAGATGTCAAGGGTCGGAGGAGGGGCTCTGAGAGCTGGGCTGACTTCTAAAGAGGGACCAGGTCAGCCAGTGCTGCTGTCTCAGAGAGTGAGGGGAATGTTGAGGTAGGTTCTGGGAGGGAGGAAAGAAAACCTGCAAACTGGAGCTAGCTGCTGCCACTGAACCCAACTGCCAGTGCAACGCCCACAAGATGGGAAGCAGAGACCAGTCTCATCTCACTCCACTCGCCTCCCAGGCTACCTCTAGCGCCCTCCACTGGCAGAGCTGACAGGGACCCTGCTAACAAAACAGGTGTGTGGTGTGTCAGTCCCAGCATTCCAAAATATAGAAAAGGCTTAAAGCTGACACAGTAACTTAACAACCAAAACACCAGGAAGATTTAGGCTTACATGGAGAAAGATTTAAAAGAAACAAAACGGTAGCTGTGATATTTTTACTTTAGAAAGGAAACTGCGTATTTGGTATTTTAGACACATACGGTATTTAAGAGAATAAGGCCCATTAGAATGACAGTTTTATAACTCCACTTTCAAATGTGTGATTGAGTAATTAAGACTTAACAATTTTTATAGTGACATCTGAGTGAAGTATAAAAACATTAAAAAATTCTCTTATTTAGACATTTATTAGTTTCTATGAGAATTTAGGATTGGGAAAGATTTTACATGCTGTCAGAAAAACTGAAGTACTTTAAAAATAAGTAAATATATTAAATTTATAAATGAATTCAAAAACATTTGAAGTGCTGGCTAAGCTTGTAAATAGGACTAAGCATTATTCAAAGGCTCCTCCAAAGTTGTTGCCACGATCTGCTATGCTTACAGAGTAATAAAATTTGTAAGCCGAACTTAAAAATGTAAAAGTTTTCTTAACCTCTACCTTATATTGAATATTGATTCTAAAGACAGAATTATTAATTGTATTATTTATTAAATGCTTACTAATTACTAAACTTATTAAATATTATATTAAAGCTAAATTTAAACATAGTAATAGTTTTTAAAGATAAAAAACTATTGAAATCTTTTCTGGATAGAAATCTGCTGTCCAGGATCCCCCCACCCCCACTCCCTACCCTAGGAGGTTTTTCTAGAAATGGCTAAACAAGAGCAAGAGACACAGCTTTGTTTCTCTGCTTTTCTGGAAACCCTGAAACCATCTCATTTTGCCATAGGAAGAGGAGATCATGCCCCTGACTTAGCTGTTTTGCTTCCTCATTTTCGTTTTTTTTTTACATTATTTAATGAGTTTTATCTCAATTATAGGTGTACAAAAATCACAAGTCAATTTGATAGCATTTGCGTCCCAAACCCTCAGTGCCTCCCCACACCCCTCAGATTGTCTTATTTGAAAAATCAAAGGTTTTCCAAAGTCTGTGAGTCATTGTCTGTTCTGCAAAGAAGTTCATTGTGTCTTTTTAGATTCCACATGTAAGCGGTAGCATTGGGTGTTGCTGTCTAATTGTCTGACTGGTTTCACTTCGCATGATAATTTCTAGGTCCATCCATGTTGCTATAAATGTTGGTATTTCATTCCTTTTAATGGCTGAATAATATTCCACTGTGTGTATGTACCATGTCTTCCCTATCCAGTCCTCTTTCGATGGGCATTTAGGTTGTTTCCATGACCTGGCTATTGCATAGAGTGCTGCAATGAACACTGGAGTCCATGTGTCTTTTCGAGTCATGGTTTCCTCTGGATAGATGCCCAGGAGTGGGATTGCTGGATCAAATGGTAATTCTATTTTGAGTTTTCTGAGGAATCTCCATACTGTTTTCCACAGTGGTTGCACCAGTTTGCATTTCCCACCAACAGTGTAATAGGGATCCTTTTTCTCCACACCCTCTCCAGCACTTACTGTCTGTAGACTTTTTGATGATGGTCATTCTGGCTGGTGTAAGGTGGTACCTCATAGTGGTTTTGATTTGCATTTCTCTAATGAGGAGCGATGTTGAACATCTTTTCATGTGTTTATTTGCCATCTGCATGTCTTCTTTGGAGAATTGTCTGCCTAGATCCTCTGCCCATTTTTTGATGGGGTTGTTTGTTTTTTTGGTATTGAGCTGAAGGAGGTGTTTGTAAATTTTAGAGATTAATCCCTTGTCAGTCGATTCATTTGCAAATATTTTCTCCCATTCTGTGGGTTGTCTTTTCATTTTGTTTAGGGTTTCCTTTGCTGTGCAGAAACTTTGAAGTTTAATTAAGTCCCATTTGTTTATTTCTCTTTTTATTTTCCTTACTCGGACACATGGATCTGAGAAGATGTTGCTGTTATTTATGTCAGAGTGTTTGGCCTATGTTTTCCTCTAAGAGTTTTATAGTATCTGGTCTTATGTCTAGATCTTTAATCCATTTTGAGTTTATTTTTGTGCATGGTGTTAGGAAGTGTTCTAGTTTCATTTTTTGACATGGAGCTGTCCAGTTTTCCCAGCACCACTTACTGAAGAGGCTGTCTTTTGTCCAATGTATATTCTTGCCTCCTTTGTCATAGATTAGTTGACTATAGATGCGTGGATTTAATTCTGGGCTTTCTATCCTGTTCCATTGATCTGTATTTCTGTCTTTGTGCCAGTACCATACAGTTTTGATGACTGTAGCTTTGTAGTAGAGTCTGAATTCAGGGAGCCTGATTCCTCCAGCTCCATTTTTCTTTTTCAGGATGTCTTTGGCTATTCTGGTTTTTTTGTGCTTCCAAAGTTTAAAGTATTTTGTTCTAGTTCTGTGAAAAATGTCCTTGGTAATTTGATAGGGATTGCATTGAATGTGTAGATTGCCTTGGGTGGTATAGTCATTTTGATAATATTAACTCTTCCAATCCAAGAGCATGGTATGTCTTTCCATCTGTTCATGTCATCCTTGATTTCTTTCATCAGCATCTTATAATTTTCAGAGTACAGGTCTTTTGTCTCTTTAGGTAGGTTTATTCCTAAGTATTTGACTCTTTTTGATGCAATGGTAAACGGGATTGCTTCCCTAATTTCTCTTTCTGATCTTTCACAGTCAGTATATAGAAATGCAGTTGATTTCTGTGTATTAATTTTGTATCCTGCAGCTTTGCCAAATTCATTGATGAGCTCTGTTTTCTGGTAGAGTCCTTAGGATTCTCTAGGTATAGTATCATGTCATCTGCAAATAGTGATAGTTTTACTTCTTCCTTTCCAATTTGGATTCCTTTTATTTCTTTTTCTTCTCTGATTGCTGTGGCTAGGACTTCCAAAACTATGTTGAATAGTAGTGGCGAGAGTGGACATCGCTGTCTTGTTCCTGATCTCAGAGGGAATTCTTTCAGCTTTTCATCATTGAGAATGATGTGAGCTCTGGGTTTGTCATAAATGGCTTTTATTATGTTGAGGTAGGATCCCCCTTTGCCCAAATGGGTGTTGGATTTTGTCAAAAGCTTTTTCTGAATCTATGGAGAGGATCATATGGTTTTTATTCTTCAGTTATCATGGTGTATCACACTGATTGATTTGCGGATATTGAAGAATCCTTCCCTCTCTGGGATAAATCCCACTTGATCATGATGTACAATCCTCTTAATGTATTGTTGGATTCGTTTGGCTAGTATTTTGTTGAGAATTTTTGCATCTGTGTTCATCAGTGAGATTGGCCTGTAATTTTCTTTTTTTGTGATATCTTTGTCTGGTTTTGGTATCAGGGTGATGATTGTCTCATAGAATGAGTTTGGGAGTGTCCCTTCCTCTGCAATTTTTTGGAAGAGTTTCAAAAGGATAGGTGTTAGCTCTTCTCTAAATGTTTGACAGAATTCACCTGTGAAACCATCTGGCCCTGGACTTTGTTGGAAGATTTTTAATCACCGTTTCAATTTCAAAACTGGTTTAGTCTTGGAAGACTGAACTTTTCTAAGAATTTGTCCATTTCTTCTAGGTTTTCCATTTTATTGTCATATAGTTGCATATAGTAGTCTCTTATGATCCTTTCTATTCTGTGATGTCTGTTGTTACCTCTCCTTTTTCATTTCTAATTTTATTTGATTTGTGTCCTCTCTTTTTCTTGATAAGTCTGGGTAAGGGTTTATTGATTTTGTTGATCTTTTCGAAGAACCAGCTTTTAGTTTCATTGATCTTTTCTATGGTTTTCTTCGTTTCTATTTCATTGATTTTGACTCCGATCTTTATGATTTCTTTTCTTCTACTAACTTTAGGTCTTGTCAGTTCTTCCCTCTCTAGCCGCTTTAGATGTAAAGTTAGGTGGTTTATTTGAGCTTTTTCTTGTTTCCTGAGGTAGGCTTGTATTGCTATAAACTTTCCTCTTAGAACTGCTTTTGCTGCATCCCAGAGGTTTTGGAGTGTCGTATCTTTGTTGTCATTTGCTTCTAGGTATTTTTTTAATTTCCTCTTTGATTTCTTCAGTGATCCATTGGTTGTTTAGTAGCATGTTGTTTAGTCTCCACGTGTTTGTATTTTTTGCCATTTTTTTCTTGTTGATTTCAAGTCATATAGCATTATGGTCAGAAAAGATGCTTGATATGATTTCAATTTTCTTAAAGTTACTGAGACTTGATTTGTAGCCCAGGATGTGATCAGTCTTAGAGAATGTTCCATGTGCACTTGAGAAGAATGTGTATTCTGTTGCTTTTGGATGGAATGTCCTATAAATATCTGTTAAGTCCATCTGATCTAATGCTTCATTCAGGGCCTGTGTTTCCTTATTGATTTTCTGTCTGGATAACCTGTCCATTGCTGTAAGTGGGGTGTTAAAGTCCCCCACTATGATGGTGTTCTTGTTGATTTCTCCTTTTAAGGTTGTTAGCAGTTGCCTTATATATTGTGGTGATCCTATGTTGGGTGCATAGATATTTAAAATTATTATATCTTCTTCTTGGATTGATCCTTTGATCATTATGTAGTGCCCTTCCTTGTCTCTTAAAATGTTCATTTTAAAGTCTGTTTTGTCTGATAGGAGTATTGCTACTCCAGTTTTCTTTTGATTCCCGTTTGCATGAAATATTTTCTTCCATCCTCTCACTTTCAATTTGTATGTGTCTCTAGAAGTGAAGTGGGTCTCTTGAAGACAGCATATATATGGGTCTTGTTTTTGTATCCATTCAGCTAGTCTATGCCTTTTGGTTGTTTCATTCAGTCCATTAACATTTAAGGTAATTATTGAGATATATGTTCTTATTGCCATTGTATTAACTATTTGGGGGTTTTGTTGCTCTTTTTTCTTCCCTTATTCTCTTGTTGTCTCCTCTCACAGGATAGCCATCTTTAATGCTGTATTTGAGTTGATTTTTCTTATTTGTTTGTGTATCAATTGTAGATTTTTGGTTTGCGGTTACCCTGAAGTTTTGATATAGGAGTCTATATATAACTGAGATTGTATTGTTGGTTTCTTAATTGCATGTGCTTCTCCAGTGACCTGCATTTGTGCTCTCTTCTCATGATTTCTGATTTTGGTAGCATAATGGTGCATGTATGATTTAGTATCTTTACTGTATATATGCCTTTATTGGGCCTTGTCATTTGTGGTGTTTTTGTTTCTGGTTGTGGCCTTTTCTGCCTAGAGAAGTTCCTTTAGGATTTGTTGTAAAGCTGGTTTAGTGTTGCAGAACTCTCTTAGCTTTTGCTTATCTGTAAAGGTTTTGATCTCTCCTTCAAATCTGAATGAGAGCCTTGCTGGATAAAGTAATCTTGGTTGGAAGTTTTTCCCTTTAATCACATTTAGTATATCATGCCACTCCCTTCTGGCCTGCAGAGTTTCAGATGAAAAATCTGCTGATAACCTTATTGGGGTTCCTTTGTGTGTCATTTGTTTCTTTTCCCTAGCTGCTTTCAATATTTTCTCTTTGTCTTTAATTTTGGTCATTTTGATTAATATGTGTCTCAGAGTGTTCCTCCTTGAGTTTATTTTATATGGTACTTGTTGCGCTTCCCGGATTTGAGTGAGTGGTTCCTTTCCCGTATTAGGAAAGTTTTTGGCTATAATCTCAAATATTTTTTCTGTCCCCTTCTCTCTCTCTCCTCCCTCTGGCACCCCTATAATATGGATGTTGGTGTGTTTAACATTATCCCAGAGTTCTCTGAGACTCTGCTCATTTCCTTTCAATCTTTTATCTCTTTTCTCTTCTGCATTAGTGATTTCCACTAATCTGTCCTCCACCTCACTGATTCGTTCTTCTGCCTCCTGTATTCTACTGTTGGCTACTTCTAATGAATTTTTTATTATTTCAGTGATTGTATTTTGCATCTCTTCTTGTTTAATTTTTACAGCTTGTATTTCTTTGCTCGGTGTTTCCTGTAAATTAGCAATCTTTGCCTCCAGTCTATTTCCAATGCATTGCATCATCTTCAGCATCAACAGTCTAAAGTCTCTTTCTGGGAGGCTGATAATCTCATCACTGAGCTGTTTTTCTGGGCTTTTCTCTTTCTCCCTTATCTGAGTTATAGTTTTCCGTCTTTTCATTTTTATAGGTTTTTGGTGTGGTGACCTTTTTATAGACAATAGAGTTGTAGCCTCTCTTAGTTCTGGTGTTTGCCTCCCCTGTGGCTAAAGTTGGTATGGAGGGGGTTTGCTCTAGGCTTCCTGATGGGAGGGACTGATGCCTGCCCACTGGTAGGTGAAGTTGATTCCTATTCCTCTGATGGGTGGGGCTTTGTCTCTGGATGAGATTGGAAGCTGGCTGTGTGCCTGAGGGGTCTTTAGGCAGCCTGTTTACTGATGGGTGGGGCTGTGATCCCACCTGGATTATTGTTTGGCCTGGGGTTTCTCAGCACTGATGGGAGGGACCAGATTTTCCCAGAAATGGCCACCTCCAGAGAAATGCAGGCTGATGAATGTTCCCGAGAGCTTCACCTCCAATGCCCTTCCCCCACAACAAGCCACAGTCATCCCTGTTTTCCCCGGAGATCCTCCAAGAATTGTAGTCAGGTTCCACCCAGACTCCTATGGGGACTTTGCTTTGCCCTGGGACCCAGTGCACGTGAAAGTCTGTGTGTGCCTTTCAAGAATGGGGTCTCTGTTTCCCCCAGTCCTGTGGAGCTCCTGCACACAAGCCCCACTAGCCTTCAATGCCAGATGCTCCAGGGGTTCTTTCTCCCTGTGCCTGATCCCCAGGCCTGGGGATTTGAAGTGGGGCTCAGAACTTTCAGTCCTGTAGGTGAGTCTCTGTGATAATAGTTACTGTCCAGTCTGTGGGGCTTCCCACCCAGGAGGTATGGGGTTGCTTCTATCGCATAATCACCCCTCCTACCTCCTGTTGTGGTCTCCTCTATGTCTTCTGGAGTAAAATATCTTTTTTGGAAATTTACAGTCCATTTGGTTGAAGGTTGCACAGCATTTGGTTGTAGTTTTGTTGTGTTTTGGGAGAGAAGTTGAACTCCAGTCCTTCTATTCCACCATCTTAATCCAATCCCCTTTCTCTCCATGCCGCAGAGACCGATGCCGTCGACAGGGTAGGGGGGCGTGGGGAGATGATGCGGACAGGCTCCCACTGGCTCCGGCAGCCCCTGGGCCTCAGAGCCGCCCAGCGCCGCCGTCTCCTGCTGCCGCTCTCCAAGCTGCGCGCCCAGCTCCTGCAGGTTACCTGGTGTCTGGACTTACAGAGGTTCAGGTTCTCTGTGCCTCCATGCAGAAGGAATTCAGCAAGAGACAAAGTGATAGACAACAAATAGATTTATAAAGATAGGGCACTTAGGAGAGATGCAAGTGGGCAGGCAAGGACGCTCTGTGCTTCATTTTCTATCAAGCCAGGATATCCAATGGAATAGAGGAATGACCACTGGTCTTGGGGGAAAGAACCCGAGGCTGAGTCCCAGCTCCACTGCTTAAAGCACCCAAGCCTCAGTTCCCCCATCTGCAAGATGGGGGACACCTGCCTTGCAAGGTTGCCATGAGGATCAGTGCAGTACGAGGCGTACCAGGGTAGCATCATTGAAAGCTCCCCTGTGCTGGATCCTGAGTGCAGGGGACTTGGGACAAGGAGGTTCTTACGCAAGCACACAGGCCTGGGCTGCTCCCTCTTACTTCATGGCAGGAGGGTTTCTTTAAGGAGGTGGCCCTGCAACAAACAACAAGTGCTCTTTCCTTCCCTCAGGCACATGGTCCAGGCTCCATGAAATTCCTCACTGCATAAAGAAGGGGACTGGCCAGGAAAGAGGTGCCTGGCCCAGGAGCAAAGTAGCAGCCCTATGGACAGAGGTAGCTGTCTGCAGGGCCATGGCAGCCTCTGGATGGAGCAGGAAGGGGCAGGGCTACAGAGACGGGCTCAGACCTATGCTCACAGTGACACCTGGCCATGCAGCCTCAGTTGGAACATGTCTAGAGAGCATCCTGGGGAAGGGCCCACACCTAGGGAGAAAGGCAAGGGGTTGAAGGTCCTCTCTGTAAATACCTGGAAGGAAGGGAGCAGAGACCAGAATTACCACCATCCCATTAATTCATTCAATGCCAATGACTTTGAACTTTCTCTGTATTGCCAGGCTCCAGGCAGAGAAATCCTACACATCGTCACCTTCCTAGGACAGCACCTGAGAAGCACAGAGGCGGAGGTAGCTTCTTTTACCTGGATGAGGGAGAAAGAGCAGCAGGAGAAAGGCAGAGGGTGTGGAGGCAGAGGGCAGCCTCCTGGGACAACGAAGTCAGAGAGGAGTAAAAGAGGCGGGAAAGGCAGGTGGGGATCAGCTTGGCAAGGACCTTGAAGTCAAGTTTAGATGTGTGGATTTTATTCCAAACCAGAGAGAAGTTTTAAGCAAGGTTGCATTTTAGAAAAATCTGTTGAGGGGTGTCCGGAGGGAGAAATGGGGTCTGGAGAGCAGTATGGAAAGAACCAAGTTGTAGAAGTGCGCACAGGGGATGATGAGGGCCTGACAGGCATATGAGACGGGAAATGAGATTTGAGTAGGGACTCCAGAATCATGATCAGCATGGGAGTTCGGGCCAGGGACTAGAAATTGGGCTTAAAGACCCCTGGGCCAGGTGGACCAGCACCTGGAACTGAAACCAGCACCCACCCACTCAATGCAGCCTCGTCTTCCCTGGGGTCCCCAGCACGCCACGTGGCTGGCCTTTCTCCCACTGAGATGTCTGCAGAGGCAGCGCCCACAGAAACTTTAAGATTATCCAGGTGGGCCCAGTGGGATCACAGGGGTCTTTAGAAGTGGAAGAGGGACAGAATGAAGGTTGGTGATGTGAGAGGGATGGAGCCCATCACTGCTGGAGCTGAAGATGAAGAGGGCCATGCGCCATGCAGTTCAGGCGGCTGCTAGACGCTGGTAAAGGCAAGGAAATAGATTCTCCCTGAGAGCCTCCAGAAAGGAATGCCGTCCTGCAGCACCTAGATTCTAGCCCAGTGAGACTCAGGTCAGACTTCCAGCCTACAAAATTGTGATATGATACATGCGTGCTGTTTTAAGCCACTCACTCATGGTAATTTATTCTGGCAGCGAGTAGGAACAAAAACAGATCGTAAGGCTGGCTCCTCCTGCTCGTTCAGGCCTCAGCGGAGGTCACTTTTAGAGAGCCGTTCTCTAGTCACCTGCCCTAGGGTCTCCCCCAGTCATTGCATTTTGCCATTTTATTTCATCCACAGTTGTTCGTTATTTGAAATGCTTGCGTTGACCTGATCGCCAGCCTTCTCCCATTCGATGATAAGCTCCAGGAGAGCAGGCACCGTGTTAGCTGGTCCATCTCCAGCACCCAGAGGCACTTACGGTGCAGTGGCAGTTCCGTAAATGGCGGGAAGATGAGTGGCCAGGTGAGTGAACACAGGTGGCGCACCAATGACGTGCCAGCACCCACGGCGGAACACTCAGGGTTCATAGTTCATGGTCCCAACCTCTGAAGGCACAGCAACACCCTCCTCTGCCTCCTCCAGGATTTTCAGTCAGTTCAGGTCACACCTCTTTGAAAGCTCTTACGAAGCTTTCAGAGGTCTCAGGCTAACACCGTACCAGCCCTCCCAGAAAAATATCTATGGAGAGCAAATATTATACATTGCCTCTGCCCAGCAGAACCAGAAGGGAACACATGCAGACAGTCCACAAGTAACTATGGTAAGTGCTTCCTCCAGGTCGCACTCTGGAAAGAGATCAAGCTGGCTTCAGCAGAGGCCTTGCCTTCTCAGACTTTGTTCGGTGTTTTCCAAGCTCCTCCACAGACAGGCTGTTTCTACAGGAAATGACTTGCCAGTACAGAGGAGGATGGCAAGCAAGGCCCAGGCGAGACCAGCTGAGGTCAGGCTACTGCCTAACCCTGGGGTGTAGGGCGGGCAGCAGGAAAAGGGACACAGAGGCGGGGAAGGCAGGCTCCTCACACAGAGAGTGAGGACAGCATGCATGAAAGATCTAGCAGGGAGGGACCTGCTGCACTTGTAAATTCGGTCAAGACACGCAGCCTGGGAACAGGGTAACACATACAAAATGATGGTTATTAAATCCGTTTTGGAAACAGCAGGAAAGGTTTTTGGTTTCTGAGCTTACTCGGAGTTTAAGAGTTGTGATCGTTTCCTGTCAGTCATTAAACCTCAGCCACGGGAAGATCCTAGCTTAAATAATGAAAATGAACCTTTTCTCAATATCTTCCAAAGGGGAGAAAAAGTGGCTAAAAACCCTGCAGCTGTCACCCTTGGGAGTAGCTGTGATGGCTAGAGTGCTTGTAAACATCAATGCAGTTTTTGTTTTTATTTTAATTTTTTAAATTTGATTTATTTTAAATTATTTATTTTACTTTATTTTTTATTATTTTATTTTATTTATATTTTATTTTTGTCTTTTTGCCTTTTCTAGGGCTGCACTCGTGGCATATGGAGGTTCCCAGACTAGGGGTCTAATCAGAGCTGTAGCCGCCAGCCTACACCACAGCCACAGCAACACGGGATCTGAGCCGCATCTGCGACCTACACCACAGCTCACAGCAACGCCAGATCCTTAACCCACTGAGCAAGGCCAGGGATCGAACCCCCAACCTCATGGTTCCTAGTCAGATTCGTTAACCACTGAGCCATGACGGGAACTTCCAACGCAGTTTTTAGATGTACAGTGTGAGATAGTTACTGGACAAATATGAGGGTGTGCATCAAAGGTAAATAGTAAACTGGCCAACAGTCATTAGCAATTAACATTGGGTCTGTACTGACACTCCCATTCTCAGCCTAAGAGCTTACATATTTAACTGCTGTCTTTATTGGGGCATTTAGTATATGGAACTACAACAGGAATTCCTGTTGTAGCTCAGTGGAAATGAACCTAATATCCATGAGGACGTGGGTTTGATCCCTGGCCTCATTTGGCAGGTTAAGGATCTAGCACTGCCATGAGCTGTGGTGTAGGTCGCAGATGTGGCTTGGATCCTGCATTGCTGTGGCTGTGGCATAAGCCAGCACCTGCAGCTCTGATTCGACCCCTAGCCTGGGAACCTCATACACTGTGGGTATGGCCCTAAAAAGACAAAAAGAAAAAGCATTTTAAAACATATACATCATTCATGTTGTAAACTAAAGAAAGCAAACCCAAGCTTGATTAATTACTTTGCCATGAGCTGGGGTGTAGGTCACAAACACGGCTCAGATCCAGCGTTGCTGTGACTGTGGTGTAGGCCGGCACCTGCAGCTCTGGTTAGACCCCCAGCCTGGGAACCTCCATATGCTGTGGGTGCGGCCCTAAATAGACAAAAACAAAACAAAACAAAAAAATCCAAATTATTGGCCATCAAAAGCACAACTCTGGTCATGTTTCAAAGTTTCCCCCAGAAGGGAAATGCTGTCAAGGTTTAGTTGAGCTTAGAAGGTCTTGTCCCCTGCTGGCAGCTTAAACTGTCCTCATCCTCTCCCAGCCACCTCCTGCCTTATTGGAAGCGAAGCTGACTCACGTCTCTGACATTTCGAAAACAAAGTTTCCAAAGACCAGCAGGATCCCTGGAAGGTAAGGAAGGTGCCAGCCGGGTCGGGGGCCCCCTCTTTTTTCTGGAGCTATTATCAGTGAGGCCAACAGGCAAATACAGAAAGAATGGGTGGCGGAGGGGGATGGGTGGCAGTCAAAGGAGATTAAAAAAAAAAATCCAGACCTCCAGACCTGGGTGGAGGGAGCAGTATTGAAGATATATGTAGCACAGTGCCAAAGCCTGCTGCCCCAGTGAGCATTTTCAGACTCCACAGGTTAAGACATTCCAGCCACTTCTGGGCACTTTAATCACAGGAAACAAAAATCCAAAAGGTCGTGCCCACATCTCTCGCCCACTGTAAAGCACTCTGACACATCCCATTTGCTAGAAGCCCCTGCTCGTGAGGCAAGCTGAATCTCCTTACCTCAGTGCGGCTTTTCCTGTGAACCACGACACTCACCAACACAGGCTATTCTGGATTCAAGTCCGGCTGCTTCTAGAGCGCTGCAGCCTCTGAGCCCTGCCCGCCACCGATGACTTTCACCCTGACCACTTCCAGTCTCCTTTCCTAGAGGCTTTGCTTATCTTTCAGTTTGAAGACACACCCCAATGGAAATGAGCGGTGCATGATCCTATGTGCAAATGTTTGCAAGCAATTTATTTTTGAAGCGATGCACAATTTAAAAAATTCAAGTCAAATCCAGGAACAGACTAGTTGTTGGGGAATCACCTGGCCCCTCCCCCACAGGAGGATAAGAATCCGTTTCTGAAATCAGAGCAGGAGGAAGGCATAGCTTCTCTATCAGGGAGGTGAATTCCTTGAGTCAGGAAGAAGCTTGAGAGGGGAATGCTGAGATTTAATCAAGCATTCAGAAGTCAGGGATCCTCCGGCCCTGCGACCTCCCGGGCTGAGCCCAAGGCAGCATGTCGGGTGTGGGAGTAGGGGGGGTGGACCCTCGCCCACAGTGGGGCAAGTCTTTCTCGGTAATTACGAAACCGAAGCCAAGGGTGTCTTCCCAGAATCAGGCCTGTGAGGGGCCACGGTCTCTGCACAGGACAGGACAGGGGAGGTGCCTTTTTTCTGCCCAGCAGCCTCTGTATCACAAGACCCTCGGGGGAATCTCACACGCCAGCACCTCCCGGCCTGGCTCTGCGTGTGGCACCCGTGCCTCAGGTGACCTGCTCTAGGAACACAGGGGCACCGGGGTTGGGGAGAATCAGATAGTCCCATATCTGAGGGCACAAGCCCAGAGAGGAGGATGGGAGTTGAGTCAGTCAGGCGAGGCTGAAAGTCAGAAGGCGAACATTAGGCAGTTGGGTCTGTGTGGCCACAGAGAGGTGGTCGGAATCATGAAAATGGAGGGGGCTTACGACGGGAGTTCGCCTAGGGCCCCTGGACAAGGTCAGTACCTGAAGAGGCCTAGAGCAGCACTGCCCAGAGGAAGAGTCTCCCAGGTGATCCTTGGGGCGGAGCCGTCCTCATCCTGGTTGCCAGGCCAGGGCTGGGCAGTTCCGGAGGTGGGCCTTCAGCTGAGGGAAGCACAGTTCAGCTCCGAGTCCTCCTGGCTGTCCGCTGCCACCTGCTCCGGCTCACCAGGGCTGTCGGTGATGTTGGGCTCACTGGAGCACTGCCGGTGGGGTGGGGGGAAGCTCGGGGGCAGGAGCAGGCACTTGTCCTCGCCGCCAGGCTCCTCCCCTAAGCCTGAGTGCATCATGGTGGCCATGGCCAGCAGCTGGATGTCCGAGTGGGCATTGGCCACTGTGTGCCGCCGGACGCTGCCGCACTTCTCTAGGTAGGCTTCCCCTTCTTGCTCCGTCAGAGGGGTCAGGGCCATCTCGTTCAGTGGCCGGCTGACCGGTGCAGCATAGTTCAGGACCGTGACCTTGGGTCGGACCCTGGAGTGGCGCCTGGCTGCAAGAAAAAGACCGGTGAAGGCTGTAATTGGGGAGCTGGATTCGAAAACTCCTAATTAGTTTTGGGGGAGAGGGCGGTGGTGGCTCCACCTCCAGGGACAGATTTAAATGAGACCCTGAAGTGCAAGGAAAGAACTTGGCCATGTCAAATGCTTCATCTTGCAACTTCATCTACTTAATGCCTGATACTGCCTATTACCAATACGTCCCTCATAGTAGGGGCCACCAGAGGACTTTCCATGGTAGATTAGGTCCAAGGGAGCCTCCGCTATCTTCCGGCTGCTGCCTGAGCTTCACTGGCTTTGCCCTCGATTCCCTTTCAACCAGTCTCCTTTTGAAGACCTGGGCACTGGCTGGACCAGCTGCCAAAAGAAGCCCTCTGGCTCTATTGAGCACGATGTACCCTCAGCCTTGTCAACAGAGGAAATAGAAAAGGCCTCATAAGCTTAAGTCCAGAGAAAAAGATATCTGGGGGGACCTCAGCTATCAAAGCAAGGGCAGTGCGACATCCTCCAGACTGTCCTGAACCAGGACTGCCCACGCTCCCGGCGGGTCAGTGGTTTGAGACCCACGTTCTGTTCAAGTCAGTGCTCTGGACTGAACCGAAGAATGGACGAGGCTCCGTGGGTGGCACCCATGGTGGCAGAGAGGGCTGGACACATTATAAAACTGCTAGTTCTTGAGCTCTCACCATATTCTAGAAACTATGCTAAATCATGACATGCATTCATCTTTTGAATCCTCCTAAAAACGGAACCTAAATTATGATAGCCTTCTAATCCATAAAGGGGGAGATAACATGACCATCAGAGGTAGTAGCTTACCTACGCTCACACAGCTAGATGCAGTAGCGCTGGGATTCAGACAAGGTCTGTCTCGTGCCAGATCTCTTGCCAGCACCAGAGACCGACATCACAGAAGCCAGCAAATAAGAGGCACGGAGAGGGGGAGGGAAAGCCGAGGGATCAGGATGGCAGAGGCATCAAGCTGAAGGCCAGAAAGGTGGTGAGAAGGTGGGGAGGAGGCAGAAGCAGCGCTGGCCCCTGGCCACATGGAGCCCCAGATGCAGCCTCCACGGGCTGACAGACATGCAGTTCTGAACTTGGGGAAAGGCACTGTGGCTAAAGACGGAAATTTTGGTATTTTCAAAGACTACTGAGGGAACATAAAAAAAATGTTCACTGTATAATAGTGACAAACGCAGAATATAGACAGTATTATATGCTTTTTTCCTTGTTAAACAAAACTGGGATTACACACACGTGCACACACACGTATAAAAACTGGGAAGTCGATACATCAAAATATTAATAGTTACCTCTTGGTAGAGGGCTTACCAGTGATTTTTAAAGTTTCTTTATATAAATAAAATCTTCTCTAAATTGTATTTCACATGCATGCCTTTCTTTCATAATTTGGAAAAAAACATTTGGGGTATGAAAATTGCAGAGTCACCTGGATCTTGGTAGTGGCTGGAGCTCTCAGAGCGGACACGACCTCTCTGAAAACAAAGAGGTCAGGATGAAGCCACTGTCTTGTATGGCTTTGTGCAGGGGTGGATAAAACAAGAAGGGTCACCAGAGCAGCCATAAATGTACCAAGAGCTAACACACGTGAAAGCAGAGGAGAGTTTCAGCCACTGTTCTAAGCGTCTCGCATGTATGAACCGAGTCCTGCCCACCCGGGGGCGGAGGTACTGTTCGCATTACTGCCACTTTGCAGATGGGGAAACTAAAGCACCGAGAGGCCAAGTAACCTGCCAGCGTCACCAAGAGGAGGTGAAGCTGGGACTGGACCACGGGAGTGGGCCTCTAGAAGCCAAGCACCTTCCCTGTGAGCCCCACCGCCGCTCAAGGAGGGAGGCAGCTGTGGGATGGGCTGGAGAGATGGAAGAAAAATCAGAACAGCCAAGGAACCGAAATCCAGGGAGAAGAGTCTGAGGAGGAAGCATATGTGTCAGCAGCACCCCAGTTCCTAGGGCCCCTCCGCTCCCTCCTTCACGAGGACCTCGCCAAACCAGAGATCCACAGTGTGGCTGGAGCAAGGACCAGGGCAGGCTGCATGCCCTGCTCGCAGGGAAGTCTCCACACAGGCACTGGCCCCTTCTCCCGCTTAGGCACCGCGTCTGCATCGCACACTGGATGAAAGGCCCCAGAGAGGCAGCGGAGGGGAGGGTGGAGAGCTGAGGGATGGGGGGGTTCTGGTCAAAGCAGCTTCTCCTTTTCAGCCGCCCTTGTCCTGCCAGTGCCCACGTCTCCCAGCCTTTGAACCGCCCACACCCTTGTGCCCCTCTCGGTTTCTATGTCTCCCCCATCCCTCTAGGAGAACTCGAAGACCCCTGACACATCCCTCTTTCAGCAGGGCATGCTGTGGGGAGAAGTGGAGAAGGGCCTGACACGCCGGTGCGCCCTCCACCCCTGACAGGATCATGGGGGAGACCTAGCTTCTGAGGGAGAGCAGACAGCCCTCGCTGGTCACAGGCTGGCCTTGGGACACAGCCTGTGCTGCTCTAGTTCACTGTCAGCTCTTCCCATGGATCTGGAGGCCCTGATATATGTTCTTGTCACTCCAGAGCACGAGCTCCTAGATGGGCATCACAGTGAGATGCATGTCCATCCGCAGAGTCCCAGTGGTTCCTGTCACGGGTCCTCTTATATGTCCGTATGTGTGTATATGCATGTGTGTCTGTTTGTATCCACACACGTGCATGTGTATATACATACACACGTATACAGTGACAAGAGATGAAATCCTAACCCTTAGGATTAAATCACCTACACTACTGGCTCGAGCTCTAAGGGTGCTGTTTGGTAGTAACAGCAATTATTTCTCAAAACCAGATAATAGGGGCTCCCTCTGTGGCACAACGGGATCGGCAGCATCTTGGGAGCACTAGGACATGACTTCAATCCCTGGCCCAGCACAATGGGTTAAGGATCCGACATTGCTGCAGCTGTGGCTCAGATTTGATCCCTGGCCGGGGAGCTCCATATGCCTCAGGGCGGCCAGAAAAAAAAAAAAAAAAAAAACGCACAAACACAAATAATACTACATTGAATTTAGAGCTTACTGAGTATGTTCCCATCTGCTGCTCACTGTCCCATCCTCCCTCTGAAATACTAGGGCAGCTCTCATCCCACTGTTCAGATGAGGAGGACTGAAGCTCAGCCCAGTTCTCGTAGACTCTGAATGGCGGTGCTCAGATATTCCTCACTGCCCGGTATTGCAGCTCAGGGCTCTGCTGCTGCCCTCGAAGACCTGCCCCTTAAGACAGCCCACTCTCTGAACTCGGGTTACAGCAGACACTGCCTCCAGCAGGCGCCAGACAAGAGGCTGGGCCATTGGCCCCTCTCTATGGGAAGAATTAATAGGAGACAAAATGCCAAACCACCAGGAGTGAAAAATCTATGCCAGGAGCTGGCAGAGGTCCTCTCTGAAGCATGGGTGCTTGTATGCTCTAAGCCACACATTTCTCTAATGTTCCCACACTTTTACAATAACCATGTATTACTTCTATGATCACAAAAATCAATATAAAACGGAAGCACTAGAAGAGTTCAAAGAAGCAGGGGCCCCATTCAAGAACCATCCTTTAAAAAAATGCCCTTGAAAACAATTCATTTCTCTCCTGCTGCTGTTCCAAGCAAGCGCTCCAGGTTAGCTGTTGCAAAACTCACTCTGTGACCGAAACCCTACAACCAGCCTGGCAGGAGACTGGCCTGGACTGTTGGTGAACATTCACTATGTGCCAACCCAAGCAAAGAAAAGAGCTAAACAAAGGCCGGGTCCATGGTGTGGGATAAGGTGAGGGCCGAGGAGACAGATATGCAGGCTGGACACGTGCAGCATCTCTGGAGGACAGAATTCACTGATGATTTCCGTAGGCCCCAACCCGGTAAAATGAACTAGAAAGATGTCTCACATGGGTGCCTGGATGTCGTTCATCTCTCACACTGTTAGTTCAGGAGCCCCAAGTCCCTGGAGGATTCAACAGGCAGCAAACCACTTGGGTGGTTGCCAAGAGATGGAGCCAGAGTGAATGTGGCCAGCCTGGACGGGGGGTCCCCTTGACACCTGCCCCCTCGTTGAAACAAACACATCTTGAGCTTTGTGCTCACTACTGCTGAGAGCAAGAAAAACGTCAGTCTGATGTGGGGCCTGCAGAGGGGCTGGAGCAGGGCATGCCTGCTTGTTGGGGGAGGGCGTAGGGTCGTCGGAACAGTCATTAGCTAAGCATCTGTGCGCTATATCACAATGGGAGATCCTCACTGACATGGTCTTCTGACCATTCTGCAGAAAAGGAACCTGAGGGAGAGACGCCACATCATGTTACAGTCACGGTTAGTGAGAAAACCAGGATTCAAGCCCGGGGCTGACAGCACCGCCCCTGCTCCTGACCTCTGGACCGCCTACACCCAGATCAGCATTGAAACAAGATCAGCGCAACAATGAACGCTCGGGGGATTCAGAGGAGGAAGAGTCATGAAGAGGGCTGTATCAGGTAGGCCCAGTCCTTTGAGAGGGGCTGAAAAACTGCACCCTGCTGGCTGTTCATTCATGCCCTCCATCGGAGGAGAGGTCTAGGCCAGGCCTGGGGGATAGGGGAGTCACATGCAATGAGCTCACAGTCTGAGGCGGGGGAGACTGACAAATAATCGGGCCATGACCTCCAAGCATGACAAGGGCCAGGGTGTGGTCTGGGGTCCAGAGAAGGGAAGGGGAGGCACACACAGCCCCTCCTGTGAAGTGATTCCACAGGCTCTAGGCCTTCCTAGCTGGGCCCATAGCACAGCAGGTGGCAGCTCTGCCTGGGCACTCCCCGGACAGGGCAGCTTCTTCCTCCTCTGTGTTCAGCCCTCTGCAGCTCAGAGACATTAAGTAACTTACTCCAGGCCACACAGCTGAGGCCCAGCCCTTGGGGTTCCCCCAGTCCTGCTCCTTCTGCAGCAAGCCCCGCCTCTCTCCTTAGGGCTATTCCCTGACGAGGACTGAGAGGCCTCCAGCTCTCCCTCCTGCTTTCGGGGTGGAATGTTCTGGCTCCCAAGACTGGGTGTGGGCACAGCCAAGACCACAGGGACCGCAGGTCTGTGGGAGTCCCCGGGGTGGGCAGCGTTTCCTCGTGAAGTTCCCACCAGGTTCCAGAGCCAAGCCCCAGACCAGTGTGTCAGCCACGTCCCGGGTGAGGCCAGCCCCGACTGGGGCCCCTCGGGAGGCCTTAAAACTGAACAGCAGGCCTGGAGCTGACAGTCACCTCCCTGCACGGTGGCTGCTTGCTCTCTTTCCCCTCTTTGTTATTTGCGTCAGGGAAGGCCAGGCCTTGCCACTCAGAGAAGGAAATTTCCACTGAGGGGCTGATGCAGCTGCAGATACCCACCCCCATCGGGGCCTAAAATCTGGTCTCTCCCTTGCGAGTGTGCCCTTGGAGCAGCGAGACGGGCTGGGCCTGCCACCTCCCGCACCTGCCTCAGGCCCCCTCCCGCCAGTCACACGGGGCGGGCTGAGGGGGGGGGGGGCTTTGTTCCCTCCTCACTCCCCAGGCGCCCTGCTGCTCCCTGGCATTCAGCCCCCAGCACTGGAGCCAGCATGGCAGCTCCTTTCAAACCCCCAGAGTGAAGCACAGCACAGCCGGAGGAGGCAGTCCTTTGTTGGGAACTCGGTTCCCAGGCCTTTGATCTCCCAGGCTCGCCAGCCTGGCCTCACCGGAGTGGCCCCCCTAACGCGGCCACTGTGACCCCACACACCACGTCCACGGTGGGCGTCCCTCTCCAGGCCCCGGCACCTGAAAGCCCATGAATGCCTGCTTGTCACCAGGACAAGTTACAGTATCTTGAGGGAAAGGGCCGTCCCCCTGGAGACACAATGGAGAGGGAGGTGTGGGAGGCCAGGCTTTTGTGTGGGAGAAGCCAAGCGCTAAGCTGGGCGGCAGCTTGGAAGCCTGGGAAGCAGGGAAGGTAGAAGGAGGGCCTGGCCTCTGCCTAATCGTCCTGGGCTCTGTCCCGCCGCCCAAGACTGCACCGTCTTCCTCCTCGCCCCCATGCTCCCTTTGCCCTGGAAAAACTTTGAGGGGGAGGGCACGCGCGCGCACACACACTCATACTCCATTACACACATTCACTCCATCACACACACTCACACTCCATCACACACACACATTCACTTCACACACACTCTCCATCACACCCACACTCCATCTCACACACACTCAAATCACACCCACACTTTGTCACACACACACACTCCATCTCACATATACACACACTCTATCACATACACACACACCATCTCACATACACACACACTCTCCATCTCACACACAGTCCATCTCACACACACACACACTCACTCCATCACACACACACACTCCATCCCGGCTTTAGACCTCATCTTTTCTCTCTGAAGCAAGCCTTGTATATCCATGCACAACTTAACTCTCAGACCCATCGACCCAGCCAGCAGCCTGTCCCATGAGTCCTGGGATCAACACATGTGGACTCCCTGGAAAACCATTTCTCTGGCTCTAGTCACCCAGCCCACATGACCCGAGGGATGTTTCATATCAACTCTGAGTCTGAAGTCACCATTTCCCAGCACTCTGTGAGGATAAATATGTGCCAAGTGCTTGCTCGGGGCCTGGAAGGTGACGGGCAGTTGGTAACAGGCGGCTTTGGAGATGAGGTCCCCGCTGCCCTCGACCCCTCCCACCCAGACAGGCCCAGAGCAGACGTGGCCAAGCCCTCCCGAGAGTCCAGGGGTTTCTCACGTCCACTGCATCTCCGCCGTCTGTACCTCAGCTGGTCCTTACGACACCTTCTCCCACAGGCAGGAGAAATGTCATTGCCTCCACTGGACGTAGGGGAAGCCTGAGGTTCAGAGGGCCCTGTCTTTATCAGGAGAGAGTGTCCCCAGTAAGGAGGGGCCACTTTGGCTTTCTAGTGTCCAGGGGTTGGGGACGACGTGTCTGCCTCAGCTACCTCTTGGCAGTAAAATCAGTCACCTCCTAGGAATTGACGGGGTGGGCAGGGTGAGGGCAGAGTGTGGGGGACAGCCGGTAAAATGCAAACAGCTGGGGGCTTTGAAGGCCTGGATCCGAGTCAAGCAACCTTGACGCATTCTCCTCACCTGTGCGTGGGAACATGGCAGCCCACCCCGCACAGTGCCAAGGACCCGCCATCAGCCACTTTGCAACTCTAAAGCTCTCTCAGTTCCTCAAACGCTGGCCCCCCCCACTGTCAACTCCAAAATCCTCCCAAAGATGCTTTCTTTGGCCGGGGACAGGCTTCCCTCTCCATCTGCTCAGCTAACTTGTATTCATCCTCCAGGTCCCATCACAGGTATTGCTTCCTCCAGGGAGTCTTCCCTGATTTCCCAGTCCAGGGGATGTCCCCCTGCCCTGGGCCCTGGACTTCCCTGCTCAGAGCACTTGTGCACCGAGGAGTCACAGTCTAATGTTTGGGACTTCCTCCCTGGACCTTGCTTGCCACAGGGCAGGGGGGACTCACTGTAATCACAGATATACCTGCAGCACCTCACAAGGAGCCTGGGTCAGGGTCTCAGCACATATTTGCTGAAATAATAATAAAAATTATTCAAAAGAGGGTTATTTCCTTCCCTCTTTGCCACAACAATGACCACGCCCCAGAGGCAAGGATTGTCCTTGGTACGAGAATAAAACCTCTGTCCTTTACTTCATGATTTGATCAAAGTATGTGTTAGTCTTATTATAACCCAAGAGTTGAAGGTATCCCCTCTTAGAGCGAGTCCTCACTGAGCAAACTTGCAAATTTATTCTCATTCCTGGTTCCAGGCCCAGTGGCTGCTGGAATCCCTGGCACAGCGCAGCTAACCTGCTGGGTCCTGACATCTATGTGGACCTCGCAGGACCCTCCCGCCCCAAACTCAGTGGCCAGTGGGGCTAAAGTAGGAAGGTCATGGCCAGGGAGGGCAGAGGACTGTTTTCCTTCAGCTGTCATTTCTGGCCGGCTTGTTCCAGCGCCCCCTCCAGGGTCGGGGGGAAGGAGGGAGGGAGGGGGAGGACCAGGCAGGCAGCAGGCTGGGGCTGGCACCCTCCCACTTGTGGCGGCTGTGGTTAAACTGGTGTCTCCCACCCTGAAAACTACGGTCAGCCCTGCCTTTTTTTCCCAGTCATGAGGCCCGGGAAGGGGCGGGAACCTGGCTGGAGGCTGCTGCTCCCCCCTTGTCTCTGAGGTTCAGCCACGTCTCTGTTCCAGCAAGAAGAAGGGACAAAAGATCCCAGCTTCAGGGAATCCCTTTCGGCCTCCGTATGTCTTTGTGGGTGCTGGTCACCCTGGCCTCGGGGACACATGCCACCCACCCACTAGTCAGATATTTTTAGTGCCATCTACTGTATGGCAGGCAGCATTCCAGTTGCTGGAGACAGCCATAAACAGAAAGTTCCTGCACTGGGCAGGGGTGGGGGGGGGCTTCATTTCAGAGGGTAACTGAGGCATGTTTTCTATGACATTCTAGAGCTACTGTCCATTTAGACCATGGTCTCACTGAGAGAAGGAACGGATCCAGGCAACTATAGCTTCTGCAGGGTGACTAGAACAGAGCCCGAATGCTAGCTTTAGAGCCACTGAAAAAGGCCTAGCAGGATCTGTGCCCCGTCCAGGAGCCCCTGTCCTTGGCACGAAGGCCCCGGCTGGACCCGCAAAAACGGAGCGAGGAGCCAGCAGCTGGGTCTCCAGGCACACACACAATGAGTTGGCTTCACATCCTGAGCCGCTTTCAAAGGCAAATTCATCACAGGCATGTGGGGGGTGTTGGGGGAGAGGTGCATGCCATAAGGAACAGTTTCTGGTATCAGCTATAGGAAAATTAACATCGCGGGCACCGAAAAAGATCAAAGCCACTGATCAAAGATGCAGATCAGACAAGCTCCACCACAGAGGTACAGTATCAGTCCCTGGGGAGGTACCATTACACAGGCCAGCGAGAACCATGCGCGGCGAACCTGCGGAGATTTGCATGACCCACGTGGGAAGGACAGGGTGTGGCGCATAAGCAGGGCTCAGTAAAACAGAGTTGGTACCATGATCACTGAGGCTCCTGGCAGACTGAGGGCTGAGAGCTGTGCCCCTTACCCAAGGTGTACACAGGGCCTGAGACACTGCGGTCCTCACTGATGCCGAGGAAAGGAGAAACCACTTGCTTCACCAGCTCCTCCAGCTGCAAGTAACCCTCAGTTGGGCCTGTAGGCTCGTGAACACTCTGGAAATAAACACCCGAGAGAGACAAAAGTCAGTCAGAGTCTCAGTGTTGACTGCACTCCGACTGCATTTGAGGCAGTGATTCGGCCCACTGCATCCTCGTGGCTGGAACAAAGGAGACCCAGCCCTGTAGCCCCAGGCACTTGTCATGGGTGGTGGGGAGCAGAACTGTGAGTGGCGAGGACCGTGGCCTCCCCAGTTGGGCCCCACTCACACAGGGCCGGCAGGACTGTCCCAACCCCAGCTTCTGGGGTGAGATCTGACTGGTCCCAACCATAGTAATCGCACCTTCAGCACTGTATTGACTGCTTTATACCCGGCTGGCAGAGCTTTATATAAGCCTTTTACTGGTACCAGAGCACGGAGGCCACCAAGCAACACAGGGAGGGGGCCCCCTCCTCACTCTCTCCTCTAAAGGTGAGGAATTAAGACCGAGAAAGCTTCAAAAACTTGCCCCGGAAACCACAGCTGGTAAGTGGCAAAAACCCAGGACCAGAACCCAAGCTGTCGGGCTCTGCGCCCTCCTGCCCCTTGTTAATAGGCTAGAAAAGAAAGGGGATGGAATATGAAAAAGCCCACAACAGTAGAAGAAAGGGAGGGTCACCATGGAACTAGACACTCATTTAGTACCAAGATGAAGAAACAGCATGAACAGCATGACAGGAGTCCTCAAAGCTAAAAGGAACCAGAAAATCAACAAGGTTTTCTAGAAAACCAGCAGACCCGGAGGGAATTCAGTTTCTCCCTGGAAAGACCTGGAAGTTGTGCTTTCATGTTGAGGGGCTGCCGGGAAATAGAGACAAGACTCCATGGCAGGGGGGTGGGGGTGGGGAGCTGTGCACAGCCCAGTGGGTTGTCCCATCCAATTCTCAAAACGGAAGAGATTTTTTTTCTCTTTTTAGAGCCACACCCACAGCATATGGAAGTTTCCAGGCTAGGGGTCAAATTGGAGCTGCAGCTGCCGGCCTACACCACAGCCACACCAATGCAGGATCCAAACGGCATCTGCAACCTATGCTGCAGCTTGTGGCAACTTCGGATCCTTTAACCCATCATGGAACCCACATCCTCATGGATACTAGTTGGATTCTCCGCCTGCTGAGCCACAACAGAAACTCCCCAGAAGAGATTGCTGGGTGGGGTGTAAGCTCCCAAAGGGTCACTCAACGTGGCCCCTGGTCAGCTCCATTACAATGAGATGGAAGGGGCTGGGGGCACTGGGGGAGGTGGCTTAAGGAATCCAAAAAGGAGGCTGAGAAGGGGGCTAGGGTGCAGAAGAGTTGAAGGTTAGGGCTGGGAAGGGGTTGGAAGAGAAGAGATACAGAGAAAACATTGTGTGGGGCTGCCTGGCACTTGAAGGGGAGGATGATGGAGAGAGGGCTTGATGCCCCCAGGTTCCGATTCCAGTCGGTAGCTCAGCAGGAGCTGAAGCCTTGCGAAAGGCCAGCAGCGGAGATAAGCTTCACCTAGGAAAGCACACACAAGTCTGTGCATTTGCAAGACCTAGTACAAGATGAAAATGTGGGATCCTGTGTTCAAAAGTTGTTAAGAATTTCCAGATGGTGATGGGAGAACCATGCATGGGGCCCTGCCGAGCATGGGGCCCTGGGTGATGGCCGGCAGGGAGCACACCTGCTTGGCTGGGTGGTCCCTTTGGAAGGCACCATCCTAGGGTGGGCTCAGGGCCTGTCTGCCTAGACTCGGTATTCAGGACCCAAGCTCTGCTTTGTGCTTCTCAGACCTGAGCTGCACAGACCTGCTTTCCTATCCCTCTTCCTTCTCCTTCCTTTTCATAAAAACACTTAACCTGGGATTCCAGCCAGTGACACCTGTCGTCCTGTTAGGCAACTCTTCCTCCTCTCTGACTTCAGGAAAGGGGGAGAAGGCCCAGAAGAATGGCCTAGCTAGAGAACCAGAAGAGAATGGTAGCAGCTGGCAGGCAGGGAGAGATCAGGGGTCCCATGCCTGAGGTTCCACCTCTGCTGAGAGGACAGCGAGGGTCTTCGCCAGTGTGATCAAGGATGACACTGTATTCCCTGAGCTCAGGCTCGCGGCTGACACTGCAGCATCTGAACTTGATACAGAGGTTGGAGAGGCATAGCAACCACCTTTTGGGGACGTCCCTAGGTTACAAGCCTTGTTTCTTGGAATTGTGCATCCCTAGCCATAGAGTTAGGCTCTTGGAAGCCATGTTTGTTCTGCTTGATCCTACTAAAGGTCATGGCTCTTTGGCAAAGGGGAGTCAAGTAGCCTGAGCTACTTGACTGAGCTGGACCAGACTCTTCCCTTGAGTGGACACAGTTCTCAATCTTACTACCTGGTGCTTTGGGGCCTGAGGCAACTGCATAAACTTCCTGGGTTTCAATCTCCTCATCTGTAAGACAGCAATAACAACCGTGCCCAACTCATAAAGCTTGTATTTTAAGTCCTTGGCCTGTGCCTAGCACACAGCCAGGAACCAGTAAATGTTAGCTCATTTTTCTATCGTTCATTTAGAATTGGGATTAAGAGACACTAGGCAGCCATCTGGGTTATCTCTTGGTACCAATACACCAGCTGTGGGATGCCACGTTTGTTCAGGTGCAAACCACAGCACTGAATGCAACTCTGCAGAGAGATAGACCGAGACCAAGAGGGCTGACACTAAAGAAGGCTAAACCGAGTCAGGGTGCTCCAGCCACATGGGCCCTTCCCCCTCATCCTGCGGCAGCCTCTTCACTCTTCCTCCCTCAGTTTGCAGTGATGTGTCTGTCAGACCTCACCTGCAGGATGAGCAACATCTGGATGATGGAGGAGGGAGGCTGGGGCTGGGCCAGCAGCAGCAAGTCGTCCAGCTTCACCTTCAGCAGGACCAGGTCGCGGAAGCCCAGCAGGGAGATCTGGCGGATGGTCAGCTCCTGGCCCTGGGAGGAGAGAAGAGCCAGGGCCGGGAGGTGAGAGCCTGCGGATCTGTCACAAATCATGTGGGGTCCAGACAGTGATGGATGGGGTGGGATGAGGCATCTGCAAGGCCCAGAGGGGCTGTCAAAGAGTTGAAGCCTGGCCCCTATCCTTCAGAATGAAAGCTTTGTTTAAAGTAAGGTGTGACTAATTCAAAAAGATCCGTGTGCCCCAGTATTCACAAATGTGTTATCTACAATAGCCAAGACACAGAAACAACCTAAATGTGCATCCACAGGAGAATGGATAAGGAATGGTATATATACACAATGGAATACTACTCAGCCATAAAAAAGAATGAAAATTTTGCCACTTGCAACAACATGGATGGGCCTGGAGGGTATCATGCTTACTGAAATAAGTCAGAGAAGGGAAAGTGCTGTATGTTATCATATGTAGAATATAAAAAGGAAAACAAGCAAACGAATATAACAAAAAAGAAACTGACTCACAGACATAGGGAACAAACTAGTAGTTACACATGGGGAGAGGGAAGAGGGCAGAAGCAACATAGGGGTGGGGATTAGGAGGTATAAACACTATGTTAAAAATAAAAGATGTACAGTTCAGGGAATATAACCAATATTTTGTAACTGGTTGTTTTTTTTTTTTTTTTTGGCTTCTTAGGGCCACACCAGCAGCACATGAAAGTTCCCAGGCTAGGGGTTGAATGAGACCTACAACTGCCAGCCTACACCACAGCCACAACAACGTGGGTTCTGAGCTGTCTGCGATGTGCACTATAGCTCACAGCAACACCAGATCCTTAAAGCACTGAGCAAAGCCAGGGATTGAACCCGAGTCCTCATGGATACTAGTTGGATTCGTTACCATTGAGCCACACAGGAATACTTTTATGATAACTTTAAATTAGTATAATCTATAAAAACATTGAATCACTATGTTGTATACCACTGTAAACTAATACTATAAATCAACTATACTTCAATTAAAAAAAAAAGGTAAGGTGTGGCTCAACCTGCCTAAATGACCTTTAGGTGATAAAGTGGGGGCAGTGCCGTGCTATGAGTGGTCAGGAAGGAGGAAGAGAGATGCAAATGACACGTTAATCCCCACAACCGCCCTTTGAGATAGATACTATTATAAAACCCACTCCACAGATGAAAAACCCTACATCCCTGGGTGAGAGGAAACTACCCAAGGCAAAGCTGAACTTCAAACTGAAACTATTTGATCTCAGAGCTCCTAAAAGTTTCCCAAAACAGAAAGGGGAGGGGAGGGCGCTTTGCCCCGACTCTCCTTTGCACATAGATGTACTGCACACACCAAGAACGGCTGCTTTCATGGAGACGGGCCATCCAGAGGGTGTCCTCCCAAAGAAGGCGTAAGTCGGCCGAGGCTTAAGGAAGTCTGGCGTTTCCTGTAACTCCTCAGGGTTTTACAGAAACACAAGCAAGAGTGGTTTTGCCATCCCCACAGCCCATTACTCTCCCATCCCCAGAGTGCACAGCACCCACACCTTGTAGCTCACTTTAACCACTTCTTCATTTTTTTTTTCTTTTTATGGCCATACCCACGGCATATGGAAGTTCCCGGGCTAGGGGTCAAACTGGAGCTGCAGCTGCTGGCTTACACCACAGCCACGGCAACACCAGATCTGGGCTGCATCTGTGACATTACGGCAACACTGGATCCTTAACCCACAGATGGAGGCCAGGGATGGAACCCGCATCCTCACAGAGACTGTGTTGGATTCTTAACCCGCTGAGCTGCAATGGGAACTCCTTAACCACTTCTTGATGCTTTCCCTGGCCACCCCCAATGGCAGTGGTCCCCCATCTTTCCCAAGGTCATACGGTTTCTATTTTTTTGCACCAAGTTCCAGTACTGGCTGCCAATCTCGTAGGTATCTGTGCCCTGGTTTCACCTGCAGGACTCCTTTCACTCCACAAGGTAGAAAAAGGCAGCGAAGTCCCCCACCTTCAAACATGGCAGACACTCAAACACATCCGTCCAGGGAGAGGGCAGGTCTCACATAAACACACAGGGAGCTATGAGAAGGATTTAGCTGGACTAAGATAACCCTGGGGATGTTACTACCAGTAGGGAGAGCCCCTAACTCAGGGGTTCTCAAAGTGGGGCTTCTGGATCAGGAGCAGCACTTGGGAAATTGTGGGGGGAGGGGTAGACGGGTTAATAGCAACCATTGCCAGACCTTACAGTTCTTCAAGAGCAGCAGCACAGTGCCATCCTCAGACCCTCACAGCCGGGCTCCTGCCTGGATCTGAGGCTACCAGGGTCCCTCTTGGCGCTCCAGTGACTGGACCAGGACCATGCCTGCTCAGACCCCTCACTCCCCGTTCTAAACCCATGTGGGCATCCACACCCTGATGGTCCCTGCCCAAACTGTCTCCTAAGAGGGCCCTGGGCCTGTTCTCCCTCCCCAGTAGGACTGCCAGATAAAGCAGAGGAGCAGAGGCTGTCCAGTGACATGTGAATAGCTTTTTAGGGAGTTCCCTGGTGACCTAGTGGTTAAGGATCTGGCATTGTCACTGCTGTGGTTCAGGGTTCAATTTCTGACCTGGGAATTCCCGCATGCCATGGGCGTGGCCAAAAATATTAAAAAGAGGAGTTCCCATTGTGGCCCAGCAGTGATGAACCCAACTAGTATCCATGAAGATGCGGGTTCAATCCCCGGCCCCCCTCAGTGGGCTAAAGGATCTGGCATTGCCATGAACTATGGTATAGGTTGCAGATGCAGCTCAGATTTGGTGTTGCTGCACCTGTGGTGTAGGCCGGCAGCTGCTGCTCTGATTCAACCCCTAGCCTGGGAACTTCCACATGCTGTAGGTATGGCCCTAAAAAGCAAAGAAAAAACAAAGAATAGGGTTTTAGTGTGAGTATATCCAAAATGTTGCATTATTCGTTGTTTATCTTAACTCAGTGTCCTGTATTTTGATTGGCGAGATCTGGCAACCCTACCACCCAGGTGTGTTTTCTCAAGACCCACTGGTGGAGGAGTGAGTACTACATGGAAGGGAGAAGCCTGTGGGCACAAGGCTGAGCCGTCCATGGAAATGCTATAAATGCTGTCATGGGAGGGGGTGCTGAGGAAGGAGAGGGTGTTGAGCTAAGGATGGGGATGAAAAGAGCAGTGGGCTGCAGGCCAGAACCGTTAGGGGCAAGCCTAAATGCGAAATGGACTCTGTAGGCATAACCTCCCAATATTTAAATATCTGACATGCATACAAAAGCATTCCATTGCAGCACGATTTACAATAGCCCAGACATGGAAGCAACCTAAATGTCCATCAACAGAGGAATGGATAAAGAAGATGTGGTGCATATATACAATGGAATACTACTCAGCCAACAAAAGAGTGAAATGATGCCATTTGCAGCAACGTGGATCGACCAAAAGATTATCATACTAAAGTAAGTCAGAGAGTAAAAGACAAACATGATGTGATATCACTTATATGTGGAATCTGAAAAAAAGGATACAAATGAACTTGTTTACAGAACAGAAACAGGCTTGCAGACTTTGAAAACAAACATGTGGTTACCAAAGGGGACAGGTGGTGGTGGAGGGGGAGTGGACTGGGGGTTTGGGGCTGGCATATGCACACTCGGGTATATGGAATGACTGGTCAACGGGGACCTGCTGTATGGCACAGAAAACTCCACCCAGTATTCTGGGATAATCTACGTGGGAAAAAAAGTCTGAAAGAGAATAGATGTGTACATATATAACTGAATCACTTCGTTGTACAGCAGAAATTAGCTTGTAAATCAACAATACTTGTTGATTTACAAGTACTTATAGATTTACAATACTTACAACCTTGTAAATCAACAATACTTCAATAAAACTTTAAAAAATGAAAGAAAAAAAGAATTCCAAATTATTTTAATACACCTTTCAGGGCGAACACAGCATGTGGGCCCTTACCTCTGGTACAAGGTAATTCCTACCTTTGCTAACAGCTGTGTTATGGCTGCGCCCCACGCCCACACTTCAACAAACCTGATTAGACACGAAGCCTTAACCCCAGGGGGAGAAGCGGTCACGAGCCCACAGCAGCGTCAGCATATAAGAGACCTGTATTTTGGACATCCCCTAACAGACTGATCTGTGGGAGGGTACAGGGAAACCCATACATGCGGTGGAATAAGCTGAGCTCACAGAATAAGAAACATAAGAGATGCCACTTGACTTTTACTCTAAACCCCTCATTCTGCCGCAGATGAAATGCGCCTGTGCTCAGACATGGGCACTGAGTTTGCCCAAATCCAACTACTGATTCCCAGTCCAGTGTCCTTTCTGCTCCATCAGGGCTTTCTCCTCTTCAGCAATCCCTTACGAGGGGCAAGGAACATTTACTGCTTTCCCACAATTTGGGAGCCACAGGAAACTTGCTGGAAAATTGTCCTTCAAAGAGAGGGGAGGGGCATGCAGAGAAAAAGAAAGGAAAAGAAGAAAGAAAGTCTCCCTCCCCCATCTTCCTTACTTCTGAAAAGTAAGAAGAAACAAACCACTCCAAGAAAATACAGACATCCTCAAAACCAAGTGGGAAACAAACGCCTGGAAATTGCTAGTTACCCAGGCACTGTTGGTTGCTTGAGGTTAGATGCTAAATATAGAGCAGCGAGCCCTCCAAAGATGTCCCAGGTCCTGAGCCAGCTCCGGCGCCCAGTCTCCTGGTTCTCCCCCATTCACTGGCAGGCCCCCGGGGGCCGGGGCCAAGGGGTAAGACAGACTGCCCGGGCCAGCGGAGGGCGCTCCCCAGTGAGACTGACCTGAACTGGGTAGAATATGGCCTGCAGGGTGGGAAGGGTCTCAGTGAAGAAGTGGTCCCAGACTTCAGCCAGAAGCTCAATGCGATTTGCACCTGCACGAGGGCGAGAAGATGGGAGGGGAGAAAGAAAGAGAAGAACTCGGTCATTACTTGCAGGAGAGGCCAGGAGACAGTTCCGTGTCAAATGGAGCACGGGGGTGGACATGGGGCGGGGGTAGCGGTTACCTGAACTTGATCTGTCGGGTGTTACTACAGTTCACGTGGGATTGGGAAGGAAGAGGCGACTGAAAATATGCAAATAACGCCTTCTTTCCCTTCATCCAGAAAAGGGAGCTGAATTTTGAAAAGGACAGACTAACTGCTCTCATCACGAGAATGGTTACAACATAGTCGGGCCCAGTGCCAGCCTATTTATCTCACGAGTAGACTCTATTACCCCATTTTATAGCTCAGGTATCTGGGCTTAAAGTCACACACCCCTGAGGCTGAGCTGGGATTCCTGAACCCATGCTCTTGACCTGTATGATCCAAGAAGATCACCTGCACAGTTACATTTTTCTGTCATCACTAAGACATTGGCTTTTCAGTCTAGATTTGAGCTACTGCTTGAACGAGGTAGAAAGTGGGATTAGCAGCTGTCACCTCCACCCACTGTTTTACAGTAACCGGCAGGCCAATCGTCTCTGAATGGTCACGCACCAAACACAGGACCTACCTCCTGATGCTGTGCATACTCTCAGCCCCGGGTCAGGAAGCTCGAGTCCTGGCCACACAGCACCCCCAGGCTAGATGGAAATAGGTCACCCAATGCCACTGGAAGGCTGTGTGGGGAACTCTGCACCTGCTGGAAAGGCGGGCACTGGCCGGGGAGGGGAACCTGCACGGTGGCTGCTGTTTAATGACCTAGATAACAGAGCTGATTGGGCACCGTCTCTGCTCAGCTAAGGCAGGGGAAATTAGGTCAGCCAAGATTAGACACTGAGAGATGCGTTTAGCGAAACACCGCCAGTTGCACTAAATGGGTCTCAAAAGATTGATTTAGCATCGTCAGTCTATTAATTTAACGGACCACAAAGGCAGTGGCTGGGAGAGAGAACAAAATGAGGGCGTGACTAGTAGCTAGCAGGGCAAAGACGTGCAGATTCAGAAAGGTCAGAGTGAATACACTGGGGGAAAATACAAATTCAAAGCACCCTCTACTTTCCCTCGCCAGGCGCTAATTACACTCTGTTGGACTTGCTCATTAACTTTTTTCTCTGTCTCCTCCACTAGAATGGGAGGTAGGGCACCGGTCCTGTCTGTCCCACTCAGCATTCTATTTCTAGCGCTTAGCACGGGGCCAGACACATAGGTAGATCAATGTTTGGAAATCTCTGAACCAATGAATGAATGAATGGCAAGTATCGAGTGCACTGCCTTTTGCAAATATTAGGGCTGGTGAGTGGTAGGAGGTTATCTTTTCACCCAAATGTGAGACAGGACAGAGCAGGACTTAATAGTTAACTCCAACATTGTCCTTTGTTCTTTGATAAAGAAAAACCTCCACAACATGGACCACATGGCTGGGGAGAGTCTGTCTCCTTCTTCTGTGTCTTCATCCTCTTCTGTACCCCTCTCAGCCTGTGAGCCCTATTTGAATTTTAACTCTGCCCCTCACACTCACCAGCTCCTCCATGCCACTGGGACTTTGCACATGCAGAGACCGCTCCTTCCCTCCTCTTTTTGCCTGACCTGTATTTGTTTATAGCTTCAACTCCAGCATCACTTCCCAGGAAAGTGTTCTCCAATGGTCACACCTCCCTACTATGGGTTATATTCTTAGTACTTGTCCTTGTTGCAGTTTTATACTTAACAGTGATTTGATTAATATTTAATACTTGATAGTGATTTGATAATATCAGGTTATTAATATTATATCCACTACCAGGCCTGCCATCCTATGAAATCTTTGCTCACCACTGTGTCCCCAGCCTCCAACAAAGTACCCGGTAGACAGTAAACAATAAGTATTTGAGTGAATCAATCAGTCGCCATCCTCTTGCCAAACGCAGGCTTTGCAAGCTCACTGCAGGGAGGACTCGGGATGTTAAAAGGACCATCTGAAACGTTAGGTCATCCTGGTACCTAAAACCAAGGTGAAACCCAACATCTGGATGGTGCATCTCAAAGGAGAAAAGGCTGTCCCAGCTCCTTTACTGACGGCCCTCGTCCAGGGCCCTCCATTACCAGGTCAATGCCGGGCCTACTGACTGCCCCTCACCACCAAGATGGAACGTGCCCCAGCACAGGAGTTAGTGCTTCAGCCCAGGAGCAGGAAGGCGCCTCTCCTGGGAACCTGCATCTAATTGCTGGCTGCAAACTTCAGAGAGTAATGGAGCTTTTGGAAAGTGTTCAGAGAAGAACATCAGAGAGACAGAGGCTCACAAAACAGCATAGCCCCGGGAAGAAAGAGTTAAAGGAAGGAAGTGACTTCACCTCCAGGAACAGCCCACAAGTCAAGGACTTAGCTCTCAGAAAAGATGAAAGGGGTTTGGATAGAAGGTGCTAGATGGCTGTCCTCTAAAAACTGTCCTCTAACTGCCATGGAAGTTTGGATCACCAGAGGTATATAGAACAAGTACAAGAAACTTCTTTAAAGCCAAGGTTGCCAGAGCTCTAGAAAAGATCACACTCAAAGGCATATTCCATCCACGCAAGAGTGCTACGTGGCCAGGAGCTGCCTCTGCCCTTTCTACAGCCATCACGCAGGGCAGACGTGTACAAGCAACAAGGCCAATAGAGTTCGTTCAGTGACAGGACAGATCCTATCTGTTGTTTCCAAACTCTCCTTTATAGCAAGCAAATCCCTTTACCTAAACAAAATCTTGCTTGGAGTTTGTAACATATAAAATGAAAAAGTAGAGGGGTTCTGGTTGAAGATGTGAAAAACCCTTACAAGATCCTCACTGTGCAGAAAGGACCCTGACCCCCAGACCCCAGGATGAGAAGGGACCCCAGCCTGCCACTCTCTAGTAGTGCTTTGGGGCAGAAACAGGATCTTGGATGCCCTAGATTACCCTAGGGCACGAGTGAAACCTTGTGCCTGAGGTTTCACTCTGAATGCAGCTGGGCTGCATGGCACTTGGGCAGGGGAAAATTGAACTTTCCCTTTTAAGGGCCCTGAAGCTCTGGTTTTGCTCAGTATCTTTTTTTTTTTTTTTTCTGCTTTTTAGGTCCGTACCCATGGCATATGGAAGTTCCCAGGCTAGGGGTTGAATCAGAGCTAGAGCTGTAGGCCCACACCACAGCAACTTGGGATCTGAGTCGCATCTGTGACCTACACCACCGTTCATATCAAGGCCGGATCCTTAACCCACTGAGCGAGGCCAGGATCAAACCTGCATCATCATGGATCGTAGTCGGGTTCATTAACCGCTGGGCCACAAGAGGAACTCTGCTCAGCAGCTGTCATAACACTGGTTTCCTACCTTTCCAGGAGCGTGGGGTACACTAGGAAATAATGTGGTGGAGAGCAGGCAGCTACCCTCCACGCTTATGTATGAGCCTCACCGCAAAATGCAAAAGGGGGAGTTTCCACCGTGGCTCAATGAGATCGGTGGTGTCTCTGCAGCACCAGAACACAGGTTCAATCCCCAGTCCTGGCAGAGTGGGTTAAAGAATCTAGCCAAAAAAGGAAAAAAAAATGCAAAAGGGTCATGAAGCTCTTACTGAAGCCAGTTGCTCAAAAATAAGGCCTTGGGTTGGTGTGTATTTCTAAGGTTGAAAAGGTCTGAACACAGCTGCATTTGAGGGAAGGCACAGGTTCAGTCAACTCTGGACCAGACAGAGGTTAATTTCGAACCTCTCTACTTCCAAAGGTTTGGCGAGTACTCACTGTGTGCCAGGCCCCGGGACTTGCCAGGGTCAGCCTCTCATTTTCCTTCCTACTTTCTCTTTCTAGGAGACACGCCACTGGACACAGGTGTCTTTCCCAGGGAAGGGGGAGAAAAAAAGGAATGACCTACTGCCTGATAAGTCTGAATCTAGAAGTAAACTTGACAACTTGACCTACAGATAGAGGACTCTAGGCTGGAGTAGGAAAAGAAAAAAAAAAAAAAAAGGGAACCAGTGTGCATGCCTGCTGTGTGCCAGGAATGGAGCCACGTCGGCGATGTTCCTTACACCCCTACGATCCCTAGCTCCATTTTATCATTTTAAAAATGGTTTTAAAAGCAAAGCTCAAAGAAATGAGCAACTTGCCAAAGTCTCCCAAGAAGCAGGTGTCAAGCTGCGATCAGGATTTACGTGACAGAGCTGAGCGCAGCCAATGGTGGCATCATGGGGTTGGCCGACTCTGGCCTTTGTCCCATCTCCCGCCTCCGTGCAGCGCCTTTCTATCCTGTCAGACTCCGAAGTCTTGTCAGGCTAGGAAATGTTCCTTTGTGTATCAAACTGTACCCCACTGAGTGTCCGCTTAGTCTCACGTCCCTCAGAAGGGTGGGCCTCCTGGCACGTATGACTCAAGAAACAGTACAGAGGCCGAGAGGAAAGAGCCTGCATCGGACCAGAGGGAGCAGCATGGCAGGGGCTGCAGTATACTTTATCCCTTCAAAGGAGACCTGTGGCAGGTGGCACACATGTCGTGAAAACCCTCCCTTAAGGGAGTCTCCAAAGAGCCACCCCCAGGCCCCCTCCTTTCTCAGAACACAGCCCTACTTTCACTGCCGGGAGTGGCCGAGTCAAACCGAAAGGCTGCCGCCGAGCTGGCGAGGAGGCGCCGGGTGACTCACGCGCTGGGAGCCTGGCTCCCAGGGACAGACGCGCACCGAGCTGTCCAAGCATCAAAGGCTGAGTCAGAGGCCCCGCTGGACGGGGCTGCCTTGTACTTGCCTTCGCACAGCTTAATCTTCTCCTCCACAAACAGCAGTCCTTTTGCTAGAAGCTGGTTCTGCCAAAAGAGAACAAAGGACACAGGAGTTGGGCTACTTCACCACGTGACAAACCCTCGTCCACTCCCGACGGGCTGAGGGCACGGGGCTCCAGGCACTGGGGCACTGGTCACACCTCCACGCTGAAGAAGCCTTTTGTCCTCTTAGAAGGCGGGGTTCCCCCCAAAACCCCACAGGAAGGAGACGAGAGCCAAACTCAACTGCATCCCTCCCGCCAGGGAAGAGGCTGCCACGGGCCCGGCTGAATTCCCTGGGAGAATGAGGAGGGTCCCCCAACGTCCTTCAAGCCCTTCATCTAAACTCAGGAAGCCAGGAGGCAATGGGAAATTATGCCAAAATAATAGGTTTTTAAGTAAAATTGGTCCATTTAAGGTTTCTCACACTAGCATAAGACTGCCTGCAAAATTTTACTTTTTCTTTTTGCCTTTTCTAGGGCCGCACTCGCGGCACATGGAGGTTCCCAGGCTAGGGGTCTAACAGGAGCTGTAGCCGCCGGCCTAGGCTACAGCTGCAGCAATGCGGGATCCAAGCCACGTCTGCAACCTACACCACAGCTCACAGCAACGCCGGATCCTTAATCCACTGAGTGATGCCAGGGATCGAACCCGCAACCTCATGGTTCCTAGTCGGATTCGTTAACCACTGCGCCATGATGGGAACTCCCTTTTGTTTTTTTTCCTGCCTGCAAAATTTTAAGCAGCAGCGAGTACCCATCCAGCAGTGAGCCTATGCCGGGGGAGGTGTGGAAAGAGAGTAAGACGAAGTCCCTTTGCAACTGCAACTAAGGAGCGTTGAATGTTTTGCATATGTCAGAGGGTTTATATTCTTCATCTCATCTGAGGCCAGCCCTCCCAATAATCCAATCGAGTTGGCGCCGTTACCCTGACTTTACTGAGTCAGTGAAGAGACTTGCCTGCAGGACAGAGAGCTGGTCCTTTCTGGCTCCGGGAGCCTTGTTCTTCCCGCTGTGCTTTGCTGCCTGCTGGCAAGTCTTCCCACCCAGACCCCGCTCCTTCCCTCCAAAGGCTACCTGGGCAGCCTCTCCGAAGGTCACAGACACTCAGAGAGCAAGGACGCCTCACCACTGACCTCGCATCACAGATTATCAAAGACCTATGCTTACGGGCCGGGGGGCCCCCGGCGGTATATATCCTACCAAAAAGCCTCATGCATTTCTTAGTAGTCGCCTTTCTAAAACCCTAAAATCCGGTTACAGTGATGATGAGCACATTCATGGCAGAGAGGGAAAAAAAACCTGAATGTGAGACAGGGGTTCAAGTCCCAGCTCAGCCGCTTTCTAGTTGTGTGATCTTGGACTTCATTTCCTGAGTCCTGAGTCCCTCCCCTGTAAAAGGGCATCACTCCAGCAAGATCATAAAGCTCTTATAATAATTAATTATGATAAATACATACACACACGTGCACGGGGTTTTATGTTCTCAGGAACCGGTGGTAATGGGAAGTGATGATAGCAGTTGCTCTTTTAGCCCAACTATCTTCTCAAATTGTTGGAAAGTAAAGAGAGTAATGAATGGGCCTACATCAAATATATTAGAGAATTTTATCAAAGGTACTATCACATGTCTGTGACTAATACATATAAACCAAATTTTATATATCCTACTGAAATTCAAAAGTAAGTAGCCACCGCTTGGTTTCAAGATGGAACCCCAAATCAAAGTTAGAGGATGCTGGAGTTCCCGTCGTGGCTCACTGGTTAACGAACCTGACTAATATCCACGAGGACGTGGGTTCAATCCCTGGCCTCGCTCAGTGGGTTAAGGGTCCTGTGTTGCCGTGAGCTGTGGTGTAGGTCGCAGATGCAGCTCGGATCCCGCATTGCTGTGGCTCTGGCGTTGGCCGGCAGCTACAGCTCTGATTAGACCCCTAGCCTGGGAACCTCCATATGCTGCAGGTGCGGCCCTAAAAAGACAAAAACAAAAACAAAGTTAGAGGATGTTGTTCTAGGAGAACACTAACTCCATTACGGGAGGAAAAATCAATTCCTTTACTAGGAATTATAGAACAGAGAGGTAATTACGGTGAAACTTTGTGTTCCCTACCTTCCAGCCGAGCACACAAATCCCGCAGTAAGAAAACACCATGGCACCAAATTGAGAGGATCAAAATCAAGACGTTGAGACAGTTGAGCTGGACAGGAATGGATGGTGGGGGTGTTTCCAGATGGCAGGCACTCCCCACGAAGGGTTCTGAGCAAAAATCCCAATTGGATGGATAAGCAATGAGGTCCTTCTGTACAGCACGGGGAACTATATCCCGTTTCTTGGGTTCTTTTGTTTGCTTGTTTGTTTGTTTTTTGCTTTTTTAGGGCCACACCAGCACATATGGAAGTTCCCAGGCTAGGGGTCGAATTGAGCTGTAGCCACCGGCCTACGCCACAACCACAGCAACTCAGGATCCAAGCCGCATCTGCTACCCACACCACAGCTCACGGCAGCCCTGGATCCCTACCCAATGAGCACAGCCAGGGATCAAACCTGCATCCTCATCGATCCTAGTTGGGTTCATTACTGCTGAGCCAAGATGGAAACTTCCTCCAGTTTCTTGGGATAGAACATGGTGGAAGATAATATGAGAAAAAGAATCTATGTATATGTATGACTGAGTCACTTTGCTGTATAGCAGAAATTGGCATAACACTATAATCAATTATGCTTTGATTTAAAAAAATTTTTAATTCCAATCGGAGCCTGAAGTCTCTGCCCAGGTCCCTTTCACCGGCCAGATGAGGGTCTGAGAACACCCCCTCGGCACTTCTGTGCAAGGATCCCTAATGCCTTGTTCTCTGTCACCACCTCCACTGCCAACACTGAGGGCCCAGGCTTCTCCCCGAACAACTGCAAACCCTCCTTCATTTCCTGCTTCTCGGATGCACGTCCAAAGGTAACAGGCTCCTGTGACGCGGGTTTCACAATTTTGTTCCATCCCTAGAGTTATCTACATTTTAAAAGTGGGGAGGAGAGGACTAAGGCACCATGAGAAATATAAGATGAGTCCAGGTTATATCATGAGTTAATCATAGAAATTAATTCCAACTCTAGATCCTGTGTGTCAGGAGTCAGATCCTCCGAGGTGAGGACCATTTCGTTTAGGTCTCCTGGCTCTGAGAACGGTGCCTAGAACATAGCGGAAGCTAATAAATATTGAGTACATATTGGCTGTTTGGAGGCTACAGAGCATTTTTTGCTTTTAAGAAATCAAGGTGAGAGACAATATTTTTAAGAGGAAAGAAAGTGATATAGGTCCTTCAAATTCTACTACTCTAGGCCTGTAGCCATTCTGCTCTTACTATACCAATGGCATTTTCTTCATTCGATAAAAACTACTCTGCATCTTAAAAGATAAAACTTAAAAAATATGGCCTCTTCCTCCTGTTCGTTTGTTTGTCTTTTTAGGGATGCACGCGCGGCATGTGGAAGTTCCCAGGCTAAGGTTCAGATTGGAGCTACAGCTTCTGGCCTACACCACAGCCACAGCAATGCAGGATCGGAGCTATATCTGCCACCTACACCACAGCTCATGGCAACACTGGATCCTTAATCCACTGAGCAAGGCCAGGGATCAAACCTGCATCCTCATGGATACTAGTTAGGTTCGTTACCCCTGAGCCACAACAGGAACTCCCTCTTCCTCCTCTTTTCTAAGTTTTTCCCCTTCAAGAAGACATTTGGAGAAAAAAAATTTTTTTTCAAGGAAAATAAGTTATTTGTGTATCATGGAAAACATTCCTTTCGAATATCTCACGATACGCAGCATGGAAATTCCATAGCTTAGAGCAAAATAAGAGTAACAGAGACTCGGGGCTAAAAAGGCCTTGGAACCATCTATTCCTTCTCCCCTCTCCCGAGTCCCATGGTCCAAGTCAACTGGCCATGCACGGTCTGGATCGTTTTTTAGGTGAACCCATTCTCCAGGGAGCTAAAGCACCTTTTGAAAAGCATCTTGGAAATCTTCATACCCTTAGGCAGTTGTAGATTTTGCTCTTATTTTACAGTTGAATACACTGCAACCAGCAGCGCCGTCTCTCTTTAGCTTGGCACGTGCTAGGTGAGTTAGGATGTTTGGGGCCAGCCTGGCCCACAGCCCAGCTTCTCTGGAGAATCGCCTGCCACCTACTCAGTGGAGCTGTGCCCCATTGTGCAGGTCAGAACCCTTGAACTCAGCCTGCATCTCCGCTTAGCTGACTGGCCTGGTGCCCACCGTCCACACCCTCCTGGGTCTCAAACTGAGTCAATCATCTCTCCTGGGAATCTGCAGTCACACAGGCCCCCTCCGCGCCAAAGGGCCCTACAATCCTGAGGACCCCAGGTTCTAAAGGGCCTCACACTTGGGGTTTACTGCTCTGCAGCTGCCACCTTCACTTCCTGACAGCTGTTATCTTGGAATCTGTGTGTTGTAAGTGAAGCCTGAATGGCCAGTGGAGCTTGTCCTCAGCTCACTCGTGGTCCTGCTCTTGCTGCCACCCGGGGGCAGGGGGTGGTTTTCAGGCCCCTACCCCCCACCCTCTACTGTTCCTGGCCCTGCCTGTCCCTCACTCCTGCCCCGCCCCGCCATGGCTGGCAACCTGCTTCCAAAGTGGTGATAGGGTTGCGTCAGCGGGGCCCAGGCTCAGGGTCCTGCAGCACCCTGGGGAGAGGCCTGGTGACAGCCCTCCCTTCCCTGGGCTGGTGACTCAGCCAGGGTCTCTCAAACACCCCAATCTATGGACCAAGAACCTAAAGGCTACCATCCCTTGGGGGTGCCCTGTCTACTAAGGGGTGCAGCCGCAGGCCCACAGGAAGGGGAGTGACTTCCCAGGCCGCTGGGGGCCATGTCTGCATCCTGCACCTGGCCCTGCAAATTCCAAAGCCCACCCTGTCTGCTCTTCACTTCACCTAAGGACGTGCCAGCTGGACATCGGTGGGGCTTAAGGCTGCCGAAACCTTAAAGGAAAGAAAGGAATGAAAAAAAGAAAAGAAAACCAGGCTTGATTCAGACAGCGATTTTGCATTATTTGTCTTTCAAACTGTCTGCTCTCCCTGGACGTCACCTGACGGCATTCCCGGCCCGAGACAAATGACTGACGTGCTGAGAAAATGTTTCTATGGGCTCAGAGCTGGAGAAGATCCCGACTCTTCTCTTGTCCCCTCCCTGCCTGATGGCACCAAGCCCATCCCTTCCCACCCAAAGGCTTCAAGCCAAACGACAGTGACAGTGACTCGCAGGGGGGCAGGTGAATGATGCCACTCCCATCTTCCCAGAGGGAAGGACTTTCCACACAAGGTAGAATTCTGTACGTGCTTCAGGCCGCCGGCCACCTGCCGTGACGGTTTGGCAGTGATGACGATGATGAGAGAGGGAAGAATAACATTAGAGTTATTAAGTGGTTCTCACTCTTTGTCAGGCACCAGCTTATACCCTTCTCGAGCGTTCTCTCACCATACTTTTGCCTCAAACTTATCCCCTTTACACAGATGAAGAAACTGAGGTTTCAGGGAAGCAACTAGCAAATGTGAGGCCAGACTCTACACCCAGGCTGGCCAGAATCCAAAGCCCGAAACTTTCACCAGCATATTCCTCTGGTTGACCTCAGCAACGATGATTTAAAAAAAATCCCAAGATGTACAGCTATGGTTTGTTGACTGCTCGCAATGCCCAAAGCACTTTACATGTCCTCTCATCTAGTAACCACATCAGTCTTTTGAAGTAAGTACTGTGATTACAACTAGATGACCAATAAGAAGACTCAGGCTCAGAGAAGTTCAGTAACACGCCTGACCTCACACAGCCACTAAGTGTTCTGCAAGGATCGGAATCCAGAACCTCCCGGCAAAAAAAGGCTGGTACTTTTAGGCATCACACTCTTCTCTCCTGTCAGTTGGAGAGGTTTTTTTATGCCCTTGACCACAAGGGAAAGTAGACGAAATCTATTCAGTTCACAGGTACTGGGGGCAGGTGGCCTGGCAATTTCAGGCCATGTAACTGGATTCTACCAAAGCTTCCATCCAGCTGGGTCATTTCTGCTGCCCAATCCTGCTACCAGCTTTTCAGTTTCTGCCTCTCCAAAAGTCCTTTCCCAGGGTCTTCCCCTCCACTCTCCACACTCAATGTCTAATTCCAAATCAACTCTAATAAAAAAAAAATTTTTTTTAATGTCTGGCAAGGTGCGCACCTGACTCCCAGGTGGATTCTATTCCCCAGTGAGACGTTCCTTCCTACCCCGGGGGGCCCTGGCAGCGTGCCACTCTGCCTACCGAGAACCTGTATAACCCAGCACTCGCACTGCAGGCATTACTTCCAGGGATCGCGACGTGGGCAAAGGTTCCTGTTGTTGGCACCAAGCCAGGGATGGAAATCACGGGCACTTCCTTTTTTTTTTCCCTTCTGTGACTTTAAAAGTACAGCCATCATCTGTAAGGATGTCTACATTTCCTGTGAACCTGGATGCCTTCCTAGATAAGCAACAGAGAAAGACATAAACACAACTCACCCCCAGGCCCAGAGAGTTCTTAATAAACCAGTCTAGGGCAGGAGGGGGCGGGGGCGGGGGGTTTGGGTCTGATGAGACCAGAGAAAAAACCCCAGATGAAGACAGAAGAAAATTTAAAACTTGGCGCAAAAGCTAATTCTTCACTTAGCACCATTTCACTGGTAACTAAAAGGACCAATTTGGGCTTTTTTGAAAGTTACTTTACAAGGAATCGGGAAAACAGTTCCATGGCTGTTTTGCTGGATACTAAACATTAAAAAAAAATAAATAAATTTTAAAACACTGAAATTTCTCTGGGGTTTTGCAGGGAACGTTTTCAGGGCAATTTTAACATTTAAAGTATAATTCAATGTGAATTTTTCTTCTGTGGCCAGACGGGCCTGGGTTTGGGCTCTGCTCGACCTTTTACGAGCTGTGTGATCTCAGATAACCTCCCTTCTCCCGGGTTCACCTGCAGGATGTACAAAATGGTAATAACGATATTTTCCTCATCAGCTCTCAGAAGGAATACATGACTTAGTGCAGGAGAAACGCTGAGAGTCGTTTTCAGACTTGAAGCACACATGAGAACCAGGCAGAACCTGCTTAAAAAAAAAAAAACCTTCTGGTTCACAAAGCCAGTTTTGGATTCCGTTCATCGGAGGTGGGGCCTGAGAGTCTGCTTTTCCGACACATTCTCAGGTGATGCTGAGATGCAGGTCTAGGGACCACAGCTGGAAAACCACCCGCTTAGAACAATGCCCGGCACACACATGCCGGGGAGGGCGGAGCACCTGGCAGGTGACCCCTGGCTGGGGGGCGGCCCCACAGAGAGCGGCTGGAAGCACCTGGGGGCCTCCGAGGAGCCTCCTGACTAGAATCACCCTCTTCTCTCCCCTCTCAGCGGCCAAGGGATGCTTCGGGCCACCCCGATGGCCACAGACTCCACGCAAGGCCACCCTTCTAAGAACTTTCCAAATCCAAGAGGCCACCTCTAAAGACCTCCTCACACAGACAGCATCCCCTCCCCTCTGGCTTGTCTTCCTACACTGGCCCCAATCTTACTTCAAAGCCAAGTATCTGGGAATGGTCCCTTCCTACCTTCTCCCCACCTAATGATCCTTTCTCCCCTTTCAGGAATCCTGCTGGTTTCGCAAGCCTTCCCGGGTGGATGAACGAAGAGTTAAAACTTCCTCCTCCCCTTCAATTTGGATTTGGAAATCACAAAAATTATTTTCTCCACTCTGCCATCTCTCCACCCAAATTTCTGTGCATTCTTACGAGTCTTATCTTTGTCCCTAAATGTTATGTTTATGCTGGGCCTGTTTTAAAGTCTTTGCCCTCCACTCAGGCCTTCATTTCACGTTAGGGGGTGTGTCACCTGAGAAGCATCTATATTCCTACACTTTAATTCCAAGCTCCATGGTGACCAGGACACTTTTGTGGGTCTCTCCTTCAGCTCCCTGCCACATGCCACCCATCCTGAATGAGTCTTTCCTGACGATGTTGAGCTAAGGGGAAACTAGCCTCCTGGGGCTGCCACAGATATGAGCAGTACATGGAAATATTTCTGTCAAACACTATCCGGCCATCCATGACCTAAGGACAAGTATGGAGGTTACAGTTCCCCTTTTCCTAGCTACCATCTTGTTCAAAACCACTGACTCAGGGTACAGATACACGGGGTTTCTCTATCAGGCAAAACTCTGGTTCTACCAAAAGTCATTTAACTTTCTGGACTGGGGGGAAAGTTTTCAACAGACACAACACAGACCGCAGTTACAGAAGCACAGAAAGTATTATCTGCAACCGCTCCCATCTGCGTGCCCTGAACCGCCAAGGCACCTAATCAGGTAACAGGAAAATGCAGAGCATTTCCTACCATCAGTTTCCAAAGTTAAAAGGGACCAATTACCCCCTCAGAGCTGCCTCTACGATATAGAGGTCCCGTTGGAAACCCCAATTTTCCTTCCCAGAGCAATTCAAAACAGACAGCGGAAAAAGGAAAATCAGTCCTGGAAATGGCTTAGGGTTTTTCGTCCAGTGTCTTATGAAAATCCATCTCCACTTTTACCAATCAAGCAGCCTGTCTCCTCTGTGTGCAGACACAAGATAAGCACCATTTTTTCCACCTGCCCTCCCCCTGCCCTCACCTCCGGTCATTTTCATTATTCTTCACTGAAGACATTCTTTCTGTCTTTCTTTAACGCTGCAAAAGGAGAATGTCCACTTTTTTTTTTGTCTTTTTTAGGGCCACACACTTGGCACATGGAGGTTGCAGGCTAGGAGTCAAATCGGAGCTATAGCCCCCGGCCGATGCCACAGCCACAACAACACAGGATCTGAGCCGCGTCTGCGGCCTGCACCACAGCTCACGGCAACGCCAGATCCTCAACCCACGGAGCAAGGCCAGGGATCAAACCCACGTCCTCATGGATACTAGTCAGATTCGTTTCTGCTGAGCCACAACGGGAACTCTAAGAATGTCCACTTTCAAAAGTGGAGCCACCGTGATGGTTTTTATAAGCAGTGATCACCGGGTCAAGGGTTGCTGGGTCCCAGAAGACGACTCACTGCTGAGTGCAGCTGCCCGGGCGGGGGCGGGCTGGCAGCCATCCGACACTCCACATGGCGGAGCCCCATCGCCACCCTCCCCAACAGTCCCGTCCTTGCGTTTGGGGTTCTACCTGTCTCTCCTGGGTTCTGCCCCTCACCTATCCCCAGACCTTCCTCCAGTCCTCCTCGCTGCAGGACTTCTTTCCCGGAGCCCGTTCTGACTTTCCGGCTTGAAACTACATCTGGCGGAGGAGTGTGAAGGCTAAGGTCGCCTCCATCAGCGCCCCTCCTTGGTCCCCCTCCTCACGCGAAGAGTTCTCCCTGGCCCGGTTCCGGAACCAGCCCATTTCCCAGGGATGCCTAGCACGGGACTTCCCAAACCTGAGCCTCTCTTGAACCTCCGTCGCCGCGTGGCCACAGCCGGGGACACTTACGCTGTGATTTGCTGCGGACTGTTTTCCTTCAATCAGTACACTGTGATTCTTTGCGGACTATTTCCTTCAATCAGTCCACTTTTTCAAAACATAAATACGTTTGAAACAGAAACCACAGCCATATTGTTGACCCTACATACGAGTGTTACTCAGGATCAACACAACGCATACAAAATGATGTTACAAAACCCTAATTAGCGCTCCTAGCTGAAGACACCAAGTTTGGAATCTGTTCTCTCTTTTTTAACCAAGCGATCACCAAGTCTTGCAGAAGTGTAACAGACATGGGGCGCAAACCAAGGCTCTCCGTGCATGGTGGTCAGAAGCGCTAAAGGAAAATAAGGAAGAAAACACTTTACAACCACCAAGGCCAATGTTATTTAATGCTATCGTGTGCACCACCTAAAATCCCATGGGCAGACAACCCCCCCCAACCAGCTCCCAGGAAGTCTGAGCATCTACTGTGTGCCAGGTAATTTCTAGGGACTGGAGAACCAAACACATTTGAAAAAAGGCTCTGTGCCCCAATGAGACTTGAAACCTCATTTCAATAAGCAGTATCTTAGGATAGCCTTTTCTTCAGTCTAGCACCTTAACCTAAAGGAAAACCCAGATTCAAAATTGTAAAAGCTGGGTGCCACACCACACCCCAGAAAGAGACTCAATATTCACTCAGCAATTTCTCTGATTAAGCTCTCAATAAAACATGACATGTGGTTACCAGCTGTCATACCAAGTGTCTGGCATACTTTGTAAGTGGCATGAACTGCCCCCACTCCAAACCCCAGGACTTCCCCAATAAAACAGTCCCCACCCAAATGCCCTTCTCTATCTGTCCGAAGGGTAACATCTCAAACCTGGTGGAAACCACACTGAACACTGTCTATTCCAAATGTCAGCAATGAAGGCAGCCAGGTCAGCGGGTTTCTGCAGGACTGAAAAACCACTTCTCTGTAGCTGATTTAAAACTTAATCACCAGAGGCAGCAAGAGAAGAGGGTGCAGCCAAGACTGACCTCTGAGTCAAGGGCAACCAAAGCGATTCACATTTGTGAGTAAGTATCTCTTCTTAATCTTTCTTTGTTTCTCCCTGGACAGGAGCGTTCTTTCAAGCAGCCGAGACATTTGAGCTGACTGAATTGCAGTTTTCTGTCGGTCTTGCTTGGTCCAAATTTAGAGTGGCCACTTCTGGAGTGTGTGAGAGAGTGTGTGTGTGTGTAATAACTGACGTTTGTCATTTTTTTAAGGTGCACATAAAAATTTAAGCTTCCCGACTTGAGAAAATGAAAGGATGCCTGTTGTTGTTTTGAAAATCTAGAAACTCTTTTTGGGTTTTGGCCACGCCCTCACCCTGGGATCGAACCCGTGCCACAGCAGGGGCAATGCCAGATCCTTAACCGCTAGGCCACCAGGGAATTCTGAAAACCTAAAAACTCTTTAAACAGTTTTAAGAGTATGCTCACCTTGGATATGGAATGTCACCACCCTGATACCAATTTGTTGTGTATTTTTGTCATTTTCCCATTAAAAGGGAGGGATTAAACATGTATACAGTTAAGCATTGAACGAAGCAAGGGACTTAGGGGCACCAACCCTCCATAGAGTTGAAACTCTGTGTACAATTTGTAGTCTGCCTTCCATATCCACAGATTCAACCAAACGTGGGTCCTGCACTGCCACAGTATTTACTATTGAAAAAAATCTGCATAGACGTAGACAATTCAAACCCAGGTTGTTCAAGGGTCAGTTGCATATACAGATTTAATGAAATTTCATGAGCACTTATTATTCTGTCTTACTCTGTGCTAATAATTTAGTCATCCCATCAACCCTATAAGGTTAGGTCCTATAACCTCTGTTTTCACAGAATAAACACTAAAACAAGAGAGGTAAAGCAATTCCCCAAGGTCACACAGCAGGAAGTGGCTATGCTGGGTGCTGAACCCAGGTGGTCTAGCTCTAACCCCCGCTGTGCTGTGCTGCCCCCCACCCACACTGTGTGCTCAGTGCTTTGCCTGTGTTATTTCATACACGAACCATACAATGACCGATAAGGTAGGTCATTTTTTTTTTTAATTCCATTTTACAGATGGGGAAACTGAGGCACAGGGAGCTAAAGCAGCTTGCCCAAGACCACTCAGCTAACAAGTAAAAGTGGGGGCTGTCTGAGTTCACACAAGTGTCGCCCAGGCAGTTACACAGCAGGCCCAAGCCCTGCCTTCACACGCCTTTGGTTGGAGTCAGAAAGGCAGCCCGTGTCAGTGGATGAGCAACTATCCTTGACCTTAGAAGCCTGAGCTCATTAGCCCCATAACAAGAGAGTTTAGGCATGTTAGACTGTCTGATCCAGTTCTACTGTCTGATCCAATTCTACCTTTAATAGGACAGACCAAGAGGCTCCGTGACAGGACAGACCTCGGCCAAAGGGACAGAGAATTACATTCAGGTTACCTTACACGGGGTGGGAGGGAAAGGTGCTAGAGAAGCAGTTCTCTAAGTGAGGTTCAGGTCCCCCAGGGGCAGCCCCCGGACCTTTGCCACATGGTCAAAATGATTTTCTAACAACACTAAGCTGTTATTTGCCTCGCATCCTCCACCGTGGAGTTTGCCAGAGACTATGGGATGGGCAGAGTCACGGCAGATGACTGCGCGGCACACATGAGGATCCAACATGTAAAACAACTGTGTGGCAGACATGAGATTTGCCAACATGTAAAACAACTCCACTCTTCTATTGTTTCATTCTGAAAAAAATTTTTTTCAAAAAATTGATGTTTTGGAGTTCGCATCATGGCGCAGTGGTTAACAAATCTGACTAGAAACCATGAGGTTGCGGGTTCAATCCCTGGCCTTGCTCAGTGGGTTAATGATCTAGTGTTGCCATGAGCTGTGGTGTAGGTCACAGACGGGGCTTGGATCCAGCGATGCTGTGGTTGTGGTGTAGCCAGCAGCTGTAGCTCTGATTTGACCCCTAGCTTGGGAATGTCCACATGCTGCAAGTGCGACCCTAAAAAAGGCAAAAAAAAATTGATGTTTATGCTAACGTGGTGTAGATTATTTGATTGAATTAAGGCCTCTGTACAGCCTTACGTTTAATTTCTAATACTGTGAGGATAGCGATAACCCAAATAAATGGTTATTTTTAAGTGTATAAAGGGGACTCTAAGACCAAAAAGCTTGAGAACCACTGCCTGGGACTATAATCTCCATAAGAGCAGGGGCCAGGCTTGTCCCAGATGCCTCCACGCCTCTGCATTGCACTGCCCAGCACGTAGTAGGGCTGCCCTGCAGCACCCAACACATAGTAGGAGCTCAGGATACATAACTTTGGATGTTGAAGGCATGTCCAGGTACACGGTACTGGCCATCCCTTTAGGTACACGTACCCACGTGTTCACTATGACAGGTGCTCAGACCCACAAAGCTTACCTGGAAATAGTCTGTAATGAACGATCCAAGTTCGCTCTTCAGCAGCCGCCTGGAGAGAGAAAAAAACTGTCAAGAGCCCTTGATGCTATAGCTCCTGGAGTCCAGTTCAGGGATGCATGACATGCTCACAGTGGCACAGGGACCAAGGGCGGGCCTGTGAAGGAAGTGCGCTTTCCTAGGCCCTAGTAATACCCCCCCAACAAGGTCATTAGGGAATGGGGGTGATGGAAATCCTAAAGGGGCATCTGCTCCTTAGTTCACTTTATAGATCAGCAGCAGCTCAAGAGGGCAGTCCCAGCGGCTCCTCATTCCAACAGGCGGAGGCAGCCCCGGGATTAACAGTGGAGGTGCTGGCACCAGACTTCTTCCTTCCTGTGACACATTATAGGATGATTCCCACTGTTCTTTCTTCAATTTGTAAGTTTTTTTAATTATTTTATTTTATTTTGCTTTTTAGGGCCATACCCATGGCATATGGAGGTTCCCAGGGTAGGAGTCAAATCAGAGCTATAGCTGCCGGCCTACACCACAGCCACAGCAACGTGGGATCCAAGCCACATCTGCAACCTACACCACAGCTCATGGCAACACCAGATCATTAATCCACTGAGCAAGGCCAGGGATCGAACCCGCGACCTCATGGTTCCTAGGTGGATTCATTTCGGCTGAGCCTTAACGGGAACTCCTCTTTCTTCGATTAGATCCAAACAAGGTGAGGAAGCTAAAATCAAGACTCCAATGAGTTCCCCAGGGAATAAAATCTCCATGATCTCCAACAATTTCATTTATGCATCTCACTGGCCATGGTTATTAAGGAACAAGCACTGCTGGGTCTTAACTCCTCAAAAAAAAGCACATAAACAAAAACATGTTCCCATGGTAACTATAAACAGGAAGCTACAGCGAGATGTTACAATGTGCAGAAGAGAGACACAATAAGATTGAGTCAGAAGAAATAGAAAGAATCCATGATCTGCAATAGAAAGAGCCTTGGAAAGCTGAAAACCCAGGCCGAGGCAGGAAAATAGCTTCCTTTCCCAGGACAGAAAACGTGTCGGTGGTGGACACTGCATCTTGAGGTCCCAGTTAACGGCAGGTTCTGGGAAGGCCACCCCACGGAACCCAGGGCCTGGCCCGGAGGTGGGCACGTCTGACAGAGACAAGGGAAACGGGCCCGAGCAGGGGAGTCACGGGTGCTCTTCGAGGCCAGAGGCACCTCCCAGACTGGAATCAGCCCCCAAGGGAGGCTCCGCAACAGGACAGGGCAGAGCGGTTACTTCTGGCTGCTGGAGGAAGAAACAGCTCCTAGCAAGGCCTTCATGGCCACTAGGAAGTCTCAAAACCATAGGAGAAGAAACCAGGCTTCATCAAAAAGTGGAAAAACAGGAATTCCTGTCCTGGCTCAGTGGTAACAAACCTGACTAGTATCCGTGAGGACGCGGGTTCGATCTCTGGCCTCGCTCAGTGGGTTAAAGGATCCAGCGCTGTGGTGAGATGTGATGTAGGTTGCAGACAAGTCTTGGATCTGGGGTTGCTGTGGCTATGGTGTAGGCTGGCAGATGCAGCTCCAATTTAACCCCTAGCCTGGGAACCTCCATATGCCGCAGGTGTGGCCCTAAAAAGAAAAAAAAAAAAAGGTGGAAAAACAAGCTCTCACAATGGGCTGGTGCCAACAGTTTCTCGAGTCTGTCTTGGTTTGCACAAGGCTGAGGGGCCAATGTGGCTCTAAGACCAAATCACACACTATGGAATTGGGGTCATGAAGAGGCTTCAGGGAAAAGGGAAAGAGAGAGAGAGGTCCTCAGCAAGGGTAGGCCTTCAAGGTCCATGAGCTACGACCCCCCCCGCCCCGCCCAGAGCAAGGCAGAAGAGTGACACTCACGAAGGGGGGCTGAATGTCATTAGACAAGTGATCACGGCCCAGGGGCTTTCACTGGTACCCCGGGAGCTCCGTGATGCGACCCAACAGAGGTATCTAAGAAGTCCCCTCCCCACCTGCCAGGGAGGACAGAAAGGCTGCAGCCTGCGGTGATGGGGCCAGTAGCGCAGCCAGGACTGCCGCAAGCCACTCCGAGTTCTACAGAGCGTTACAGGAAGACAAAGCTCGAGGTAGAAATCGCCTGACAAGGGAACAGAGACTAAAGAGTGAACCTGTTGCAAATGTCAAGACAAAGGCATAGCCAAAAGGACTCAGCAGCTAGCAGCAGCCGTACTAGGGGCAGCAAGATGGTGATGGTTGAGAATAAAGAAGTAGACTATGAAGAGGTGCCCCCACCGAATGGATAAGGGTGATTCTTAGTCCTTTACTGAAGTGGGGGCCAGACTCAGATGTGGGAATCTGCTTTATGGACGTTAAATGGTCAGGTCACTGCTGTGACATGGGTTCAGTCCCTGGCCTGGAACTTCCGCATGCAGTGGGTGCGGCAAAAAAAAAAAACTCTTGAGTTCAAAACCCTCTCCACTAGGTATCATTATGCAGAATTATCAGAAGGGAATAGACCCTACCAGGTCATTTAAATAAACATTCTATTGCCCTGGGCAGGTAAATCAGTAAGCTGTCCTGTCCCTTACAAAACTCTGGCTTATTTCCGTCTGAGCATATTATGAGTTAGACAGGGTCAGTGCATATACGCGTATTGTTCTTGCTGTAGTGAAATACAGGAATCAACATAAACGTACACCAATAAAGTGTTCATAAAAACGCAGGGATTATTCATGCAATAAACATCTAAGTAACTGCTTAAAAAAGTGAATAAAGAAGCACTTGTAAGGGAGTTCCCTGGTGGCCTAGTGGTTAGGATTCAGCGCTTTCACTGCTGTCGTCCAGGATCAATTCCTGGTCTGGGAACTGAAATCCCACATCAAGCCACTGCATGCAGCGGCCAAAAGAAAGAAAAAAAAAGTAATAATAATAAAATGAAAAGGAAAGGAAACTATGAAAAAATACTTTAAGAAAAAGAAGTGATCCACGGGAGTTCCTGTTGTGGCTCAGTGCTAATGAACCTGACTAGTATCACAAGGACACGGGTTCGATCCCTGGCCTCACTCGGTGGGTTAAAGGATCCAGTGCTATGTTGAGCTGTGGTGTAGATTGCAGACGTGGCTAGAATCTGAGGTTACTGTGGCTGTGGCGCAAGCCATTGGCTGCAGCTCTAATTTAACCCCTACCCTGGGAACATCCTTATGCTAGGGGTGTGGCCTTAAAAAGCAGGAAAAAAAAAAAAAAAAAGAGAAGCTCTGCAAGATAGCCAATAAACTACTGTAATAAAAGTTATCTTTGGCAGGGCAGTGGGAACTTGGTTTCTGGGGTACAGGGGAGGGGGATTCTTCACAGCATTTCTTGTTATGCATTTCAGTGTTTGGGTACCCTGTGAACACATCTTACTCAAAAACATTAAAAACATTTTTTTAATTAATGATAACCACCACCAAGCTTACCAGCCCATGGCTTGAGGCCGAGAAGGAATTGTGGGAGTGCGTTCCCACATCCAGGGCACAATATCAGGAAGCAGACTGTCCTAGGGGAACAGAGAATCCCACAAGGCCAGAGAAGCTGCCAACGCAAGCCCACCTCAGGCTGGTAACCCGAGAACTTAACCCAGAGGTGGGGGCGGGTGAGGAACGGCCGGCCAAGCCCAGAGCAGCCCGCCGCTGAGTCAGAGCGCAAGATCCACCATCTATTTCTACAGTCTGTGTTGAATCTGCTTGCACTTGGTTTACAAGTAAGGGTACTTCTGAAAAACTCTACCTACCCCGGTCTCCGCTGAACCAAGAGGAAGGGATTTTCCGCCCCTCTGCCTTGAGGTAACATCTCCAGGAGCAAATCAGTGTAGCTTCCCTCCAAAAAAGGAAAAGGCCACCAAGGAGCATCAGGACCCCGTGCGTTAGGTCATCGAATGAAAACCGCTCAGTGAAAGCCTAGTATGCGTTTGGAGACATGGAGCAAGGTGCTAGGAAAGAAGGAAAGAAGAGCTGGGACAATGACTCTGCCCCTTTGGGGCCACTCGCTCAGGAGACAGGGGCACCATCTTGTCCCAACATGGAAAGTCTCAAGGCATTGGAGATACACAGACCTAAATTCACAAAGGGGCCATTCACCCTGTAACCTTCCTCACTAAGTCTGCCAGTTCAGCTTGTCAAGCACAACACAGAAGGGAAAAGCAGAAAAAAGACAACAGAATTAGAGAGCCCATGCTTCGCAGCTGCCTAGGCTGGGAAGGGATGGAAATCCTGATTCCTAAAACCTAGTATGTATGTCCCCTTATCCTTGTTTCCTTTACTAGAATTTGGGGGATGATAAGGGTACCCACTCCACAGGATTCTTGCAAGGACTCATGAGTTAATTTTAGAACAAAGAGTTCCTAGAACAGTGCCCAGCATACAGCAAGGCTTGGGGAGTGTCACCACCACCACCAGCAGCTGCTGAGCTAGAAAGAGAAAGAAGAAGGGACCTAAGAGTAATGGGAAGCAAATGCTTATGTGGGACCCGAGTCAAAAGGGAAATGGGGCGTGAAGTTCAGTCAGAAGCCAAAAGGACCATAACAAGGAGAAATGGGGAAGCACGCACTCTCTGGTCTGTATTATCTCACCCCTTCTCCCTCCAGGCTGACCGGGTGAGACATCACCCCAGATGACAGGATTTCCTGTTGTTACACAGACCCGCCATCTCACCCCTCTCCACCTTATCAGCTCCACTCCCCACTTCTGCGGGCTCGAAGGTAAACGAGCCCCAGTCTCAGCTGGACTCTAGCTGCTTAAGAGGCACAGGGATGACCAGACAGCAGGCAGGGCAGGGAGTGGTGGAAATGATGGAGGGAAGTCACCTTGGACGCGAGCTGCATTCTCCCTTGCGCACGGGGACAGCCCCAAGGCGGCAAAATCCCAAAGGATGAGGAAGCGGCCTGGAGACAGGTGCCGCAGGGCTGGTTTAGCAGCATGGGTTGGGGAACCCTACCAGTTGTTAAGTATTGCTGTGCCATTGGGCAATCGGGGGCTGTCCCAAGTACCCAGGCCTCTTGGCAGGATCCAGCCAGACCCCTCATGGTCCAGAAAAAATAGGGGGCCTCAAAGTCCTGTGCCTGACACGACAGCTGGCCACTGCCTGTCTGACCTGATCATTAAATCTCTGAACACCACCCACCTCACTTCTGCCACAGGACATGTTTCAAGACTGAGGCATCTTTTAAGCAGTAACACATGGAAACACCCTTCGCCGGCTGGCCCATTCAGTGGGGACCCATCGGTGGTACTGTGCATGACTCAGATAAAATGCTAGGACACTCACGAACCTCTCTGTCTTCCGCACCCCAGTGGGTGGCAGTGGGGACAGTGAAAAAGATGGAGAAAACCGACCAAGAGCATTTCCAGAGCTCCTCGTTTTGTGCTGAGCAGCAGGCACAGAGCATCCTGGATTCTCCAGCAGCCTTGAAGGCGGGAACTTATCCCAGTTTTGCAGATGAGGAGACTGATGCTGAGAGCCTTACCTGGTAGCGAACACTGGCAGATCCCAACTCAAACCAAGGCCCACCAGAACGTCAGGCGGTGGTACCCCCACATTCACAGGGGCAGCGGGGAAGGTGAGTGAGGGAAGCAGGTGGGCACAGACAGTGGGGGCTGCAGCTAAACCACTAAAGCCAGTAGCCTGGCTCCACTCCTGCTGACCACTTCCAGTCCAGCATTGCCCAAAGCAACCGTTCCAGAAAAGCCTGGATTTTTAGGGGAGATGCCCAGATTTCCAAACACCGTGCAGGCCAACCATCCCCGGGGCCAGCCCCAGCATTTCTGATTGGCCACTTCCCTCTAACTGATCTTCCCACCCACAAAGGCCAGTCTGTTTCTCAACCGGAGCCCAGACACAAAGTGTCAACACGGAGGCAGAGCAAAGTAGGCTAAAAAGAAACAATCTCCTACGAAGCCCTCCCAAATCAGGGTCCTCAGAAGACTGATCCTTCCGGGATCTGTTTATGAATCTAAGTCTGATGCATCAGGCCTAAATCTGGACAACGCCAGCCGTCTGCTCTTGCAGCCTACTTATGTGTTAAGGAACACAGGAGGCTCAGGTTCAAGTCCCAGGTCAACTACTAACTGTCTCTGCGACTCTGGGCCAGTTATTCCCCTCCCCGGTGCCTCTACGTCCTCATCTACCAGACAGGGGATATAGCAGCACCTGGTTCAGAGGGTGTGGTGGGTTTTAAAAGAAATAAACACACAGTGCCTGGCGTGCACTAAATACACGCTGCACTAATGCCCGCTCTCATCATCTCATGGAAATTTGCCTCAGACGGTCCCCTCTGCCAGCCTGTGGGCACCCTCTCCTCCCCTGCCGGCTCTCCCCCCGCTGTGGGTCCCGCTACCACCAACAGCCCCCCAACACAGAGCTGGAACCCTCAGGGGTGGGGTTCTGGGTGGGGGGGCGGCTCAGGCAGCCAACTGACTCAGAATGAGGACAGCTCAACTCCGCCTTGTCAGAGATCAAGCTCAATTCCTGGAACCTCCTCTTTCCTTGAAAATCTCTGGGGTTTCCTTCAGGACACCTCCCTGCCAACAAGAACAGAAGCAGGGTGGCTGGAGGGAGAGGGAAAATGTGAGTTTCCTGCCCCAGGCCAGCTGCAGATAACTCATCTCTGGTTTCCGGAAACCTCATGGCTGAGTATTTATTTCTGCAGAGAGGGGAAAAAAAAAAAAAATCTCCCCAGAAAGAAGGAGTGAAAGGGTCTGGAGAGAGCAGGGGCAAGATTTTCAGGTCCCCCCTTGTCCTTCTCTACCTGGCTCCCACCTGCTCAGGCTGCAGATTTCAACCGCGGTACGGCTTTCTCCCCAAGCTAATCACGCGCCCACGCCCCGCAGCCCCCCAGGACCCTGGAATCTGCCCATGGTGTGACAACTGCCTGTCCACCTTCTCCCTCCCGCTCTGAGGTAAGAACCCCCAAGTGCAAGGACCACCCACCTCAGCAGCTGCCCCAGAACCTGGCCCAGTACCTGGCTGGGCGCTCCACACGTATTCGTGGATTCGGTGAAGAAAAGCATCAACCGCCCCGCCCCCCACCCCGCCCCCCACCCCCTGCCAACCAAAAAGTGAAAGCACTTTTAAGAACCAACTGGCACAGGTTCTTCTAAGAACCAGGACGCATAAATCGCAGCTTTCTCACACTCCCCTAACTTCCTACGATCCGTGGAATCGTGGGCTGAAGAGAACGTTTAACGAGGGGATGCTTCTGTGTCAGAGTCTGGCCACTCTAGTCCCTGGGAAAGCCTGTAAAACCCAGTCCTCTAACCCAGACTCGTCCCCACTGCCAAAGTGCAGCCACATTAGGATCGAGGCTGGAGAGGGGCGTCCAAAACCACATCAGTGCCCCACAGAGAATTTAAACCGAGAAGACACTCGGGTCCAGCCCCCACCAGGGCAGGCAGAAGTGTAGACTGCGATGCTGAGGGATTTCACTAGGACATGGTGTCTACTCCAGGCGGTCATTTTCTCACCTCTAGGGAGAAAGCCCTGCTTTCTAAGGCAGCTTCAATAGAAAATATTCTGATTTATGATCTTCCTATTGACAGACCACGAGCCCCGACTAACTTGGGGAAAATTTGCCACTTTATTGAGCTGTGACATTCCTGATACATTTGTTCTTTAAGACCTTTTAAGATCTCCACATCCTTCTCTCTCTCTCTCTCTCTGGCTGCACTGATGGCATGCAGAAGTCCCTAGGCCACGTATCAAACCTGTGCGACAGCAGTGATAACGCCAGGTCCTTAACCTGCTGAGCCACCAGGGAACTCCTCCACCCTTTCCCTTGATCTAATAATGTGTTTCAGAACACATTAGTCCATCCTTAGTCCAAAAAGTCTACCTGAAGTCTACCTCAGACCTACCCTAAAGTCTACCTGCTAAAATTTTTACTAGAGTTCATTTTCAATGATAAGTCTCAGAAGAGAGGTCCACTTGTTTATAATGCCTGCATTTCAAGACCCGGTTACATAAAACCTACCCTCCTGGTCATCCTTTGCACTGGCTAGTATTTATAGGAATCCATCCTTCCTGGTGGAATCCACACTAACTCCATAGTTAGAAAGATGGCCAGGCCCAGCCGGGGTGACCCAGAAAAGCTAATTGAGGCTTTGATACAGGACTTGGATCCCCCATCAAAGTTTATTACTCTTTGGCTGGAGCAGAATGAAGAACTGGGAGAGTCATTTCCTCCTGTTCTTTCCTCGGCCGAAAGGACAAACAGCTGGCGCTCCTTGTGAGAACTTTGTCTCACCCACACTTCCAGCCCAGCACATTCTTGCAGGAGCCTGTCCGGGACTTCTCTAGTTCCAAGTCAGCTCACCTCACCCAAACAGCTAGAGAACTCTCTATACAGTACTGTTCACGGGGCCATTCGTCACACTGTCCTTTGCTCTCAGGTGTGATACCCAGCCAGCATTTGTCATGCCATTATTGCTACATTTTCACAATAGGAGTAATAATAGCTAACATCCAGTACGCCCTGGATCTTGTCCTGATGATACTTTCAGCATGATCTCGGGGCTTCCCACCACTGTGAGGCTGATGCCATTATAAACCCCATTTTATTAAAGAAACAATAATAATAAAAGAGAAATGAAGTAACTTGCCCACTGTCACACAGCTAGTCTAATCTTGGTCCCCCATCTCCCTGAATCCAAAAGCTCTTCTCTCGGCAAGTTAAACACTGGCAGGGATCTTTCTGCCCAAGGAACTGTCACGACTGATTGAAAAATGGGCTTGAGATTAACAGCCTTCCCTCATTCCGCCTCTTCTTCCCCCATCCCTGCCACCTGTGCCCCCACCCACCTGCTGGGGCCTCAACCCTGGCGAGTCTGTGGTCGTACTCTGCCAACGGGTCTTCTCAAAATAAAAAAGAGAGGAAAGAAAAATCAAAACCTGTCCGTTTGAACGTAGCCAGAGAGCAGCATGTCTGTTTTGGTGTTTCGGTTACTGAAATAAAGGCAGCTGTGTTTACTTCCGCGTCGGCTCCCAGAGACGTGGGTTCACATCGTTCAGCTTGGGGCCCCCGGGTCACACAAGGCGCCCGGGATGAGTTTCACGTCCTCTGTTACACTCTGAGTCTGTGATGGGAGAGCCCGTGTCCCTTCTAAAGACCATCCTAAAGAAGGACAGAGGGTCCAGAGCACGGGTCACCGAAGCTCTGGGTTTTGACAGCTTTGACTTAATTCTGGGCTCAATCCACAGCCAGGCAATGCGTCTCAAACCCCAATCAGATGCGTTTCTCACCAGCTGAAAACTGCTCAAAGCATAGAGAGGAACACCTGTCAGCCCCCCTAAACCCAATACGGGAAAGGAGTATTGAGGGAGTGTCCTGGTCCTCGAGGGGTGTCTGGAATCACAGCACGTGGTGAGACATGGGGTCCAGGAATGAGACGGGAACGACGGCAGAAAGAAAGAAAAGGGCATCCGTCTAACCCTTCTTCCAGCCTAGACCCCCTCTCTCTGACACTACAACACAGCGCACAGAGCAGAGGTTCCACTACGGACAGAACTGGGTCTCCCCCACCCCCAAATGTATATGTTGAAGCCCCGCCCCCGCAGTGTGATGGCATTTGGAGACGGGGGCCTTTGGGAGCTCATTAGGTTTCAGTGAGGTTGGAAGGAAGGACCCTCAACACTATGCCGGGATTAGCATCCTTTTAAGAAGGGACAGCAGAGGTCTCTCGCTCTCCCACTCGTGTGCACGAAGAACACAGCAGGATGGCAGCCCGGAAGCCCGCTCTCACCAGGAACGCAGTCTTCCAGCACCTTGACCTTAGACTTCCCAGCCTCCAGAACAGTGAGAGAGAAACGTCTGTTGTTGAAGCCACCCAGTCTCTGGGATTTATATGGCAGCCTGAGCAAACAAACACAGGTGTCTTAAGTCAGGCGGGAGTCATACCCTGACTCCACCGTTCATAGCTGTGTGACCCTGGACAAGCTGCCTTGTTTCTTTTACCCATCGTTTTGTGGACAGACAATGTCCTGAGAACAACCTGCCTCAACAGGACAGTGAGGAGGGCTGAATGCAATGTGTGTGAAAGGCACCGCGCGCTTTGCCCAGCCCGGCCCTCCACGTCCCTTCCCCGGCGGTCCTGCGCTGGTGGTGCCTCCCCACGCGTGCCGCGGCTGAGCTCACAGACAGGCAGCCCGCTGGGCAAACCCAGCCCACCGATGTGTTTTCTTTGGCCTGGACCAATGTTTTGGGACGTTTGAATTATTTATCAAGATTGAAAAGACAGGCACATAAAAAAAAATCTCATTATCTGGTTCTTCTTGAGAAATTAGATGGTATGCCGGCGTTCTCTGGGGGGGTGGTCCCCCTGAGACAGGGGGTGAGCTCTCGCCTCCGTCCTCCAGGTCCTCCAGCCCCTCCAGCCGGCTTCACCTGTTTAGACCTGCTGTTTAGACCTCCGAGCGAGCAGCCCGTCCGTGGGTTAACAGGGCTGGTGAAATCTGGCACAGCCCGTCCTTTTCCTAGCTGCCCACAAACAAAGGTTTTAAGTACAATTTCAGGATCAGTCCCCTGATGTGAGGCACAATTAGCACGTTCCTGAGTCATTGTTTTATTTATACATCTATTGTGAGCTAAGGAATGCTCACAGAGAGGCTGGGATCTTAGTTCTTGGAGTAAAACCCAGTTCTTGCAACCCCCCGGGCTGGCTGACCCAGCTTTGCCCTTGTCTCTCAGCTTCTCCGTGGGGCCGTCTCCTCCTCCATCTCCTCCTCTGTAAAAGGAGGCCTCGGACTAGACAATCCCTATTGTGTCTTTCCCTATTTGTCAAACTATTACGTGAAATTCAAGCCCACCACACGGGCAGAAATTTGACACAACTCTGTTTACTTCTGAGCCCTAAAGATTTCAATGAAAGCAGAGCTCTTAAAACACCTCATTGACCCTTAACACAGGTCTTAACTCAACGTAAACAAGACCCGAATAATGGCCTTGTTTCATGTGCTGCCCACTCCAGGGCTGGCCTTCATGTTCGGCACTTAACACACCCGAGAGGAATGAACACCAGGGCGTTAATTAAAGTCCTGCTGTTCAACCTCCTGCCCCCGGGAGACCCCAGGGTTCTGGGCCCTACCTGCTTCTCTGCCCTCGTTTTAGCAAAACACAAACCCAGCCACACCACCAGCCAAGCCCCCACACTCTGTGCACATGGACCTCCTCTCAGTTCCCTGCCCACTGCCACCCCAGGACCTTAGCACCTGAAGTTGCCACCACCCAGAGCCCTCTTCGCCTAGTTCACTCCCACCAGTCCTTCAGATCACATCACCATCCCTGGCCCATGTGGCGAGAGCAAGTCCAACCAGCAGAGGCTTCCAACACATCAGCTGTGTTGGAGCGGCCGTCACAGAGGCACCGCCACAGTGCACGTGTGTGACCAGCTGACTCGGGATTCTCTCCCCCAGCTGAATATAAACCCCAGGACAGCAGGGTTCCCATCTGTCTTTGCTTGCTGCTGTCTTGCTTGGCTAGTTAGGAGGCACTCAGTTTTGATGAATGAGTGAGTAGTGAACACTACTGTACTGGAAAAATTCTGGCAGACATTAAATTCCTCAAGGACCGTGGCTTTCTGAGGGTTTCAGCGCCCAGACCTAAGTGTAATGAGAGCAACGACCTTGACAGTGATGGTGAGAGCTCCAAGTACCAAGCACTCCGTGCGTTCCAACCCTGTTCCCGCAGTCTAGTGATGTGATACCTCAATTTCAGCAGCTCAAGAACCTTATAGAACTAGCCACATTGTCCTATCCCTGTTTCACATAAGAAGAAATTAAGCCAGCTGGTCAATGAAAGGAGGAAGAACAAATAAAATCCAAGAAGTCTGGTCCCAACCGCTGGACTATCTTGCCTAATGTAGTGCCTAATGGTCAAGCAGGGCATAAGAAATAGTTACAGAATAAACGACAGCCACCAGATGTCAAAGCAGGGCATAAGAAATAGTTACAGAATAAACGACAGCCACCAGATGTCAAAGCAGGGCATAAGAAATAGTTACAGAATAAACGACAGCCACCAGATGTCAAAGCAGGGCATAAGAAATAGTTACAGAATAAATGACAGCCACCAGATGTCTACTCTCTCCCCTCTGCATGCACCCCCTACACACACACACACGCTATATACATGAACAAATGGACAAGCCCTCTCTGGAGCAGAAGTCGAGACAGATAAGGACCCTGGAACTTAATGGTCATAAAAGCCTCATAAAAGCCAACAGAAGCCGAAAATAAAACTTAAGGTAAGGATCGCCCAGCTCAGGCCCGGCCGGGCCAGCCACGTACCTGATGTTTTCGTTCAGCGCGTAGAGCTCGTTGCTCTGCAGGCCGCCCCCTTTAAAGACGTTGATCACAGCCGTCTGGACGCTGCATGGGGGGAAGGGGGATAGGAATGATCTCAGGTGAGAGGATTCGCCTCCCGGGGGCCATGTCCACAGGCAGCTCACAGCTGAAGGCCGGTAGAAAAGCCGGGAAGCCTGTGGCACAGACATGGCCACGTTTTCCAGCCCTAGAATCCATCACTTTCACCCCAGAGTCCTTGGAGAGGAAGGAAGATGGAGGAGGAGGGGCCCCAACAGTAGCCCCTGTCTGGCTACTCTCCGCAGGCTGGCAGGCCTTCCTGCCCCGCCTCGCCGGCAGCCCTGCCGTGAAAAGCGGGGTTAACGAAGCGCAGGCAGCGCAGGCAGCGGGATCTGCTCTCTGGCAACTGCGGGGCCAGCACCGCTGGGCCTGGAAGAATCCACGCGGTGTTTGGCTGCAAGCAGGAACAGACCCAGGCCCGAGGCTCTCATTTAGGAGGCCTCTTGTCTTCCCAGGGCAGCCTGGAGGCCTGGAGCCAACAGGAGAGGAGCATTCCTTTGCCTTTTTTTAAGAAAATGTTTTCGAATATGGATTTTCATTGTCCTTGCCTCTTAGCAGTACTTTCCTGGGGAGAACTCCGGAGGTGCTGGCCTCACTTCCCCTTCCATTCCCTTCCAGAGCGTCCAGGCGGGAGAGTTAATCCCTTGAGGGGCCCCAGTAAGTCTTAACTGCGTGTTCTCTGAATCCCAGCCCAACATTTCAGTAAGGAGCTGATCACTGAGCCACAACAGGAACTCCACAAGCTTGCTGTACGAAGGGTCCCAGGTCTTTTTTTTTTTTTAAAACAAGGCTCCACTTAACACCAAAACATTTCACATCCCTCCTCCCTCCTCCTCAAGAGCTGTGCATGCATTGAGAAAACAAAACAAAACAAAAAAAAAACCCACTAACAATCCAAATGACAAAGAACTCAGGAATGCTTGAAAATAATGATGCACCTGATTTATCCAAAGAGGAACCACAGAGATTTGAAAAACAGCGAACAGAAGTGCATGACATAGTACCAATTCCATCTCTACTCCGTGCTTGGTGCACAAAAGGTCGGCTGGACACCTTACAAAAGCTCTGTTTCCTCTCCCAACCACCTGTGGCTCCCAGATACAGATAATCCCTGGTTTCTGTGGCTTAATTAGCTTTTCACATATATGTGCCTTATCATCCCCAACAGGTAACAGGTGACTTGAGGTCACTTCTATGTTCCCACCCTCGGGTCCTCTGACGATTTGGCATGTGACTAATGAGCATGAGCAGTAAGTTCCAATTGTCCTGGGCTGGTTAACTGGCTCGGAGAGCCCCAAGGCCTTCAGGGGTCCATGTTCACTCTACCAAAACAAGGAAAGCTAGGGAGGGGTGGGGGGAGGGACAAGCTAGGAGGATGAGATTCACAGAGGCAAACTTCTCTGCCTAAAATAGATAAGCAACAAGGATTTGCTCTACAGCACAGGGAAATATAGTCACTACCTTGTAATAACCTATAACGGAAATATAATCAGAAAAAAAATATCTGCGAAGTTTCCATTGTGGTGCAGTGGAAACAAATCTGACTAGTATCCATGAGGATGCAGGTTCGATCCCTGGCCTTGCTTAGTGGTCTGGGGATCCGGCGTTGCCGTGAACTGTGGTGCAGGTTGCAGACACAGCCCAGATCCCGCATTGTTGTGGCTGTGGCATAGGCCAGCAGCTGTAACTCCGATTCAACCCATGGCCTAGGAACTTCCAGATGCCAGTATTTACAACCAAATATTGTAAATCAACTGTACAATTAAAAAAAGAAAAATTTAATTTAAAAAAACAAGGAGGAGTTCCTGTCATGGCTCAGTGATTAATGAATCCGACTAGGAACCATGAGGTTGCGGGTTCGATTCCTGGCCTTGCTCAGTGGGTTAAGGATCCGGCGTTGCCGTGAGCTGTGGTGTAGGTTGCAGACGAGGCTCGGATCCCGCGTTGCTGTGGCTGTGGTGAAGGCCGGCGGCTACAGCTCCTGTTAGACCCCTAGCCTGGGAACCTCCATATGCCGCGGGTGCGGCCCTAGAAAAGGCAGAAAGACAAAAAAAACAAAAACAAAAAACAACAAGGAAAGCTAATGGATGCAGGTTCTATAGAGAAACACGCTCTCTTTCTCAATTGGCCCTTTATTCGTGACCTTCTGGAGCGGAGCCCCCAGGACATTCTGGAGCTCAGTCAACCCCTGGCCCTGCCCTCGCCCTGGCACCCCTGCCACCTGCCCCCTGCCCCCCCCCCCCCGCCCAGTGCCTCCCGGACCTGTTCCAGGCCGAGTTGGAGCTCAGCTGCAGAGCCTGGCGGGCTGCCTGGAAGCGGGGCAGGTCACTGAGTGCCGGGGAGCTCATGAAGCGCGGTCTGGGCCTGCGGAAGGAGCCCATCTTGGGGAACTCGACGGGCAGGCTGGGGGCAAAGCCACGGGTCATAAGTCCAGGTGAGGGGCTAGCTTCTCCTCTGGACCTGAAGGTGCCGACTGCCCACGGAAAGGGCTTCTCCCAGGCCTGCCTTCCGGCCCTTGGGCTTTCTCAGAACCACGGCGATAGCCAGCACCTGAAAAGAGAGGGCAGATTTTATTGAAAATGCCTGGGCTGAGCAGACCCCATTCTGAAGGAAGTGGGCTGGGACTTCCCGGCCAAACCATCCTCAAATCAATTCCCGGATCCCACGGTAATACCTTCCCTGCGGAGACCTGCTCACAGGGGTTGACAGCCCTCTCTTGGGCTATAACAGTGTGGTCGCCCCAAATGAGGAGGCAGCAACAGTGAGTTGAGGCCAGTCCTATAGAAAAGTGATTTTTCACGTGTGCTTCACTGTGGTTCCCACGCAGGCCCATCAGAATTTGGGCACTGGCTGAATCTCTGTCGACCCCACAACGCCGTGCATTAGATGGCTTTTTTATAAAGTGCCTCCCGGAGAACACAGGAGCTCCTTGTCCTGGCACTAAAGATCATCCATGAGAGAGAACCCCGGGCCACGCCAGCCCGTGTGTGTTCCTCAGCAAGCCCCACGGTGACAGAGCCTCTTCCCTCAGGCTCATCTCCTCCCCTCCCTTCCCTGCCTCCATTCATTCATTCCATTGGAACATAATTATTGTTAACTATTCATGAACCATGTGAGCTGTGGACCATCCGAAGACTTCAAAGACCTAGACCCTGCCCTCAAGAGGCTCACGGGGAAGATGGTTGTGTATTTGCTCACTCAACACTTTTCTTTTTTGTCTTTTTAGGACTGCACTTGTGGCATATGGAGGTTCCCAGGCTAGGGGTCCAATAAGAGCTGAAGCCACCAGCCTACACCACAGCCACAGCAACGTGGGATCCGAGCTGCATCTGTGACCTACACCACAGCTCATGGCAACGCCGGATCCTTAACCCACTGAGCGAAGCCAGGGATCGAACCCGCATCCTCATGGATACCAGTCAGGTTCATTAACTGCTGAGCCACAACGGGAACTCCTCACACAGTATTTATTGAGTACATACTATGCTCCAGGCACCCACTTAGGTATTGAGATATGGTGGTGGCCCTGGAGAAGGTGATCCCTGCCCCATGGAACTTACAACCAGCAGGCACTGCTCCATGTCATGCTGATTCCCTCCCAGGCTTTTGACTGTGTTTCCCTTCCTCCTCCTCTAGGCTTATCTGAATCTAACTTACCCTGCAAGGTCGACCTCAAGGTCACTGTCTCCTCGAAGCGTTGATGGCTCCATGGTTAGTGTCAGTGACTTTGAGTGGATCTGGGTTTGAGTCTTAACAAGGCCACCCCCAAGATGTGTGGCTTTGGGCTCACTGAGTCTGACAGTCCCCAACGGTAGGCACAGCCAGCTTCGCAGGACCGATGAGGAAACGAGACTACGTGGCAGAATGGGAGACGCAAGGCTCTCGAGCATCAGCTGTTTCTGTTCAGACCCCTCTCTTTCCTCGGTACTTTTGAACTTGTCACGTCAGTCTTTTATTCTTCCGTGAGTCTGAGACCAAACTGATGATTTGAAGTACATTTGGGAGGTGGTCAGATTTAAGAATAAATGAAAGCCACCAAAGTCATACTTTTTTCTTCTGAGGGTTTAGGGTTTAGCCCAGAAGTATTCCCACTGGCATCTCTCACCAGCTGACTCTGCTATGTCCCCAAAACCCATGCTGCAAGAAAAAGAAATATTCCAGCCCTAAGCGCCAACTCTCAGGCTGGCAGCAGGGTGGTTTGGCAGGCCCAGCAGCAGTGTCGGGAGAAACAGGAACCGAGGTGTTGCCTCCCAGGGAAACAGGCTGCTCTGGACAGAAGAGGAATGAGGCTGCAAGGCTGGCACCCAGGCCATCCATCTGGAGGGCGTGGGTGGCGCTCGCACAGTCATAGACAAGGGGTGCAGTGACAGTGAACTTGTGAGACCAAGAGCCAAAAAAGGAATGGCTGGCCGCACCTCTTGAATTTTTTTTTTAAAGGAAAGCAGAAAAATAAATAAAATAAAGGAAAGCGGACTTTGTTCCATCTTCTTCTACAGTCTCCTGCCCCTTTCTCAGAGGGAGCCGACAGGGACTAAAATTTACCAGAAAGGTTGGGGAAGGCATCCCAGGCCCGCCCAGTCTCAGAGGGTCTCCACAACTCCACTAGTGCCCCCTGGAAGGTGGAAAGATCTATGCGAATCAATGAGTGACGCAAAGAAGTAACGAAACCACGGAGGCCCCTTCAGGAACCTTGAACTATCTGGCTTCGGGATTTAACTTGCCCGGTAAAGGTCACACTCTTAAGAGAGGCTCCATTTCACTGCCCTTCTTTAAATGGGCCTACTAAGTGCAATTCATCTGTGTAATTACGGGATATTAACTCCTTTTATGAGGATCTTAAACCCCAGCGGATGGAGCTCCCTCCCACGTGGGGGCACTTGTCCAGGGAAGTAGAAATGTGAGCAGCATGGATCATATGCTGTTCCCCTCCGGCTTCCTGCTGCAACACCACTTCTCAGGAGGCTTAGCCACACTGAGGACTGCGGGGCAGGCTCCCAGACCCCTCCACTTCTCCGTCAGCACCCCCAGGCCTCCCGCTCCAGGCCGTGTGTGCAACCAGCAAGACATACGGGCAGCCCCATCCCACACACATGTGGCCTTTCTTTTTGCTTTGTAGGGCCTCACTTGCAGCATTTGGAAGTTTCCCAGGTGAGGGGCTGAGTTGGAACTGCAACTGCTGGTCTACACCACAGCCATAGCAATGCCAGATCCCAGCCACAGCTAGAACCTACACCACAGCTCACGGCAACACCAGGTCCTTAACCCACTGAGCGAGGCCAGGGATCGAATCCACATCCTCATGGATAAAAGTCTGGTTCTTAACTGCTGTGCCATCGTGGGAACTCCAGCCCTTTTAACCAAGGGGAACTTTCAGCCAAAGGCATTGTGAGTGCAGCTCCCTTGGCCTCGCATGGGCCACACAGTCACACATGAGGCGCCGCACAGTCACACATGAGGCGCCGCCTCTGATTCCTCTGGCCCCTGCAAAATCTGCCACCCTCCGATCCAGACCATCCAAAGCTGCCTTTGTCCCCACCATCCCCACTTCTGGACTAAGCCAAGGGGCCTCCTCAGAGCACAGAGAGGAAGCTGCTGGGAGCACTGACAAGAGTGGCCTAAAGGGAAAAGCTACCGCACCCTGTATCTACCTGCTGCGGCCCTGGCTCCTTTGACACAAGCTTATCCTGACATAAATAGGACAGATCAGCAATGACCAGACAGATGGGGCTTTGGAGGGAAGCCAGTCTAGACTGCCTTTTACAGGTGATGAAAGTGAGGCCCAGAGGAGCAGAGAAACGTCCAGTGTCTCTGACATGCGAGAGAGCCAGGACTGGCCAGAACGCAGGTTCCCTGACTCCTGATCTAGAAAGTTCCCTAGCCCCCACCTGGATCATTTTTAAGCTCCTTAAAGACAGGCATTGGGATTTTTCTCATCTCTATAACCTAAAGCCTCAGCACAGTGCTGAAAATAAAAATGAAGGAAAGGATAGCAACTACAAGGCTCCGAATGCCCGCCTGGCATGACGACAGGCCCCGTTGCCGTAGAGGAACCTGACTATCACATAACCCCATGAGAAGATCAGAGAAGTTAAGTAACCTGTCAGAAGTCACACAGCTAAGAAGCGGCAAATCACTGACTACGACTGGCCTAATTCTACTGTCCATTCGCACTTTGTCAGTCTACCAGACTGAGCCAGAAACTCAGAATCAAAGCTACCAAGTTACTCGGGAACATCCAATCGTAAGATTTCATCTTAAAATTCCCATCTTATGGCCTGGAGAGAAACAGACAGCGGGAACCCTGAGACCACATTTGATGGTGATCAGAGAAGCAGGAAGAGAAAAGAGGAAAGCAGAAAGCATGGACCGCCTTCCTTAGAAACCTCGCTCCTTCCATGTGACCCTGGCCAGTTTCTTGACCTTTCTGAGGCTCAGTTTCCTCCTGCACAAAATGAACTTGCCGGCATGACAACCTCAGGGTTGTGTGAGGATAAAACAAGTACATATTTGTAAACACGTAGACAGAACAGTGCGTGCAAACAGCAAATGCTTCCTAAGCACTTGTTAAATACATAAAATAACTTGTGGTTATTTCTAAATCTCCAAGACATGACAGCAGTGCAAGTGCAGTCACACTTCCTCCTGCTTATGGCGACCTCAGCGACATCTGGAAAATACTCCTCTCGGGGACAAGCCAGGCCTCTGAGCCCCTGGGTGGTTATTTACTGAGGCACGATGCCTCTCGGCTCCTTGTCTGGGCTGCCGTGGGGGTGGATGTTGGTCACAGAGTGAAACAAGCTCAGACTCATTTTGGCCCAGCAGTTCCCCTTTTGAGAATGTACCCTATAGAAAAACGGTCCCAAAGACTCACAGGTATACTCACTTGTCTGCAGTGACAAAAAACTGGAAACTACTGAAATATCCACCTGTGGGGGACAGGCTCAATTGAGTATGGTGGCCCCAAGATGGAATGCTTAAGACATCGCTAAAAGAAGCTCCTGTTGTGACTCAGCAAGTTAAGAACCCGGCATAGTGTCCATGAGGATGTGGGTTCGATCCCTGGCCTTGCTCAGTGGGTTAAGGGTCTGGCACTGCCCCAAGCTGTGGCATACATCATAGATACCGCTCGGATCTGGTATTGCCATGGCTGTGCTGTAGGCTGGCAGCTGCAGCTCTGATTCGACCGCTAGCCTGGGGACTTCCATATGCGGCAGGTGCAGCTATGAAAGAAAGAGAGAAAGAGCAAAAGAAAGAAAGGAAGAAAGAAAGAAAGAAGAAGGAAGGAAGCAGGGAGGAAGGAAGGAAGGAAAGAAAGAAGAAAGAAAGAAAGAAAGAAAGAAAGAGAGAGAGAGAGAGAGAGAGGAAGGAAGGAAGGAAGGAAGAAAGAAAGAAAGAAAGAAAAGAAAGAAAGAGAGAGAGAAAGGAAGGAAGAAAGAGGAAGACATCATTAAAAGCAATGGGAGCACCTCTAGTTCCGACAGATGAGTCGCCACTAGCGCCAAATATGGCGATTTCCATATGCGGCAGGTGCAGCTGTTAAAAAAAAAAAGGAAGAGGAAGACATCATTAAAAGCAATGGGAGTACCTCTAGTTGTGACAGATAAGTGGCCCCTAACGGCTTTTGAATCAGCCAAACGCTGGCATCAGGGCTCATTCTGCCACCTACCGACTGCGAGAGGCAGAAAGACTGCCCCTCCACAATACGGTCACCCCGTAGTCCTCAGAGCCTGTGAATATTACCTTGGGTAGCAAAGGATGTGACTAAGTCAAGGACCTTGAAAGAAGGCGCTTACCCCAGATCATCTAGGTGGGCCCATAAACACCATGACATGTATCCTGGTGATACAGATGCAGGACCCTGGAGGCGGAAGAGAAGATACAGATACACATAGAGGAGACAATGCTAAAAAGGAGGCAACGACTGGAGAGATGCAGCCGCAAGCCAAGGAATGCTGGCAGCCCCCACAGGAAGCTGAGAAGGGAAAGGAAGAAAGAGATTCTCCCAGTGCCAGCCTGAAGTTGGTATGCGGTAAAATGAAAAGATTCACCTGTAGAACCTCTGGAGGGAGTATGACCCTGTTACACCTTGACGCTGGTCTTCTGGACTCCAGAACTGAGAATACATTTCTGTTGCTTTAAGCCACCAAGGCTGTGGGAATTTGATACTGAAGCCACCAAAAAAAAAAAAAAAAATAGTGAATACACTCACTGTGTGGCCTTGGACAGCTCTGAACTGGAGTCTCTCCATCTGAAAATGGAACGTGGAGAGCAGTGGTGCTAATTATCTATGAGGAGCACGGCATGGTTCCTGAAATGATGCAGGAGCCCACAGGGGCAGTGGAGGCTCAGAGCAAAGGGCCACAGCCAGGCTCGGTCGAGGCAGGTGACAGGAGCAGTGGGAGGGGCTGGAGGAGATGATTCAAGGAAGGCTTAACATAGGCTTAAAGTGGTCTTGGTCGGCAGGGCGTGCTCGCTGTATGCCGCCTACTATTTATTTTCACCGCCGCCACCGCCACCAGAGTCGCTGCTTTAGACTGCTCCATCTGCCATAACCAAATACCACACTGGACCGGATGGTTTAAGCAACAGAAATTTCCTCTCTCACAGTTCAGGCGCTCCAAGTTCAAGATGAAGGTGTGGGCAGGGCTGGTTTCTCTGGAGGCCTCTCTGCTTGGCTTGCAGAGGGCCACCTTTGCCCCGTGTCCTCCCGTGTCCTTTGCTCTGTGTGCAAGCAGCCCTGGTGTCTTTCTGTCTTCATTTCCTCTTCTCACCAGGCCACAGGTCAGACTGGATTACAGCTCACCCTAACCAGTTCATTTGAACGTAATCAACTGTGCAAAGGCCGTATTTCAAAGACAGACCCATTCTGAGCTCCTGGGGGCTAGGCCTCAACATATGAATGGGGGGCGGGGGGTGTGGATAACATAATTCAGCTACTACCACCCCCACCCCCACCATCAACATTGTCATCCTCGCGAAACCTTCTTTGCCTAAAGTCTCCCAGCTACAGAAACCACCCTAGCAGATGTCCTCTTCCGAAGGCCCAATGCAGTTAACATTCAGGAGGATGTGCTTCTAAAAGGTATTTCAGTGACTGAGTTTTGGATGCTTGAAGCATTCGGTTCAGTTATCCGGAAGCCGGGGTCCTGGATACAGGGACCGTGTGGCAGTTACCGCGTTCCTGGGCACAATCCCTGACCTTGCTCTCCCAGGCTCACCTTGGCGGTTGCTTTGGAAACCTCCACGCTCGAGATCCAGGATGTGTTTCTTGGAGAAAAAAAAAAGCATGGTGTCTCGCCTTCCTCTCCCGGCTTCCAGAGCCAGGGCAGGGCGGGTGGGCGTCGCAGCCCACAGGCCGGGCCAGTGGGCAGAAGACGGTGGTACGCTCAGTGGAAAATGCAAATGAATTCTACTGAGTCTCCAACACTCGACTCTGAAAAGGGAAGTAGGATCATGGCACAACTTAAAATAAAGAAGTGGGTGGCTTAGAATGACTCTGGGGCTTCCAGGAAAAAGCCATTCTGAGTGTAAATAACAAAGAAGTCAAAAGAAAACAAGGCACCCGGTGTGAGGTGGCCGCCCGGATAACCAGGAGAGACCAGTTGCCAAGGGAACCAGACAGTCCATGCACACGTCCCCTTCTGGAGCCCCTGCAGGCAGGAAGCCCAGAGCAGAGCTCCCTTCCTGGGACGCGAACACAGAAGTGAAGAGACAACATCCTTGGGCACCATCAGGATTTAGACCTTGTCATTCAACTCCACCCACCCATGCTTGAGCTGCGGCCAGAGCCACTTTTATAATGAGGGCAGTGGAAAATGAAAGAACTTCTGCTGAGGGCCAGCGAAGGAGTAGACACGATGTGTATTTCCTTGGTGTTTCTAAAGTGAATTTAGGGGGGCTACCAAAAACCTTTCAGGAAATAGATTAGAAGGGAAAACATCAAAATAGGTTAGAAAGCATCAGAGCGCACCACACTGGGGGGAAACATGCATGTGATGTGTCTAGTCCTGTGCTGAGAACAGAGGTATGATCTCCTATTGCACCTAGTGCTCAGAATATCTGAAAGCCCTGGGTGCTACTGCCATCCCAGCTTATGGAGGAGATCGAGGTGCTGCCTAGGACAAGTATCCAGCAGTCTAGTGCCTCCGACGCTCGTGGTGCTGCTACTTCGAGGCCTTCAAAGGTTCCCCACAGGTCTTGGAAGAAATCCCCAAACCCCATCCTTACATCTTCCCCTCCTTCCACTCTGCACGCCAGCTCGGTGGCTTTCCTTCGTTTCCTCTAACACCACCTGCTCTTCCCTGCCCCCAGGACCTTTGCACAGGCTGGGCCCTCTGTGTGAAATACCGCCCTCTCACTTCTCTAGGCTCATCCTTTGTCACTCAACTGTCACTTGCTCAGAGAGGCCCTCCCTCCTCACCTCCATCAGGCCACGTCACCCCACAGAGCTCCCTCCTCACCTCCTTTGTTGTGGTTTCACAATCTACCTCAACACATCACTACAGAACTATTCCCTGTTGTTTTTCTGAGGTCCACAAGGGCAGGGACTATGTCTGCCTTGTTCTCAGGTGCATCCCCAGAGCTTAGTACAGTGCAGGAATTCCACAGGCAGTCGAAGGAACACCGGAACCAGCCCCAAGAAAGGCGCCACTGCTGGGAAGCCACAGGAACCATAAGCCGAGGATACCGCCTCAAATGACATAAGGCTTTGCCATCTGAAAACATCCTGGTATTGAAATCTGACAGACCTGGGTTCAAATCCAGCCTCTCCAATGTATTCGCTGGGTGACCTGGATAAAGAACTCAGCCTCTCTGAACCCCAGTGCCCTCATCTGCCAAATGAGTGTGACACTTATCTCAGCGTTGTTAAGATTAAATGAGACGGCCTAGCCCATGGCGGCCTGGCCCCTAATAGCATCCCCCTGCCCCGAATCGCAGCCAGTATTAATGTTTTTAGAAAATATTGCTCGTCACAAAGCCCTCATGGGCTCCAAAAGGTGACAGGTGGCCGCAGTGTGGGGCAACAGGTGCTCCCACACATTCTGGAGGGAGCAACGTCTGGGGCAACGGCTACCTAGAGAAATTTGACCAGAGCTGTGAAAAATGACAAAGGACACAGAATTCTTCTTCCAGGGACTTCACTCCAGGCATGTCAAGTGGCCTATGGAACCAGGGTTTTCACTGCAGCCTTTTTCACAATAGCAACGGCTTGGGAAGGCCCTAAATGCTCAGCAACAGAGGACCGGCCACGTGAACTCCGGTATCCCAGATGCTGGGATGCTCCAGAGCTTTAGGAAGGGAGAGAGCTTTCTGCACTGACAGGTGCTCGGAGGCGGACACTCCGAATGAAATGTGCTCAAAAGCTAAAGAGAGAATCAGGTGTCTATCAGGCTCCCCTCTGCATAAAAAATATATATAAAAAAAGAGTGTCTGCGTATGTCATTGCCCAAATACAAAGCAGTTCTGAAAGGACTAACCAGAAACTGGTAACACTGGTTTTCCCCAGGAAGGGAACCGGTGGCAGCCGCCCCCCCCCCTTTTGTAATCCCTTTTGTGCCTTTTGAATTTTGAAACATGACAATGTATGACCTATCCAAATAAATAAGTAGAAACAACAGTGATTTCTCCCTACATCCCTCCTCCCCCTGCCCTCAGAAAAGTAAAATAAAATAAAGGTTTCTTCAAACTCGGTTGTTTGGAGGAAGTCAGGGTTCGAGCTCAGCCCCTGGTTCCCAGTGCGGGGCGCTATCAATTACCGGCCCTTCACTCACTCAGTCAACACAAATACATTCATTCAGCACTTATTCTACAACGGGAGCTGCCTCGCGCAGAGACACGTGGGCCAGGGGAGAAACCCTGGCAAGAAAAGAAGATGGAAAGAAGAACCAATTTCTTTCCATTTCTGCATCATGCATCGCACACTGGCCCAGAGGGCTGAGCCTGGAACATACCAGAGAGAGGGCAGAACAAACCGGGCTAAAGGGGGCGGCCACTGCTCCATCCATCCTGGTGTCTGCCGTCTCTGGAGAAAAGCCCAGTTCTCCCAGACCTGAATTTTCCAACAGAAGCCCCGAATCCAGGTTTTCTAAAGTACTGAAAGCAGAGTTTCCATTGTGGCTCAGCGCGTTAAGAACCTAACTAGTATCCATGAAGAGGCAGCTTTGATCCCTGGCCTCACTCAGTGGGTTAAGAATCTGGTATTGCCGCAAGCTGAGGCATAGGTCACAGATAGGCTTGGGTCTAGTGTTGCCGTGGCTGTGGCGCAGGACTGCAGCCTGGGAGCTTCCTTATGCCACAGATGCGGCTGTAAAAAGAAAACAAAAATAAAAAAAAAAAATGAATAAATAGGTAAAATAAAGTACTGAAAGCACCTGATGTGTGTGTATTGGCAACTAATTCACCAGGCCATCTAATGCTTTAGGGGCCTCACATATTGGTCTGTGACCTTTATTTTATCCCCTCAGAGTGAGGACTACAAGCCTTCTTCCACGTTTCACCCAGAGCCTAATCAGGGTGTGACGTGAGCTGGCACTAACCAGCCATCGTAGCCTTGCGTGTCACTTTCCTTCCCTCCGACCACTGACTTCTCAGCTAATTAAGGGCTTGCACTTGCTGACGGCCAGGATTACCTCTCAGCAGCGCCAGCCATGCATTCAGCCCCCGCCCTATGCGCCCCACAAAACTGGGCACCTTCGACAGACCGGGAGGGCGCTGAGACCCTGACTCGACACCAACTCGGAACCAGCCCTCCCGCCTACCACACCATCTCGCTGACCAGCCTCTTCACGAACCAGCTCTCTTTCTTAACTCACTCTTACTCCATCGCCCACTCCTCGGTGGCACCACGGGTACCCCCCCACCCCCTCTGTATTACATACACGCCCAGGTGTACTCTTCAAACGGGGCGAGCCAGCAGCACCTGGGGCTGTGCCCAAAGAAACACACAGCAAACCAAACCCTCTCAGCCAACTAGGAAACCAGACCTGAATGCCCCCGGCCCCGGTCCAAGGGATGGAAGCCAAGTCGGAAGCAGGTTTTTAAGAGCAGTGGGACCATTCTGCAAATCAGTTGCCTCCCGTGATGATTACATTATTGTTGTTGCTAATAAGAATAACTATTACATTTAGAATAGATAAGCAATGAGGCCCTGCTGCACAGCACAGGGAACTGTATCCAGTGTCTTGAGATAGAACATGATAGAAATAATATGAGAAAAAAATGTATATATATGTTTAACTGGGTCACTTTACAGCAGAAATTGGCACAACACTGTAAATCAACTATAAAAAAAAAAACAAAAACCCGATACCCTAACCGATCATTAGAGGCTAGCCTTCACAGCAGGATGGCGTCAAGCCTCTATGGGCATCTATTGCTCAGTTCATTTCCATCCTAAACCAGTGAAGTACGTTTTGTTATTCCCACTTTGCAGATGAAGCAACAGAAGACTTCAAATTAACTTACCCAAAGTCAGAAGAGCAGTAAGTGGGACCAATGTCAAATCTGACCTGATTCTGGCACCTGAATGCCCAGCCCTCTGTTTCAACAACTCTCGTGTCTGCCGTGTGGACCACCACTCATGCTCTCCCCTCACGAGCATCACCAACTGCTTCTTACCTCGTTCAGGCAGCCCGAGTGCTCTGTCCCTTACAGGAAGGAGGCTTCGTTTCCTCATGGTTCCTTCAAGTGAGCTGAAGTCATTGTTTGTTTACTTGTTCACTCTCTGACCGATCTTGAGAGCAAGTAAGTTCCTTAAAGACCTCTAAGACCTTGCTTGTCTCATTCACGGCTGTATCCTCATACAGGCACGGTGCTAAGCACATAAAAGATACCCAGGAAATAATTCCGAATGATGGGAGGAAATGTAGACTCCCAAGCCAGCAGGAAGAGCAGCCCTCCCATTTCTTTCTTTCTTTTTTTTTTTCTTTATCTTGTGGCCGCCCCAAAGCATATGGAGTTCCAGGGGTCAGATCCCAGCCAGCCGACCAAGGCAGCAGCCGTGGCAACAGCAGATCCTTAACCCACTGTGCAGGGCCGGGGTAAGAACCGCGCCCCAGAGCTCCCAAGACGCCACGGATTCCACTGCGCCACAGCAGGAACTCCAAGCCCTCCCCGTTCTGAGGGACCAGAAAAATGCCCTTCCTTCTGCTGAACTGGGGTCCGGTGGAGCATTCTTGGACCCGGGCCACGGGGGCCAGGAGTCCTGAGTCTGTGCTGGTCGATGGCACCCCCACACGCGGCAGAGGAAGGCACCCGCCACCTAGCAGAGCATGCTAGCTTGGATTAAGGACCAAACTTTGCAACTTTAAGGACACAAAAGCCAGCCAAGAGACAGCCACTCCTACAAAACAAGAAAACGTTAAAGGTCAAGTTTGGACGATGGAAAAGGCTGGACAGGAAGAATGAGACAACTTTCTCAGTGCTCCACTGGAAACCAAGTACAGACGGAAGAGTCTGGGAGTCCGAATTTGTGCAAGAGTGAATATTGGCCCAAACAGGATGCAAGCTCGTGTTTATCTCGGCTCGGCTTCCCAGTGTTGGCGAAACGTCCACGGGATTCAACACTGACAATTCAGATCCATCTAGAAGTGATTATTTCATGTCGTCATCATCATCACCCAGGGTTGCTAACCACAGTGTAATCACCAGAAAAATCCCCTCCTTGGGTACAGGCAGGCAAACCCGTGGGGAATAACCACACATCGTCTTTACTCTTCCGTAAGCCCCGCTTTAAGTATCGAGTTTCTTGGAGTGCAAATTGTTTGGGTGGGGCCCACAAATGCCAGCCAGAGTGATTCTGCAGCACGCCTCCCAGATGATAAACCAGAAAGTCTAGACAGCAGTAGGAGCCGAGACTGACCATAACGTAAGCAGTCACATTGCTGACGGGGGATGTACATAAAAGCCTGCTGGGTGACAGAGCGGTCAGAAGCTACTGTCTGGCAGCCAGCAAGAGTCTTCAGGGTGGGGAACTGTGCTCTAGATTAACATGTGTGGTTTATTTGAGAATTAGCTTCACTCTCCCACTACAGGAAGAGGGTGGAAGGCTTTGTCACAGGGAAAGGAGATGCGGGGAAAAGGCACTTCTTCCCGAGTCACGGAGCCAAGTGTAAAGGGCACTGGATGGAGAGGCGGAAGCTGCAGGGACTCTAGGGGCCTAACCCCTTCAGGGGGGTCATGAGTTCAAGTCCATTCAACAAGCACACTAGAAGGTCCACTGTCTGTCAGGACCTGAGTAGAGAAAGCCCCTCGGGGCAAAGAATAAAAGTATTTGCCCCCAGTGGGGCTCAGGGGCTTTCTGGAAATCAAAAAGTGGTGATATAAATGCAACTGGACACTGAGGGCTGAAACTGAAGGTCTGGACAAGATGAAGACCACAAAGTTAATGAAAGGTCACCTAAAAAACATGCTCTCCGTTTTCTTGCTCGTTCCTTCAAAGAATGTGGGCGCTGGACACTGGGAAGGAAATTTGAGGACAGAAAAAGCAAACTTTTAGAAGTAAGGCTGCAGTATTTTTTATCTTTGACTGCAAGGATGGGCAAAAATACCACATTTTAATAAACAGCTAGTGAACACCACTATCCAGGACACAAAGATGAGCCAGATGCGGTCCTACCAATAATAAAGAAAAGAGAAAAAAGGAATGGTAATTTGGTCACGATGAAAGAAAAACACAGGCAGGCCTAAAGCAGCGACGACAAACTCAATGCCTACGAGGGCAGAGGCAGAAAACACAACCATAGTTAGAGGGCCCGGTGGGAGCTGTGCCCAAAGAAAATCTTTTTGGTTTTGTTTTTGTTTTTTCTGCTTTTTTAGGGCTGCACCGGTGGCATATGGAAGTTCCCAGGCTAGGGGTCAAATTGGAGCTATAGCCACTGGCCTTCACCACAGCTCACAGCAACGCCAGATCCTTAACCCACTGAGCAAGGCCAGGGATCAACCTCCATCCTCATGCACACTAGTCAGGTTCGTTACCGCTGAGACACAACAGGAAAGCCCAAGTCTTTTTGTTTTTTAAAGTAAAGCTAGAAACCTGAGCTTATATCAAATTTCCCGATTTTTAAAAACTGGAAAAAATAATCTTTTTTTTTTTTTTTCAAAACCCAGCTCAAACCAAATAAGACATTTCTGATGCTAAGTTTGGCCCCCAGGCTGCCAGTTTGAGACCCGAGCCATGAGACAGTGTCTGGAGAACAACATGCAATGCTCCCGACTCCCCGGGCCGGAGGAATAATGAGGGAAGAGTGTGAAGGTCACTCAAGGCAGGCCTGTGGGAAGATGAATCCAGTCCTGGGAAAAATAAATAAAGTAACTGAACCAATAAAATAAAGCTCCGGAGGCCTGTGGTGTAACACTCACCGCCGACCTCTGCCCAGCACTTTACACAGTCGGCTTTGCGTAACTGCGGGCTGAGTCCTCGGGTACAGAGGGTGGAATGTAAAGGACCTGAGCAGCCTCAGGTTTCAGTACAGGGAGAGGGGAGAGGTCCTGGAACCAGTGTCCTGCAGACACCGAGGGTAGACTATGGTTTTTAAAGCTCATTTTCACGTCACCTCGTTTGATCTCTCCAGCAGCCCCAGAAGTGGGCATCTGCACGGCCCTTATTTTAGAAGTGAAGAATTTCTGGTTCAGAGGCCAAAGGAGCAACTCGCCTCTGGTCTCACAGCTATGGAAGGATAAGAGCATCGTGACTTGAGTCTGGCACCAGTACTTTGCCAGGACTGCAAAGAGAAGAACTCCAGCCCACTGTACTTCCCAGACATCTTCGTGTGATTCTGATGTACAACCAGGCTTGATAACCCGGGGCTAGTGAGAACCAATGTTCTCAGCTAAGGGTGATTTCGCCCCCCCACCCCACTCCACCCATCTTCCCGCAGGAGTCACACCAATGTCCGGGGGTATTTTTGGCTGCCATACTCTGGGAAGGGCGGTGAAGAAATGCTAGAGGTATCCAGCAGGTAGAGGTCAGGGATGCTGTTAAATGCACAGGACAGCCCCCAACACAGAGTTTATCGAGCCTCAAATGTCATTAGTCAAGGCTGAGAAACCCTAAGCTGGATTCCAGTGCCTGGCTCCTTGAGAATCAGCAGAATTAACATCAACGGGCAGCTTGTTAGACTTTCAGGGCCAACCCAGACCCACTGAATCAGATTCTGTGGCTTAATAAGACCCTTCGGTGATTCGTATGCACTTGGAGCAGCACTGCCCTTGACCACACTCCCTTGGCCATTATGGAATTTTAGAAGAGAAGGAACCTTCATGGTAAGCCAATCTCATTATTTTGTAGACAGCAACACGGAGCCACTGGCCCAGGGCTAGACAGCTTGCCGCGACAAGGTCAAGATCAGGTTCCAGGTCTCAATTCCCCAACCTGTGCTGTCTCTAAGATGCCAGTTAGGACCAGTGCACGGATACTTTGAACAGCTCACCCCTCTGCAAAGTTCATACCGCTCTTTGTGGGGGAGGGGGCTTGGGTGCTTTTCTGAAGCCTCAAAGGAACTGATTATCCTGTTGGTTGAGATTTTTTAAAAATAATCTCAGAACACCACCAGGGATTACTGTGTTCACCCAACATCTTCTGCCTCCAGATATCTGACCATGAAAGCCGCCATCCTTCTGCCCCAGCGGTGGACTCCAGCGGCCAGCAGGCTGCGGTGGAGTTCTCCAAAATGACGGCAGCAGCTGACGTGGTCTCCCCCAGAGACCTGAGGAAAGATGCTGAACCTTTCCAGACGAGTACTTAGAATTCAATGGCAGGCGTGAAAAAGGTTTACACAGGGGATTTACGCGCCTGAGGTCACGAGCAGGTTGTAACAGGGTATGTGGCAGCTGAGTTCAGAATCATACAGACACACAGCAGAGCCCTAACTGGATTTTTGCTCCCAGTCCTTGGGAAGAAGATGAAAATAAATTCCTTCAGGTGTTCTCCCAGGCTCAGCTTAAACAGACAGATATTCTAGTTCCCAAATGGCTGGGAGAGCCCAGAGGGGTCCCTTTATCCTCGTACTTGCTAGAAACCTAACCACTGTCACAGATGCCTTCACCAAAACACAGAGCTCGGCCTGTGTCCAAAAGAACCAGCAAAGCTGGAGGAACTTCTGCAACAAGTGAGAAAGGAAAGGAGAAACTGGAGATGCCGCTGGTATTTGGAGACCAGCTAAAGCGAAACTGGAACACGGATGAGGGTGTGACAGAAATCTCATATTTAGACCCCAAAATCGAGGCGAGGGAACAAGAAGGAAAGCTTAGAGATAAATACATGCTTTGTGTAACATATGATTAGATGCAAAATAAATTGTACAAATAACGAGGAGAGGCTGTTTGGGCAGTGGTAGGGTACATGCTGACAAGGTTTTTTCCAGAGACCACGGTCAAGAGGAAGAGCGATCTCTTGGTGAGTTCCACTGCTCTCCAGAACCTTTCAGGGCACAGCTCACCCCTAAGTACAGCAGGGCTGGGATGAGGGCGAGTGAATGGGGCATCTCCAGGCAAGGCCATGCCCTTGACGCCTCACTCGCCTCAACTTAGTCCCAGCCCCAAGGCGCACACCCCACCCACTCTGAGAAAGAGCACTGGCGTTTAGGACTCAAAGCTTACATGCAGAGTAAAAGTAGCTGGTTTTCATTCCAGGCCTAGCCTTGTACTGCAGAGAAAAATGAGCCATCCCCCAAGCTTCACACAGGTATCCCTATATTTCTGACAAAGAACTCAGTTCACGGACTTGCTGTCCAGGCAGCCAGAGTCAACGGAACCTGGCTGTGAGTTTCTGCTTTATAATGAAGCCAGTATATAATGTTATCATTTATTATCCTGCTATAGAAATGGAATATTTTTTAAAGGGAAGAGGCAGCGAATGTCCTCCATAAACTCCCAGAATATGTTAGAGTTGAAACTATCAGAGGGCAAAAAAAAAAAAAAAAGGGAAAGAAAGAAAAAAAGGTCAGCTTAAATTTAATAGACCATTTAAATTCCTAGTTGATGGTAATTAGAGAGCAAGCAGTATTTCTTTAAATGGCTGCTAGACAGAACTTAATCCAATTTAGGTAATCACTAACCTTTGCTTTTTTTTTTTCTTCTTCTTCTCTCTCTCTCTCCTCCTTCTAAATGGAATCCAAGGGAGTTAGGGAGTTCCCATCGTGGCTCAGCAGTTAACAAACCTGACTAGCATCCATGAGGAGGCCAGTTCAATCCCTGGCCTCACTCAGTGGGTTAAGGATCTGGCATTGCCCTGAGCATTGGTGTGGGCTGCAGATGCAGCCTGGATCCCACGTTGCTGTGGCTGTGGTGTAGGCCGGCAGCTGTAGCTCCAATTCGACCACTAGCCTGGGAACCTCCATATGCCACAGGTGCAGCCCTAAAAAGACAAAAAAAAAAAAAAAAAAAATGGAATCCAAGGATTGATCTACAAAGGCCATAAACTGGCACAGCATAGGAAAGGAATATGTAAAGAGAGAGACTGGGTGATGGTTACCTCAAAGGGCCAAGTCCAATTAAAATGGAAACGGGTCTCATGGGCTCCCTAATTTACATGGACTATCACCTGGGGTTTCCAGCCAGGCCTCTTCCCTACAGAAGGCATGCCAAGGAAGGCAGATGGACTTCCTCTCCCACCTGCCCCTCTGGGCACATGGCTGGGCAGGCCAGTCACCAGGTCTTGCTCAGGAATGTGACAGCCATCCCCTGCCAGAACAATGCCAGCAATTCTTACAGTCACAATAACTTCTGGACCTCTCTCCTTCTTCCCTGGAATAACTAATGCCGGAATCATCCAGACTCTAGTTCCTCCAGTGCTCACCCAACTCCTGTCCCCTTATCTTAGTGCTACCCCGCTACTCTGATCCAGAAACTTCCAGGGAAAATATGAGGACCTTAAGTACTTAGGACCCTTGGTTCTTCATGGAAGGCCTTCAAGGGTAGATATCAAAACATACTAGAAAGGGAGTTCCCATTATGGCGCAGCAGAAACAAATCCTACTGGGAACCATGAGGTTGCAGGTTCACTCCCTGGCCTCGCTCAGTGGGTTAAGGATCTGGCATTGCCGTGAGCTGTGGTGTAGGTAGCAGATGTGGCTCGGATCCTGCATGGCTGTGGCTGTGGCTGTGGCGTAGGCCAGCAGCTGTAGCTCCAATTTGACCCCTAGCTTGGGAACCTCCATATACCGCAAGTGTGGACCTAAAAAGCAAAAAAAAAAAAGGACCAGAAAGAACAAGGGGCTTGAGTTAATAACTGTATAACATCAGAAAAGTAATGAACCTCTCTAAGGCTTTCTTTTAACATCTTGAAATAGATTAATAATACCTGCTCGGGGGTAGGGAGGTTCGAATAACACCGCCATGGATGTATCTGGCTCACAGAAGCTGCCCAGCAGGTAAGTTGGCTCGTTTGTTTTAACTGTACAAGTTTCAAGGTAAACCTTGGATCTCCAGCTCCTGACAGAAACATGAATTCACTCAAGTTCACGTCTAATGCTCCATCATCACTTTGCATCATATATGCACCCAGCCTCCTTCTTGGCGCCAAAGGGGAAACTTCCTGTGTAAAACAGCACCTTCTGCTTATCAGGGTATCACTGTCTCTGTTCCCAAATTACTGACCTCATACCCCATATAAAACCCACAAAATATTTTATTCCCAACTTTCAGCAACTGAAATATTAATTCAAGCTGACTTAACAAATGATGCTCTCTGTAAGCATTGCTTTTAGCACACATTTTGCATATAGAGAGGCAACTCTAGGGAACAAATTTTCACTGATGAATGTTAAACACAGTAGGATCTTTCAGAGGGCCTCACACGCTATTTCTCAAATCAGTTCTGGATCGGTCTAGGTCTGCAAAAAAAGATGAAAAGGAAAAAGGCTGCAACTCAAAAAAGATTTCAGTATATTTTACCTTGTACAAGGGCAATACAAAGTTATTACCACAGGGAAATATACACACGCACACCTACAAATCCTTAGGATAGAGAAGTCCTTAAGAAATCCACAAAGTCCTTGGAGTTCCTATCATGGCTCAGAGGTAACCAACCCAACTGGTATCCATGAAGACACAGGTTTAATCCCTGGCCTTGCTCAGTGGGTTAAGGATCCAGCATTGCCATGAACTGTGGTAGAGGTCACAGATGCAGCTCGAATCCTTTGTTGCTATGGCTGTGGTGTAGGCTGGCAGCTGCAGCTCTGATTGGACCCCTAGCCTAGGAACTTCCATATGCGAAGGATGCAGCAGCCCTAAAAGATAAAAAAAGAAAGGAAAAAGAAATCCAAAAGTCCTGAATTCAACAGATGAATATATACACTATCAATGAGCAAATGAAAGATTGCGACATTAAGTTCTGGATTACCAGCATGAAATTTTCAGATACAGTGTAATAGTTTTCTAAAGACAAGATTAGGATTTGTTTTTTTACTAATTGAGCCAGGAATAAGTTTCAGTAATATCATTCTGATATCATGTGACAAGAAAGAAAGAAAAAAGAAAAAGAGAGAAAGAAAGAAAGAAAGAAAGAAAGAGTTCAATCAACTATAAAATGATCTAATCAACCACTGAGGAATTGAAGGGAATGACATCTCCAGTGCAGGCTGGCATTCAAACCTGGAGAAACAGATCTAGAACGCATTCTCAGCTCCACTCCCACATGTGTGACTTTGGACAGATCACATTCTCCAAGCCTCAGTGGGCTTATCTATGTCATGGGGATTAGTACCTATGTCACCATTGTTATGGTGCAGGTTATATAATGTTATCAAAGACTCAGTGCAAAGTTTAAGACATAATAAGACCTCAAGAGGTGTCTGCCCGCTCCGCTTTAAATAAGAAAACACTTTCGTAATGTTCAAACACAGACCATTGTTGAAATTTCACTCACTGAAATAAATATATCTCCACAATCCTCTAGATCTGAAAGAAATGAGGGCTCCTCATCCCACTCCTGGGCATCTATCCAGAAAAAAACACGACCCGAAAAGACGCATGTACTCCAATGTTCATTGCAGCACTATATACAATAGCCAAGACACGGAAACAACCTAAATGTCCATAGACAGAGGAGTGGATAAAGAAGATGTGGTACATACACACAATGGAATATTAGCCATTAAAAGGGAAGAAATAACGGCAACTGCAGCAACATGGAAGGACCTGGAAATCATCATTCTAAGTGAAGTCAGTCAGACAGTGAGACACCAACATCAAATGCTATCACTTACATGTGGAATCTAAAAAAGGACACAATGAGATTCTTTGCAGAACAGATACTGACTCAGACTTAGAAAAAATTATGGTTTCCAAATGAGACAGGTTGGGGGGTGGGGGGATGGTTGGGGGCTTGGGATGGAAATGCTATAAAATTTGGATGGGATGATCGTTGTACAACTACATACGTAATAAAATTCATTGAGTAATTAAAAAAAAAGAAATGAGGGCTCCTCATTGAGAAATAAGCTTGTCTAAACTAAGGCTTTGATAAGTAAGGCAGTCTAATTTATTTCCAATGGCTTTCTCTTTTTACACTATTAATGCTTCTGGCTGTTAGAAGCACCAATAAAATACTGAAAGGACAATGGTTGGGATTGAAAAACCAAAGACAGCTTTCTGAACTGACCAAGCATTGTTTCCCCTATCCGCTACATTCTACAGAAAACGCTCTACACCACACCTTGGTCAGATTCTAGAGCTTCATAAACCAGAAGACTGACCAGCCAGGTTCCACAGAGAAGAGCACTGCACCTTTCTGTCTTACTAGGAACCTCATCGGAGGCTAAATTTAAAATGTGTTTAAATTAGTTTCTGCAAGTTCCATCTCTCCTCCTGACCCACTTGCTGCTTCATGGTATCAATACCTACGTCTTCCACCCCCAGAGCAATTTACCAGAGTGCAACTCCGTGACATTTTGCAGCATGTAGGCCAGTGAAATGTCATGACTGCACTCACAGCGGTCAGGACACTAAGGGGAAGTAAAAAGGGCAGTCTCTGAGGCTTGATCAGCGAGCACCCTTTGGTGGGGGAGGGAGGCAGGAGTTGGAGACAATCTGGATTTGGCGTCCTTGACTGCTGTGGTCCTTTGCAATGGGTCATTTGGATTTGCAAGTATCATCTGGGCAACAGTTCCAGAACTCTGTCCCAGCAGGGATGCCCGAAGGCTCTAGCCTGGAGCTTATTCCAAGCGGGTCTCTGGTGCAGATTTGCCTCTGAGCCGCCTGGTGTGAGCCTTCCGTCTTGTGGGGCACATCACAGTAATTGAAACCTTGCATACCGCAGGACTGCACTGGCGTCTATAAATACTCACCGCCTTACTGCTGACAAACAAAACGCGGGCTCCCCACACCGCCGGGGAAGAGGTGGTGGCATGTGACCGAGGGCAGGGGCCGACTAGAACGGGAGGGGAAACCCTGTTGCCAACCAGGGAGGCACCCTGGAACCAATTACAGAAGCAAGGTTTGCATGTACACGACCTGGTCTGCTCCTGGCAGCTGCCCGCCTCCCGCCGCAGCCCGCCGCCCGCCGCCCCTCGCCCCTCGGAAAAGCGGCAGAAGGCTGAGCATAAGAGGGTTGGAGCTGCAGGGGCCGGGGCCCCAGAGATCCCCTGTGCACGCACGCAGCTCGTGGTGGGCGCACAGTAGGTGTCCCCGGGAAAGCCTCTCCAAATGGAGGGCGGGCGGGAAAGATGAAGCCCAAAGGGGATGCGGTGTGCGAGGAGAGGGCCGGCCCCGCCGGGTCCCGGCTGGCTGAGCCCCGGCTCGCCCCAAACAGAGCGCGCACGTCCAGTGGCGCTCGGGACAAAGCGGCTCCCTTCCCTGGCCTCCCCTCCCACGCCTCTCTGGAAAAAGGAGGATGGCAGGAAAAGATGGAGTGTTTTGGGGCGCCCCAGTGGGCTCTTTAGATTTGCCCCTCAGGCCAAAGGAGAAAGACAGAAGCAAACTTTCTTTTTCGATCTTCTGGCACAGCCTGGGTCCCACGATCGGCGGCACCCCACGTTCCACCCCTCAGCGTTCCCTCGTTCGCGTTAGGCTGCGGATACCCGGCGCGTTCCCCACCCCCTCTCCCCACTACGGTGGTCGCCGGCCAGGTCCTCTACGCCCGCCTTCAGCGTCCAATCCGAGGATCCTTAACCACGCGGAGGTCCCCACCCGGTTGTCCCTCAACTTAACACTTTCCCCAAGCCCCTTCCCGGTGCCCCAGCGGGCTGTGCCCAGCGATTTCGTTCTCAGTCCCGTGCCATTGCTGAGCCTAAGGCTCCAGCCCCTCCCGAGTCACCTCGAGTCGCGCACAGCCGCAGCTCTCCCCCGCCCCAGGCTCCGCGCGCCCAGGGAAAAGTTTCCGCTCTTCCCGAGAAAGTTTCCTCACCCAAGAGCAATGAGCGACCCGGATGGCTCTCGCCGCCGCGCTCTGCCCGGGCCCCTCTCCTCCCTCCTCTCCTGGCTCTGCCCTCCGCGGGGTCCTGTCCAGCCTTGGGTCCTCTCCGACGCGAGTCCACAAACGCAGCGGCAGCGGAGCTCCCGGAGCCGGGCTGGTGACACGTTTCCCTCCTCTCTCATCTTACGACCTCCTCCTCCCCTCCTCCCCCTCCTCCCTTCCTCCTCCTCCTCCCGCTTTTCCTGTCCTGTCTCATCGCTTTAGTTTCTCTCCAACGGCCCCCATCCCACCGCACCTCACCCCATCGTCTTCTCACCCTGCTAGGGAGGGGGGAGGGGGAAGGGGGCGCCTGCACTTACATCCACTGCAACAATTTCAGGAAATCCAACTCTGTAACTTGAAAAGCTGGGGAGGATGCAACAGGTCATGGGAGCTTGGCGCTGCGTTTCCCTCACACAAGATCAGACACACACACACACACACACACACAACACATGCACACACACCACACACACACACCCCACACATGCACACACAACACGCACATACACCACACAGACGCACACACAACCAGGACCAGAAATTCTACAGAGAAGCCAAGGGCGTAATTCTAGGACTCACCAGAGGACTACTGTCTGGGACTTTTGCTGTTGTTTTAAAGACCAGTCCTCAGGCCAATTCCAGGATAAGTTTTAAGTGCATTAATAAAAGCATAATTCCATTTAAATCTGTCCCTTTAGATTTGCACAACTCGTTTAAAGCTCCTCAATTCTCTTCCCAGCTGAAGGTTTAGTGAATTGGGGTGTTCTTTCGAATTTGAAACAGCAGAAAACCAACCAATCCCAACATTAAAAACAATGTAAAATTATTTTCAAAACTTTTTTCTTGCAGGTGTTAAGAATTTGATGCAGCTGTTTTCAGGACTCATTGGCTTGCATAATTTCACCCTATGGTTGAGCAGGAAATACTTTATGAATGCTGCGCGTTCACACATCACACTTAGGCTTTGAAACCACAGTGACATTTGCTGAAAAAAAAAAAAAGTTGTCTTTTTATGTCAAAACTGAGAAAAAAAATTGTATTTTGATCACTGTGACCTTACGAAACCCCTATAAAGGTTGCTGGTCAGAGTGTGCCCAAGAGGACTTGCACTGAAACTCTGGTGCTCCTCTTGTCCAGCGATATCAGATAAAGCTGAAGTATTCTCAGCAAACCCCAGGATGCTGAAGAGACTTTAAATCTCATCCCAGGAGTTCCCGCTGTGGCACAGTGATAAGGAACCCAACTAGTATCCATGAGGACGCAGGTTCGATCCCTGGCCCCTCTCAGTGGGATATGGATCCAGTGTTGCCATGAGCTGTGGTATAGGTCACAGATGTGGCTTGGATCTGGTGTTGCTGTGTGGCATAACCCAGTGGCTGCAGCTCCAACTTGACTCCTAGCCTGGGAACTTCCATATACCAATGGTTCGGCCCTTAACAAAAAGAAAAAAGAAAAATAAATCTCATCCCGGGAATAATGTACAACGAAAGGGTCTGGACAGAGCATACCCCTGGGAAAGAAAGCCTTGAAAGAGCAGTGATCAGCAAGGGGACTTGGGAGAGGTATTCAAAAGCAGCTGTGCTGAGCACTTAAGGGCCAAAGCCTAGAGCCAGAAGGCCAAGGTTAGTCAGCCATCATCACCTATAGGTGAAGATATTAGCCAAGTTACTTAACCACTGTGCCTTGGTTTATTCCCATGAAAATGGGAATAAAAACGGTAGCTATCTCAGGGCTGTTATGAGGATTTAATGAATTCATACAGAGAAAGCACTTAGATATTCTGCTGGGATTCAACAGATATTAAGCTATTATTATTATTATTATTATTATTATCCTCCAGGTCTGGGAAGTGAAAAGGGAGTCTTTGTTCAATGAGGCCTACCCTATTCAGTCTATTTAAAGTTATAACTCACTGCTCCCTCTCAAGCCCCCTCATTCAGCTCTACTTTATTTTTTTTTTCCATTGTATCTATCATCTTGGAGCATTTTACATGATTTACCTTTTTTTTTTTATTGTCTCTGCCACTACCTCCTGCTTCCAGGCTAGAACATCAGCTCTACAAGAACATGGCTTTGTTCTGTTCACTGAACTGGCCCAAGATACTAGGAGAGTGCCTGGTATACAGTATGTACCCAGTAAATATCATATGAATGAATCTATGAATAGATTCGCTTGGCAGATTCATGCTGTACTGACTGTCTGCAGTGGGCTGGGCGCAGTGCAATAAGAGAAAACTTAATCACCAGGCCTAGCCAAGGATAAAAGAGGCTCCCTCTGAGAGAAGTACACTCCCTGGAAAAGAGAAGTATTCACGATGTAGGCAATGCCAGCTTGATAGGGACACCATAAAAGAGCATTCTAGGGCTGGAAGGGAGATGTAAAGAGGGTAAAGTCTCTTTTAACCCTAACAGTTGCTAATTTTGTGAAGAGAATTTCCTTAAAATAAGAACTCACCAACATTTTTGTGCAAATCAGAGCTTCACTCTAAAGGCCATTAATACCAATATATTATACTTGTCACCACCCAGGGTTTTATCAAAATTCTAACTAAATGTCAGTGGAACATTGACTTTTCTTGTTAAGAAACAGAAATTTGTGGAGTTCCTTTTGTGACTCAGTGGGTTAAGAACCTAACTAGTATCCAGAGGATGCGGGTTCGATCCCTGGCCTCACTCAGTGGGTTGAGGATCTGGCATTGCTGCAAGCTGAAGGGTAGGTTGCAGATGCAGTTCAGATCTGGTGTTGCTGTGGTTGTGGTTTAGGGTGGCAACTGCAGCTCTGATTTAACCCCTAGCCCAGGAACTTCCATATGCCACAGGTGCAGCCACAAAAAGAAAAAAAAAATAGAAATTTGTTAGAAAAAACCAATACATATCATTCTATTTAAACATTCATTTATGGAGGAGGAAATTCTAGTTCTTTATTAGGTATATCAAGTATACAGCTTTCCACAGCATAGCCTCTGAAATAGAAGTTGGCCCAATCAAGGTTCCTGCTGAAAGGGTAGGCCTTAGGCAGCCCCCGTGGGCTACTGATGCAGCCAAACTCGGTGACAAACTCCTCTGAGAAACTCTGGCCTGAAAAGGTACACTGGACCATCAGATTCCATTTCAAGAATGTTTTTTATACACACACACACACACAGCTATTTTCCAGAAAAAAAGCTGAAAGGTCATGACTTTATCTGAACTCTAGATTCTAGAAACTGCAGATAAGCTGCTTGTAGACTAGCTAGATATATATTAGATGTTTCCTGTTTGAACCTGATGGTGTCGACATTTTCTAAACCACTTGCCAACATGTAAAAATCAGAAAATTTCATACAAAAAGATGGATTTTCAGCTTGCCTTTAAACATCTGGCATTGTCCATGCTGCAGGCCTACATAGCCACAGTTAGCTGGGGCTACAGCGTTTCTCTGCTGTTTCCCTCCATTTTCCATTTGCCACAATACCAGCCACTCTCTACTCTGCTTCTCTTGTTCTCAGCCTGCTTCACCAACTCCTCAGCCACCCCAGTGCAGCTCAAGGAGGGATGCTGGCACGTGGTCAGAGGGCCAGAGGTGTGAGTAAAGCAGAAATTATGCAAGAGGATGGCATAGGTACAGACATATTTCTCCCAGCATGAGATCCTATTTATAAACAAAACTATGCTGGAAATTGCATCGTTTGGCTACTACTGAGGGAAAGGAAGCTGGGGGCAGATATGGAGGCAAGTGGGCAGCTAGACGGGGAGAAGCAGAGGCCCTCGCTGGGGCTGCCTTGAGGTCAGAGCCACCATCCAGTTCCTGCTCTTCCAGAGGCCTGTTGTTCTATTTCTCCTTTGTTCCCATGACAATGCCTGCCTCCGACACCATCCAACCTCATCTCTCATTTCTGTTCCCCCAATGCCTAGTCACAGCAAGCTCAGAAAGGGTTAGGTGACTTGTCTAAAGTTATAGGCAAGCAAGCAAGAACAGGACAGGGACCCCTAATGCCAATTCAGCGCTCTTGTCCTGTAGTGTTTTCCCTCTCGGTCTGATTAACTGCTTTCATCTCTGAGGTATAATTAAAATACCTTCAAGAGTTCCGGTTTTGGCTCAGCGGGTTAAGGACCCAATGCTGTTTCTGTGAGGATGTGGGTTCGCTCTCTGGCCTCTCTCCGTGGGGTAAGGATCTGGCGTTGCCACGGCTGTAGTGTAGGTCAAAGATGCAGCTGGGATCCAGCATTGCCATGGCTGTGGTGTAGGCCGGCTGTTCAGCTCCAATTCGACCCTAGCTGGAGAACTTCATATGCTATAGGTGCAGCTGTTCAAAAAAAAATCACTTCAATTTACAGAAACACAGCATTTAATACCTTAAAGGTTTGCTACACAATAGGGATAAAATAAATCATCTGTTGCATTTAGGTGTTTAAGGTCTCATCTCCAGTTCAGACCTCCCTCCACGACACCTCCAGGTCTCTTATCATTATTATAAAAGAATTCCAATGAGAAAAAAAACATCATATCTCGCCATAAGTTTTCTCCTTTTTATGGATAAAAAAAAAATGAAGGCCTGGAAAATCCAAGATCCTTTGCTAACGCCTGATACAGAGCTTGTAAGGAGCACAGGTAGGTGTCCAGGCATGTGCAATGTTAGAACACATAGTTTTTCAGGTCCTCAGAAAGGTCCTCAGGGTCTAGTCATAAAATAAGTTAATGTAGTTACTCATGATAAATACCAATCTAGTTATACAACTTGCGTAAGCCCTCAGTATACATCCAGGGCACTGTAATATCCATAAAAATGGGACCATTTGAGAAGTAAGTTCAGCATCTGGTCTAACACTAGGGTGTAAAATCAGTGACCTTTGGTACAGCAGGGAGACTTCACACACAAATGAAAAATCTGGTCCTTCTCCTTAGCCTCTTTTTAATTTCCACAGTAAGAAAAACTGAGAACCTTGAAGTCTGTTTTTCAAAAGAATTTTTGTTTTTTTGTCTTTTGTCCTTTGAGGGCTGAGTTTCCCAGGCTAGGGGTCTAATCAGAGCTGTAGCCGCCAGCCTACACTAGAGCCACAGCAACGCCAGATCCAAGCCGCATCTGCAACCTACACCACAGTTCATGGCAACGCCGGATCCTTAACCCACTAAGTGATGCCAGGGATCAAACCTGAAACCTCATGGTTCCTAGTCGGATTCGTTAACCGCTGCACCACGACGGGAACTCCCTGTTTTTCAGAAGAAGTTTGGATTATACCAAAGAAGCATTTTTGTCCTTTTCATTCTTTTCTTGATAATAATGGGCTTTTTCTGGTATGTTGGGTTTTTTTTCCTGTCAATTTTGTCTTTTGGTATTGGGAAGGGCCTCTTCTTCATTCTAAAGAGGTTTAATTCAATCTGAATGTATTTTGAGAATAACTTGAATAAGTGGTTTTTTTTTTTTTTTTTGGCTTTTTGTCTTTTAGGGCCGTACCTGCTGCATATGGAGGTTCCCAGGCTAAGGGGTCTAATCGGAGCTGTAGTGGCCAGCCTATACTACAGCCACAGCAATGTGAGATCCAAGCCATGTCTGTGACCTCCCCATAGCTCATGGCAACTCTGGATCCTTAACCCACTGAGCAAGGCCAGGGACTAAACCCACGTCCTCGGGTATGCTAGTTGGGTTCATTAACCGCTGAGCCACTACGGGAACTCCATTGAATGAGTAAGTCTTAAAAGTGAAAAGAACTTTAGCAATCCTACATGAACTTTCCCTGGATAATCCAGATTTCAATAATTCTCTCTTACAATTCCAAATCAGTCAGTTGGTTGACAAATATTGATCAGTCACTTATTGGTATCATGTACTGGGAATGCCATAGTGAACAAGAAAGACAAAGTTTCTACCTTCGAGGGGCAAAGAATACACAATAAACATAAAAGTGAACACAAAGGTAATTTCACATAATTTTGCATGCTGATCTATGCTATGATGAAGATAAAATGGGTACTAGAGTGACAGGAAGAAAGAAATATTTTGTCTAGGGTTATCAGGGATGGTCTCACAGGGAAAGTAGCTTTGGAGCTGAGGTTTAAACAATGACAAGAGGCAGCCACAGGAACAGAGGGATGTTTGAAACAGAAGAAATGGCCACTATAGAGGTCTTGAGTCAAGAAGAAGCCTGGCAAGTTAGAGGGATACAAAGAAGGGCACTATGGTTGAAGCCCAACAAATAGGTCCAAGAAATAGATCATATGGGGCCTAATGAGTCATGGTAAGAGTTTGGTCACTGTGGGAAGTTATTGGAGGGTTTTCGGTAGGAAGTAATGTGATCCGATTTCTGAACTAGGAAGATCCCTCTGGCTGATATGGGGTGGATAAACAAACAAAAAAGGTCTGGCAGTCACTTTAAGGACATGGTCCCACTAGACCAAGGAAGATATAATGATGTTTGGATTAGGTTTGGAGCACTAATGTTCATAAAACATCATGGAATTAGAGATGATGGGACTTTCTGATGCGCTGAAGGTGTGAGAAAAGATAAGCATCATGACTGAGGCTTCCACTTTTGTATGTGAGCCATGGGATAGATAGTGGTACCATTTACTGAGATAGGAAGGACAGGGTGGAGAGTGAAGTTAGAAGAATTAGTAGTTCTACTTTAGCCATGTTGTTTGAAATGCCTAAAGTGAAAGCCAAGCAGAGATGTCAAAAAGACACTGGAATATGTGAGATGGCATTGAGGGCTGGAGAGAGGAACGTGGGACCTCTCAGTATAGATAGATGGTACTGAAAACCAAGGGACTAGGTGTGATGCCTTGGAGAGTATGGATGGAAAAGAGAACCCAGGAAGAATAGAGGAGTCCAGTGAAAGAGGAGGAACCAGCAGAAGCAAAGAAAAAAAAAGTGAGTTACTAATGAGACAGGGAAATCCCTGGGAGCAGGCTATAGAAGCTTGGAGAAGAAGATGTTCCAAGAACGAAGGATTGAAAAGGTCAAGTAAAGTGAAAATAGAGAATTAATTTTCTTTGGCAAAATGTAGGTTGTTGGTGACCTTGCTAAGGGTCCTTTCAAAGGAGTCGACGGTATGTCATCAGAGCGGGCTGAGGAGAAAGAGAAAGAACTAAAGATATGGAGACAGGAATACTCACAACACTTTCAAAGGGTTTTGCTATAAAGCGGAGCAGAGAAATGAGGCTGTACCTGGAAGATGCAGGGTCAAGATATAGTCTGCTGGTTTGCCTGTTTGATGGACATGTTTTGAAGGCTTATCAGAATTATCCAGTAGAGGGAAATTGTTTTATGTCCCTAGCCACATATTAGGGATAGGGGAAATAAATGCTCTCATTGAACACGCTCTCCAAATGTGTCACCATTTAAACACATTTTAAATGCAATCAACTGACATGTCGAGATCATGATGAAAAGATATTAGAGGAAACAACATGGAAGTAAGATACTGATGTGCTCGGAGAAGGTTCTCACATCACACTCCTGCGTTACACAACCAAAAACATCAGTCACTGAGACCACAATGTGAATGGTGTCTGTCAAGACCTGTATAATATGGCAGACTTGACCTAAAGATTCTTTGGGTTAGATCCTCTACCAACGAACCCTTCGTGCAGATCCATGTCCAAATTTTCTCTGCAGATGTAAGAATCAGACTACATACATCAACCCACTCCCCACTCCCACCTCCAAAGATGCTGACGTTTTACTGCCCAACGCATCTCTTAGAAGGTCTTTTGCATCCAAAGGTAATGGAAGACATTCACGGTAAAACTCATATCCCAATTTTTATGTCACAGTGTAAGATCAGCCCACACTCCATCCATCTCCACTCCTTCAGTCTCTACTGAATCGAAAATATTCCAAATACATACTAGGATCCATGAGGACATAGGTTTGATCCCCCTATGGATCTGGTGTTGCCATGAGCTGTGGTGTAGGTCGCAGACATGGCTTGGATCTGGCATTGCTGTGGCTGTGGTGTAGGCCAGCAGCTGCAGCTCTTATTCCACTCCTAGCCTGGGAACTTCCCTATGCCTTGAGTGTGGCCCTAAAACAACAAAAAACATAAAAAAAATAAAATAAAATAAATAAATTTCAAGCTAAGGTGCCCAGGTACTACATAGGTCAGCTTCACACCTCCCACAGCAGAAGCTGGCTCCACATGCTTCTGGCTTCCTAGCAAAGCTCACACCACTCTCTGCCTTCAACATGGGAAGCCAAATCTATCCAGCAGAAACCATGACTCGAAAAGACACATGTACTCCAGTGTTCATTGCAGCACTCTATGCAATAGCCAGGTCATGGAAACAACCTAAATGCCCATCAACAGAGGAGTGGATAGGGAAGATATGGTACATACACACAATGGAATATTACTCAGCCATTAAAAGGAACGAATTACCAACATTTATAGCAACATGGATGGACCTAGAAATTATCATGCGAAGTGAAACCAGTCAGACAATTAGACAGCAACACCCAATGCTACCGCTTACATGTGGAAACTAAAAAGACACAATAAACCTCTTTGCAGAACAGACAAAGCCTCACAGACTTTGGAAAACCTTACTTTTCCAAATAAGACAATCTGGGGGGTGGGGGGATGCACTGTGGGTTTGGGATACAAAATCTGTAAAATTGACTTGTGATGATTTATGTACACCTATAATTGAAATAAAATCCATTAAGAAAAAAAAATAAAAGGATCTCCCTAAACAAAACAAACAAACAAAAAACATGGGAAGCCAAGGCTCAAGATCACCCTTAATTCTCCAGACTGTAATCACCACATTTGGAGTTTCCCTTCCCATTTCTGACCTGTCCCAGCTCCTCCCCATTCCCCTAAATCTCCTGTTGTGTGCTCTGGAACCCATAGCCCATCATTAGCAAAATCCCTCTTACCTTCAACTTTCTGAACATTCCACTAGTCTTTATGCCCTAACCTTGTAGTTCTCAAACATTTTGGTCTCAGGGCACTCTTTTTTTTTAATTTTATTTTTGCTTTTTAGGGCCACACCCACGTCATATGGAAGTTCTCAGGCTAGAGGTTGAATAGGAGCTACAGCCACCAGCCTGCACCACAGCCACAGCAATACCAGATCCCAACCACATCTGGAATCTATACCACAGCTCATGGCAATGCTGGATCCCAGACCCATTGAACAAGGCCAGGGATTGAACCCATGGCCTAATGGATACTAGTTGGGCTCATTACTGCTGAGCCACGACAGGAACTCCTCAGGGCATTCTTAAAAAGTATTCAGGATCTTTAGTTTGTCTGTGTCATATTTATCAATACTTCCTATGTTTGAAATGCAATATTTAAATTAATTTAAAAATAACTACAATAAAATCACACATTTTATGAAAAATAGCTATATATGTAGACATTTTTATTTTTTATTAATGTATAATTGATTTTTAACTTTGTGCCAATATCTGCTATATTATATGCACGTATTTTTAAGTCACAGGAAAAATGGCATGGTTTTACATTTCTGCAAATCTCTTTAACTTCTGGCTAATGAAAGACAGCTGGATTCTTCTATCCACTTCTGCATTCAATCTGTTGTGTTATCACACATCACATAGCCTCTGGAAAATTCCACTGTAGACTTGGAGAGCAAGAAGGCAAATAATATCTTGGTCTTACTATGAAAACAGTTTTTGACTTACGGTTCCCTGACAGGGTCTAGGAGACTCCCTGGGGTTCCTGAACTCCACTTTGAGAATCGCTGTTCTAAGTGAACACCGGTTCTCCCTGGAGGAGCTTCCCTTCTCTGAAATCCCCTCAAATGGGGGTGATTTCTCCCTAAGACACCTTTTATCACTCAACTGGGAGGAAGAGTGGTTGTTAACCTTGCTCCTTTATCCCACTTCTGGGCCACCATCCCTCCCCTAAAAATCCCACCGAACCATCAGGCTACTCTACTCACTTCCCTCCTTGTTGTGGACATGCCATGTCCTGTGTTATCCCCCTCTTCCCTTGAAGCTTTAACCCCCACTTCACTGTTGCTCTCTTGGGTATTGCTCTTGATGATTTCTATTCCATTCAATATCCATTGAAGAATTATCTTGGTGATTTCAATATCCATAGAAAGAAGCCTTCCAATATACTCCCCCTTAGCTCAGTTCCCTGACCCCTGCTCCAATGACCTTGTCTTCCACTCCTACCGTGGCCACTCATTCTCATGGTCAGCCTTGACCTTCTCACTTCCTACTGCCACTGCCTCCCACTCTTTAACTTTCCACTTCTCTCCCTCTAGTTCCCTGACTCCCATAATTCTTCCACTCCCCAGGATACACTACCTTTCTGTGGCTCTCAGCCCCATTGTGTCCTCACTTCCCTCCTCATCCAGATTAGATTCTATTATTATATTAACTTCTTGGTACACACCCTAGACTCCCTTGCCCCTTTCTCATTTCATTGTTTTGCTAAGTCAAGATTGTTCAATACACTTCTCTATTCAGTGCTTGCATCAGTATAAATGTAGGTGGAGAAATATACACAACCATATAGTCACATCCACCACCCTCCTGGGCCCTAAATGCCACTCGGCACCCACATCAAATGACTCCAGTGTTTTCACGCTTTCACTATCTCCAACATTCCAAAGTTTTCTTCCATATCCTCTTTCATCTGAGAACCTTCCTTCCTTCTTTGCATGATAATATAGGAACATCTAATAACAATCCCCATAATGCTATGGACCGAAGGTTTGTGTTCCCCCAAAATCATAGGCTGAGCCCCTAATCCTCGATGTGATGATATTTGGAGGTGGGACCTCTGGGAGTCCGTTAAGGTTAAAAGAGTTCATGAGGTTGGGGCCCTCGTGATGACATTAATGCCTTTATAAAAAGAGAAAGACAGACCTAGAAAACAAGCTTATGGCTACCAAAGGGGAAAGCAAGAGAGAGATAAATTAGGAGTTTTGATTAACAGAGACATACTACTATATATAAAATAGAACAACAAGGACTGACTCTATAGCACAGGGAACTCTATTCAATATGTTGTAATAACCTATAATGGAAAAGAATCTGAAAAAGAATATATAGATATCTGAATCACTTTGATGTATACCTGAAACAAACACAATATTGTAAATCAACTGCACTTCATCAATATCTCTGTATTTCCCTCTGTCTCTGTCTCTGTTTCCGTCTCTCTCCCCACTAAGGAAAAATCATGTGAACACACAGCAAGCAGGCAGCGTCTGAAAGCTGTGGGAAGGGCCCTCACCGAGAATTAAATCTGCTGCTACCTGATTTTGGGCATCCCAGCCTCCAGAACTCTGAGACAATGGATGCCTGTTGCTTAAACCGCTTGTTTGTTATTCGTTATAGCAGCCCAAGCTGAGCTGACTGACACATACACCACCACTGCTGTACCTATCCACCTGCCAGAATCTGTAGCCACATTCTGCCTCCCTCTGATTTCTGGAGATGGACTGAACGGAGATGGAGAACCCGAGGCTAAACCCTCCCACTGTGTGACCAATTCCACTCCCCGTCTCCCAGTGAAGCAGGTAGGATGTTCCCCTGTCCATATCCTACCAGTTTATATAGAGCAGAACCCCTTGAAAGAGCTTTCCATGTTCATGGTCTCCAATATTTCTTATTGTTTTCCTTCTTTCACCCTCTCCAACCAGGCTTTCATCTTCTCCATTCTGAAGCAACTACTCGTCAAGGTCATGCATTACCTCCACGTTACACAGGAACTCATATACTTGTTGAATGAATGAATTTTCAGATAATGAGGATCTCACAAAAGAAAAATCACACATGTGTGTTCATGTGCACAAATACACTTATACAGACAGAAGGGATGGAGAGGAGAGGGAGAAAGAATGAGAGAGAGATAGAGAGAGAGGACTTTTCTTGACCCCAGCTTCCACAAAGCCTGGCTTAGCCTTATTTCTGTGAGAAGCCTCTTTAATTTAAGAGTAGGGTACAGGTAAGGTGTCATCTGCAACACAGGTATCTTCACTGGAAGTCATCCCTTCTAGTATAATCTGTATCTTACATTCAATAAACGTTTTCTTGTGGAGAAGAAACCTATACATTGATTTAGACCTAGCTGCACTATTTCAGGGCAGTTCCTTAATTCACTAGACTCTCACTTGCAGACACAACCTGGTTTTCAGGGATTTTATAAAATCTAAATAAGGTTTATGAGAGTTATGTGAAATATTTGGCATAGTGCTTGGCACACTGCAGTACAGTTGTTTTTTTAGTAAAAATAGAAAAGTGATGAGGCACTATATCCAAAACAAGAGGTTTTTGTGTTTTTATTGTACATAATGTTTGCTTCCTTAGATAAATAATCCCAACTCCTTTATGGTAAAGCCCAGTATTGTGCTTGAGTCCCAGTTTGTTTCACATATGTTTCAGCTTTCTTTATTCTCTAGGGTTTATTGTGTTACTGCAATATAAATATACTCTTGTATTAAAAAAACATGGTTGAGTATAAAGGGGACTTCGACAAGTAGTCTAAGAATGTGGAAATAAAACAGTAATCCTAAAACATGACATTCATACCCTCTCTCCTTTAAAAACAGAAAAATAAGTATAGCATAAATATTTATGTTATAAAATAAATATAACATAAATCACATAAATATAACATAACATTGTAAGATAATAGTCTGCATTGGGTATATGCAAAGATGAATGGGATAAGCAGGAAAGTATTTATGCTTATTCATTCCTGTTGGTGTAGGGACAGGAGAGGAGGTGGGGAAGATAGGAAAGGGAAAAATATGAAAGAGGAGAAAGAAAAAGACAGAGGGAGAGAGACGGTTTTGGCCAGTGAAAGAGTTCTGGCCAGGAGAGTTCATCTAGGCCGTGGTCAAGAGGCCTAATGAAAAATCCCTTGACTTAATCTAGCCCCCTTTCCTCAGAATCACTGCCCATCACACAACACTCTAATCATCTATTCAGTGTCCTGGGTACCATGATATAGCCACAATGTGTATCCTATGCAAAGTAAGCTTCTGAGGATTGACTCATGCTAACCAAATTCTCCACAGCCTGATGTATTAACTAAGACATTCATTAATACATGATCAGTAATATTGGTTTCTAGGACTCTGCCTAGAATCACATTGATAAATTATCTCTTCAAGTGAAAGAGTCAGCATTAGTGGGAAATTTACCCATTTTCCATTTTAATTTAAATCTTCCTTTGCAAGAAGGAATTTTCATTAAACCTAAGCATTGCAAATACCTCTCTCATCCCTCCCCTCCCTCCCTCTTCCTCTCCCTCTCTCTCTCACACACACACAAATGTAGACTCCATAATAACAACAGTTACAACTGACACTGATACTAATATTAATTGCAGATATACAATGTGCTGACACTGTGTCAGGTGCTCTGCAAGCAGTAGCTCACTTCCTCCTCATACAACACTATGACATGGGTGCTATTATTAGCCCCATTTTACAGCCGAAGAAATTGAGACTAAAGCAAATGGCTTATTCCTTGCCCAAGATCACACAGCTAGTCAGAAGAAGAAATAACCACAAATTATTTCCCACTGTAAGTTCTTCCCTACTCTGAGTCATCTTGACCTCTCAATTTAGGGAGAGGAAGTTGCAGGACTGTTTGGGGAAGATAAATATTCTCATCCAAACCACCAACTGTAGGGAGGTTTTCTGCTGGATGTGAGAAATGAGGACAATTCTGCAGGAGGAGAAAGTGAGCAGAGCTGTATGCTCTGTCCCCCTGGACAGCTGTCCCTAAGTGGTGCTACAGTGTCTCACTTACTCAAGGTAAGCCAAGCCTGAAAGTGAGAGCCACTCTAGCATTAACTGTGTCGACTTCAAAAAAAAAAGCACAATTCACAGCAACACCAGATCCTTAACCCACTGAGAGGGGCCAGGGATCAAACCCACGTCCTCATGGATACTAGTTGGGTTCATTAACTGCTGAGCCAGGACGGAAACTCCAAGAGTTAAGTCTTATTTGGGGCAAAATGAAAACTTAAGTCCAGGAGGCAGCATCTCAAGTAAGCCTGAGAAAACTGCTCCTGGGAGGCAAGGGGGGAGTTAGGATATAGAGGAATTTTTACAAAAATCTTTTGGTAGGAAAAGATTGCTGCTAACAACAGAAAAACAGACATCACAAGTTAAGGAATTTAGTGCTTTTCTACAGGAAGATGCAAAGGTCTGGGCTCACTGAAATCATTCCTTTGACATGAACCTCGGGTATCTAGGGCCAGTATCCTGTGTGCAAGTGCCAATCTCCCGTTCACAACTGGGACAGTTCTGATCCGACATCACTCAATGTCTGTTCCACTTCTCCTAAGTATGGAACTTATATGACCAGAGTCTGGGTTTTTTCAGCATGGCTTTCCTCCATAACATCTAACTTAGGGCATTTCTCAAACTCTGCTCATCATAAGATGTTGCTAGTGTTACTGGAGAAAGGTTCCTTACTCAAATAAGTTTTGGAAATGTCACATACACTATCACAACATGCACCCGTGTGTTAAGAACTTGGCAGGGGTCTGCAGGAAAGAAACATTCACTAATTTAATTTCTTTTCACAGAAACCTATTAACAGTTGAAGGATATAGTTTTCCACAGAACACGGTCACAGAAACGCTGTTCTAGACAGAAGGATCGCATGACAGTCAAATTTGCTTTAAAGAGAGCCCAGGACTAAATAAGATCAAGGGGTGATCTTAATTGAGTCTGCTAGGTAGCTAGACTCACCCTTTCTGCTTTTCAGTTTCTTAGATGATGAATCTGATAGTACCATAAATTTACAGGGGAAAGATTATTGCTGTTTCACTGGCCGCTGCAGAAACAAAACGAGCAACCTTGCATGGCCTTGCCTCTGACCCGCCCAGACCATCTCATCTGGGCTGGAGAAAAAAAGAACCAGCCACCTCCTTCACAAGAAGAGCTGATGAGACCAGATTAAATGTGATCAAGGATATCTGATAGCAAGTTAGCATGAGCAGCCATATTTACCGAGAGCACACCAGGTACCTGGCCCAGGATGGGACCCCAGTGGAAGGGGTGACCTTTTTAATCAGTACTGCCTGCCTGTGATGCATCATGGGCCCGTCCACCTAGCACTGTGCCTCCTCTGAGTAGGCCCTCAATAAATATTTATTAAAGGAAGGAAGGGCGGGAGGAAGGAAACAAATTGAGGTTTGGAGATGCTAACTTGCCCAATCTCACACCTCTAGCTAGCAGAAGAGCCAAGACACGCAGAATAGCTGAGCTCTCCCACATTACACAACACTGCCAAGTGTTTGGTTAACTAGCACACAACCAGCTTCCAGGAGCCGGCTTGAGGCTCTGGACACATGTGCTCTGTATGTTCGCTTTGTCATTACTGAAGCTTGTGCAATCAAAATTGCTGTGTTGATAAAGACCTTTTTTTTTTTTTTGGAGTGCCTGAAAACAACAGCCAAAATTTAGTGAGCACTTCCTACGTACCACTCATTACACTGAGAACATGACGTAGATTATTCCCCCATGATCATCCTAAGCAGTGAGTACAATTATAAACCCATTTTACAGATGAGGAAACTGAGGAGCAGAGAGATCAGATGACATCTAATTAAATGGTGGAGTCAGGATTTGAACTGAGGCAGTTTGACCCCCAAATCTCTGCTTTTTAGCCTCTTTGCTAAATCTATTTCCTCTGTCCAATGACAGACACCCCAAGAGAAAGAAAAGACAGAAGCAAGTACCACCCGCAGGTGGATAATTAAATATATTTATTCTATGAATTTAACTCTTAAAAGTGTTTGCATAGTTCTAAGCACATCACAAACATCAACTTGGTTAATTCATCGTACTGCAAAACAGTATGAGGCTGGTACTATTATTATTTACATTTCATAGAAGAGACAATGGAGGCTCAGAGAGTTTAGCAACTTGCCCCAAGTCACATAGCAAGTGGCAGGACTGGGACTCAAACCCAGGCCATCTGGCTCCCTTGTCCTTAGGTTTAAGGCCTACACGGTGCTACCTATGGAAGCAAGCAGACACCTCATTTAAAAGTGAAAGACCCAGAGTTCCTGTTGTGGCTCAGCAGATTAAGAACCAGACTAGTATCTATGAGGATGCGGTTCGATCCCTGGCCTCGCTCAGTGGGTTAAGGATCTGACGTCACCACAAGCTGCAGATGTGGCTCAGATCTGGTGTTGCTGAGGCTGTGGTGTGGCTCCGATTCAGCCCCTAGCCCGGGAGCTTCCATACGCCACAGGTGTGGCCCTAAAAAAGAAAAAAAAAGTGAAATAACCTCCCAAGACCAGTGGCTAAAATAATCTCCAAGAAGAACTCAAAGCTATCTGCTGTCCTGGAAGTTAAAAAGGGACCAGGGAACTGAATGACTTAATCACTGTTCAATTTAGATTTCCTGGCTGAAAGGGTTCCTGTTCATCCTACTGGAAATTAATAGCCGATTGTTTCTTTGCATTCTTGCGGGAGGGGTGAGCCATTCTCCCTAGGCCCCTGCTGTTTCTAAAAGAATAAACTCTCAGCCAGCACCAGCCAGGTACAGGCTGGTAGGTGAAGGAACCAAATCTCTTTGTCAAGCGAACCTGGCAGATAGGGTCTGCTCCTGTTTACTGAGCCAGGCCCCTTCCTCCTCTCTTTGCAGGAAACCTGCCAACGGCCAGTTCACAGCCCTTCTGCGCCTCAGACTGAAGAAGCCAGAGGAAGGAAAAGAGGAAAGAAAAGACGTGAGTCAGGTTATTTGTTAGGAGAAGGGGCAAAAGGTCTTGGAAGGAAGCAGCAAGAAGCTGCAACCACAGCATCTACAGAAATGATGTTGAACTATTAACAGTGAATCCTGCTTAGCACAGTAAGTCTGCCCCCAGCAGTGCTGGACGGGGAGCTGCAAAACAGGGCGGGAGTGATGTCTGCCCTGGTTCGGGAGACAATGAATACACGCTAAATAACCCGTGACATGAATATAAATAAGCAGCACCTGAAAACACTGGGATCGACTTTGTTCCATAAAGGTTTGCCTTCTTTCTCTATTTACTGGTATAACTAAAGGGATGCTATATGCAGGCTTGACCACAGCCTCATTCCCAACCACTCCTTCTTTTCACCCATCTCGCCCTATGCCAAGTCACTCTAAGCTGCTTGCATTCTTGGAAAGGCAGGACTGCATTCAGGTCAAGGGTGCAGGCGATGGAGCCACACCAGATTTCAGCACTGATCCAGCAACGTACCACTGTGAACTCTGGCACACTGCTTAACCTCTCTGGGCCGGAGTCCCCCATTCTCCTCCTCGTAATCACCCACTTCCCCTCCACCACAGGGGCCAGGCCCTAGAACTCAGCACACCCTCCCCTAGAGCATTCGCCTCAGCGAGTTACAGGGATCAGTTCACCTGTCTGCTCACAAACTAGAAAATCAATGACAGCAAGTGATTTATCTTTGAATCCTCAAGCCTAGGGAATGCCTGGGCTATAACAGAGTTTCAGTAAAGCTTAATTTTTATTATTCTTTTTACGGCCACATCTGCAGCATATGGAAGTTCCCTGGCTACGGGTAGAATCAGAGGTTCCGCTGCCAGCCTACACCACAGCCATGGCAGCACTGGATTTGAGCTCTGTGACCTATGCTGCAGCTTGCAGCAACGCCGGACCGTCCTTAACCCACTGCGCGAGGCCAGGGATCGAACCTGCGTCCTCACTGTGACCGGTTCTTAACCTTCTCAGCCACAGCAAGAACTCCAGTAAAAGCTTTTATGGAAGAACAAAGGAAAAGTGGAAATGAAGATGGAAAGACAAGTAGAGAGAGGAAGGGACGCATCATTGACGATCCCACAAAAACAGCAGCTGTGGTCTGAGAGTTCTAGACAAAAAAACATTCGTACCCTGAAAATGCCTATTCTGCTTACCCAGTATGTAAAATTTCCTGCTGGGGAGATTTGTTCCCGGGGGTGAAGATATTGCCTCCAGGATCAACGTGTTCCTTTTCCACGGGTAGCGGGTTCGACTCTGACCAGCCGAGCACCTTAGCATGCCATTCCAAGATGGAGTTCCAAAAGACAAGTCGGGGGTGGGGGGCGGGGAGGGGCAGCACGTCAGCGCTTTGGTGCTAAAAGTGGAGGAAAGAGGCCTTCAAGGGGGAAGGGAAGGATCAGTGACCTAAAATAATGTCAATCTCAGTGAGTCAGAGTCATAAGAATGAGACATGCAATTGCCATTCCCACCCGGCGCGCCCGGCTCGCCCTCGCGCCTGTCACTGGGGGGAAGCCCCGTTCTCGGGCTGGAGCCGGCGCCCGGTTCCGGTTCCGGTTCCGGTTCCCCTGTGCGAGACCGGAACGCCCAGTCACTGCTCCCCGCCTCGGCGCCGACCGAATGCCCTCGCGCCTGCGCGCGCGCGCTCTCCCCCACACCCCCTTCTTTTTTGCTCTTAAGACATGTACCCACCACTACTCCGTCAGCCCTGTGAGCCTGGCCCAGGGAAGGGAAAGCCTCTGCTGTCTACTGCCGTTCCTGACATGCAAGGGGCCTACTTCAGAGGCCACTTTCTCCAACTCCCTGCCTCCTGCTGGAATCCTCTCCAGCACCCCGTCCAGAAGTGGCTCCTGCCTGAAGCTTCTCGGGGAAGAGGTGTTCCCTGCCTCTCCAGGCGGCCATTCTGTTCTGGAAAGCTCCAATGGCTAGACATAAGCCAGCATCTGCCACACTGCAACTTCTCCAGAGAAGAAAAACAAGTAGCACCAAGTGATTTGTGTGAGAGGACGTGTGGGGAAATTCTTCATAAGTTGGAGGGTAAGGAAAAGATTGTGTCTTTGCCTCATCTTTTAATAGTCATAGATCTTCCTACATAAATGGACCCGTGTGATGGTTAATTTTAGCTGTCACTCGGACTGGGCTCAGGGATGCCCAGCTAACTGGTAAAATATTATTTCTGAGTGTGTCTTTGAGGGTGTTCTGGAAGGGGTTCACATTTGCACAGGTCAACTTGAGTGATGGAGATGACCCTCCCCAATGTGGGTGGGACCTCATCCTCTGCATTGAGGGTGTGAACAGACCAGAAAGGCAGAGGAAGGGATAATTTGCTCTGGGCGTGAGCTGGGACTTCCATCTTCTCCTTGTCCTTGGTCCTCGGTGCTCCTGGTCTTGGAATTTCAGATTCAAAA
>PVHT021183666.1:13521528-13581678 GCA_004024745.2 Catagonus wagneri
TGCGTGGCTGTCAGAATTTTTGGACTCATTATCCTTTTATACTCGTAAAACTCATTGATGATCCTCAGATTCTTTGGTCTTCATGAGTTGTGTCTATTGATATCTTATATTAAAAACAAAACTGAGAAAAAATTTAAATATTTACTAATTCACTTAAAACCATGTTAACATCAATAACATATTTTTGTGAAAATTGGCTAAATTTTCCAAAAGCAAAATATATACAGTGAGCTGAGCAGCATTATTTTTCAAGTCTGCAGATCTCTTTAATGCCTGGCTACAGAGCAAATCACTGAATACTCAATATCTGCTTCTGCAGTCAATCTGTTGCAACACAGATGCAATGGCATGTAGCCTCTGGAAAATTCCACTGTGTATGTACTAGTGTGAGAGTGTGAAAGGCAAATGAAGTAGTAAGATCATCATCACCATTATTAAAATGGTTTTGAGCTCATGGAACCCATGAAAGCATGAAAGGATCTTAAGCAGCTAAGACCAGCAAAATAATTTTCAGAAAAAAATGAAAATGGGGGTCCCTCGTTCAAAAGTTGCTTCAGATTTCAAGACTGGACCAGCAGAGCATTAAACCAAGTACCAGCCCTTCCAGCTGGAGGCCCTGTGTGACTGCAGAGGTCCTGAGGGCAACTTCAAAGGTCCCTGGACCCACCCTGCGACCTGCTACTGCAGAATACTACCTGCAGCTTGCATCAAACAGCTAATTTAAGACCACACATATACACCAAAATGCTACAGAGGTAGCAGTCTGCTTGGGTGTGTATGTGGCTGTTGCTGTTGTTGTTTGAGCTGCTGGATCATCCATCATAAATGTTCTCGATCAATAACATATCCATAGCAAGGTAAAACCATCACTTGTGCAGGTTTTTTCCCTGGTTGCCCACCACAAAACCTGCTCTGTTCAGCCTATCATTATACATACACACACGCACACACACACGCACATCTAGGGGTGTGTTGCACCCCTTGTGTTGCAAATAGCTGCACACCAGATATTCAGATATTCATCATAGTTTCCTGTTTTGTGTTTTTATTGTGGTTACGGGCTTTGATCAGTCAAACTGATATCTACGGTCGCCATTTTCCTGTTTGGTGTCTGACACACAGTAGGCCCTCTACGATTTTGCAGAGTTGAATTTTATAGTTCTGGTGGCGAGGGCAATTCCTCTTCTACAGATAAAGGCTCTTAACAACTGATGATTAATAACACAAATACACTGTTTGATCCTCTTTCCTGAGAACTAGGCTCTTATGGGGATCCACAGCCCACGACCAATGGGTGGACTTGAGCATTCAAATGACCATGCATCAGTTTCCAGCAACAAACAGGCAGTATCACCTGATGTTCCTGAGGCTCAGATATGTATACAGCTAATAAAGGACAGAACTTTTACATAGTATTTAGAAGGAAGCCCTTGGAATCCTAGTAATGAAGTAGTCCGTTTCATTAGACACGTTTGCAAATATAATACAGAGGCATCAACACTTCTGGTCGAAGTTCCTCTCTCTCCAGCACAGAGGGAAAGAAGGCTGGCCTCTCCCCCACCCTAAGACCAAAACTACACAGCAGAGGTATCAATCCTTCACCTAAAACAGCAGGAACTTCTCCTACTCCCATTAGAAGTTAGTACTGCTACAAGAGCAAAGGACCCTGGTTCTTGAGTTCAAATCCACTGCTTTACAAGATGGGAGAATTGAGGCTCAGAGACCAGAAGTGACTCCCCCCCCCCCCCCCGCCAAGATCAAAGAGCTATCTAACAAAAGCTTTGGGACACAGCTCCAGTTCTCCCAACAGCTAGATAATGGACCATCCAGACCAGAAAAATATGGGCTTTCAGGACAGTGTGGATTCAGACTACTGAAAATTTAACCACAACTTCATCAGGAGATCATCAAGTAAATTCCAAAACATCTCTTCCAAATGCAGCTGGACGCCAGACCCTCCACTAGTGCCCTAAGCACAATCCCTTCCCCAATATTTGTTTGAAACATTTTTCCTCCCATTTCAGCATCTTTTTTTTTTTTGCCTTTCCTAGGGCCGCACCCGTGGCATACGGAGGTCCCCAGACTAAGGGTCTAATCGGAGCTACAGCTGCCGGCCTACACCACAGCCACAGCAACGCGGGATCCGAGCTGTGTCTGCAGCCTACACCACAGCTCAAGGCAATGCCAGATCCTTAACCCACTGAGCGATGCCAAGGATCAAACCCACAACCTCATGGTTCCTAGTCGGATTCATTAACCACTGAGCCACAATGGGAACTCCCATTTCAGCATCTTTATCCTCTTCCCTCCCACCAACCCCTTCTCCGTCCCTCCAGTATTGTTTCTTGCCATGGGGAGAAGAAAAAAACAGGCTTCACATGGCTAGCTTGCTCCTTGTAGTTATAATTCTTTCTCCACTATCACTGGCAAACTCCTGGAAGTGATCTATACATCGAGGCCTCCCTTTTCTCACCTCCTTTGACTCCTGTAAGCCCTTGCAGTCTGGCTGCCATCCCAGCGCTTTACAGAAACCACCCACTCAAGGGTCAATGATGTGCTTGTTCTAAATCAAATGGCTTTGACTTGGTCATAACTCTCTTTGACGTCAATGACTGGGCTTCCCTCATAGTGATAGTCGTTGTGACAATACAGAAGCTTTTATACTTAAAAATAGGTCAGGTCCTAAAAAGCCATTTGTAAGTTTAGTAGTTAAAAGGGCTTTGGAGCCAGACTGCCTGGTTCACCTCTTGCACAATTGACTAGCTGGATCCCTTGTGCCAAAGCTTCCAAATTAGTAAACTGGGAACATGACAATACCCAGCTTGCAGAGTTTCGGTGAAAGTCTAAGAAATATGCTTAGAACACTGACAGGTACATATTATACCCTCAATAAATGTGAGCTGCTATTGCTGGTATAATATTTGTGAATCTAAGGTGACCGAGAAGGGTTTGTTTGCAATATCCAGTCACATACCCACTAAACAGAAGCACTAGCTGACATTCTGAGGTTTCACTGTCACACGTCTCTCTCAGGTATATTTCCTTAAAACAGATCAGTTTGGAAATCCATAGAGCCAACTAACACTCCCTCTCCATGAGTATCTCAGAGATCTATGGTATCCATAAGCCAATTATTCAGGGTTCACTTTATTTTTTATTTTTTTAATTTTTATTTTTGGCCACACCCAAGGCATATGGAAGCTTCCAGGTCAGGGATCAAACCCTTGCCACAGCAGTGACCTAAGCCACTGCAGTAACAACACCGGATCCTTAACCTGCTGAGCCACCAGGGAACTCCATCCAAGGTTCATTTTAATGAGGAACGGATTCAAATGAACTTAAATTTATGCAACACCCAGGGCTTACAACAAAAATCTCCAAGCAGCACTTTCCACTTTCTGCAAACGAAGCCCTTGCGTTTTCCGATCCCTAGCCAGCTCCTAAATCTTCATGAGGTTTCTGGGGTTGACGCTCTGTTCCAGTCTCCTATTCAAGATTTTTTTTTTCTTTTTACAGCCACACTTGCGGTCACTTCCTGGGCTAGGAGTCAAATAGAAGCCACAGTTGCAGGCCTACACCACAGCTATGGCGACATGGGATCCCAGCCACATCTGTGACCTACACTGCAGCCTGGGGCAATGCCGGATCCTTAACCCTCTAAGCCAGGCATCGAACCCACATCTTCACAGAGAAAACGTTGGGTCCTTAACCTGCTGAGTCACAATGGAAACTCCTGAGATTTTTTTCCATTTTGCTCTTCGTTTTTTCTTGCTAATAACTGTAGAGTGTGTGAGCTCAACATTTTCCACATTCTATATCACCCTCCCTTTGTTCTCCATGATGGTGAGCTTGATGACGAAGATAGTTCTTGAGCGCTTAATATGTGCTAAGCTCAGTTCTCAGCACTTTAAATGCATCATGGTCCCCACTGCTCCCACTTTGCCTCAAATGCAGAATTCTTTCTCTCACTTTCAATTTTAAACAATGACTTCTACTTTCATTTCCATTATGAGCGAATCTCTGATTAACACATTCCACACTCTCTCTGCTCATGTGCATATAAGAAATAAAGGATTTAGTAATATTCATAAGACACCTTAAAACCAGGCACAACACACCACCAATTAGCCATAAATAAGGGGCAATCAAAAGGCTGAAGCTAGGAGTTCCCTTTGTGGCGCAGCAGAAACGAATCCGACTAGGAACCATGAGGTTGCGGGTTCAATCCCTGGCCTCACTTAATGGGTTAAGGATTCAGCGTTGCCGTGAGCTGTGGGGTAGGTTGCAGACGCGGCTCGGATCTGTTGCTGTAGCTGTGGTGGAGGCTGGCGGCTACAGCTCCAATTAGACCCCTAACCTGGGAACCTCCATATGCTGAGGGTGCGGCCCTAAAAAGCAAAAAAAAAAAAAGAAAAGAAAACGCTGAAGCTAAAGTTACTGCCCCAATGACTTCCTTCTCTTTTTGGTGGCGGCGGGTGTGTTTTGCCTAGAACACAACTTTTGTTCCTAAGTGTAAAATAAGCTGAAAGATCATTAGAGAAGCTTCTGTAGGACAGTTGAGTGTTTACCAGGTCCCAGGCTCTGTGCTAAGAAGCTTCACATGCATTATCTTCTTGAATCTTCAAAACAATCACGGGCAGAGTATTGCTAGTATCTCCATGCTACAGATGAGGGAGCCGAAGTTAAGAAAATAATTTGCCCTAGTCAGAGGAAGCCAAGATTCAGACACAGGCACATCTGACTTCAAAGCCCATGCTCTCAGCAGCTCAATTCCTAGGCTAATTCTTACAGCGGGATGTTCTCCGGGTTTTCCATCCACATCTGATAGTCGATGTCTTCTCTGCCTTCTCTCCCTGCCCCCATCCCCCTGTGGGGCTCTTAAGCCCTGGAGGAAATCATTCGTTTTCACCTCATCACTGATCTGGCCTATAAGCATTTTAAACTCATCTCATTCACTCTGGCTTCTGGCACATAGTACATAAACACATATTTGTTGAATGAATGAACAAATCACTTCTCTAAAGATTATTTGGAAAAGAGTCGTCATTTCATTCTTGAAGAATGATCTAAGAACTCCAACTTTTAAGATTTTATAGGTTTGGAGTTCCCATCGTGGCTCAGCGGAAACAACTGAGGACTCAGGTTCAATCCCTGGCCTTGCTTCGTGGGTTAAGGATCTGGCATTGCCGTGAGCCGTGGTGCAGGCCACAGATGCGGCTCGCACCCCACTTGGCTGTGGCTCTAGCTGTGGTGTAGGCCAACAGCTGTAGCTCCAATTCAACCCCTAGCCTGGGAACGTCCATATGCTGCGGGTGCAGCCCTAAAAAGACAAAAAAAGGGGGGGGGGATTTTATGGGTTTGGCCCATGCGATGCTAGATGTGCCCATTGTAAGCACATTGATACAAAGCATTGGTTCTCAACCCCGGGTGATTTTGTACCACACTGAGGGCATTCACCCGTGTCAGAAACACTTGAATTCTCACCACTAGCGGTAGGGGCAGGAATGAGGATGCCAATGGCATCTAGTGGCAAGGATGTCAATAAACATCCTACAATACACAGGACAATCACCCATAATAAAGAACTGGCCCCAAATGTCAATAGTGCTGAGGCTGAGCAACCTGATATAAGGGTTTGCTTTTCCTCAAGCTGGTGTCCTGGTGGCTGACATGGGGCAGGGATGTCTAAGCCCTCTGTTATCTGAGTGCCAAATACTATAACCCAGGCTCCACACTGCCCTCTTATTGAAATGGAAGGGACAGGGAAAAATTGGAGATCCAACCTGAGGATCCAGAGACGTAACTTCTGATCCTGAAGCCTGAAACTAAGATGATTTAGTGCCGTAGACAAGTGGCTGGGCTCGATTTTTCCTTTGTAAAAGCGGTGTGTATGGGGCTGACCCCTTTCAGCTCTAAAATCCTCTAGTTTTCTTTTTTAAGGAGTTCCCTGGTAGCTCAGCAGGTTAAGGATGCAGTGTTGTCACAGCTGTGGCTCTGGTTACTGCCATGGCATGGGTTCAATTCCTAGTCCAGGAACTTCTGTGTGCTGTGGGCACAGCCAAAAATAGAGAAATTTTTAAACACATTTTGAGAGCTGAACTTCTTTCTTTTTTAACTTATCCTTTTGATTTCACATCCCAAGCTAAGTTTTATGTTTGTTTGTTTGTTTGTTTGCTTTGTTAGGGCCGCAGGTGCAGCCTATGGAAGTTCCCAGGCTAGGGCTCAAATCAAGAGCTACAGCTACTGGCTTATGCCACAGCCACGGCAACACAGGATCGGAGCCGCATCTGTTACCTACACCACAGCTCACGGCAATGCCGGATCCTTAACCCACTGAGTGAGGCCAGGGATCGAACCCGCATCCTTGTGGATACTAGTCGAATTCATTTCCATTGAGCCACTTCCTTATGTTTACTTTTAGGAAACTCCTGCCACTGTCTCTTTTCCCTCCTCTGCACCTCCTCCTCCCCACCACACAAGCCCACTTCCTCGACCCAGGCCCTCACTTCTTCCACCTGGATTACAGGACGAACTGCCTAACTGATCTTCTTCTCTCCAGCCTAAATCCTCGAGAGATTCAGGAGTTTGACCTGGATGCCCCGTTTCCCCTAACAAGTGACATAAGGCACATTTGCTCCCTCTTCGTCCTCTCTCCACCTTGGCACTTCTCCACTTTCAGAATCCTTCTCCATGGAGATTCCCCCAAGGCAGCAGAGTTGCCTCTTCTTAGCTCACACTCTAGGAACCCTTTCTGCCTAAAAACAGGGCATACATTTCCCCTGAGAAAGGTGCCCTCCTGGTACCAGAAAGAAAAGGACATTCTTATTACCCAAGACAGGGATTAGAGTCCAAGATGAGTATGCACAAATTAACATTATTAAAATAACCCTTATCTTCCACTAGTTTCCCCCATATATTTCCTAGTCACTTTCCCACAATTTACCACCCCTAGAAGCCCAAATTCTTCTCCTTGGTCTAGTCACTTCTCCACAATTTGTCACCTTTTGTTAGAATGGTATCTAAGCCACCAAAACTAACTGCTTCTTTGAGAGGTCCGCTTCTTTTCTATGAAGTTCCCCCATGCCACATAAAAAGATAAATATCAAATAAAATTTGTATGCTTTTCTCCTGTTACTGTCATCTGTCAGCTTAATTCACAGTCCTTAGTCGCCTCACCTAAGAGGGTAGAGGAAGTTTCTCCTCTGATAAAAGGCAAAATCATTAGGAAACTACCAACCACAGCTATTTATACACAATGAACACATTTAATGTGCTCTGTCCATTATTCCAGTGGTGGGAGGGTAGGGAGGAGCTGACTAATCTTTTCTCCAGAAAAACAAGGTGTGCTGAACCTTTAGGTATAATAAGTTCTCTGGCTCAGACTGAAATGAGGAAGCAGAAATAAAGGAAGCTAAAAGTGTTAAAGTAACAAGAATTCTGTTTTTCCCTTGCAGCCTGAGCCACAAGGACACTGGAGAGGCCCAGGAATCACAGAAGAAAATGAAAGCACTTGCTCTTTAGGGTGAGGGCAGGCTTAGGCCCCAGCAACATAAAACTTGACAAGGTCAAAGACAGAGATGACCTAGATGCTATGGTAGCTAGTTAATAACTAGTGTTTATTAATAATCTAGTTATTTAATAATCTAGGGGTTACCATGTGTCAGCCATGGTTCTAAGCACCTTACAAGTATTAAGTCCACTAGTCCTCACAACAATCCCATTGGTATTATTCACTCTCCCTATTTTATAGATGCAGATACTCAGGCACAGAGAAGTTAAGTGACTCACTTAACATCACATAAGGCAGGAGGCACAGCTGGGATTTGAACCTGGGCAGTCTGACTTGAAGATCTATGCATTTAATAACCTTACCATATTGCAGATGGGTGTGCTTGCTCTGCGATGTAATTTTGTTAGCCCAGAAAAATATGGGAAGTAAAACTGAGAGAGAACAACATAGATTCTTCTTACCCTGGGGACGAAGCAGCGCACAAAGCTGAAAGTAACCCCCCACCCCCAAATCAATGAGGTGATGGAAGAGACTAGAGATGATGGAAGAAAAGCAGATGGCAGGAGGTCAGGGCCAGAGATGGAGTTGGGCTCTCTCCTTTGCTGAATCCTGTGGTGATGGGTGGGTCTCATAGTATTTTGCTGGTTGTTAAAGGAAAGAGTGAGCCCAGTTCCATCTGGACCACCCCAAGGTGACTTAGAGCAGGGTTCAAAAAATGGTGAGTTCTTAAAAAGGGATAACCTAAACTTGCTTGTCCTTGACATCCAGGAGAAAATAAAGGAAGCTGCCCCCCTCCCCCGCAATCCCCACCACGTCCCTTGTTCCCTCCTCACTCGTCCCCCCTCCAGGAGAAAGGGGAGGAGAGCTTCACAGCGGGGACGGGGACGTGGGGGCGGGACCGGGGAGGTGCTTATTATCCCTGACGGCTGTGAAGTGTGGGCATCACGGGATTCCGGAGAAAGAACATAAGGCCCCTTGCTTTCCTTCCCCTGAACAATCGACCAGAAGGAAGCCGGGCCACACAGCCCCTGGATTTCCCCGCAGGAAACCTGGGCCCTCCCGCTTCCCCTCCCACACTGCCCTGGTTCAGCTCCAGGTGAGCGCTCTGCCTGTTTGGTAAACAGAAAGGACCAAGTGCAATTCATAGTTTGTTGTTGTTTTTCATTTTAACTTTGCTGCTTTCAGAAATAACAATTTTTTAAATCTCAAATTCATCAGAGAGGGCTACTAAATATTACTTCATCTTTACCCTGAACCTACTGTGTGCTGACATTCTGCTTGACACGGAGAACATAGGAAAGAGTTGGCCTCTTAATATCCTGGGGTGGTACTTGATTACTAGAGCTGATGAATTATCTTCCTGAACAGCATTTTTCATCAGTAGGGTGAGAACATTGATACCTACCTTATAGAGGTGCTGGGACATAAAATTTCGATTCTGTGTAAAGGCATCTAGCACCTTATCTGACATAAGGCAGTCTCCTTGAATTTAGCATCTATGATTGGTTTTCTATTAGCCTCTTATTAATAGTTATTTATGTGAAGACACATAAGTCCAAGTCCCAGCTCCCTGAGATCTCACTGTCAGTTGTGGCCATGACACATCCATGGGAAATGACTCATTTGTGATATCGGGCATAGCACTACCAGCCCACACGGGCAAGGTGGGCCGAGTGCCCAAAAGTACTGAGAAGGAAGATATTCATGTGATCAGAAGAAGCAGGTCGTGAGTTGCTTGGAGGAGGAGCAAGATTTGGGTACCAAGAAAGGTGAGGCAGGGAGCTCCCAGCTTTGGGTAGCATATCACCTTCTGCCTACCCTGCCTTACGTTCTCCCAGCATCCATCCCCAGAGTCTTTCACACATCATCTGCCCATTAGATAGAGACAATAGGCACCATAAAGTCTGGGGTGGGGGGGGTTGTTGTTGTTTTGTTTTTCTTTTTTGGCATGTGGAAGTTCCTGAGCCAAAGATCAGATCTGAGCCACAGTTGCCACCTACACTGCAGCTGTGACAATGCTGGATCCTTCATCCCACTGTACTGGGCCTGGGATAGAACCTGCATCCTGGCGCTGCAGAGACGCCATTGACCCCATTGCGCTCAGTGGGAACAACGAAGTCTGTTTTATAGATGAGAAAACTGAGCCCCAGAGGAAAAAATGTAGCTACGCCAATACCAGCCTGATTTTGTCAAAGCAGACGGGGAGGCAAAAGGGTAACAAAAATTTAACACAACTACAGGAGTGAACCAAAGGGTCATCTGGCAGATGTCGCTTAGCAACCACAATGATAGAGATGACAGCCAACTGTAACATCTACTGAGCACTTATTCATCGTGCCAGGCATCATGGAAAGTGCTAAATGTGTATTGGCTCATTTGCTTCTCATACTAAGCCTCTGAAATAGGTGGTGGTATTATTTTTTATTATTACATTATTTTCTCTCATTTATGGAGGAAAAACTAAGACTTAGAGAGGTTCAGAAACTTTCCCCCAAGGGGTTAGGGAGGGATGGATTGGGAGTTGGGGATTAGCCGATGCAAACTCTTATATATAGAATGGATAGACAACAAGGTCCTACTGTACAGCACAGGGGACTGGATTCAATATCCTGTAATAAAACACAATGGAGAAGGAAATGAAAAAAATGTATACATGTGCATAACTGAATCATTGAGCTGTACAGCAGAAATTAACAAAAATTGTAAATCAGCTATACTAGAAAGAAAGAAAGAAAAAGAAAATGAAAGAAAGAAAAGGAAGAAAGATAGAAAGAAGAGAAAAGAAAAGACAAGAAAAGACAGGAAAAGAAAAGAAAGAAAAACTTTCCCTAAAGTTGCTGGGCTCTTAACTGGCAGAGCCAGCTGCAAGCCCAGGTCTGTCCACGCCAAAGCTCAGGCCTTAAACTCAGGCCCATAGAAACTGCCTCCCAAGTCCTGCCAAGACCAGCTTGCTCTGGGCAGTTTTAGAAAGGGGCCATGTAAGGCTCACCTAGACTGATCTAACAGCCCAGTGGCAGGACTGTCCTCCACCTGATAAGAAATGCTGAGTGACTGCTGTTCAGGCACAGACTCTGGAGCCCGGGTGAGCTGGTCCCTTCTCCTCTCCACTGTGTCAAACCAGCTGTCCCCTCCCCGCGCCCCTTCTCAGCTTCAGGCCCAGCAGGCTCTGGCGCGCTCCCCAGAACTCCCATGCCCTTCACCTTCCCAGCCTATCTTCAGCAATCGCCTAGTTTGCCCATGTCTGCCTTACACCCCAGCACCCCAAACTCAAAAGAGAGCCCTGGATGGGTCTTGACTGTTACAAAGAACAGTGAGACTGACCTTCTATTTATCATAAAATCATGCTTTTGTAAGCAGCTTCTAGCAGGAAAGAGCTCTCTGCAGGAGGCACCCTTTGGTCATGTCACTAACCTTACACCAGGCACCCCCCTGCTCTGCTCATCTCTGGTCCTAACACCTTTTTCAAGTCTTTTGATTACATGAGAAGTAATGAACAGATGACCAGATCTCTTCCCTTGCTTTCCCTTCGGTTATTGTTATGCACGAGATAGCATCCAAAGAAAAATCACAAGTCAACAAGTCTGCACACAGTGGGGGTGGAGGGTGAGGGCTCTGACCCCTTATCTCAGTGATTAACTGAGATAACTTCCCTTTTTCCCTTTAAAAGCTTTCGTGGCTGAGTGAAATCTTCAGAGATGGTTTTAGGGGGTCACTGGGTCCTCCATCTCCCCAGATTGTCGACATTCTGAATAAAAGCAACTTTCTACCAGCATTTGTGTCTGTCTAGCTCTCTCCCCCCGCCCCCTCTCTCCCTCTCTCTCTCATTTTCGGGTGGCAGGCAGCAAGACCTGATTCAGGAACACTTTCATTATCACTGTTGCAAACTGGGTTAGGGTTGTTTTGTTCTGTTTTTTTAGCAATTACTGATTTCTCTGGAGTTTACGGCTAACTAAAACCTCCTTAAATCAAGTCAGGACTTTCCCACTCTATGGGCAGAGGCACTCCTGTAAAGCTGAGAGTCCCCAACGCTTAACTCCATCATCTGGGGAATTCAAAAAAAGAAACTACAAAAGCAACACACATGTCCCAAATCACACAAAACAGAAATGAATAATAAACAGAAGTGAATAATCTCCCCACTCCCCATTCCACCCTTTTGCTCTCCAAGTTGACCAGTATTAACAGTTTGGACCCTGTCTTTGCAAAATATATACAAGATGCTCAAGGATTCTTTTCAAAAAGACCTCACTGTATGTCAAGTGTCAGAAAACTATGGCCTGAAGACGAATCTGACCCGCTGCCTGTTTTTTTTAAATAAAATTTTATTAGAACACAGCCAAGCCTATTCGTTTACATATTGTGTATAGTTAGGTTTGCACTACAATGGCAGAGCCTAAAATATTTGTTATTTGTCCCCTTGCTGAAAACATTTGCTCTTTTCTGTCCTGTGCACTATACTCCCACTTATTTTTTCACTTAAGAAAATATCATGGCCAACTCTTAGGTCACTGCATATGGATCTAATATTCCTTTTGAAAGGTATTTATTGTTTCATAATGAGTGAATTGTAGTTTATTTTATGATTTCACTATTTGTGATATGGTGATATAATAAGAAATGTAGGCATTCCTGCTGTGGCACAGAGGGTTAAGAACCTGACTTCAGCGGCTCAGGTTGCTGTAGAAATGCGGGTTCATTCCCCAGCCTGGCACTGTGCGTTAAAAAGGGTCCAGCATTGCCCCCACTGTGGCATAGGTCACAGCTGTGGCTCAGATTCAACCCCTAGCCTGGGAATTTATGCTGCAGGTTCAGTCCTAAAAAGCAAAAAGAAAGAAAGAGAGGAAGGAAGGAAGGAGGAAGAGAGGGAGGGAGGAAGGAAGAAAGAAAGAAATGTGTATTTTGTCTTTCTCCCTGGTTCCTGGCACAGAACTCCTAAAACCCTAGTAATTTCCTAAATGATGGAGGGGAGAGGAGTGCTTTTTGTTATTCATAATAAGCCCCTTTCAACCAAACCTGAGTTAATGCTAATAAGTGACCCTTGGTGGGTCCCAAGGTCATTGGAGGGTGGGGCTGGTTGTCAGAGGAACCAACCACAAGATTAGAAGGTTGGAACTTTCTACCACGCCCCCTACCTTCAGGAAGGGAGAGGGGCTGGGGATCGAGTTAATCACCAATGACTAGTGATTTAATTAATCATTCCTGTGTAATGGAACCTCAGTAAAACACTAAGTGGAGGGGTTTGGAGCGTGTGGGCCTGGTAAGTACCTCCCCATGCTGGGAGGATGGCACAGCCCAAACTCCACAGGAATAGAACCTCCTGTGTTTGGGATCCTTAACCCGCTGAGCCACAATGGGAACTCCTATAAATGTCTATTTTTAAAATCCTCCAGCAGAAATGGGATATAATGAAGAGAGCCACAGAGCTCAAACATGATGCTCCCACGGTGTCAACAAGCCTTTTTTCAGCCAGCAGTTGTAGTCAGCTCTGGGCGTTGCCAGGCTCCCATGGGAGGAATGAAACTTTTAGAAAAGAGGTATATCTCCAAGTGGAAGTTTTGTCCTGTTAGACTCAGCTGGACGTCCCCCAGCTTCTGCTGTGCCAAAGAGCTTTTTCCCTGAGCATTTGGTCTCAGCCACCTGAACCCCCCCACACCCCTTGCTAAGCCCTCCATCACCCAGGAGTTAGGTTGGGGCCCCCACCGCTCCATCCAGGCAGGGTTTTCTGCCACTTGTGGGGCAAGAGGGGCTCTTGAAACAAGGCAGAGGGAGTTCAGTTCAGGAAAGACAGTGCCTTTCATCCTGGAGGTGGAGGGGAGGTATACACATTACTTGTTTGTTCTGTCTTTTTAGGGCCACACCGGCGGCATATGGCTAGGGGTCCAATTGGAGTTACAGCTGCAGGCCTACACCACAGCCACAGCAATGCGGGATCTGAGCCACATCTGAGACCTACACCACAGCCTCTGGCAATGCTGGATCCTTAACCCACTGAGGCCAGGGATCAAACCCGCATCCTCATGGATACTAGTCGAGTTCTTAACCCACTGCGCCGCAAAAGGAACTCCCCATATTACTTGCTTCTAATCTTTTTGGGGTCATAGACTCCTCAAAGTTATAGGTCTGCCCCCATACACCACCCGGTCCCTGGATAAAACATGTCTATTTTTCTGTAAGAATTCTGTACAAATTCAAGGTATGTGCACAGACTTCCTGGAGATGTGATCCACGGCACAGGTCACCAACCGGCCTTCAGGTACACTGCAAGCACATTCCTTACTGCGGCTTACCAGCCCTTGTCATTAGTCTGTCACAGCATATTTCTCTGTGATTCATTAACGCCTCCCTTCCTCGCATCACTGACCTTGTGCCTGCCGTTCCAAAGGTCTTCCTAGGCTGGCTGTCATGTGCCTCCTTCTTCCTCCGGCTATCCTGTTTGGGAAGATAAACCCATTCACCAGCTCTCAGATACCTCTCGCCAGGCACAGAAGGCCGTTATCAAGCCTACCAACCAAGGCCATTCTTCCTGCTGTTGCCATTACCCTGACCTGCTTGCTAGCCTCGAGTGCAAACCCACACTGGAAAGAAAGACTCTTTTTCTCTCTAGCCTTTTGCCATCTGGATCAGTCTTCCGGAACATTCCTAAAAGCTGTAAATCTTTCAAGTAAACTAGATTTTCCTTTCTGGCCCCTGCCTCTAAATGTGATGACTTTGTTGTTGCTAAATTTTTACAAAGGAAGTTTGGCCAAAAAAATAAAAGAAAGAAAGAAAGCTACAAAAATGTCAAATTCAATGGCCAAGGCGGATCTCTGCTGGCCTTTGTTTGTGCTGCCCCCTCCTGGTTAGAAAAAGAAGCACTGATTAAACCTGACTGCTGGTCAGTCCAGTCTTACTCAAAATCTTCACTGTTTATCTTGATGTTAATCAGAGTCTTAGAAAGTGATGCTGGTCTTTGTTATTTATAAAGGCAGAGTACACTGTGGTCCATTTTAGTGCCTCATAATGTCTATTAAATATTATTGCCCTCTGATCTAGAAATTTCCTTTCCAGGAATCTGCCCTGAAGAAGTACCGAGAAATGTAAATAAGAGATTACCTTCAGAGATGGCCACCTTGTTATTGATGGTAATAAAATACAGAGTGAGGTTAAATGTCCAACAACAGGTGATATAATAGCCAGAGGGTGGAATATTATGTTCACCTTAAAATGATGTTAGTGGAGAATTTTCAATGATATGAAGAAATATTTATATGTTACGTAAAACAGGACACAAAACTATAAGCACTGTACAGGCTCAACTAAATATGCATAAAAATAATCTGGAAGTAATACATCAAAGCTTGATCTGGTGTTCTCCGAGGAGTGGAATTAGGCTATTTTATACTTTTGTATGTTTTCCAATTTTCCTGTGAGTATGTGATATCTGTAAAATCGGGAGAAAAATCATAAAACTTATTTCTTCATGGTGCAAAGAGCACGAGCTTTAGAATCAAGTGATGTAGATTTATATCCTGACTCTGTGTCCTTGGATGAGTGACTCAATCTCTCCAGACCTATTTCCTCAACAGTAAGTGGAGGTGGTAACAGTGCCCGCATCATGAAATTACTGTGAGACTTGAGTCTGCATAACGAACCTTACTAAACACTTATCTGCCACTAGTTCCCCCCATATATTTATTTACCTTCCCACAACCTACCAGCCCTAGAAGCCAAAATCCCTTTCCTTTTGTCTTGCCACTTCTCCACAATATACCACCCTTTATGAAAACGGTATATAAGCTCCCAGGCCTACCCATTTTGGGGTGCTTTCAGCTCTTTTCTGTGAGGCCTTCTATGTGTGTATGAAATAAACCTTTTCCCCTATTCATCTTTTTGTCGACTTAATTCACAGGTCCCAGATACTAAACCTAAGAGGATAGAAGAAAAGCTATTTTTTCCCCTCCCTTACACTCCCAACATTTGCTCAGCTTTTATCAGTGAACAGGAATAATATAGTTCCTATAACCTGAGCCGCATACTCAATTGAAATGCCTTCTTCCTGTGTTTTTTTTTTAGCTGCTCAGACCAACTACCACCTTGCGTGAAAGGGTCCCCTGAGTGCCCACTGCAATGTAGTAGGTTAAGGATCTGACTGCAGCAGCTCAAGTCACTGCAGAGATGCAGGTTTGATCCCTGGGCTGGCGCAAAGGGTTAAGGATTCAGGGCATCGTCCCAGCTGCAGCTTGGATTCCTTCCCTGGCCTAGAAACTTCAATATGCCACAGATGGGGGAAAGTGGGGGAGAAAGGGTCCCTAAGGCAGTTGAAAGAATATTTCAGAGGCAGGATTGTAGAACCTTTACAGTTAGCCCCAGGCAACCGAGAAAGTTTCCAAATAGGTGGAGAACCATTTAAGGGTAAAGAGTTGAATTCTTGTACACTTTTCACACAAGGGTGGGTATCAATAATAAAACATTTTAGCCAGTCTGCAAATCTTGAATACCGCTCACCGATAGTAGCTGACAGCCCCTTTCTAACATCCATTATATCTACCAACATACTACTAATTTCACCCACGAAAACCATTTCTGACGCTTAGTTTACTAATTGGTAAAATATTTGGTGTTTCTCAGAGGCAGATAGCTGAAGCACTTAAAAACGGCCTTTTCTGGAGTGAGACTTTTCTGACATAATTCTAGCGGACCACCCCGGGAGAGTAGATACTTGATGAGAATAGTAGCCGCCCTAGGGTGTTACCTCAAATAGTAGACATAAATATCACAGGATTTACACATAACACCTGCAAAGCAAAAAAAGGCCCCGGAACATGTAAGCACACAACACTTCCGTGATTATTAAATCTAATGCAAAAAAAATTTAGGTACCGCCATAGCCTGAGTTTTGCATTTCTTACATGTACTCACAGATTTTCAACTGTGGAACTGGAAAAATGAAACTTCCTTTTAAAATGGAGTCAGGAGGCCAGAGGGGAGCTCTCGCGCCCCACCACTCCTTGCTCGTTGCAGACCCCAAACAGGAAGAGACTAGGCTTGCGTCTCCAAGGTTACTACTTGAGGACTCCAGCAAGTGGGAGATTTTCTCCTCGCCTCACAACAGCCCAACCAATGAGAGACTGTCACAGCCCAACCAATGAAAAGCCACCACACTTCGCACTCCCAGTTTCCTCCAATCAACTCTTTGTTTATAACAGCCCCTCTCTATTTGCCCTTTTCTTTTGTGAAGTAAGAGTCCTCGCCTTTGTCTCTCAGGACGTGCCTCTAGTTCTTGCTAGAGCTTGCTTGTCCCAAAATGCAATTCTTTGCCATTCTCGAATAAACCCATTTTGTTGGTAAAAATAACCAGCTGTTTTATGTTTAAGGTCAGCAAATTAAGGTTGCCTTTTTTTTGCTTTTTGTTTTTTTCCCGGATGAATTTCTCCTTTCCCCATTCTTTCCTGAAATGTGGCCACATTGCATGGGGCAAGAAGCCTGGTTGGTCAGAATACTGAGAGGAAGGAGCCAGTGCTGATCCCCACGTTCCTAGGGCCGCGGAGGTTAACCCACACCCACCCACTCCTGGGCTCACTGCTCCTCAGGAATCCGTTAAAAGGCCTCCCGTGGTATTCTGAGAGCTCTCCATTCAGGGCGGTTTTATCAGAGGAATTAAACCAGAAAGTATGCAGCTCAAATAACAGGATTAATTAACGTTCTTCTCATTCTGCAGACGAGCGATCTGGGAGGCGTGCCACCTGCGCCTTCCTGGTCTTACTGTGCTGGGCCTGGTGCAGACCCAGGGGAGCCCAAGGCTGGCCTGGGATTCTCTGAGGCTGGCGCTGCCGAAGGCTAGCCTTCCCTGGCATGGGGTGCGGTGAGAAAACTCCCCTCTGCCCTCTCTTCTCATAGGGCCTGCCCCCCCTCCATTGGTTTTCAGCTTTGTATTTCCCTGGCTATGGAATAATGATCCTGGCCCTCAGATCAGGCACTCACATTTAAGGGGCCTTCTCTGTGGCCCGCATGAGGCATTCACAAACTCCACATGGAGTAAGTCTTCACTGGAGGGTCTCAGCTCTCATCAGCAGCCCACCTCGCATCTGCCACATCTTCCCAAAAGTCTGTCTCCATCATGGCTTTTGCGAGCAGTGGCTCTACCGAAGACTGTAAGCAGAGGTGGGCGTGTGGACTTGGAATCACGGTGTAACTGCCCTAGCAGTAGCTTCAGACATTTCCCAATAGCTGCCTCGTCTCACCACCAGCCCCAAATCCCTCTCCTCTTACAACTGTCTCTTCTCTCTCTCTCTTCCCCACCCTCAACCTCTGTAATTCCCTTAATTTCCCAGAGCTGTTTAATACTAACTCGCTTCTTCTTGCCACCTGACATCTCAGTTCAGGAAAATCAAGTTCATCCCCCAGAGCCCAACTACTTGACCTCAAGCGCCTCCCCTGTGGGGAGGGGGTTCTCAGCAAGTTCCAGCCACTACATTATCTGACATAATCCTTACCACATTCTTGAGTGGGAAGAACTAGGGTCTGTAATCATTCCCATTTCACACAACAAGGAACAGGCTCAGAGGTTAACTTGCCCACGGACTCTCAGCCAGATTCAGAACTGGGAAATCCGGAGCCGTCTTTGTTTGTTTGTTTTTTGTTTTTGAGGGCTGCACTCATAGCATATGGAAGTTCCCGGGCTAGGGGTTGAATCGGAGCTGCACCTGCTGGCCTACACCACACCTCAGCAACGCCAAATCCAAGCTGCATCTGCGACCTACACCACAGCTCACCGCAATGCTGGGTCCTTTAACCCACTGAGTGAGGACAAGAATCAAAACCAAGTCCTCAAGGATACTAGTCAGTTTCGTTACCGCTGAGCCACGACAGGAACTCCTTTTTTTCCCTTTTTTTTTTTAAAGTATAGTTGACTTACAGTGTTGTGCCAATTTTTGCTGTATAGCATAGTGACCCAGTCATACATGTATATACCTTTTATTTTCATATACTCTCTTCGATCATGTTCTGTCCCAAGACATTGGATATGGTTTCCTGTGCTGTAAGGACCTCATTGCTTATCCATTCTAAATGTAATAGTTTATATCTGCCAACCCCAGATTTTCAGTCCATCCCACTCCACCCCCACCTTGGCAACCACAAGTCTCTTCTCTATGTTTGTGAGTCTAATTCTGTCTTACAGACAGGTTCATTTGTGCCATGTTTTAGATTCCACGTAGAAGTGATATCATATGGTGTTTGTCTTTCTTTTTTTTGGCTTTTTGTCTTTTTAGGACCACACCTACAGCATATGGAGGTTCCCAGGTTAGGGGTCTAATCGGAGCTGTTGCTGCCGGCCTACGCCAGAGCCACAGCAACGCCAGATCCGAGCCACGTCTGCAACCTACACCACAGCTCACGGCGACACCGAATTGTTAACTCATGAGCAAGGCCAGGGATTGAACCTGCAACCTCATGGTTCCTAGTCGGAATCATTTCCACTGCGCCATGATGAGAACTCTTATCTTTCTCTTTCTGACTTACTTCACTTAGTATAAGAGTCTCTCCACAGCGCCGTGATCTGGAATCCTGTGATCACCTTGATGACGCCATAGATCTGTACATCCCAGCATCTACAGTGCCTGACACCCCGAAGTGATCAACCAACACCTTCAGACACTTCTCCGGGTGGATCTTGGGACAGCCATCACCCACCTCAACCAGCCATACTCCACCGCCTCTGCCTCGAAGCACGAAAGGAGGGCTCTGTTTCCCGGGGCTGGGAGGCAGCTCGCCTGACTAAAGGGACCTCTCTCTGTGCAACAGGCTCCATTTATCTCCCCGTGGACTCTGCAGCCCAGCGGGGCCCCAGCGGGCTGCGCAACCACCATGGACATCTTCCTGAAGGCCCAGATGTTGGCTCAGCCTGGTATCATATTTCATCTCCCCCTCACTCCCTGAGAGACAGTCAGAATTGAGATGGATTACACTCGTTCACAGGCTATCATTTCAAGTGAGAGTTGGATGGAGGCTTAATAGAATTAATTAATTCTCTCTGTTCCAAGAAGGAAGGAAAAGGAGATAAGGGAAAATCTCCACCACAGCTGGCTCTGAAGACACTGGCAGGTGCTCACTGGCTTCTTTCACTGCCCTGATTTCCTCTGACACTGGGTCAGCTTTGTTCAGAGCAATAAAGAAAAGCAGCCTTTCCCTGCTTGTTTGTTATTTGCATAGGAAATCAGCTCCGTGGCTTTATATTCTCAACGTGTCAGCTTTAGACAGCACAGGGGCCAGGTCCCTCTCCTCCTTCACCCTTTAGAGCAGGCTCACAAATACTAATGCCTGCAGTGAGAGGGAGCAGGGTGGTGCTTAAAGCAGACTGTGCGGCCAGAATAGCTTGGCGTGAGTCTCAGGCCTTGCACTGTTATTTGTGTGGGCCTCCAGTCCTCATCTGTAAAATGGGGATAGTAATAATACTGCTTCCAAAGGCGATGTGACCATGAAAGGTGAAGTCCTTAGAACAGTGTCTGACACATAAGGCTACATACACGTGTGCTTTGTTTTACTGTGACTATTTGCTTCAGCCTGGTAGGGAAAATGAATGAGGCTGAAGGTGTCTGGGTAATAGGGAGGGGGGCTCTGTGCCAGGTTAGACAGAATGTCTCCATCTGAACCTGACAGCCTGAGCCTGTGGGCATACAGACCTGGTGTTTGCCAAATCTTCCAGTTTTTTCACAAGAAGCCCCAAATCCAGATTTTGTGTGACATTTTCTAATTTGTAAATGCTGACGATGACTTTAAACAACCATAAAAGATAGGTTTCACGGGACAAAACAAGTTGGTGGGCTCGATCCAGCCAGGAGCCTGCAGGCTGCAACCTCTCGTCTGTCATTCCACGCTGTCACTACAGAACGGAGCAGGTCAGAGCCATGCGGCTTCCATGAAACACAGAGGTGGATGAATTGTTTTTATTGCAGCCAAAGGAGGATTTGACAATCAAAAGGGAGGAGAGCAGCTGAGACTCAGATGGGGAGTGGTGGTTTGGCACCACGTGGGGAAAATACACCCAAGCCTCGGCGAGCTTCCTGCTGGGACGAGATGGCAGGGAAAGCCCAAATTGTGGATGGCTGTCTAAACGATGCCACGAAACCTCCACATCACGTGGCCACCCTTACTTTCCAGTCATCTATGACTAAGAGCCTGGGCTCAGGCATCAAGCTGCCCGGGTTACATCCTGGCTCCATTCCTTATCCTCTGTGTGGCTTTGAACAAGCAACTTCACCTCTCAGGACCTCACTTTTATTTGTAAAATTTAACAGTGCCTAGCTCATAGCTGTTGTGAAAAAGAAACAAAGCAACACACGTGAAGAGTTGGCATAGTACCTAGCACATCGTGATTACTCAATAAATATTATTCCGAATATAAGTAACAGTCATTTAAGTAGATCTTAGCTTATTACTCACAAAGAAATAAACTCATGAGGCACTTTACGTGTCCCAGTTTTAAAAACAGACTCCCTGGGAAATACTCACTATGAAAGCCCCAAGGAAGAGCACAGTGTGGAATAGGAGGTAAGAAGCCAATGAATGTTCATTGAATAATGGGGCTCCTGCCCTCAAGGAGTCTAGAGAAGAAGGGTGGGGGAGGGGGACAAGATTTAAATATGTAAAAAATTAACAATGAAAGATTTATGCATATATATGTATAACTGAGTCACTTTGCTGTACTGCAGAAATTGGCACAACATTGTAAATACTTTAATAAACAATTCAAAAAACAAAGAGATTCACAAGTTGCTCAAGTCATCAAAAGAATGGTAGACTGAAGCAGAAGGGTGTGGGTGTCTGAAAGAATCAAATCCAATTCTGTTGCTGGAATGTTCGGTTTCAGAAGGAATCATCTCAGATTCAACCATCAGGGGAAAGTCTCATGGAAACAAAGGTGCGGCTTGGATGTGAATCAAAAGGCATTCCAAGAGGGCTGAGTAAATGGAGAGATGGTGACAAAGTATTAGGTGTGTTTCAGGGACAGTGAGCAAAGGAATTCATTGAGGACAGAGTGTTCAGAACAGCTAGTAGGTGAAGGAAATCTGGAAAGCTGGGTTGACGCTCTGTTGAAAAAGGCCTTCAATGCTAGGCTATGGTAGAGATTGCTAGATGTCTCTCCTTCCTTTTTAACAAGGTACCTAGTTTACTTGCCCCAAATGTATTATACTTCTCAGCCTCACTGCTAGCAGATGCAGCCATGTGATTAAGTTCTGATTTTAGTTAAGGCCAACTGGACTTAAGGGAAGGTCTTATGTGCAAATTTTGGAATGTCGGCACAATGGGTGGAGCTGTAGCAGCCATCTTAGATCATGAGGCTAAAGTTATTTGCACAGGAAGGAAGGAGCCAAACTCCCTGATGACTACACTAGCCTCAGATATTCTTCCCCTGAACAGTTACACAAGAGAGAAATAAACTTTTTTGTTTAAGCCACTGTTATTTGGGGTCTATCTTAACATGCAGCCAAAATTAATCCTAACTGATGCACAAACCAAAGATTTTATGCCTTATCCTGGGGCATCAGGCAACCATTGGAAATTTGTAGGCAGGTGAAAAATAAGATGACTATTTGGTGTGGAGGAAATAGTGCAGAACAGTCTGGAATTGGGTTGGGAGGAGTGAGAACCCAGAGGCTGAGAGCACATAGAGGAGGTTAATGTCAGTGATTCAGGCAAATTGAATAAATGAGTGTATTAGGCTGGGTTTTTCATAGAAATAGAACTAACAGAACATTATAAAATAAAGAATTGGCTCACACAGTTATGAAGGCTGAGAAACCCTCAGATCTGCAGTCTATGAGCTAGAAACTCTGAAGAGCCAATGGTATTGTTCCAGTCCAAGTCCAAGTCTGAAGGCAGGGGAAGCACAGTACTTCAGCTCAAAGACAGTCAGGCTGAGAAAGGGAATGCTCTTAGCCCTTTTTGTTCTATTAAGGCCTTCAACTGATTGGATAAGGCCCACCAACATTAGGGAGGGCAATCTGTTTAACTCAGTCTAGGGATTCAAATGGTAATCTTATCCAAAATACACCCTCATAGACACACCCAGAATACTGTTTGATGGAATATCTGGGCACCCTCTGGCCCGTCAAGTTGATGCATAAGATTAACCACTACAAATGTGCATGTGCTCAAACCTGGGTTGAGGGAAAAATCTAATATATGGGATTTTTAAAAAGTTAAAAATAAAAACCCCCGAAAACATAGAGTATAATGTACTTTGAAACTATTGAAAAAAGTTATTGCTTCTTAATTGGTCTAACTAAAATCTAAACTTGGTGACTCAAGCTGGCTCAGACAAAGCCAAATAGTACCATGTAATGTTTCTTAAAAAGAGGGTTCCTGGAGTTCCTCTGGTGGGCTTGCAGGTAAGGATCAGGTGTTATCACTGCTGTGGCTTGGGTCACTGCCTCAGGTCACTGCCGTGTTGTGGGTTTGATCCCTAGCTCAGGAACTTCCACATGCTGTGGGCGTGGCCAAATTTTCTTTAAAAAAATAACAATATTGTAAATCAACTATACTTTAATAAAAAATAAATGAATAAAAGAAGGGCTCCTGAGTTAGACTGCCTGGCTTCAGATCCTGGCTGCTTCAATTACCAGCACTGCAACCTAGGACAAGTTATTTCACTCCTCTGTGCCTTGAATTCTTTATCTATATAACAATGGGGGTAATACTTTACATGCTAGAGTTGCTGTCAGAAGTAAACCGAGGTAAAACTCATTTATTCATGGTTGTTATACCTGTTATGTGCCCCACATTGTGCTAGGTGCTAGAGATACAGAGATGGACAAACCCGTTAAGAATGGAGTTGCTTTTCTAGTGAGCAAGTAAATGATGAAATGAGATCTTTTCTGCAATGAAAATTCCTATGTGCACTAGAAAAGTATGGTGCATAAAATACACTGCTGGTGACATGCGAGATTTTCTATGGGAAGATGATGAATGTTTTTAATCACTTGTGATAGCTCTATATTGACAATGTATCTTAGAGAAATACTGGCTTTCCTATTGATGATAATGGGCAGTTATTCATTCAACAAACCTTGAATAACTACCAGGCAATTTATTAGTCACTAAGGGAATACAGCAGCAAGCAAAATAGGAAAACCCTTGAACAACTGGAACTGGAATTCTAAATTTTCATTTACAATTAGTATGGTCTTCCTTTCCACGTAAATTTGACTTTGAAAAATAGAAGTTTCTTTACTATTTATTTATTTATTTATTTGCTTTTTATGGCCTCACCCGAGGCATGTGGAAGTTCCCAGGCTAGCGGTTGAATCAGAGCTACAGCTGCAGGCCTATGCCATAGCCTCAGCAATATGGGATCTGAGCCACATCTGCGACCTTAACCCAATGAGTGAGGCCAGGGATCTAACCCGCATCCTCATGGATCCTAGTCGGGTCCATTGACAACAGCCATGAAGGGAACTCCCTGAGAAATAGAAACCATCCTATCAAGTAAACAATACCTTGTTGGTGTGCAGATATGGTAAAAAAATGGTGAAAGTGGTGTAAAATAAGCCACATCTGGGGTGCACTGGGTCCGAAGGCAGCTCATTTAGGGGCTCTACAGGAAGAAGCTTCCAGCCTGGGCCTCTCTCCAAGAAGGCTTGGCCACCTCCCCACGCCACCCATCCTCTTCCTCTGTTTATATCTCATCTTCTGTTTATTTCTTTGACTGTGTTTTAAGGTGTATATAAGATCAAATCAGAGTATTTCCACTTCAAAATTACAAGAAAACCCACTAATTTGATCAACTGTGGCAAAGCTTTGTAAATCAAGGAAACTTTGAATAAGAAAATATTTATAAAGAAAAGTGGTTTTCATTTTGGCTTATTATTTAGTTGGCTAACCACAAGGTGCACTACAGAGAACCTGTTTTTCTGAATCTATTAATATCCTATAATTACCCTGTCAAAGCTCCCATTTAAGTAGACCATAGTGTACCTGCTTTCTAAATAAATACCACTTACTTGAAAATAATTTGCTCCTCAAGTAGACCGACAGGGTCTTACCTCCCCAATTAAATGAACAATGTACACATCTTACAGCATGTGGCCGCCCCTCACTTCATTATTTTGAAAATGAGAGTAATTTCACCTTGACTTATCTTTGATCAGAATGGGGGTGATTGTAGAGAGAAATTTTATGTTTCAATGGGAAACTATAATCTACTCTGTGGGTTATCAGATTCTGGTCTTTGGGTTTATTTCACCTCTTTGTAAGCTGGATCTCACACATATTGTCAGAAATTAATGTTTCCAATTTTTCTCCCACCCTCTTGTCCTGGCATCACTGAGGACTGAAACGTCCTTTTCCTAAAGCCTCACAAGCTGAAGCTGGATGACTTGACATAACTTCAAAAGATACATCAGCACAGTGGCTGGGACACTTGGGAAGTTTACTGGAACACCTGCGATGTTCATGTTCCCCTTAAGGGAATGGCATGCTTATGACCTTGTCCCCACCATCTTCCCTCTACCATCCAAAGACATTTCAAGCTCAATACTTAGAAATTTCAATTGGCTGCACTCTGGACTAAGAAAAGAAAGAAAGGGAGTTCCCGTCATGACTCAGGGGTAATGGACCCGACTGTTATCCATGAGGACATGGGTTCCATCCCTGCTCAGTGGGTTAAGATCCGGCGTTTTCGTGAGCCGTGGTGTAGGTCACAGTCAAGGCTTGGATCCCTTGTTGCTGTGGCTGTGGCATAGGCCAGCAGCTACAGCTCCAATTCGACCCCTTGCCTGGGAACCTCCATATGCCATGGGTGTGGCCCTAAAAAGACCAAAAAAAGAAAGAAGGAGGAGGAGGAGAAGAAGGAGAAGAAGGAGAAGGAGAAGAAGGAGAAGAAGGAGAAGGAGGAGGAGGAGAAGAAGGAGAAGAGGAAAAAAATAACTAGGTTTATAATTGGTTCCCACCATTAGATCTAATTTTAGTGGTGGCCTTACTTCCATCTGCACCCTCATCTCCTGAAATGAACACAACCGTTTAACCAGACTGATCTGGTCCCAGGACTGAGAAGCTGGGTTGGGATACGGGCCAATCAAATACCTCAACTCCTGTCTAGGGAGGTTTCAGATGGGGAATGAAGGAATCTGGAAGAGACCACTGTGAAGAGTCTTTGTTCGGAATTCCCCTCTTCTACCTAAAAGCAGAACCTTCCCAAAGAATGAAACTGTCACCAACCTCTGCCCCAGGATTTCGCAGTGGGTGAAGGTTGACTCCTGTCATTGGAGATGAGAAGTTGGCACCAGGCTAAGAACTTACTTACATACAAATGAACCTATCTACTTAACAGAAACAGGCCGGCAGACATGGAGAACAGATTTGTGGTTGCCGGAGGAGGGAGGGGCAGTGGGATGAATAGGAGTTTAGCTTTATTTATTTTTTTCTTTTTTGTCTTTTTGCCTTATCTAGGGCCACACCTGCGGCATATGGAGGTTCCCAGTCTAGGGGTCTAACAGGAGCTGTAGCCACCGGCCTACGCCACAGCCACAGCAATGCAGGATCTGAGCCGCATCTGCAACCTACACCACAGCTCATGGCAACGCCGGATCCTTAACCCACTGAGCAAGGCCAGGGATCGAACCCACAACCTTATGGTTCCTAGTCAGATTCATTAACCACTGAGCTACAATGGGAACTCCAGTTTAGGTTTATTAGATGAAAGAGTTACATTTAGAATGGATAAGCAATGAAGACCTATTGTAAAGTACTATCTATCTATCTCTTTCTGTCTGTCTATCTATCTATCATTTATCTATATACTATATCCAAGCTTTTTCTCATGAGAAAAAGAATGTGTGTGTGTGTGTGTGTGTGTGTGTGTGAGACTGAGTCACATTATAAACCAACTATACTTAAAAAATTTTTTTAAAGAAATCACCTAAACAGACATGGTCACAAAACTACCATACCTCCCAAATACTCTCCTAAAGGCCTATTTATCTTTTCTAAAAGCCATTTGCTTTTCCGTAAATGCCCTTCTCCTCTCTCCCTCTATTAAGTTGGTTTATGAGCTCCAAATTCTAATTGCCTCCTTGAGTCACATTTTTCTGTGAACTCCCACAAACCTATGGGAATAAAAATCTGCCTTTTCTCTTACTAATCTGTCTTTTGTCAGATGAATTTGCAGAGCTCTGACACTGAACCTAAGAGTACCCATGAAAAGCTTTTTCTCCCCAACAGGTTAATTGATACAGAGACTGCCTTACAAGTGTTAAATTGAGAGCTATCTGTATTATAATCATTCTTCTGTTTGTCCAGTGACTCCATCTGTGGGACACACAGAGTTAGAACATTCACCAAGTAAATATGGAATGTCTTTGGCTTTTGTCGTAAAGACTTTATACCACCTCTGGATTTCATCTCTCGCAGGCCTCTAGGGGAATTCACCCAGATGAGGATAACAGGGTTTTATTTTTATTGCCCCTAACTAAAACAAGGTTTTAACCATGACTTACCCTGACATTTAACTGAGTCCTTAAAGAAGGTTTAGATTCTTTACATAGTTACATTTAAAAAGGCATTTCAAGAGCTTAGCAGCTATAAGTGAAACCCTCTAATGGAGCCCTGCCACCTACTACCTGGAGGGGGAAAAAGGGAGGGAGAAGGATGTTAAGGACACAGAAGGGTGCAGTCACTCAAATGAGGAATGGAGCCCAGATAAGGACTATAGGACGAGTGGCTGGCCCAGGAACTTCAAATAAATGGGATTTGGTTGGTGGATGAGGGGAGGGGAAAGAGGGAACAGAGGAAACCGCTAGCTATTAAAGAAGTAGGTCAAGAGTTCCCGTTGTGGCGTAGCAGAAATGAATCCAACTAGGAATCATGAGGTTGTGGGTTCAATCCGTGGCCTCGCTCAGTGGGTTAAGGATCTGGCATTGCTGTGAGCTGTGGTGTAGGTCGCAGACTTGGCTCGGATCCTGCATTGCTGTGGCTCTGGCGTAGGCCAGCAGCTATAGCTCAAATTCAACCCGTAGCCTGGGAACTTCCATATGCCACAGGCATGGGCCTTAAAAAAAAAAAAAGGAAAAAATAAAGTTGATCGGTCACGTACAATGTTGGTTTGGATCTCAAGTCCAATAAAGAAAGTGGGTTTTTTTTTTTTTTCTGTCTTTACAGCTGCACCTGTGGCATATGGAAGTTCCCAGACTAGGCATCAAATTAGAGCAGCAGCTGCAGGCCTACGCCACAGCCATGGTGACACCAGATACAAGGCACATCTGTGACCTATGCCACAGCTTTTGGCAATGACAGCTCCTTAACCCACTGAGCAAGGCCAGGGATCAAACCTGCATCCTCACAGACACTATGTCAGGTCCCTAACCTGCTGAACCACAATGGAACTCCCTAAAGAAAGTGTTAAAAAACATTTTTTTGAAAGTTGAATGGATTGTGTTAATTTAATTGTATGTGGTGTTGGATTGGGTTTTGGGATTTTTTTGTTTTTGTTTTTGTTTTTTTTTGTCTTTATCAATTGGAGATACACACGCAAGTATTTATGGATGAAAGGCTGTAACATCTACAAGTTACTTTCTACCAAGAATGAAAAAATGGTTCATATTGGTTGGGGAGAGGGGATGCAGATTAAACAAAAATAGCAAAAAAAGACCTTTTTTTGCTTTTTTTTAGGGCCCCACCCACGGCATATGGAGCTTCCAAGGCTAGGGGTTGAATCTGAGCTACAGCTGCAGGCCTACAGCACAGCTACAGCAACATGGGATAGGAGTGGAGTATTCGATTATACCACAGCTCACAGCAACACTGGATCCCCGACCCACTGAGCAAGGCCAGGGATCAAACTCTCATCCTCATGGCTGCTAGTCAGATTTGTTTCCGCTGCACCACAACGGGAACTCCAAAAAAGAATGATTTTTAAGTTGGTAACAGGACATGGGGGTTCACAAGACAATCCATATGCTGCGGGTGCAGCCATAAGAAAATAATAATAATAAAATTCTAAAATGAAATATGTCCCTTCAACTTTAAGAAGAATAGGTTAAAAACTCTTCATATTAAATATCCTGTTTTACAAATTCAAAAATCATTATATTTTTCTTAGAGTTTTTGAGGGATAACACACCTGAAAGGAATCACACTAATTTTAAGTGCCCAACTTGATGAACTTTTATATATATATACACATTCATGTAACCACTACCTGGATCAAGCTATAAAATGTCTGCAGCACCTCTTAAGGTTCCCTCATGCGCCTTTCTAACCTCCCATCCTTCCACCCTCCCCTTAGAAGTAGCCACTGTTTTGCCATCTATAAACATTGACAGGTTCATTCTGTTCTTGAAAGTCATATAAATGGAATTATGCAGTGTATTGTCTTTTGTGTCCAGCTTCTGTAACCCACTAAGCCACACTGGGAACTCTCTGAGGGCTTATAGTTATCACCAATTCATTTTCATGTGTTTGCTTTTCTGACAAAGCCACTGAGGGAGATTTTTTTCTCTTTCTGAAGAATATGGAAGAGGAATTAGGGAGCCCCTAGTTCTATTGGCAGCCTTCTTATGGCCATGATTTAAGATCTTTTTAAAAAAATTTTTATTAAAGTGTAGTTGATTTACAATGTTATGCCAATTTCTACTGTACAGCAAAGTGACATGGTCATACATACATACATATTCCAAGCTATCGTTTTAATATGAACAAAAGGCAGAGTATACTGAGAGGAAGAAAACAATCTTTGCTGACATTTTTGAGTGTTGTGTTAAACCTTAGTTGACTTTGCAATTACCTGGGACAATTTATGTTATAGATGCTGTTTTTTACATAAATCTGTTAGTTTAACTGAAAGCACCCTCTACAATGGCCAGAAAATCAAATATTTCTTTAAAATAAGCATGGATTCCTTTAACAATTTTAGAGAAATAACTGAAAGCAACTGACAGCACCAAAACTCAAAGAAGTACTTGTGAAAAATTCCACAACAAGAAAAGTAAAAGGCAAGAGGAATTTTCTATCAGGAACCTATTTCCAAAAACCAAATAAAATCATTGCAATCAAATATAATAAACAATTACCCTTTCCAGATTATCCACTGTGTGCCAGGCTCTGTACTAAGCATACAATGGGCAGTAGCTCATTTAATCAACACAAGAAGGCTCTCTATATATCCCCATTTTATAGATGAGGAAACAAAGATTCCAAGAGTTGAAATAATCTGCTCAATGTTACGTAGAGAAAAGACTAAAGAAAAATGGGTCCTGCTAATCTAACTCCAAAGCTCCATATTGAACAAGTACACACTCTGCCTCCCAAGCACGTAGCACACTTCAGTCTAATCCTTACACCACTTTCCAGGATGGGCCCAAGAACAGATGAAGAAATCTGTATTCACAGAAATTAAGTAACATGAGGGAGCTCCCAGAGCTGGTGATTATGCAAAAGGGTGAACTACAGGGTACGAGTATTAAGTCTCAGAGATTTGTAGGCAAGATGGTTGATATACGGAAAGAACCACCAAAACTCGGCACTTGGTGAGCCCTTAAAGATTCATCACCTTCTTTTTGTACTTGTAGAACTAAGGCCCAGAGGTGTGTCGTACCTTGTCCAGAGCAACACAGCACGTGAGTGGCAGAGGTACAACTAGGACACAGTTCTGTCAAGGAGAGGATTTTTCCTAACACACAGACTTGCCTTTGATGAACTGTGGATATAGGGTGCCTGCTAAATGTGCTCAATTTGGGAACTTTTCCATCTTACTGGGGTAGGGTGAGCCTCCAGGGCCTGTTCATCTGATAACAGCCCCTTAACTTTCCCTGTAGAATCAGCCCCCACCCCCCGAATGTGGTCTTGGAAAGACAGGTAAATTTCCCTCCCCTGGGTGTGTGACCTGAGCTAGAACAATTGGAATCTCTCTCTCCTGGGAATTTAAATTTTGGCTACCATTTATTTTGATAATAAACCTCTATTTTTCCTTAAGGAATTCAGAGTCAATTTGCATTGCTCACAACTCATGAACGTGGATTAATTAAGGCTTTTTCAGCTACAAGTGTTGAAAATCCAAGCCAAATATGCTTAGGCAAAGAAGGGAATTGTGTGCCTTAGATGAGGGATCTGAAAACAATTGCTCTTGGGCCAAATCCTGCCTAGCAGTTGCCCTTATAAACAGTATTATTGGAACTCAAGTATGCCCATTGGTTTATGTATTATTTACTGCTTTTACACTGCAAATAGCATACAAGCAGCTGTGTATGGCCTGCAAAGCCTAAAACTTTTCCTGTCTGGCCCTTATCGGGAAGTATTTGTCGATCTCTGACTTAGGTAGATTCAAAGTCAGGTGCTGCTTGATCCAGGAGCTTAATGATTATTCCAAAATCCAGGCCTTCCTTCTCTCAGCCTTTGTATGCTTTCCTCCATGTGTTAGCTTGATTCTTGGACTAGCTCTCCCCTTGTGGACTAGCAACCCAAGCAGGGACAAAAGCTTCATCTTCACCGGCAAATAAGTCTTGAGTCAGTCATTCATCACCCTTTTGCTGTGGTCAGAGGCACAGGACTTACTGATTGGTTCGAGTCATAAGGACTCACCTTCTGAAGCTAAGAGTAAGGTAAACCAGGATTCTGCCGGGTGGGTGGGGAGGAGCCCTGATTTGCCAGATTTGCTGAATTCCCTAGTATAAATACTCCTACTGAGCCTAACTTCAAGCTGCCAGAATGTCACTGAACACAAAGTTGGGGGGAGATGCACAGTAGACACCATTGTATAGTCTTTCCACCATAGATACAATAGACATAAATATTCTCAAGGGCTGAGATAATGACAAAGTGTAGCAAAATAGTTAGGAAGTGATAAACTTTGAACAGTTCTCACTTTTGCTCGTAGTATATTATTTATTGCACATTTATATAATTTAATTTTTAACAGTGGTCCTGTTTGATGACATGCTTATACTTAACAGCTCTCACTCACCAGCTCCAGCACAGCCCAAAGCATTATGGAGACTTCTTTCACCATAATAAAAACAAATAGATATTAGGTGGTAAAGAAACAAATGAAACAAATAGAATTCCACGCAAGTATCCACTTTGGAAAAGCTGACAAACCGGGTAAGTTAGGAACGAGCATGTGATTCTAAGGAAATAAAATATATACACCCGTGGGTAAATCCAAAGTAGTAGGAAGCAGGAGTCAGGCCCTGAGAGGCTAGAGATGTGTGTATATAGCAGGCTGCCCATTGTCCTTCAGGGAGCACCATAAACCATCAGTTTAAGGTGAATTCAGGTGGGCCCCCAAAGTAGGTAAAATAACCCATTAGGTCACACTGAGAGCTAATCCAGAAAGCTCCATAGAACGAAATCAGGCCATTCAGCAGGGCCAGGCTCCTAGGAAATTTAAAAGCTCAATACCATGGAAAAATAGGTAAGTACGACATGTTCTCCTATGCAACATCATTCATTGATAGCACACATGGTCTTTGGAAGCATCATTAATTTAAAAGTGTCTTAGATCTACATGGTCCTTGAAAGCTCTCAAAGGATCATCCTAAACACCATCTCATCGGGGCCCCATACTCACTCTCGGGAATGAACACTGTCTACTTTACAGATGACAACAGAGAAATGTGAAACGGTCATAGCTGGTAATTGGTTGAGCTGTGCCTATAATTCTAGTCTTTTGAGTCCAAGCTCTTTCTACTCTATGAGCTGTAATCCCACAAATAACATGTTTTTGCCTTGGGATGTGTACATATCCATAAACAGGGCAAAACTGAAGAACCAAGTCACTACAAGAAAAAATATCAAGATAATAAATGCTTCCATTCTGGTATTTATTTTCACAGGCTAATGAGTCCATTAATGTATTTTGCTTAATTAGCTATATTAAGCAAAATGGTGTAGGTAAATGTGGCTCCATCATTTGACTTACCAAGTGGCAGATTTCAATGCTACTACCTTGAATAATATAGAGTTTCAGAGTTCAGGTTCTAGAGACAGGCTGTCTGGATTTGAACCCCATATCTACCATTCTTAGCTAGGAGATGTTGTGAAATTGCTTAACTTCTTGTGGCTTAATTGCTTTATCTGTAAAATAGGGACAATAACGGTGCTTAATGCATAAGGTTGTTTGAAGATTAAATGAAATAATACATGAAAAACGCTTAGAACACTGCCTGGAATATAGCAAGCCCTTGGTAGATGTTAATGGTTAGTGTTTTTATCATAATCAACACTATGATCCTGATCATTGCTTTCAATGGTTCAGCCAAAATTTTACTTGTTAGCTTCATAAGTCAAACTTTAAATGGATATGTGGCATTTGGAATGTGTTTATTCCTGCTATGATCTTTAGCAGTAAAAACACCTATATTCATATCCACACATGTTTTATATTGGTCAAGGCCTTTCTGAAAATATCCTCTCTTTTGCTTCTCCAGTAACAAGAGGACTGGCATCATTTCCACACTGAACAGAAAAGGAATTTGAGACTATGGTTGGATAACTCACAGGAGCCACAATCCAGCCAGGTTTCTCCTGATCCCAACAGTTACTAAAGGAAGCTGCATTCTCCAGTCTTTTGGCTCCTAAATCACTGGGCTGTTCTTTGTTCACAAAGCTTCCCTGATGTTCCATATTCCCTTGCTAGATATAATGGCCAGTCTTTGACACCTCTCCAGCATCAGCACCCTTCTTTACGTTGGAGAATTCCAACATACTCCTCCGCTATTCTCAGAGGTACAGGTCGGGCAGGGCTAACTCCACACTCAGCTAAAAATTGGGTCCTGACTATCTGATACAATTAGCCTGCCTTAGGCTCTGGGCCACATGATTGTCTGTGGCATGGCCACGTGATCCAACAGGGGCCAATGAAAGAGTGGCAATTCTAGGGCTTCAGCAGGAGACATTAGGAAAGATTCCCAGTCTTCCTGAGCCCAGTGTGGGTTGAGGGCTACAACTGCTTTAGTTACCTTGTTCTCTTGATGAGCAGAACAGGAAGCTACCAGGAGACGGGGATTTGCCTATAAGCAAAGGATGAAGTCAACAGTAATGAAGGCCAAGCGAAGATATGGAGAAGATCTCAATCTTTGATGACATCATTCGAGCGGCTAGAAATTGCCTCACTGGAGGTCAGCACCCACTCTAGATTTTCAGTTATGAGGATCAAAAATGTCCTTTTACCACTGAAGCCTTTACATTGGTTTTTTGCTCATTTGCAAAAAAAAAAAAGAGTGCTATCTGATAGAATGGCCCTTCCAATATGACTTCCACAGAGCCCTCAAAGAAAAGGAGGGATTTATAATAGACTAGTTCTATAATCTTGACATGGAACATATTACTTTTCAGAGTGCTTGCTTTTGGCTCTAAATTTCCTTTATTCCCTCTTTTTTCACACAATACCTATTGAAGAGTTAATAACCGTTTTTATTTCCCATCAGGAAGGAAAAAAGTGATGGGTATTAAGTGCCTCTGTTATATAAAAAAAATTATTGCTATGTGATTTGGACTATCAGGGCTTTTCTAGTAAAAAAAAAAAAAAGAAAGAAAGAAAAAGGGTAAATTCAAGGAAACTAGCTCTCAGAAGACCAAGCTCCCAAGAACATCTTTTCTGTTGTTATATTTGAGTCTCTGACATTTGCTATCAAATATAAACCTTCTTTCCTGCTGTTTCTCCCGTCTCCCTTCCCTCTGACCTATCCTGTGATCCACCCCCTCTTAATCCCGCTTCACTTTTCCAAGTAATCAGAATACTTCCCTGTGTTGCATGATTACGCAGACTTCCATCTCACTGCACTACTTAACTTGTCCCTAAAACCCTGTCCTAATACAGGCTCTGCATTCCAAAACGTCCACCCTCGTTGTCCTTAATGATTCATAGGTGACAGCAGCCCCACACATCCGTATTTATCTTTTTCAGGTGTGTTGAAAATGAACCCAAGTGAACACAACTGACTGGGTTTCATGGATTCAACACAACTCAGGACTGGAAGGAAATTAGATGGTTAATCCAGTTAATGATTCTCACTTTGTGTATAGATCAGTTGTGTGAAGTGTTAGAAGCAAAGCAGTAAAGATAGTACCAAATAATATACTTAAATCATTGAACTTAAAAAGGTAAAACAAATATTGATTTAAAAAAAGGAGCTATATTAAAATCAGGGACTTCTGCTTATCAGAAAGCACCTGTAATAGCTAAAGTCTTCATACCCAGAATATATAAAGAACTTCTGCAAATCAATAAGAAAACTTGGAACTTCAACAGGCACTTCCAAGAAGAGAGTATTCAAATGGCTAATAAGTATATGAGAAAGTGTATAAACTCATTACTCACTTGGAAGATACGAATGAAAACCACCAAAAACCACAGTGATAAACAACTGAAGCTTTCATGAGAAGTCTCATGGGAATACAAATAGGCAGAGCCATTTTTGCAACCTACTTACTGTCTACTTAATGGTTTAGTATCTACTATAGCGAAACGTACACAACCCATAACCCAACAGCTCGACTCCTAGGTATCATGGGACTAATCAAATAATGTTAAACACAGATCCAACTTCTGGGTGAAAAAATAAAAAACCCAAAGGCAAAATTACTCTTGAGACTTCCTTAATTGCCTATAAAATACAGTATGCAGACACATTATGTCCACCATTTAATGTGGGCTAAATACTTCGCATAACAAAATTCATTTAACCCTTGTAACTCCAAGACAGGATCTACCAGCCCAGTTTTATCAATGGGGTCAGAGAGGTAGAATCACTTGCCCAAGGCCACACAGCAAAATCACGAAAGCGGTAAGAATCCAGTCAATCCCCAAACTCTTATCCATCCTGTGCCACCTTTGCCACTGGTTGCCTTCATTGTGATAGGCAAGCCCTGAAAACGAGGGGAAGAGGAAAAGGCATTTGAGGCTTCCCTGTGCTCTGAGTTCCCACACCCCTATATCATCGACCAACCCAGATGCAAACCTGCTTTAGGAAGGCATTGGTTCCTCTTCTCCCCTTTTCCAGGTTCCCATCCAGAGCCTTGGCCTAGACCAGAAGTCCACAACTACAGCCCAAGGGCCAAATCCAGCCCATCACCTGTTCCTTTAAATTTTATTGGGACATAGCCAGCTCCATTAGCCCATGTATATACTACGGCTGTTTTGCCCTGCAATGGCAGCACTGAATCCTTGCAATGCAGACTCTATGGCCCCTCAGTGCAGTGCCTATGACATTTATAATCTGGCTCTTTACAGAAAAAGTTTGCTGACCCTTCCCTAGACTAATAAACTTCCCTTGCAGTCAAACCACTATAAGGACCAGGAGGAGGTTGATTTCATCGTGTCCTGGTCTTAAACAACAAGACTTCAGGTCACCCAGGCCCCATCCCAAAAGAGAGACAAACTCTGGGTTCCAGAGAATTCTGAGGCTCCCCAAAGCGCCACGCTGCTCCTAACAAACCCATCACTTCTTTGGTAGAGAATGCTAGAAGGCCTTGTCTGAGGACAAGGTAACTACAGTCATCTGTATGAAATACATTTAGGTCTAATTACCCCACAGCACAATATTGATTTTGTATATCCTTTACAACATCATTTTAAATTTGTTGTAAGCCTTATTCAATCACAACACTAAACGCTGATCACGCATATTCTATCTTAATGACTAGTTGCTTGTGGAATATGGCCAATTGCTCACGATTTACACAAAATCAAAGGGAACACTGGTCAGGAATGCTGGGCTATTAGCTCAAACCCCAGATTAATCCTTAGCGTAGAGCTGATGAGAGGAAACAACTACAAAGCTAACAACCCAAAAAGAAGTTACAATTTCCAAATCTAAATATCAAGAGAGAACCATTAGGAAATTTATGAATTGTGTAGTGATTTAAAATTTCTAAAGCCAGAGCCATCAGCTTAAATTAATCAATTTCTGTCTTGACTAAAGCCTAAGTAAAACAGCATGGGGATTTCCTAAATGTATCTGAACTTGCAAATGTAAATTTTATACCAGGAGGCAACTTATAATAATAATAGTTACAGCTTTCTAAACTTTTTTAATTGGACAGGTCTTTGTGGGTTTGGGTTTTTTTTTTTTTTTTCACTTTAAAAAAATTAAAGTATAGTTGATTTACAAGATAGGTCTTTTTTGTTTTTGTTTTTTATTTGATCTTCGCAACAGCCGTATAAAAACTTACTATTATCATCCCTATTTTTCAGTAGAGGAAACATGTGCAGTGATTAAGTAACTTGCAAAGTTCTCAGTGTCATCTAGAGAACCCTAACTGTTCCCTCCTTTGAGCTCTTAATGCTTCATACACATCTCATCTCATACAAAGTTTTCAATGCCCATTTTCTCTACTGTGAGGAATCCCACTTAGGCTTCCTGAGAAATCAGGCTAAAAAAAAAGCACAGGTTGCATTCCCATTAAACATGAGGCACGGTTCTGTGTTTTGCAGGCATGATTTCGCTTTGCTTTCACAACAGCTATCATTACCTTAATTTCTTAGGTGACTAACCTGGGATTCGGAGAGATCGGGTACCTGGCCTGCTATCACAAAGTTAGTAAATGACAGGCAGAAGGTGCTCAACGGGGAGAATGGGCATTTGGGTGTCTGCCAAGTGCTCTGACGCCCCTGTAGGAGAATAATGTCTTGATCCATCCAGTGACTCAAACTGGGGTTGTTGGGTTATGATGCGTTTGACTGTGCGCGGGAGCTGGGGCAGGGCCAGATGGCCATCCTTATTTAAGAGGGAGGAATTTAAAGTTCCCAGGAGGCGGAGAGAGGAGAACAACATTGGGGGCTGATGCCTGGAAAGCGGCACCAAAGGAAACCCTCAAAGCGCAGCCACGCAGGGACTTTGGAGGGAAGAAATCCTGAGGAGGGAGTTGCGGTTGTCTTATTGGTCTGCGTGCGTGTGCGCATGCGTGCGTGTGAGGATGAACTCTCAAGGGACACCCCTCATCCCCTCCCAGACGTCGCCAGAATATTGTCATTAAAGTCCACTTTGCTTGCTGTTGTGTGAGGAGATACTTTTAGGGAACTCAGGCGCCAAGATCTGGATTATTGTAAAACAGAAGCAGAGACGGTTTATATGGATGCATCAGCGCAAGCCCAGAAGGCCAGCCAGCATCCATCCAGGTTACATCAGTCACCTACCTGGAGCTCATTTCAGTTCCTTCTTGCCAAGCACCGCATTCAACCAAAACTCTTTAGTACTCTTCAGTACTGAATTAAGTACTCTTCAGTACTGAGTTAAGTATTCTTCGGTACCAGGTACTAAACAAGTTGTGGGAGGAGCAGAGCAAAGAAACAAAACACACTTAGCAAAAGCCTGCTGTAAAAGACTCCTTAAAGGGTATTTGAGACTAAATTTCTGTATCACTTACTATGAAATAGGTACTTTACCCATTATTAACTCATCTACCCTTCACAATTACCGAAGAGAAATTGAGGCACAGAGAAGTTGAGCAACTGGGTCAAAACCACACAGCAGCTAGTAAGAAGCATGGCTGGGACTTGAACTCAGACAATCAGGCTTCAGAGCTCAGGATCCGAACCACCGCACTGAAGCCCCCAGCACATACTGCCTGGAGGGCAATGCATGGGGAATTCAGTAGTGACAGGAACTACAGGATGCTTCCTCCTGGGATGCGTGTTCCTGAGCTGATAGTGTCCAGACTCTAGCTTGCTGTCTTCCTCAGGTGGGTTTAATTGGCAATGCATGAGGTCAGTGATCTTTGGCTGCTGATGGGCTCCTATTCTGAAGTGTTCATAAAGAAAAAGACCCTGGGGATGAGATGGGAGTCCCACGCCAGAGGTCTGGTCTCCAGGCCCCTCCCTGCTCCGAGCACGGCCTTCTCGGTCTGATTACATCTGCACGGCAAGCCTATCTGTCACCAACTCATCTGCTGCTTCAAAAGAAGACAGCATTTGGCCACACAACAAAGCACAGCCTGTCTCTCACCGGAAACTGGGGATGAGGACAAAACTATCTCTGATGTACTCAATGTTTTTTAAAACCCGAAACACACTTAACTCTGAACCTTGGACACTGGTGTGCCTTAAAATTTCTTTCAGAATGCAGGGTAAAAAAGGTAACACTATTAGGAGGAGGAAATCTCTAATAACACAGGTAGCTTTACTTTTTCTCCTTTTCTTTAATCCGCCCAAGATTAGATCAACACAAACAAAACTCCAATTAAGTTTTCCTCCCAGGGTGGGCCCCACATTTGTTGCTTCTTTCCCTGGGACAGAAATAAGACAGAGAAGGACTGACCTTATGAGGTTGAGAGGTGGGAGGAGGGTTCTCCTATTAGGGGAACCACTCACTTTAAGAGCCATTTTCACAATAACATTAAATCATTTACTTTGCAATTATGCAAAGAATGAACACTGATATAGGGTGTTCTCTGAGCACAGCTGCACGCCAGCATCTGGTGTTACTTCTGGCATCCTGGAGGACACATCTGCCCGCAGAGCGGCTTCTTCCAAGAGCCCCTGGGAAACTGGACTGGAAACACAGCTGCTGCATCAGCCAGTGAGGTCAGGAAGGGGCAGGCCCTGACCACGCCAGAAACTACAGACTCTCTTCTGTCTCAAGTACAGAGTTAGGGTCTGCGCTCCTGGCCACGGAAAGAAATGACTAAAGTAGTAAAATTAAACACCCAAGGTGACAGCATCTATAATGGGCCAGGTGCTGTCCTGTGCACTTGGTATGTGACACTTCATTAACAATGAGATGGGTGCTAGTGTCATTCCTATGTCTTCCCCTGAGTCACTCTCTACATTGCTAGATATATGTGGTTAATGTATTTATGTACATATTTCCCAAAAGTGGGATTCAGTGAAGTCTTCGCACCTAGGCCCCCACCATGTTGTTCCCATCCTCAAGCTCTACCTATTAGTATTTTCTTTTGACTCCTTCCAAACTCCTATATATATGATAGATATATCACATTTATTTATAAATATTATCTATGTATCTTATTATTTACATATATACATATATATATATACATATAAATGTATTAGTTATTGACCCCTCTCACTCTTATTCATTTTCTTGGCGCTCTTTTTTGTTGTTGTTGTTCTTATCTAGGGCCTCACCCGTGGCATATGGAGGTTCCCAGGCTAGCGGTCTAACAGGAGCTGTAGCCGCCGGCCTTCGCCACAGCCACAGCAACGCGGGATCCGAGCCGCGTCTGCAACCTACACCACAGCTCACGGCAACACCGGATCCTTAACCCACCGAGTGAGGCCAGGGATTGAACCCGCAACCTCGTGGTTCCTAGTCGGATTCATTAACCACTGAGCCACGACGGGAACTCCTCATTTTCTTGGAGCTCTTGCCATGTGAATACTCAGAGAGACCATCTTCTTTTTCTAAAGTTGCATAGTATTCCACATTATGGATGCATCATATTTACTTAACCCTCCTCCTATTAACAAACATTCTAATGGTCTCCAACTTTTTGCTATTCACAAGCTGATACCTTGACTCCTTGTGTCTGTATCTCAATTGGTTAAAACTTCATGAGAAGGAGGGGGGTTGAGAGGTATTCCCAAATTCCAACATGATCCAGCACTACCGTCTTGCAGAGCAAAGAAGCAAAACATGCTTAGCGAAAGCCCCACTGTAAGACAATTTTACAACATCAGGAGAGATTGCCATGTCCACCTTTTTCCAAATAGTCCATGTCTTTTCAAAAAAAAATGACATCTTGAACTAGGTAATCTAAATGTGGAGCTTTTTTTTTTTACTCTTATTTCTGGGGCATCATTAAGATAATATAAAACGCAACCCCCGGAACTAGCCCACCAGCGTGAGAGGAGGCTAAACGGGGAGGCCTTCCCTTGCCTCCCGGGCTGGGCCCGCTGGGGCTGAGCAGCAGTCCCCTCTGCTAAGACATTCGCTTCCCCAGCCCTCCCCCATTCAAGCCAGAGATGCACGCCTGCGGGTTGTGAAAATGTCACGAGAGTGCTAGATTTGTCACCGAGAAAAAAAAAAAAAAAAGCTGTGCCAAGCCACACCTTAGAATGCAACTAGCACTAAAAAAAAAGAAAAGAAAGAAAGTGAAAGAAAGCAAGAAAGAAAGAAAGGAAGAATTAAGACAATCTGGATGCCCTTTGACTTGTTCTAACATCCTTGCCTTCCCCAAACTCAGTCATTGTATTCTCAAACTATCTCCACCTCATCCCTCCCTATAGCTGGTGCTCTTGGTGCCCTGTCCACGTGCTCTTAGGTGGTAACATTTCAGGGCACACTAGCCTGGTTTTCAATGATCAGCATCTGCATCTCTTTGCTCAAGGGCTCTCCCAGCTACCAGCGCCCACTCTGCCCATGTGCAAGGCAGGCTGGAAGGGCTCAGTAATTAATATCACCACCACCATCCCCACCACAGCCTTCAACCAATGCTGACCAAAGTTTATACAAATAAAAAAAAAAAAAAAAACAGCTCCTTTGCCACTCTGGTGGGAAAACCCTAAGGATTGCATTTTATATCATTTACAGGCATTCCCTAGCCGATCGAGCCCAGTGTAGTAACTTGCTTGATAACGTATCATTTGCCGGCCTCCTCTTGCCCATCTCACTTCCCCACTCCCTGCTGGTGCTTCCTGCTTTTGCTGAATGAACCACTGGTACTGGAATCCTTGTCTCGAGATCTTCTTGGTAACAGAAGTGCTCCTAAGCAGAATCTCAGGACAAGATTCTGGGAGGTGGATCACTTGATGGCTTGATGGCAACAAGGACCATCAAGGACCACCATCACCTGCTGGTGGCAGGTGAGGTGTTGCTAATCCCTAGGGTACTGTAGCATCAAAGGACTAAGACTCTGGGTAGTGAATTAGGGTGGGACCCAGCTGGGAACGGAATGCAATATCCAGCATCTGAGAGGTATGCGAGTAAGGTCATTGCAACGGCTGTGGAGCTGGTTGGTTGATTGGAGATTAAGTGCTATAGGAACACAGGAGGAAGAAAATGAAACACTCAAATCATTCAGCTACCAATTCAAGTTACGATGTGAAAGCCAGGACTCCCTGGAAGCACTTGAGGAGAGCCTCATCTCCTCAGCCAGAGAGTGGATCGTGCTTAAAATCAAGCACAGGATCCGACTGTGTGAAGAGCAGAGTTACAAAGCATGTTGAACTCCGAGCTCCAGCAGGTCTCCTATACTCAAGTAAAAGCCCTGGGAGGGAAGGAGTAGGAGAATTAACAATACATAACAAGTACTGATCTGCCTTTTCTGCTTGTATTGCCTCACGCAGAAGTACTGTGCAAGAGCTCACATCATGTCTGATTTATTATTGTCATGGGATCTTACCTAACATTGTTCTGCCAAGGGACTTGCCTGACAGCAAAGGAGATATTACAGTAACCATAAGACCTACTGGGCTTATCTCATACCACATCACCCAGAGGCTATTTGCCTCGTATAAATTAAGATGCAACTAGAGATTCTCATACTAAGTGAAGTAAGTCAGAAAGAGAAAGATAATACCATATGATGTCACATGTAGAATCTAATATATGGCACAAATGCTACTATCTGCAAAACAGAAACAAATCATGGACATGGAGAGCAGACTTGGGGTTGCTGGGGGGGACGGGGAAGGGAGCGGGATGGACTGGGAGTTTGGGGTTGGTAGATACAAACTATTACATTTACATGGATAAGCAATGGAGTCCTATGTTACAGCACAGGAAACTACATTGAATCTCCTGGGTTAGAACATGATGGAAGTTAGCATAAAAAAAGAATATACACATTCTTTGTATACGTGTGCATGTGACTGAGTCACTTTGCTGTACAGCAGAAACTGAAGGGACATTGTAAATCAACTATACCTTTTTTTTTTTTTTGGTCTTTTCAGGGCCTCATCCTCGGCATATGGAGGTTCCCAGGCTAGGGGTCTGCAGCCTATGTCACAGCCACAGCAACACCAGATCCAAGCCGTGTGTGTGACCTCCACCACAGCTCATGGCAACGCCAGATCCTTAACTCACCGAGTGAGGCCAGGAATTGAACCTGTATCCTCATGGATACTAGTCAAATTCGTTAATGCTGAGCCGCGATGGGAACTCAACTATACTTTAATAAATTTTTTTTTTAAAAATCAGAAATGTTAAGGGAGTTCCCGTCGTGGCTCAGTGGTTAACGAATCCGACTAGGAACCATGAGGTTACGGGTTCGATCCCTGGCTTTGCTCAGTGGGTTAAGGATCCGGCGTGGCTGTGAGCTGTGGTGTAGGTCGCAGATGCAGCTCGGATCCTGCGTTGCTGTGGCTGTGGCGTAGGCCAGTGGCTACAGCTCCGAGTAGACCCCTAGCCTGGGAACCTCCACATGCTGCGGGTGCGGCCCTAAAATGACAAAAGGCAAAAAAATAAAATAAAAATAAAAAATCAGAAATGTTAAAAAAAAAAAAAGGATTAGAAGGAACTCCTAAAAATGCAGGTAAGATGCCAGCTTCAAGATGACACTTTGTGGGGTGGGGATACTTCAGGAGGTAGCCTGTGCTTTGAACTAATGACCATGATACAGTACTGTGTCCTCAGTAACTAGAATGCATAGGTTTGGATACCAAGGAGTTTAAATAAGAGTGGCTCCTCTTGCCGTCATTCCCGATAAGCCACTTAGAGAATTTGTACCTCTCACTCTCCCAGCCTCAGGGTCTGCTAGGCTCTGGTGCAGAGGAGCGTCACAGAACTGTGGCGGTGACCGTAGGATAATTACAATAATTACGGCTGACTTAGTGAGTGCAGCTAACCCTCTTCACCCCTTCAAACTTAAAAGTGTTCTGAAACACTCTTAAATATTTTAATTGTGTCTTTGAGGTTACAGTCAACAAGAGCGATCTGAGAGGAAGACAAGGCAAGAAAACATTTTGAGAAACTGAAATCATGCGCCACCATCATCATCACCATCCCTCCTGCTGACATTTGTAGAGGGATTTCGGTGTAAGCTGCTTCTACACTGGACTGTATAGAACCCTGAGGATTCTGACAACAGAGAAAGATATGATGCGTAATAACGAATACGTAAACTGACTGTGGTAGTCAGTAATCAATTTTTTTATATTGATTCTGAAGAAAATTCCTATTCATCAAACATACCTATTTTAAATTACAACCATAGTTTAATAAGATCTTAAAGCAAATATCTTAAATCAAAAGATGTCTCTTTTTAAACTCAGTATTTAAAATTAAATTATAGTTAATTTATAACGTCTTAGTTTCAAGTGTACAGCAAAGTGGTTCAGCTATACATATATGTGTATATGTATTTTTCAGATTCTTTTCCCTTATAGGTTATTATAAGATATTAAGTATAGTTCCTTGTGCTATATAGTAGGTCCTTGTTGTTTAGCGATTATATATATATGTGTGTGTGTATCTGTTAATCCCAAACTCCTAGTTTACGTCCCCCACTCCCCAGATATCCCCTTTGGTAACCATAAATTTGTTTTCTATGTCTTGAGTCTATTTCTGGTTGTAAATAAGCTCATTTGCATCATTTTTTAAGCTTCCACAAATAAACAATAACATATGATATTTGTCTTTCTCTTTCTGGCTTATTTCACTTAGTATGATCACCTCTAGGTCTATCCATGTTGCTGCAAAAGGCATTATTTCATTCTTTTTAAAGAAAATTTTGGTTGCACCTGCAGCATATGGCAATTCCCAGGCCAGGGGTTGAACCCCTGCCACAGCAGCAACCCGAACTACAGTAGTGACAATGCCAGATCCTTAACCCACTAAGCCACTAGGGAACTCCTTTCATTCTTTTTTATGGCTAATATTCCATTGTGTGTGTGTGCGTGTGTGTGTGTGTGTGTATGTACACAAAAGTACAACTTGAAAGTTATAAACTACATGGTCATTTTACTTTTATAACTATTCAAGTGGAAGATGAGGAAACTGAGATTCAGAGAATTTACATGACATACACAAAGTCACAAACTAGACATGAGCTGCACTGTGGTACAAAACCACCTGTCCAAAAAACAAAAACAAAGCAAAACACTGGAGTTCCTCTCTGGCTCAGCGAGTTAAGGATCTAGTGTTGTCACTGCAATGGCTTGGGTCACTGCTGCAGTGTGGCTTTGATCCCTGGTCCAGGAACTTCTGCATGCCACAGGCATGGCCCAAAAAACCAATCAAACAAATAAAAAACCCCACACCATATCCAGTGCTCTTTCGCTTATTTTCTACTGCCTTTGAGCATTGATGATGAAATACATGGTTTAGCAATTTCTTGTCCATGAAGCTTGTTCTGGTGAGAGTGGGTCAGAGAACATTTTGTAGAAAGTTCTTAGAATTTGGGCTGTTCCAAGAAATTCACTAAAATGTCTCCAACTCCCTCCCTCCCTGAGTTATATTCAACATGTGCTATTCCAGGGTCTGCTTTGATGGGACATGTTCTCACATCTTGTCCTACAAGCCTCTCACCCATTCATAGTCTTTGGGCAACACTTGAAAAGATCACATGTAGCAGTCCCCTCATGACTTGTGAAAACAAGCATTACATTTTCTTATTCACAGATCTGTAGACTGGCTAGGGTGACTCTGCTTCAGTATGGGTTTGGGTCTGGTCCATGTGACTAATCCTGGGATCCAAGGGGAAAGGGCACTGGCTGCCCAAGGCATGATTTTCTCAAGGTGGTAAGAAGGGAAGCCAGACAGTGTAGGTATTACTTAAAGGCTCTGCTAGAGTCATAGCCCCTGACATTCCATTGGCTAAAGCAGGTCAGTGGCAAAGCCCAAAGTCAGTGGGGCAAGAGGCATACAATGTCCCAAGCTGCATGGGAGATGGGTGAAGATTTGCTGACTAACACTCTTATCTATCATGTCAGGTCAAGGTGTGATTCCTGGGAAGGGAGGTCAAGTACTTCTTCCCCAGACCCTCTAAATCTACAAACTGTCACTGTCCTATTAATCAGATCAGTCCTATAAGCTGTCAAGTGGAGACAATAGCAAAGGGACCTTTCTTTTTTAAGTTTTATTGAAGTATAGTTGATTTAGAGTGTTGTGATAATTTCTGCTATTCAGCAAACTGATTCAGTTATACATATACACACATCCATTCTTTTTAAGACTCTTTTCCCATATAGACCATCACAGAATATTGGGTAGATTTCCCCGCGGTATACAGCAGGTCCCTGTTGGCCGACCATTCCATATACCACAGTGTGCACATGCCAATCCCAAACCTCCAGTACTCCCCGACCTGTCCCTTACGGTGACTACAAGTTTGTTTTCAGAGTTGGTGAGTCTGTTTCTGTTCTGAAAGTAAGGTCATTTGTATCCTTTTTTTTTTTTTTTTTTAGATTCCACATATAAGTGATGCCATATAATGTTTCTTTCTCTGCCTGACATACTTCATTTAATATGCTAATCTCTAGGCCCACCCATATTTTTGCAAACAGCATTATTTCATCCTTTTTATGGCCAAGTAATATTCCAGTGTATATATGTACCACATCTTCTTTATCCACTCCTCTGCGGATGGACATTGAGGTTGCTTCCACGTCTTGACTATTATAGATAGTGCTGCCGTGAACACTGGGGTGTGTGTATCTTTTCGAATTACGGTTTTCTCCAGCTATATGCCCAGGAATGGGATTGCTGGATCATGTGATAGTTCTGTGTTTAATTTCTGAGCAGCCTTCACACTGTTTCCCATAGTGGTCGTACCATTTTACATTATCACCAATAGTGAAGGAGGGTTTCTAAAGGGTCTTTTCTCGAGACACCCAAAGGGAACGTAAAACAGCGGTCTCTCCCAGACTAGACGTTCCCAAGACGGAAAGCATCGGGTTGATCTGGGATACTTCAAAAAACCCGCTCCTTCACTCCCTGATCTGTGCTAAAGCGAGCCCCCGCTCCCAGCCCCTTCACAGAGCGTGGGACCTGTAGGCAGAGAGAAGAGAGAGATGTGGGTGATTCATAAGCTCCACCCTAAATAATCAGTGTCCGGCAACGGAAGTCATGGCTGAGATGCAGAACACGGCAGTGGCTAGGAATAGACACTCCTGAGTTTGAAAAGGTAAATTCGAACCTTTCCTTATGCTCGATACTATTGGTTTCTCCACTCAGTTCCCCTTCTGCCTTTCGAGAAGAATCCGAATTCTGCTCATGGAACGCCCCTCCTCGGGGAACAGTGACCCACCTCCAACTCAAATCTCAGCCTAATTGGCACAGGGATAATTCAGTTCCCTTTGCCAGTGATTAATTGGTTCGGGAAAAGGTCACTGACCCAGAATGCGCCAAGGAGACAAAGAGTGTGCCCTTGAGAAGAGCTGGCGGGAAGAAACGGGAGGGGCTCCTGGCAAAAGTTCCTTCACTGTGAGGAGAAATGCACCCTCCTAGAGAGAAATGAAGGCTCTCTTCTTTCCCTGAACCTTGTTATGTCTAGACATCACTTTGCCAGCGCCTCCTGCCTTCCGGAAGAGGGAAAACAGCAGGAAGAGGGCAGGGCAGAGAGCTGGAAAGGACACCCCTGATGGGCTGAATCCACTTCCCCCGGAGCTCGTCCTGAGTCCTTGCTTTTCAGTGAGATCATAAAAGAGCCCAGTTCCTGACCCTTGACTCACAGCTCATCCATTCTGACCAATAGCGACCTCAGCCACTTGTGAGCTCTGTGTCTTTGGGCAAGTCCCTTAATTTCTCTAACTCCGTTTTTGCACCAGTACCTCCGGCCCAGAATTGTTGTGAGGATTAACTGACAATAAACGTGAAGTCTTTGAAAAGTTTCAGTGTCTGGTGTCTGGTAAGGGTGCAGATGACTCACGGGCATGATCGCTTTTTAGTACAGGGCTTTGGGGTGGCATCGAGGCAGGAGAGTGCTGGCCTGGCCTAGTAACAGCAATATCTCTACTTCTGTGTCCAAAGTTGTCACCCTCTGGCCATTTCTTCTAGAAAGATTTAATAAAACCTGTATCTTTTTATGATGAACTGATAAGTTAAGGTCTTCCACCCTAATCTCTGAAGCCTGTGAGGGTAAAAGTCCCATGGTGAAGAGTAGAAGGGGGATAGTTTTGTGTTTTACTTTTTTTATTTTTGTTTTTGGTCTTTTTAGGGCTGCACTCGTGGCCTATGGAGGTTCCCAGGCTAAGGGGTCGAATCGGAGCTGTAGCTGCCGGACTACACCACAGCCACAGCAATGCCAGATCTGAGCCATATCTGTGACCTGCACCACGGCTCACGGCAACACCGGATCCTTAACCCACTGAGAGAGGCCAGGGATCGACCCTGCGTCCTCATGGATGCTAGTCGGGTTTGTTACCAATGAGCCACAATGGATATTCCTGTGTTTTACTTTTTAAACATTACATAATTAACACATATTCTTTTCTTTAATATAAAAATGCAGATAAGCAATATAAGAAAAAAAAAAAAGGAGTTCAGAGTGTGGCTCAGCAGTAACGAACCGGACTAGTATCCATGAGGACTCAGGTTCAATCCCTGGCCTCGCTCAGTGGGTTAAAGGATTCAGCGCTGTAGTGAGCTGTGGTGTAGGTTGCAGACACAGTCTGGATCCTGCAATGCTGTGGCTGTGGTATAGGTCAGCAGCTACAGCTCCAATTCAACCCCTAGCCTGGGAATTTCCATATGCCACAGGTGTAGCCCTAAAAAGACAAAGAAAGAAGGAAAAAGAAAATTCACACATAATCCCATTGCCCAAAGGAATCCACTATGAACACTAATTATGTTATTCTTCCAAACTTTTTTTTTTTTCCTTTATGGCCACACCTGTGGCATACGGAAGGGGTCAAACTGGAGCTGCAGCTGCCGGCCTACACCACAGCCATAGCAACGCCAGATCCTTAACCCAGGATCGAGGCCAGTGATCAAACACTCATCCTCAGGACGCTGTCAAGTTCTTAACTCACCGAGACACCATGAGAACTCCTTTCCAAACTTTTTAGTAGTGGCTTTTTAAAAACAAGATGAAAAGAGAAAAACAGGTGTTCTTGTATGTGACTTCTGAAGGTGAATTGGTGAAGTTTTTGGAGGGCAACTTTGAAGAGTCTGAATATTAAAAAAAAAAGTTTAATGCACCAACACTTTGGCTCAACAATTATGCTCCTGGAAATCCATTCTTCAGAAACAACAGCCAGAGGAGCAGATATTTAACTAGAGCTTACAGAATGCCAGGTACCATTCTAACATATTTTATAACATTTCAGTTAATCCTCATAACCCATTTTTTTAAAAAAATAACAGCTCTATTGAGATACCATACAATTTGCCCACTTAAAATATAAATTCAATGGTTTTTGGTATACTCACAGAGTTGTGTAACCATCACCCCAATTTTAGAACATTTTCATGACCCTGGAAAGAAACCCTCACTCCTCATTGCCTCAACTCTTCAAATGCCTGACAACCACCAATCTACTTCCTGTCTCTATGGATTTACCTATTCTGGACATTTCATATAAATGAAATCATAGGATATGTGGTCTTTCATAACTGGCTTCTTTCAATTAGCATAACGTTTTCAAGATCCATTCATGCTGTAGCACATAGCAGTTCTTTAGAGCTTGTTAGTGCCAAATAGTATTCCATGGTGTAGACTCTTTTTGTACACCCATTCATCAGCTGACAAGCATTTGGGTTGTTTCTTCCTTTTCACCAATATGAATAATGCTGCTATGAATATTCATGTACAAGTTTTTGTGTGGATTTAACGTTTTCATTTACCGCGGGTACACACACAGTGATAGAACTCTTGGGTCATAATGCAATTCTATGTTTAGCTTTTTTTTTTTTTTTTTGCTTTTTTAGCTCCTCACCCATGGCATATGAAGGTTCGCATGCTAGGGGTCGAAGCAGAGCCGACCTACACCACAGCCACAACAACGCAGGATCCAAGCCGAGTTTGCGACACTATACCACGGCTCACAGCAACGCTGAATCTTTAACCCACTGAGCAAGGCTAGGGATTGAACCGGCAACCTCGTGGTTCCTAGTCAGATCTGTTTCCTCTGAGCCACTATGGGAACTGCATGCCAAGCTCTTTTCCAAAGGGGATGCACCATTTCCCATTCCCACCAGCCCAGCTGTGTCCAAGGGTTAAAGTGTCTTCACGTCCTTGCTAACCAACACCTGTCATTACCTATCTTTTTGATGATAGACATCTTAATGGAGTTAAGTGGCATCTCGCTGTGGTTACTTTGCATTTCCTTGTTGTATAGAAGGAAGTGCTATTATTGTATCTATTTCACATGAAGAAACTGAGGCACAGAGAGGTTAACTGCGTACCCAGTGGTACTTAGTAAGTATACAGACTCTTATGGACCCAACAGCATATGCAGATGAAAAGTTGTTGCAACAAGTGGGGAAAAAAGAGAGAGAGATCGTAGGTCTCTCTGCAGGGGCTTATCTCTACAGAAGACCATTATCCAGCTTTCGAAGAATGAGGAAGACCCATTTATGCTGCATGAAATGAGCTCCAAGACACATTGTTAGTGAAAAAGCCAGTCACAGACTCATGGGTATGACAGGAACCTATAGACACAAAACTACAGGTATCAATATACTTATAAAATGCTATAGATACAGATTGGAAGGCTGCACACCAAACCTCTTAGGAAAGAAGCTCCAGGAGAGCAGGGATCTTTGGAGTTTGTGCACTCCTGTATCACCAACACTAGAACTGGACATCGCCCATGATGGCAACTCAAGAAATGTCCTGTTAAATGAACAGTTACTATGGAGAGAGGAATGGAAGGCAGGAGTGCACGCAGAAGAGCTCACGTGTCACTCTGCAGAGCCATGTCCTCTACGCATGAATTTATGTAGCAGCTGTATCATTTTTGACACAGAAACCAAATAACCTGGAATGCTCTGGGCCTTTTGCAAGAAGAAAACGAGGCCTCCAGAGAATTGGTACGGACCAGACACGGGACCTCGGCGGCTTCCCCGGACACACGAGGACCTTCCTGGGCCACAGTGCTCCTCACTGCAAGAGGGTGCAGCTCCCGCCTGGCGGCTCTTCATGCCTGGGGTTGATTACCTACTGTTCCTGCCTTGCTGCGCACCCCTGCCCTGGTCAGTAATCCGCCCTTCCAGTTAACAGGACTCTAAAGTCAAGATGCCAGCCATGAATCTTGTTTTCATGCCTGAGAAGATCTTGAAAATCAATAAGCATTAGAAGGACACGGCCAAGTATTTTTGTTTCTATTGTTTTTCAATATTTGTTTAATTTGTCGTCCCCGCCAAGCTCTCCAAAGAGGCCCAGGGATCAAGGGCGGCTAATGAAACAGCGCAGGTGTTCACATCACATCATTCAAGGCTAAGAGCGTGCTGAGTGGCTTAGGAGACAATTAGGAAACGAACAGGGGGCTGTGACTTAACCTTGCCGGTAAGCTTAGGGTCCAGGACTGACCTATAGATTCCAACAGTTGCAGGTGACAAAATTCAAACTGTGAAAATGGCGAGTTGCTCCAAAACCAATGGTTGGCAGAGGCAAAGGAAAGAGAAATGCAAGTCAGATGTACAAGAAGCTGCACCTCACGGATGAAGGGGGTGGAAGGGATCTGCTGACACCCTCTCCTTTTCTTAAGAAGAGATCTCTCCTCTGACTGCGGGACTTTCTCTACGGCCCGCAGCTCAGGCCAAGAGGGCGCAGGTGGTCAGCGGGGTAGGGTTTGGGCGCCATCCTGGACTCCCCCTGCACACAACTGTTTTATCACCAAGTCCTCTTGATGTTGCTCCAAAATAACTCTCTCCTGTCCGTTTTCTCCATGTCCATGTCCACTGTTCCGTTTTTTTATTTTTTTATTTTTTTTTGCTGTGCCCATGACATGCAGAAGTTCCCAGGCCAGGGATCAAACCTGAGTCACAGCAGTGACCCGAGCTCCAGCAGTGACAATGCTGGATTCTTAATTTGCTCGGTCACTGGGAACTCCCACTGATAACATTTTTCATTCCTGTCACCATCACCACGTGTCTTCATGTGTGCAACCACTTCCTAAGCAGCCTTCTTCCTTTCCTTCCAGTTCCTTCTCCACATGGAGAGTGACAGGACTCAAGAGGTAGTGCACATATATATATAAATTTTGTTCACAGGTACATTACAGCCATCATGACCTTTCAACCCTAAATGTTTCAACTTGCATCTCCAAAAAGGAAAGAAGCTGAGGGGTATTTTCCAACCTAAATTATAATACCATAAAAACACCAAAAAAAAAAGAAAAAGAAAAAGAATCATTCTCCAAAAACTGAGTACTTGGTTCCTACCCAACTTCCCGCAGCCCCTCCCTAATTCCCTTTTACCGTCTTTCTGCTACATTGCATTTGAATTGCGCCTTTCCCTGGGCTGTGAGCTCTGAGAGGAATGGAATTCCACCCCTTGAGAGCACTGGCACTCAGTAGGTATTTGCTGAAAGAATAACCCCACTTTCTCCTGCTAAAAACGGTCTTCAGCATCCCCCAGTCCCAGCCGCCCCTGCACACGTGCATGCATGCGCACACACATGCCAGCCTCAGTAATGGGTAGCATCTCTTCAGCAGTCCAAGTCAGAAACCACACAGGCCTTGACTGACCCCTCACAGCCCCCAAATTCCCCGGCCTAACCCCGCTCCCCTTTCATTGCTGAGGCCAGGGTTGCAGTTTGACCCTTCAGTCTCCCTTGCCCAGCTCCCCAAGTCCCAACCCCTCCACTGCTCCAGTGGGTCCCCACCCTGCCCCAAAGCTCGCCCTCTGAAAGGCAAACTCACTTTTGTGAGTGAGTGACTTCTCTGTTTAAAGCCCCGCATGGGCTCACCTGGGCCCCGCCTCCCTCTCCAGCCTCAGGTGTAATCTGGCAGCTCTCAGCGTTCCCCTTCTCCCTGTCCCAATTCCTGCACACACCCCCCTCCCTTGATCTCTGGCCATTTCCAACCAGCTACAAGTCTCTGATCACACGATGCTTTTCCACTCTCTCTACCTGAATCACCCTCCTTACAGCATTTCGTCTTCCTCCGAGAACCGGGACAGAAGCTCGGACCACACTTTTTCCAGGGTCCATTCAACGGCCCATCCCTTTTCTGGCAGAGTGCCCGCAAAGGCCTTGGGCATAAGAATTGTTCACTAAACAACTGCTCAGTGGATGAACAGAAATAGCTTCCTCTCCTTCCTCCCTGATCTGAGTCAGCTGCAGCCCCAGCCCATCCCAGTTCAGTTCCGGGGCCCCCAACGCCACCCTAGTCCAGCTCGCCCCATCCCCGGGCTGCCTCCAAAGGACCCTGGACACAGCCTTAGCACTCAGCTTCTTATCAGTGGCTGGACCTACTTTTCACCCTTCTTTTCCTAGGAAATTGTGCAAGGATGGGCAATGGCAAGGGACTTTTTCTAATAACCTATACGGGAAAAGAATCTGAAATGGATATCTGTATATGTACAACAGATTTACTTTGCTGTACGCGTGACATTCACACAACTTAGTAAGTCAACTACATTCCCATAACACTTTTTGAAAAAAGAAAATAAAAACTAAAGCAAAAAAATGTCTCAAAAATAAAAATCTTTATATGCTTAGGTCTTTATTAGGTAAAGTACTTCGTAGGAGACAGCAAGTAAAATGATGTGGCCCCTTATGCCTTGGATGCACTTCAACCAAAAAAAAAAAAATCTATTCCACCCCTTTGTCAGGATTCCATGGATTAAGTTACCCTGGGGGAGGGGCAGGGGTTTCAAGAAGCAGAGATGATTTGGTCCCTGGAGTTCCTCCTACACTGTACCTGTGAGGGTTCCTGATGGACTTGTCACCTCTGGCCTAGCTCCTGCATTACAGCTGGAGCACAAGCTCTTTACCTTTATAACACGCTCTTTAGAAGGAAGTTTTTACCAGCGCAGAACAAAATCTGGCAGGCAAAAGCTCTAAGAACCAGGGATGTTGAAGGCCCAGAAAAAGGTTAATAAAGGGGGTTAAAGCTGGAATCTACACCCCACCCCCCTCGACTGGATGAACCATCTACTTTGGGTGCGTTCCTTAAGCTTTCTGAGCCACAGACTCTCCTCCTTCTGCTGTATGAAGATAATATGACCTATTTCATAGGAATCTTTATGAAAGTTCAATGAGATGCCACATGTGTTGCAGCACTAAAAAAAAATGATGTTAGTCTCAGTTTGGGCTGAAGACACAAGACAATGGGTGACGCGTTCCAAAGTGAGCAGTGCCACCATCCTGAAGGACTTGTAAAAAGGAGTGCCCCTCCCCCTCATCAGACCCCCTCCAGCCCATGCAGAAGGGTGAGCGAGGAAAACAGTGGGAGAGTGGAGGGGGAATTTTGGAGTGAGCGGTAGGTATCCCCCAAGTCCCCACTGCCCAGTCCCTGCTCCCCTGAAGTGATCTCAAAGGCACTGTGTCCTCAGGGCTTGGACATCACCAAAGGATGAAGCCAAAATCATGCCTGAGAACCCAAGGGTGCAAGAGAGATGGGGCGGCCAGCTGGAGGGGTGGGGTGGGGGCTTTGGATCTGCCAGGGGAAAGGGGAGCTGAATATTTTCTATAAGTCAGAGGAGCGCAGCAGGCAACCTTGTGTGCTGTGTAGATCCTCGCATGAGAACCAGTAGGAGGAGCGGAAATTCTTCCAAAGAAAGAAGTTGACAGCATCTGTTACATAAGGATGGATTGTGTACCCTCCAAATTAATCTACTGAAGCCCCAATCCCCAGGACCGCAGAACATAACCGTACTTGAAGATAAGGCTTTAAAGAAGTGATTAAGTTCAAAGGAGGGCTTTAGAGTGGGTCCCAATCCGATCTGACTGGTGTCTTTACAAAGAGGGGAGAATTGGACACCCCAAGAGACACCAGAAATGCACATACAAATTCCATGTGAGGACAAGATGCCATCCACAAGCAAGGACAGAGGCGCACACCCTGACCCCAGACTTCAAGCCTCCAGGACTCTGGGACACAAATTTCTGTCGTTTAAGCCACACCGTCTGTGGTATTAGTTTTGGCAGTCCTAGCTGACTGATACAGACTGCTCAGACGCTGGGGGACAAAGGATAGTCTCAGGCACCTGCTTCAAGGGACTGGCAGCTTAGAGGGTTCTCTGAAGAATCCACAAAATCCAACCATGAGACAAAGAATCAGGTAAATCGCTTACCAGGCTCACCCAGCGCGATGCCAGCTTCCCACCCTGAACCAGGTGAGAACTTCCTGCTCTCCGCCTCCTTCCTCCTCTCCCCACCAGGGGGCAGAGTCCTCAGTCAGCCAGAGGCAAGTACTGGGGGTGAAGCCAGAAACTGACAACAGACCCCCTTTCCCAGCTCCCTGGCCGGGCGGGGGAGGTGGCGGTGCAGAGGAGTGTCCACTTGGAAGGAAGTCTGAAGGTCTGGGTTACTGCACAGACCCAGATGTATCAATCACTCGACTCAAACATTGTTGAAACTAGAAAGGTAAGCAGAAGAGCCAGGGACCTGCCCTCATTTTCACCCCAGGGCGAGGAAACAGCAGGGCGCTACCAAAAAATTAAGGGGCGGTGATAGACAAAAATAAAGTTGGCTTCCTGAATATACCCAGCGAGTCCCGTTTATTTAACATCTGTTCTCCCACCTAGGTGGCAGCTTGGCCTGGCTCTGGCCAAGGAAGAGGTGGCACTCACTGAGCCATTATCATGCCAGATCCTTCCCTGCCACCACTGGGCACCATCTTCCTCCAGCTTCCTTTTCCTTGGCAAAAGCTAAGGACAACAGGCGAAGCATTTAAAAGCTTCTGAGTTTCCGAAACGGACCACCCAGTGCTGATGTTCCACAAAGCCAGGGACGGAACGCCACCCTCCAGGCCTCATGACCCGGAGAAAGAGACTAACTCCAAACCAGGCATGACTCACAGCGCTGGGCAGGCTTTCGAGTCACCTAATACTACAGAGTATTCAATCAGAACTGAGTTCAAATCCTGATTCTGCCACCAGACAGCTGTGTGACCCTGGGCAAGTTACTTCACGTCTCCATACTTCTATTTCCTCATTTGTAAAATGGGGATGATTAAAGTACCCACCCAGGGAGTTATTATGTAGAATAAATGAGGAAACAGAGGCAAGCCGTTCAGAACCTTGCCTGCCACCAGGTGAGGACTTGGTACACAGTTATCACCATAGGGCAAAGGCCCTCAAAGTGGAACCCTGCAATAAGCCTGGTCTATTGTAAAGACCATTACACAAGAGGCACGGTGGTGCACAGCACAGATGCTAGAACCAGGCTGCCTGGGTTGGACTCAAGCAAGAATGGAAAGCATGTAGTCTAAGTGTTTCCTGTAATTGCTACCAGTACAGGCAGATCAGTATAGTCATAGGCCTACATATACGATACACAGAGTTAGAGCTTCGCTTCGGCAGCTATCCTTAGAGGACCAGTCATCTCAACAAACCCACGGGGACCTTGAAGTTTCTGGTCACCCAAAGACATCAAAGGCTCAGAAAGGGGATCAAACAGCAGGAGTGCTTCCCTAGTCTGGAGGCTGCAGAACCTGACCTCTGTTGCTTTCTCACCTTTATTTGTTTACCAGCAGACAGTGGCTCACAAGCAAACAGGATGTCTTTTTTTTTTTTTGCTTTTTATGGCCGCACCTGCGGCATGTGGAGGTTCCCAGGCTAGGGGTCTAATCGGAGATGTAGCTGCCGGCCGACGTCACAACCACAGCAACGCGGGATCCAAGACGCGTCTACAACCTACACCACAGCTCACAGCAACGCCGGATCCTTAACCCACTGAGCAAGGCCAGGGATCGAACCCGCAACCTTATGGTTCCTACTCAGATTCGTTAACCTCTGCGCCACCACAGGAACTCCCAGGGTGTCTTGAAAGCAGAAAGCCATCCTCCTCTGGCTGGACCTGCAGCCGTGACCTCCACCCCGCACTCCCCACCAGCAGCCCTCAGACTCTCACCTGTGTTATCCACTCTGGCTCCTTCCTCCAGGGCAGGTCCCACCTGGCAGGGGAAAGGCGAGGTGCCACAGCCTTTCAGCCTCCATGGAGCCCAGCTCTCCCTGGGCCCACATGTCTGCTCAGCTCCCACTGCCCTGCGTCCCGAGGACTGGCGGAGGAGCAGGCAGAAAAGATGAAAAGCTGACGCTCCCCGCAGGAAGTAATTGTTTAGCTGTTTTCGGCACTGAAAAAAAAAACAAAAAAAAACAAGCATAACATTGGAGAAAGGAGAGCAAAGTGCCATTCAAGGCCATTGTCACGGCCTCCTCTCTGTGCATCAGGGAGACAAAGAGGCCCTGTGTGAGTGAGGACAATGCTCTGTGTTACCAGCCACTCTGTGTTACTCCTGGGGACGGGAATGAGGCCACGGTGCCCTCCCGGGCCTGATGCTCACCGGACTTCGCTAATCACAGCCACCAGGACAGTCAGCACTGGGAGAGCAACTTCAGGCTCCTAGCCCGTGGTGCTCTGTCATGGGGGGCAAGGGACACCCCGTCAGGGGTGACCACATGGGTCTGTGCCTGTCTTCTGGGCGTGGTGAATTGCCAAGTACCCCTTTCCTTTCTCTCGCCTCCTCTCTTAACAGTTTTCAGAGACTCACCACAAGTCACAGCTGAAAAAAATCAGGACATCAGCTCGTCAAACCCTCCAATGCGGCCTCAGGGCGGCTGCAGTTGCTAAGACCAGATCAATCCTTACGGAGAAGCGGCTGGACCCCCTCATAAACCAGACACCCAGTTAAGAGCAAGCTCACGAAATGAGGCTCCTGACTTTAAATCCTGGTCCTGCTGTTAATTACCCACGGACTGTCAGGTTTTTTCTCTTAGTGTTAGTTTTTCCAAATGTAAGCTGGGATCATTCTTGGGTTAGTGAGGATTAAATGAGTCAATACATGTAAAACTCAGAGAAAATTGGAGTTCCCGTCGTGGCGGGTTCGATCCCTGGCCTTGCTCAGTGGGTTAAGGATCCGGCGTTGCCGTGAGCTGTGATGTAGATCGCAGATGCGGCTTGGATCCTGCGTTGCTGTGGCTGTGGCGAAGGCCAGCAGCTACAGCTCCAATTGGACCCCTAGCCTGGGAACCTCCACATGCCGTGAATGCGGCCCTAGAAAAGGCAAAAAGACAAAAAAAATAAAATAAAACTCATAGAAAGTTACGTGGCTTGTAAAATTTTCTCTTGAAGCATGAATGACAAGTTAGATGCTCATGTTACACTGGCAATTTGCTTAGACTCATGAGGAAATGCTAAGGGGACGGCTGGAAACCCAGGATTTCAAACACCCAAATTCAGCCTCACCAGCTATTATGGCCTAAGTTTGCCCCATTAGGTCCCTCAGGGAAGTTGGGCACCAACAAATACCCACAGGGATAAGGCAGGTGAGCAATGTATGGAGAGGACCAACGGTGACACTGCAGAGAGCAGTGGGGACAGTGGAGATTCGAACACCCGTCCCAGTGTTCAGGGGTAGCCAGGGCTCAGCTCTAGGCAACTGTTGTAACGCGGAAAGGTGGGAGTGGCATGGCCAGGCCTGTGCATCTTTAAAGCAGAGCTGGAAATCTGGATCTTTGTGTCAGATTTCCCAATTTTGAAACCTTGTGTTTCCCGAGACACTGTACACACAAAATGAGCCTAGAATCATGCAACTTGTGATGCCTGATCTCGTCACAGAGGGCATTTCCAAGGCAGGGAATGTCTGCCATTTTCAGGTCTTCTGGCCTCAATTTGCCTGCAGTCAGCTGGTGAGATGATCGGGCCACTTAAAAGCCCCTCCTTGACCTGGAGCAGGTGGCACCAATTCAACAAAGAGAAGCAGCCCTAGGTACCTGCCCTCATCTCAGCTCATGAAATGGGAGTGAGGAAATGGGAAACCAGGGAAGTGGCTGGGATGGGTGGGGGGGCTCTCCCTAAAGTACCACAGCCCTTTGGCCTGCTCCACCCATGGCTGGCGTTCCTCTGATAAAGCCCGGACTTAGTGGTGGGACCAAAGGGCGGGCTGAGGGCTTAAGCCCCCATAATCTCCATCACCTCAAATGCACGTAAGTAGTCTGTGTGACCAAAAGTGCTTGCGAGGCAAATACAACTTCCAAACAAGATTGCTCATGATGAGATAGCTCTCCCCACCCACGGGGGTGGCTGTCTCCAAAAGACAGATAATAACAAGCGTTGGTGAGGATGTGGAGAAACCGGAACCCTCAGACATTGCTCATGGGAATGGTGAAATGGTGCCACCACGTTGGGAAACAGCTCCTGAAAGAGTTAAACACAGAGTTACCATATGACCCAGCCACTTCGCTCCTGTGTATACACCCCAAGAAATAGGAAAACATAACCCCAAAACTTGTTTGAAAGTGTTCATGGCAGCGTTATTCATGACCGCCAAAGGGCAGAAACAACCCAAGTATCTATCAACTGATGAGTGGATATACACAGTGTGGTATATCCACACAATGGAAATTATTCAGCAGTCAAAAGGAATGAAGAACTGGATTTCCCGTCGTGGCTCATCGGTTAACGAACCCTGCTAATATCCATGAGGACGCAAGTCCCATCCCTGGCCTTGCCTGGTGGGTTAAGGATCCGGCGTTGCTGTTAGCTATGGTGTAGGTTACAGATGCAGCTCGAGGCCCAAGTTGCTATGGCTGTAGCGTAGGCCGGCGGCTACAGCTCTGATTGGGCCCCTAGCCTGGGAACCTCCATATGCCGTGGGTGAGGCCCTAAAAAGACAAAAAGACAAAAAAAAAAAATGAAGTACTGATACAGCCATAAAAACATTAGGACGACCCATGAAAACATTAGGCTGAGTGGAAGAAACTATTAAGAGACCACATATCATAAAATTCCTTTTACATAAGGCCAGAATAGGCAAATCTACAGATGCAGAAAGGAGATGAGAGGTTGCCCAGGGCTGGGTGTGATGAAAAGAGTTGGCAGGATAATAGCTACCGGGCATAGTTTTTCCTTTGGGGGATGATAAATTCATTCTAAAATTGGCTGTGGTGATAGTTACACAACTCTGTGAATACACTAAAATCCATTCAACTGTACAGGTTAAGTGGGTAAATTGTATATGTGAATTCCATCTCAGTAAAGCTGTTACCAAAAAAGGACCCTCAAGGTTCCAATTAGACCCCTAGCCTGGGAAGTTCCATATGCTGCATGTGTGGCCCTAAAAAGCAAAGAAAGAAGAAAAGAAAAATTCTGCATCCATATAGCTTTCTTCACAACAGCCCCACTGAAGAAGACATAGCAAGAACTCTGAAGGCACGGTTTTCCTCAAAGGTGCAGGGATCAAACGAGGGTAACCGCCCAGGACCATCCCAGGGTTAGCGCTGGAAGTCCTGTGTCCTGGCTGGGGAACTCTATATGCCACAAGGTGGCCAAAAAAAAAGGAAAAAAGGGAAACCTCAGCAACTTCACACAAGCATTCATAATCATATAGCTTCTGAAGGCCAGAAATCCAGGAGTGGTTTAGCTGGGTGGTTCTGGCTCAGAATCTCTCATAAGGTTATAAGCCAAGATGTGGGCCAAGGTTATTGTCATTTCAAGGCTCTACCAGGGCTGGTGGAGAATCTGCTTCCAAACTCAAAAATGAGGCTATTGGCAGGCAGGCCTTCGTTTCTTTCTGACTCTTGGCTGCAGGCTTCAGTTTTTCACCACCTGGATTTCTCCAGAGGACTTTTCACGGTGGGGCAGCTTGCTTCCCCAGAGCAAGAGTCAGAAAAAAGAGACCAGAAGTTCCTGTCATGGCGCAGCGGAAATGAATGAGACT
>PVHT021183666.1:13581778-13607002 GCA_004024745.2 Catagonus wagneri
GAGAGAGAGAGAGCGCGTGCGCGCACGCGTGCAGACCAAAGAGAGAGCCCGGAAGCTACTGTTAACTGCAAGAGTAAAACTGGTTAGACTATACCTAAACTTAGTTTAGTTTAAACTAAGTTAACTAAAAGTTAAACTAATTAGTTTATACCTAATCTTAGATGTGACATACCACTACTTCTGCCACCTGCTACTGGTCCCATAGACTAATCCTACACAGCGCAGGAGGGGACTACACAGGGGTGTGAACACCAGGAGGCAGGGTCATTGGGAGGCATTTTGAAGGCTGGTGACCACTCTGCCCATCTTTCCACGGTAAGATAAGAAGGCACAGACTACAAATGATAAGGTCACATCCCTGCAGGAAAGTCACAGGAAATAATTTTAGTCTAATCACTTTCGAGGGGTTGTTGTTTATTTAACAAACATTTAATTCATTCAGGGCACTGGGCTGGCACTACAGGCAGGAGTAAAACTAGAGCTTATAAGGACTTATGGCAGAAGAAAGAATCAAGCCACGAGAGTCCTGGGAGAAGAGAGAGGACTGGAATCGGGACTCTAGGAAAATAAGGGTCTAAAATTTTCTAGTCCAGGTATGGGTTCAATCTGGGCTTTTTTTTTTTTTCCTGGTCCTGGGCAACATCCCCACAGAAAACAGGAGAGAGAAAAGAAGGAGGGGGAGGAGTAGGAGGCGGAGAAACAAATGACTGTAGCAGCTTACCAATTTCTGGACTTTCACAATTACACATTCTTTCTTTAGCTTGAATGTGTCAGAACCTGCTTTGAGCCAAATTTTGCAAAGGAACTGGGGATGGAAAAAGAAAGCCAACTAGATACTAAAAGTGCATAAGGAAAATGCCAGAGGCTGGGGGTTGGAGGGCAGAGAAGGGAGTTGGTTCCTTAAATACCAAGTTCCAGGACTTTACAATTTGGGTGTTTCCAGCTAGGATCTCTGATCACTGGACAAATCAGTCCTTCACTGCTCACTCAAAACCATCCTTACATTCATTATGATTACTTGTTGAATAGCTGAATTAAATTATTTTCATGAAGCACCCATCCCATTCCCGCTCTAGACGTTATAGGAACCTAGATAGGTAGTATCTTTCATTAGACTCCCTTTCTGCTCCTCTCCAAAACTTCCCCATCTGCCCATCAAAGCCCATCTCCCCTGGGACTACAGAAAGTCATCAACATCCTTTCTTCACCTGTGTAAGGTTGATGATACCAGCTCTTAGCTACCCCAGAGACAGAAAGGAAACTACACGTGAAAGTAATTTTACAGTCTTCGAGATGAGCTCAGTGGATGTGTGTGCGTGTGTGTGTGAATTCCAATAAACTGCAATATGCACAGCCACAGTTTAATTCCAAGCAGCCAGGTCGGATGATCTGAGCTACATTTCCAAGGCGCCCGTGAAGCCTGCCGATGCATTCCCCAAAGTAACCAGCCCACATACGCCAGTCAAAAGAAAATCAGTTTCCCCTGCAACCGGTAAGCAGGCAAGCCAAGCCAATTTCCTCCCCTGGAAACCATCCTTGGCCCCGCCCCACTCCCCGTCCTCCAAACCCTACGGTCCTAGTGTCCCAGGACTAAGCCTTCCACTCTTAGAGGTTTTCTCGTCCCCTCCCTATCCCGCAGCAGCACAGCCCCAGCGGCTTCCCCACCCGGAAGAACTACAGTCCCCGGCAGGCCTCGCGGGTTGTGGGAGCCACGTGACCGCACTTCTCCACGAGCCTCGGTCACGTGACTCTGGGAAGATGGCCGCGCTAACAGCGGAGAACTTTGCGGCTCTCCAGAGCCTGTTAAAGGTAAGTGGGAGGAGAGGGGCGTTCGTAAGCCCGGCCTTTGTCCCCGAAATTTTGGGTGAAGAAGGAATTAGGAATAAATGGACTCTGGCCTGGAGCCACGACTCTACTACTATCCCTCAGTGTGACCCCTGACAGGTCGTTGCGCTTTTCCGAGCTTTTTGAAAGGAGGATCAAAATTAATACCGCTTTGAGTGGATGGTGGGGGAAACAAGACAGTGGACCTGAAGGCACTGTACAAATGTCCCCAACTAACAGCCCCTGGGGATGGCTTTCTGGATGGGTGCGTTGGGGTGATAATTGCTAGATTCGCGTTGCCAGTTCCTCAGTTTGATCTCCTCTGCGTCCCACCCCCTGAGTGAAGTGTGCGTTCTATATTCTCCTGAGTCCTGGTTTTTTTGTATTTGCTTTGACGTATGTGAAGCCCAAAATACTCTCCTGATAGTCTTGAAAAATTGTGAGCTTGGAAGGGACGTACTTCATGTGGTTTTGTAGGGGACTGGGTTTATCTGCCCAACTTTGGACTCTCCCTGTAGAAGCAGCTGTGGCTTTATCTTTATTTGTAGAACTTGTTACCAGCTGACAATATGCCTGTGTTTGCCTGTTGTCTGTCTTTCTCAGAAGAACATGAGGGCCATGGGGGACTTTGTTCTCGAAACTCCAGACAAAGACGGTTGAGTTAATCACACTCAGCAGTTCATGGCACAGCATCATTATTGGTTCCTGCCGTGGTCCCTCTTTTGTTTTAACTGACTCCCCAGTGTTCATTTGCATTCTGCATCTCTAAAGACATCTAATCTGCCATTCACAAATGTATACGCAACAGTTGTATCTTCAACGCTGGTACATGGCATGTGCTCAAAAAATAGCTGTAGTATGAGTTTATAAATGAAGTAACAAAACTGGGATTGAAAACCTAGAGCTCCCAGTTCCCAGCCCGAGTCCTTTTCACCCTTCACAGTGGCTGCTCTGTCCCCCATTCCCAGCCCAACTTCTATTCATCATCTGGTCTTTTTGCCTCTAATTTTTAAAAATTATTATTAGGGAGTCCCCGTGTGGCTCAGCGGTAGCAAACCTGACTAGTATACATGAGGACGTGGGTTTGATCCCTGGCCCTGCTCAGTGGATTAAAGGATCCAGTGTTGCCTTGAGCTGTGGTGCAGGCCACAGATGCAGCTTGGATCTGGTATTGCTGTGGCCTAGGCTGGCAACAGAAGTTCCAATTCGACCCCTAGCCTGGGAACTTCCATATGCAGCAGATGAGGCCCTAAAATTAATATGTAACACATACAAAAAAAAGCACAAATATTAAGTGCATTGTTTAATGATTTGGTATGGCCAACAAGGTCAAAAAATGAAATATTACCAATATGGCTCAAGTCTCTTTGTTGTTCATTTATTACTTCCCTCACTCTCCTTCCCCAATAGTAATACTACCCTTACTTCTAATATGTCAATTTAATATTGCCCACATTTAAACTTATCATGAGTGGAATAATATGGCATATAGTTTTTGTGTATTTGGATTCTTTTGTTTGCCTTTATGTAGCAATTGTTAATTCATTTTCAAATGTATTATCTTATGTACTTTATTTTTTTAATTATGTAAACTTTCAATTTTGAGGTGCAGATTTACAGGCAGTTACAAAAAATCATAGAGAGATTCCAGTTCTCTGGAGATGTATCCACTTTGTGTGTGTCAATAATTCTTTTTTGTTGCTGAGTCTAGCTTGTTTCCATCTTTTTGCTCTTTGATAAAGCTACTATAAACATTTGTGTACAGGTTTTTGTCTGAATATGTCTTTATTTCTCTGAAATGAATGCACAGGAGTACAGTTCTGGATCACTTGGTAATGTATGGTTTTTGTTTGTTTGTTTGTTTTTTAATGAAACTGCCAAACTTTTCCAGAGAATGCCTGTACCACTTTACATATCAAACAGCAGTGCCTGAATGATTCACTTTCTCCCCATCCTTGCCAGCCTTTTTTGGCATCACTGTGTTTTATTTGAGCTTTTCTGATAGGTGTGTATTTATATCTCATTGTGGCTTTAATTTGAATTTCCTTAATGGTTAATAATATTGGACATCTTTTCATGTGCTTATTTAGTATCTGTTTCTCCAGCGAAGTGTCTCTTTATGCCTTTTGCCCATAAGCCAATTGCATTGTTTGTTTTTTTTACTTTTGTGTTTATATATTCTAGATAGTAGTCCTTTGTGACACATGTGGATGGACATACTCTTTTCCTAGTGTATAGCTGTCTTTCCATCCTCTTCATAGGGATGTATGAATTCGCTATGTCTGCTCGAACTACAAACTTGGTGCCTTAACAGGACAGAAATGTATTGTCTTCCAGTCCTGGAGACCAGAAGGTGTCAGCCAAATTGGTTCCTTCTGAGGGCTCTGAGGGACAGTTTGTTCTGTGCCCCTCTTCTAGCTTCTATTAGTTTCTGGCAATATTTAGTGTTTCTTGGCTTGTCGATCTCTGTGTTCATCTTCACATGGCATTCTCCCTGTTTGCATCTCTGTGTCTAAATTTCCCCTTTTAGTTAGGACCTCAGTCATATTGGATTAGGGTCCACGCTATGACCTCATCCTCACTAGTTACATATCTGCAACAATCATATTTCTAAATGAGATCATGTTTTTGAGATACTGCGGGTTATGACTTCAATATATGAATTTTAGGAGGATGTAGTTCAACCCATAACAGGAGCTTTTGCTAAGCAAAAGCTTTAATTTTTTTGTTGGTTTTTTAAGGCCGCACCCGCGGCATATGGAAGTTCCCATGCTAGGAGTTGAATCAGAGCTTCAGCTGCCGGCCTACACCACAGCCACAGCAACGCCAGATCTGAGCCGCATCTGCGACCTACACCACAGCTCATGGCAATGCCAGATCGTTAACCCACTGAACAAGGCCAGGGATCGAACCCGTAACCTCATGGTACCTAGTCGGATTCGTTAACTGCTGCGCCACGACGGGAACTCCCAAAAGCTTTAATTTTGATGAAATAAATTTCTGTAGAAATTTTTCCTTTTTCCTTTTATGAATTGTGATTTTTTTAAGTGAATCATGCTTTTGGTGTAAATTCTAAGAACTCTTTGTGAAGCCGTAGCTCTCCAAATTTCCCTGTTTTTTCCTAAAAGTTTTATATTTTACATTTATACAGCATTTAACATTTAAATCCATGATCAGTTTTGCATCAGTTTTGTATAAGGTATGTGAGTGAGGCAATTTGAGGGTTTTTTTTTTTTTTTTTTGCCTATGAATGCCTGCTTGTTCCAGTCCCATTTGTTGAAAAGGCTATCTTTCCTCCATTGAAATACTTTTGGCAACTTTGTCAAGAATCAATTGGTCGAATTTGTGTAGGTCTTTTTCAGAGTTCTTTATTTTCATTTATTTATTTGTTTGTCCCTCTGAGAATATCATACAGTCTCGATTACCATAGTTATGTAATAAGTCTTGAGATTAGATGGATTCCTTCTACTTCATTTTTTTGTCTCTTTAGAGCTGTACCCGTGGCATATGGAGGTTCCCAGGCCAGGGGTTGAATTGGAGCTGCAGCTGCCAGCCTGCACCACAGCCACTGCAACGCTAGATCTGAGCTGTCTGCAACCTACATCACAGCTCAGGGCTACACTGTATCCTTAACCCACTGAGCAAGGCTAGGGATCAAACCCGCATCCTCATGGATCCTAGTCGGATCCAGTAACCACTGAGCCACAAAGGGAACTTAATATTGTACATTTAATTCCAGTGCCCATATGTTCATTGCTAGCATATAGAAGTACACTGGATTTTTGTATGTGTATGTTGGGTGTGCTAACTGCTGAACTCACTTATTCTCATAGTTTTTTGGTACATTTCTTGGGACTCTCTCAGACAGTCATACTATATGCAAATAGGGGCAGTTTTATATCTTCCTTTCTGACCTGCAAACCTTTTATTTCTTTTTCTGACCTTATTTCAGTGGCTAGAATTTTCAGCACTGCGTGGAATTAGAGTGGTGAGAGCAGACATCCTTGTCATTGCCAACTTTAGTCTTTCACCATTAAGTATGTTATCTCTAGGTTTTGTTTTTTGTTTATTTTTTGGTAGATGCTCTATATTAAGTTATGTAAGTTCCCCTCTATTCCTAATTTTATGAGGATTTTCATTAGGAATGAATTTGAATTTTGTCATCTGCTCTTTCTGCATTGATTGGTATAGTGTGATTTTCTTCTTGAACCTGTTAATGTGATATATAGATTTTAAATATTGAACCAGCCTAGCATTCCTGGAATAAATCCCACCTGGTTATAGTGAAAAATCCTTTTTATATATTGCTGAATTGTATGCACTAGTATTTTGTCAAGGGTCTTTGTGTCTGTTTTTATAAAGGATATTGGTCTGTACTTGTTTCTTTTTGTTTTTTGTGCAATCTCTATCTGATTTTGGTATTAGGGTAATGTAGCGTTATGCAATGAATTGGGAAATGTTCCCTCTTCTGTTTTCTATAAGACAATTAGTTGTATAGAATTAGTTAATTCTTTCTTTAAATGTTTATAATAATTCCCCAGTGAAACCCATTTAAAATTTAAAATTATTGTTGAAGGGCTGTTTGGAAGAGTTGAGGAGTTTGTGTTTTGAGGAAATGATCCATTTCATTTAAGTTGTCAAATTCGTGTGTATAGGGTTGTGTGGTTATTCTCTTATTCTTTTCAAAATCTGCAGAGTCTGTAGCATTATGCTGTTTCCTTCCTGATATCAGTAATTTGTCTCCTTTTTTTAAAATTTTCAGTCTTGCTAAAAGTTTTGTCAATCTAATTTATACTTTCAAAGAAGCAGTTCTTTGTTCTATTGATTCCTCTTTTTTTCTGTTTTAAATTTCATTAGTATCTACTCTTTGTTATTTCTTTCCTTCTTCCTTTGGGTTTCTTCTTTTAGGTTGATTATATGCTTGGTTTTCTTTAGGTTCTTGAGATGAGAGTTTAGGTGACTGATTTGAGGCTTTTCTTTTCTAATATATGCATTTAATGCTATAAATTTCCCTCTCAGCACCATCTTGGCTGTGTCCCCCAAATTTTGTCATGTGTGTGTTTTTCATTTTCTTGCATTCAGTAATTTTTAAAACTTTTCCATGAGACTTCCCCTTTGATCTGTGGATTATTTAGAAGTCTGTTGTTTAAGTTTTCAAGTGTCTGGACATGTTCTTGTTTTTTTTTTTTTTCCATTGCTTAATGAATTTTATTACAATTATAGGTGTACAAAAATCATCACAACTCAGTTTGATAGCATTTGCGTCCCAAAGCCTCAGTGCATCCCCCCACCCCCACATGGACATGTTCCTGTCATCTTTCTGTTGCTGATTTCTAGTTTGATTACATTGTGATCACTGAATAATTTCAGTTCTTTTAAATTCATTGAGGTTTGTTTTATGGCCCAGAATATCATCTGTCTTGGTATATGTTCAGTGAGCATTTGACACAAGTGTGTATTTTGTTGTTACTGGGTAGTGTTCCATAAATGTCGGTTAGGTTGATTGATGGTGTTTTGGAGTTCTTCTGTGTCCTTGTTGAATAGTGCCTAGTTGTTCTATCAATTGTTGAAAGAGGAGTGTTGAAGTCTCCAGCTATATTTATGGATTTGTCGATTTCTCCTTTCAGTTCTGTCTGGTTTTGCTTCACATATTTTGCAGCTGTCTTGCTGAATGCACACACATTTAGGATGTCTTCTTGGTACACAGAACCTCTTATAACGCCCCACTCTGTCTCTGGTAACTTTCTCTGCTGTGAAGTCTACTTTATCTGATATTAAGGTAGCCACTCTTGCTTTCCTGATTAATGTTTGCATGGTATTTTTCTGTTCTTTGACTTTTATTCTGTCTCTATCATTATATCTGAAGTGTTTCTTATAGACAGCATTTAACTGAGTTATATTTTTTAATCCACTCAGCCAGTTTCTTGTTTTTTAATTGATATATTTAGACCCCTTACAGCCAGTGTAATTATTGAAATGTTAGAGCTTAAGTTTGCCATTTTATTTTTTGTTTTCTATTTATTCTTTTTTTTTTTTTTTTGCCTTTTGTTGTTTTAGGGCCACACCCATGGCATGTGGAGGTTCCCAGGCTAGGGGTCTAATAGGAGCTACAGCTGCAGGCCTACGCCACAGCCACAGCAACGCGGGATCTGAGCCGCGTCTGCAACCTGCACCACAGCTCACGGCAATGCTGGATCCTTAACCCACTGAGCGAGGCCAGGGATCGAACCCGCAACCTCATGATTCCTAGTTGGATTCGTTTCCGCTGAGCCACAGTGGGAACTCCTATTTATTCTTTTATTTATTCTTTTTGTTTTGTTTTGTTTCTTTACTTTTTACTGTCTTCCTTTGGGTTATTTGACCAGATGACCATTTTTTTGGAATTTCACTTTGATTTATCTGTAGCATTTTAAAATGCATTTCTCTTTATAACCTTTATAGTTGTTCAACTTACTACATTTATTTATGTAACATCACAATCTATTAGTGTCATTTTACCAGTTAGAGTGAAGTAGTTCCTTTATAGTCCTACCCTTATTTGTATAATTGTCTTAAATATTTCCTTTACATACATTTAAAGCCATATCAGACAGTAGTATAATTTTTGCTGTAACTTTCTTCTTTTTTATTTTTAGGGCTGCACCCACGGTATATGGAGATTCCTGGGCTAGGGGTCTAATCAGAGCTATGGATGCCGGCCTACACCACAGCCACAGCAACATGGGATCCAAGCCGCGTCTGCGACCTATACTGCAGCTAACGGCAACGCTGGATCCTTAACCCACCAAGCAAGGCTGGGGATCGAACCTGCGTCCTCATGGATGCTAGTTAGATTTGTTTCCACTGAGCCATGACGGGAACTCCTTTGCTATAACTTTCAAATAGAATTTAGAAACACTAAAGGAAAAGGAAAGCCTACTGAATTTACCCATATTTTTGCTTATTATATTCTGTCTTTCTGCTTGATGTTCTAAGGTTTCTTTATCGTTTCCTTCCTGTTTAAAAAATAAAAAAGCAACTTCCTTTAGGGTAGGCCTTTTGACAGATTTTCTTAGTTTCCCTTCATCTGAGGAGGTCTAGATTTCCTCATCATTCCTGAAAAATGTTTTTTCTGGGTGTAGGATTCCAGATTAATAGTTCTTTTCTTTCAGCACCTGAAAAATATTATGCTGCTTCCTTCTTGCCTTCCTCATTGTTGATATGAAATCTGCTGTCATTCTAATTATTTTTCCCATAATAGACATTGTTTCTTTCTGACTGCTTTCCAGGTTATTTATTTAGTTATTTGTCTTTACTTTTCAAAAATTTAATTACATGTCTTGGCATGGATTTCTTTGACTTATCTTGTTCAGGATTTTCTTACATTCTTGAATTTATACAGTTATATTTCTAGCTAAACTTGGAAAATTTATAACCAGTGTTTCTTTGAGTACTTTTCCCATCTTGCCCTCTTTTATTCTCTCCTTCTAGGACTCCAGTGGCATAAATGTTAGATATTTTGTTAGATCCTTGAGGCTCTGTTCACTGTTTTCAGCCTGTTTTCTCTGATTCTCAGTTTGGTTAATTTCTATTGTTCTGTCTTCCAGTTCACTAATAGTTTCCTTTGCACCTTTCGTCCTGGTGCTAGGCCCATCTGCCATCTTTTTGTTTTAGTTATTATATGTTTCAGGTTTAAAACTTCCATTTTGTTCTTCTTTGTATCTTCAGTTTATTTTCTGAGACTTTGTTATTTGTTTTAAGCATGTTTGTAATTACTCTTTGAAGCATTTTTATCATAGCTGCTTTAAAATCTTTTGAGAGATAAATTTAACGGCTGTCATTTTGATATTGGCACCTAATAATCATCTTTTTTTCATTCAGTTTGGGAACTTTTCTGGGTTTTGAGTGATTTTCAGTTGAAAGCTGAACATTATCACACTATGTTCTAAGACTCTGGATCTTGTTTATATCTTGTATCTTAGCTGGCTTTCTCTGACACAGCTCAGGTGGCAGGGTGGGAGGTGCAAAGAAGGGGGCTGCTTCATTACTATCAAATGCAGATAAAAGTCCAGTTCCCCTACCGGGTTCCTGTCAACACCAAAAGTGGGGGTTCCTTGTTACTACTAGGCGGGGATGGAATTTCTGGCTCCTTGTAGTTTCACTAATCCCACAGGGAATGGGAACTTGTTACCACCTGGTGGGGATAGAAGTCCAGCTCTCTGCTTGGCCTTCTTTGACACCACGCTGATGGGGGTGTTGAACACTTCGTTACAGCCTCCCAAGGGCAGAAGCTGTGTGTGTGTGTGTGTGTGTGTGTCCCCGTGTCCCCACCCTGCCCAACCTTTGCTGGTGTAGGTAGAAGCGGGGCCCTTTTTTTTTTTTTCTAGGGTGTTTTGGTGGAATAGAGCAGTTATTGTCTAAAAGCTTTCTGTCTTCCTAAGCTACTCCTTTCTTGGTCTTTGGCTAGAGATAGCAGGTATATGTTGGAGTCAGTTTTCACCCATTGGCATTCTGGGAGGCCCCCTTCTTTAGCTTGAAGTCTGGGATATACAAACAAAAAGAAAACCCAGGGAACTCACTGCCATGTCATTCCTTGGTCACGAGGTCCATTGCAGGTCTCTCTTCCCCCCTCCCCCTTGCAGAGTCATCTCACTTTGTTTTCTATATGGTGCCCAGGGATTTTAGTTGTGCTTATTAGCAGGCACAATAAAGAAAAGTACATCTACTCCATCTTTCCGGAAATGGACGTGTCCTGTGCACCTTTTAGGTATCATGCCATGACTGACATAATGTCATGTTCTAAAATACGTATTTTTAGAGTCTGAGATTGTTTCTGTTTTTTCCCCATCTGTGAATTAATTTATAGGCCTCCTCAAAAGATGTTGTCAGACAGCTGTGCCAAGAGAGCTTTTCCAGTTCAGCCCTTGGCTCGAAAAAACTCTTGGATATAACGTGTTCCAGCTTGTCTGTGACCCACGAGGAGGCAGAACAAGTAAGTATGGTCAGAAATGACCTCTGGCCAGGGCTTCTCAACCCATCAGTCTCTTTCTTCCTTGACTTCCCAGTTGTTGCCACGTTGAAGGAACTTTTTCCCCTGTTGACATTATAGCAAACTTAAAATAGCTCATAAAACATTTAAGTGAACTTAAAAGCCACTGTCTTTGAACCTTCACTTCCTTATGATAGGTGAGGATATATCCAGAATCAGAGCTCCTGACCATTTCCGATTCAGACTTGTTAGCTAGACGGTATGGATAAAAGCCAACCTTATTGTGATATTCTTTCCCAGCCTGTAACTTGCCAGTGCTGATGAACTGTCGGCGTAGGCAGACTTTTCAGGAATCACTGGGTAGAAGCTCTGAAGCCCGAGTATGGTCAGGAAGGTTGTGTTGCTGGACCTCAGCTAATCTCAGCTGGTGGCCAAGAGGATGAAGAAGGTGACTCGGGTTATGTGGCACCCATAGCCTTATCTTTCCAAGGCAGCTATGTTTTTAAAACTGGAATTCATCCAGATGGACCGTTGTTGTTAATTTTTAAATCTGGAGCTCTGTTCATTGAAGTCAGCTGTAAAAGTAAAAGGCAGAAGAAGCAAGATCACAGAAGTGAGGGAGTTCTCATTGTGGCTTAGAAGTAATGAACCCAACTAGTATCTATGAGGATGCGGGTTGCACCCCTGGCCTTGCTCAGTGGGTTAAGGATCCTGCATTGCTGTGAGCTGTGGTGTAGGCCAGCAGCTGCACCCCTAGCTTGGAAACTTCCATATGCTGCACCTGTGGCCCTAAAAGTTTTTTTAAAAACCACAAAGAAAAAAAAAAGATTCTACAAGTTGGAGACTTAGTTTGGGTTCCCCCAAAGTAGACCCTGAGGCAAAAACTACCAGGTGGCTCCAGGTAGTTACTTGGGAGGTGATTCTCGAAAGCACAAAGGAGGGAGTGAGGAAAATCAAATAGCGAAGAGAGACAAGCCAATAAAAAGCTCTGTTGATGAGCAGTTACTGTTGTGGGCAACTGCAGTTGGAACCCTGTAGAAACCATGTGGAACATGCCCCAGAACTGTCACCCTGGAAGGCAGGGCGCTTGGGACATTTATCCACTAACTCCCACCCTCATCAGTGGAGGGTTACTTAATGTCCGTTCGTCTCTGGGTTATGCTCTTTCGAGGAGTGAACAGCCACACTCAGGGAAGCCCACGCTGTGGGCCTCGGTGTTTCGGCAGGCCTTCTGGCCCAGAGGCAGGGACCAGTGCTGCGTTGCCTAGTTACACAGCTGACCTTCCACTTCTCTCACATCACCAGGGGAATGGGCTAGAAAGTTAGCTTAAGGTCAGAGTCTATGCACAAGGAAAGGGATTTATTAACCCTTTGCCCACAAGCAGACTTTGTCACAGGTTGACAGCTTCCTGGCTCAAGCAACTCCATCTGTCTTGTAAGCAACAGGTGAACTTGGGGGCGGGCTGAGGCACGTGGGCATCAGCATCTGCACCAGGGGCCTCAGGACTCCTGGGACTCGGTTTGAATGACGGTGTCACTGTGCGGCAGGCCCCCCTTCCCCTGCCCCACTGCTCATCATCACCCTCGTCTCCCTGTCTGTCCTGCAGCTGCTCCAGGCTCTGCACCGCCTCACCAGGCTGGCAGTCTTCTGCGACCTGTCCTCCGCCGAGGCAATTCTGGCACTCTTTCCTGAGAATTTCCACCAGAACCTCAAAAACCTGCTGACAAAAATCATCCTGGAACACCTGTAAGTGCTCATTTCTTGAAGGTTTCCTATAATGCTTATGTTTTTTTAATTCCTGTTCTAGAAAAAATATGCTTGTTCTTGAAAAGCAAGCACAGGTAAGCAAAAAGAAAACCGTAATCCCATGGAGTTCCTGTCGTGGTTCAGTGGTTAACGAATCCGACTGGGAACCATGAGGTTGCAGGTTCGACGCCTGGCCTTGCTCAGTGAGTTAAGGATCCAGCATTGCCGTGAGCTGTGGTGTAGGTTGCAGACATGGCTCGGATCCCACGTTGCTGTGGCTGTGACATAGGCCGGCGACTGTAGCTCTGATTAGACCCCTAGCCTGGGAGCCTCCACATGCCGCGGGTGTGGCCCTAAAATGACAAAAGACAAAAAAAAAAAATATATATATATATATATTTCATATATATATGTATATATATATTTCATATATATATGAAAACCATAATCCCACCTCGCTGAGGGTTAGCAGTATCAGTGCTTTAGCAGAAAACGCTTTAGGACTGGTTTTTTTCCATCTACACAGATAGCAAGGGGTTGGTATTTTGTTTTTGTTTTCAGCACAGTGGGATCCTGCCATTTTATATAACTGGCATGTTTCGGTTAACCGTGTTGACAGTGATATTTTAGATCGATATGTATTTACCGTCAGTGTCATTTTTAATGGCTAAATATGTTCCATTATGCAAAGGAATTACGTATAAATCAATTAAGAAATTCATTAGTGCTGGACATTTAGGCTATTGGCAATTTTCACTTCAGTGAACAATTATTGTGGAACCCTTCCCGCACTGTGTGTGATCATGTCCTTACTAGTTACTGGTGATGTGAAGGCTTTGGCTTTTATTATCAAGTTGGCCATTATATTTTTCTCATCTTTCCCTCTTAAACAGGTCTACTTGGAGAGCTGAAGCGCAAGCAAATCAGAGTGAGTATGAAGAAACCTGCCTCTTTCTCCTCCTTCCCCCTCCCCCCAGCTCTAATCTTCCAAGTGACCAGTTTTTAACTGGAATCAAAGTGAATGAACCTAAATCCCAAACAGAAGAGCATTTGTTATGGTTTTGTTTTAATTATACTTTTTAAGTTTTTTTATTATAAGCTTAATAAGAGGCATGGTGTTAAAAAAATTATCCAAGGCAGAAAGTGAAGTACTTAACTCTAATTCCATTGGAAAACCAATTAACCATAACTGAAATTAGTGTGAAAGACTGAATAAAGGTGGGCGTTTGATAAGCGGTCATTAACTGACTGAGCCCATCAGAGTGCTGCAGAACCCTCAGCTGCATTAACTCTTTCAGTCCTCCCAACGGCCCTGTGAGCCAGGTGGAAATCGTCCCATTTTACAAATGAGCCAGCAGAGGTGCAGAAGTTCAACAGGTGGAAGAGCCCCGATTCAAGCCAAGTCGGCTTGTCTCTCAAACAGAAGCTCTTTCCGCTGCTGTGGAAGCCACACGTTTCCTGAGGCTCAGGCCACAGCCTCATGCTGTCCTGTGTCTCTCTTTCCCGCCTGTCCTGACACCTGGGGGGTTGGGTGTTGAGGCAGAAGCTTGAGGGGCTGCCCAGCAGCTAAGTGCCAGGGCACGCGCGGTGGCGCAGGAGGTCTCGGGCCCCGTCTGTCTGTCTCCCTCAGAGGCTTGCTGTGTGGGTCAGACGCCCTTAGAGCGGAGGCCTGGTGATGGGCTCCGAGCTGAGCTGTCCCCTCCGCAGTCTCTCTGCCGCGCCTGGTCGACCTCGACTGGAGGGTGGACGTCAAGACCTCCTCCGACAGCATCAGCCGCCTGGCCGTCCCCACCTGCCTGCTCCGGATGAAGGTGCGTCCACCGCCATGCTCACCGGAAGGAAAGGGGGGGCACCAGGGTCCCGGCCCCCCTGCATGCCAGCGAAAATCCCAGACTCCAAAGTTTGGGGATCTCTAACCCCATAAACAAAAAACTTAGCATCCCCAGAATGCAGTATTTATTTAGAAAGTATGTGTGTACTACTGTATTGACATAGTGCACTCAGAATAAAACATTTACAGAAAGTAGAAATTTAAAAATAAGATAAACACAAAATACACTTTTTAAAAATGGCTTGTGGGAGTTCCTACTGTGGCCCAGTGGGTTAAGATCCAGCTGCATGGAGTTCCTGTTGTGGCGCAGCAGGAACAAATCCCACCAGTAACCATGAGGTTGCGGGTTTGATCCCCGGCCTCGTTCAGTGGGTTAGGATCCGGTGTTGCTGTGAGCTGTGGTGTAGGTCACAGATGTGGCTTGGATTCCTCATTGCTGTGGCTGTGGTGTAGGCCAGCAGCTATAGCTCCGTTTCGACCCCTAGCCTGGGAACCTCTATATGCTGTGGGTGCGGCCCACAAAAAAAAAGAAAAGAAAAGAATCTGACTGCAGTGGCTTGGGTTGCTGCAGAGGGAAGGGTTCAATCCCCGGCCCAGTGCAGTGGGTTAAAGAATATGGTTTTCCCACAGCAGCGGCTTGGATCCAGTCCCTGACCCAGAACTTCCATGTGCTGTAGGTGCAGCCATTAAAAAAAAAAAAAATCAAACTATAATAGAAAAGTAAAAATCATTATTAAAAAAATCAATCAATCAATCAAAATGATCTGGGGATACCTGGCGGTCACCTTAGACACTTAGAGGAAGGGTCTGGCTTTAACAGTAGGAACGCGCGCTCAGATCTTGCGTTGCCGCCTTGCTACCTTCCATGTGTTTTACCAGCGTCCCGTCCAGAATGCAGGGCCGGCTGTTGCTGAGGGCTGTGCTCAGGGCCCCCACCAGCAGGCGCAGAAGTGTCCGTGCTCATTCTCTCGTGCACACGCTCTTGGGGTTCACTCCACAGCTCTCTTCAGGAATCTTTTTAAGCCCCATATCCTTTTTTAGGGTTTGTTTAGTTGAAACTAGATAACATGATGCTGTATGTACTCAATCAGCAGACGCTTGGAAATTCAACACCTGTGAGAAAATGAAAAAGTCAAGGTGCCTCTGTCAGCTGAGTTTTTAACTATTAGTAATGCTTACTTAGAAAACTAACACATACATATCACTAGAGACTGTAATATTTTTCCTGGGTCCTGATGGATTCTTATGTACCCCCAGAGCCCACGGCCTGAACTGCAGTGCGAACCCAGGTAGTGTTGCCTCAGTTGGAGGGTGAGAGGCCCGGGCTTCTCCAGTCCCCGCCCCGAGCCCCCGCGGCAGCTCCCTCCCTCTGCTCTTTGCAGCTCTGAGCAAAGAGCCTCTTCAGAGGGTCCCCAGAACTGGGTAGGGCTTGCAAATCAAAGAGAGGCAGCTTTGACTTTGGGGAAATGTTCTCTTTTCAGATCCAGGAAGATCCCAGTCTGTGTGGGGACAAGCCCTCCGTGTCAGCTGTCACCGTGGAGCTGAGTAAGGAGACACTGGACACCATGCTAGATGGGCTGGGCCGCATCCGGGACCAGCTTTCTGCCGTGGCCAACAAGTAAGCTGCTGCCCGGCTGCTGGGGGGCACCCACCTCCCAGCATATGGTAGTTGCCGCTGCAGGCACCAGCAGGGACAAAACGCGCTGCCACCCAAAACGCGCTGCCAGTGGGGACAAAGGGAGCTGCCACCCCCAAACCGTGCAGTCGGACCAGGAAGAAGTGGCCAGGCCTTCCGCTGATCTGCTGACTTTTTCCTCTTTCCGAAGCTGGTGAGCAGAAGCCGCTCTCCTCAAGAGGCCCTGTGTGGGACCTAATTACCAGCGGCGGGGACAGGGAGCCCTGCTTGGTCAGCTGCCTCTGCCTGGCTGATTGGAAAATTCAGGCCCAAATTGTGGAACTTGTCTCCATAGGTTCCTTTCCAGCGTTTGCTCTGATTAGCTTGTTTCCAGCTCTGAAGGGCTGTGGGGAGTCAGGTGGCTGATGCCAGCCTGCTTCTCTGTCAGAGAAGCCAGACAGATCCCGCAGGGCAGGGCCGCCCAAGCTTACCTGCTGCAGCGTGCCCGCCCTGCGCTAGTCCCCAGCCTTCGAGCCCCCTCAGCCCTGCTGCACCACCCTGCAGCGTGGGAGGTCTGACACGGGAGCTCATCCCCTTCTTCATGGAGCCAGAAGGCCCTTCCTGGGTGTAAGGCAGCCAGTCAGGGTGAAGAAGTGGGAGTGACTGGAAATAAGTGACAGTTCTAACAGCTTCATGACTCTGGTCCCACTTCTGTAGCGTCTGTCCTTAGCCTGAGTCCTTGCCTTAGGCCAGCGCTGCCTCTCGTTCTTAAAGGTGATCCCACCTTCCTCATTCCCAGCTGAGCCCATTACCTTGCTGAGACCTGAAGCTGGGCCTCTGAACCGAACCGCCCTCCACCTGTCATTCATCTGTCATGTAGAGCACGGCTGACATCAGCGGGTGCTCGCAGGGAGAGCTGTGATGAAAGTGTCATTAAAGAGTTTAACCAGCTGGGATCATCTCTGTCGCGGCCTGACGTGTCATAGGTCCCTTTCCTTATCCACGTCACCTGCAGCAAGAGTTTACTCTCTGAGCATTTTGTTTCTGCGGCTTCTCTAGTGGTGTGTGTGTGGGGGGGGGGCGGAAGGAGGAGGTAAGGCCTCGGGTTAAGAGGACACACTCGGATTCTTGCCCACTCTGAGTCTTTCTTTTAATTAAAAGGGAATGATAATAGTATCCACTCTGCAGAGCTTTTGTGAAGATGAAATGATAGAACGTACCTAAAGCACTTAGCACTGCTCCAGCAAACAGGAAGGGCTCAGTAATGGGAGCTTTGGTTATTAATGGAAGGAAAGTAGAACGCTGTCTGCATTCATTGTGTCATCTACTGTAACAGGGTTCCTGTGACAGTGAATGTTATTATCGTCCCTTTATCGATGAGGAAATCAGCTCATCGAGATGAGGTCACCTGCTAGTAAATGGCCTCATTAGGACTTGGGCCCAGATTTCTCTTTTTCTACTACAAAGGACTCTGCAGCTCCGTTTGGAAAATACTGGAACTGAGGTAGAGATGAGCAGTCTTATTCCTGCCTGCCCCACCCCCAGCGAAACACTAGGGAAGTCAAGAAAAAAATCCTGAGCTCCTCTTTGTCTGCTGTCTCCTGGAAGCTGAGCTGCCTTCTGTTCAAATGGCATTTCTGCACCCCTCTGGGGCCATACCCAGCGAGAAGCTGATAGAAGCTGTGGATCCTTTCTATAGGAAATGACACTCAATTTTTCATGTTCAAGGATAAGTATTTGGACCCTGGAGGCCAGCCCATTGTCACCAGGTCGAGACCCCCCCGCCTCACGCTCAGGTTGAGTTCAGCCTTGTCATGAATTCATCTTCCTCTCCTTCCACTCCCTGTGACCCAGAGACAGATCTTCAAATGCCAATCGCTGGGCCTCCCATGGGATTCCATAGCAACTGCATGAAGCAGGAAGCCTGGTGTCTGGGCAGCTGGACGTTCCTTTAGCCAGAACTATCTGGATTCATGACATACAGAGGGCATTCAAGAAATAGCTGTTTGGGGAGTGCCCACTGTGGCTCAGCAGTAATAAACTTGACTGGTTACCCGTGAGGATGCGGGTTCAATCCCTGGCCCTGCTCAGTGGGTTAATAAGGATCCAGCATTGCCACAAGCTGCAGCAGAGGTTGCAGATATGGCTTGGATCCCACATTGCTGTAGCTGTGGTGTAGGCTGGCAACTGCAGCTCCGATTCAACCCCTGGCCTGGGAACTTCCATATGCTAGGGGTGTGACCCTAAAAAGACAAGAAAGGAAGGGAGGGAAGAAAGGAAGGAAGGAAAGAGAAAGAAACAAGGAAAGATGGAAGGAAAGAGAAAAAGAAAAGAAAGAAAGAGGTGAGAGAGAAGAAAGAAAGGAAAAGAAAAACAACTTGACGGTGGATCTCAGTGATGAGCTGGTTGCCCAGCACTGTCCACCCACCAGCCCACAGGGCTCTCATGTGGCTCAATCATGATCGATGTTATGTGTTCCATGGAGACTGTCCCAGGACTGCACATGACTTAAACCGGGCCAGTCTGAGTCTTTACCTGGGATGTTTTCTGCTGGAATTGGTGGTGAGGACCGCCTCCTACCTCTCAGCTCCGATGGTGAAGCTGTGTCCCAGGAAGGAAGAGAAAAGGGACATTTGCAATTGACCCTGATAACCACTGTCCCCTGACATCTGAACCAAAGACTCCTTTTTGCCCAAACTGGTTTATACCTATAAACAAAGGAACTGACACAACACACATGCCATCTCGCCACCTCTTCTCACAATAAACCTCATCCCCTGTGAGGCACTAGAAAGGTGTGACATTTTCCCAGAGATCTTACCGTCTGTTCACCTTGGCCGCAGCATCAGTGGAGCCTCGTTCCCTAGGGTTCCACGCATCTTCCTGAGGGGCAGCCCGCTCAGAGAGGGCCGGGCCCAGCGAGAACTCCAGTCTGGCTGTTCCAACTCAGAGGCCTGTGTGCTCTCCATCCCTGCCTTTTGGAAAAGAAAACAGGCTCGTCACAGCTAGCCGGATTGTCCCCTGCATCTGGGGGGACGTTTAGGCCCCGCCCCCGTCAGACCTGCCTTCCCACCTCCCACTTCCAGTGCTTGTAAAGTCCAAAGGCAGTGACAGGAGGAACTGGTATTTGGGCCTTTCTCAAACAAGCCAGTTCTTTAAACGCGTGTAGGCCCCGTGTATCATAGTCCTTGGTCAAGCTCTGTATTCACAGATTTTTTTCAGGAAGCGAGTCCAGTGTGGTACAGAAGGCTCTCCATTATTTTGCTGAGATGTTATCAGAAGTGAGAGTTTTTATTACGTTTAAGAAATATTTTCATCTTGGAGTTCCCTTTGTGGCTCAGTGGTTAACGAATCCGACTAAGAACCATGAGGTTGCGGGTTCGATCCCTGGCCTTGCTCAGTGGGTTAAGGATCCGGCGTTGCCGTGAGCTGTGGTGTAGGTTGCAGACGCGGCTTGGATCCCGTGTTGCTGTGGCTGTGGCTGTGGCCGGCAGCTACAGCTCCTGTTAGACCCCTAGCCTGGGAACCTCCATATGCCGCGGGTGCGGCTCTACATAAAGGCAAAAAGACAAAAAAAAAGAAAAAAAAAGAAATATTTTCATCTAGAAAATACTGGCTACCTGTCATTTCGAAAGTTTTCCCGTGGTTGGGCTTTTACAAGAATGATTTTGCTCCTGTAACCACTGACTTCCATGACTTCTGTTTGTTAGTTATTTAGTTCCTTAAACGTTTTCTCACCTGCATGATGTTGACTTTTGTACAACTTCCTTCTTCCTCTAGTGTTCACAAGGTTTAATGGTCCTTTTTATAACTACTTAAGGAAGAAAGAAAAAGAGATTTCTTGATATTTCCCGGTTGATACCAAGGAGAGGACTTTTTTTTTTTTTAAAGACTGCACCTCCAGCATATGGAAGTTCACAGGCTAGGGGTGGAATTGGAGCTGCGCTGCCGGCCTAGGCCACAGCAACTGCAATGCTAGATTCGGGCCGCATCAGTGACCTACACCGCAGCTTGGGGCAACCCCAGATCCTTAACTCACTGCGTGAGGCCAGGGATTGAATCTGTATCCTCATGGATCCTAGCTGGATTCTTAACCCACTGAGCCACAATGGAACTCCAGATGCCATTCTTTATTTGAGGAAATACCATGAGCTCTTAAAGGTAAGTCAGGAAGCTGAGTTTCTAAGAGCCCCGGACTCTTGGGAAAGACTCTGAGGGGCTTTTACACCTCACCCGTAAGTGGAGATAACCACTCGGGTAATGCGTCCTGTAGACTTACAGCAAGCTAGGAAGTAGACCCTTTGGCTGAAGAATAGGACTTCTTTGGCTATTGGTGTCAGTGTTGGACTAGTCATGTGACCTAAGACGCATAGCACACAGTGAAACACAATCCTGACCCAACAAGTTGCATCAGAAATAAATTGAGAGATGCTATGGGACATCAGAGGACTCTGGCGTCAGTTATCAACATCGACTGGATCAGGAGATAGCTCCTGGTCGGGATTTCAAGGAACTCTTGATAAAGTTCGTACTCCATGCAGCGGGTGTCCCTGTAAGTGTTCATTTGTGCCCCATCTTTTTCCACAGACTCACAGGATCTGACTGGTATTAGTAAATGATGGCTGAATTATTTCAGATTGATCAGAACAGCAGACTGGTGGAATTACCATTGATTTAAAGTGATCTTCCTAAGTCTGCCTTAGCAGCGCCCCCTTCAGCACAGATCACTTCACGCCAACACCTGCAGAGGGGTCTGCGGCGCTGGACCCTAACTCACCAAACTGGAACCATTCTCTACTTTTGCCACTGCGCTTTCTGGCATGAATGACTTCAGGTCTGTGGGCGCAGGGGTGCCGCCCTGCAGTCTCCCCACCACACCAGTGTATAGCTTGGGCAGGAGGAGGAAGGGGTGAGGGGAGAGGGGAACCTCGGACAGGGTGATATGGTGAAGGGCGGACTCTGGCCCTCTGCGCCGCTGCCACTAACACAGGGGCCAGGATTTCCAAGTGAAGCATTGCTGGATTCTCTCCAAGTGCCCGAGGGGGCAGAAAACGAAGACTAGCACTGGGCCAGAGCAGGATGCCAGCACAAACTTCCAGGCCTGGCTACACCCTCTCCCAAATGTCTTCCTTTATCCTGGCATCCCTCAGAATTCAGAAGCAGCACTTAACCGGGACCTACAGCAAGTCACCTTAATCGCCTGTCTTCTCTGCCTGCATTTCTGCCACCGTTCGTGTCACCACAATGCATTTTAATCATCTATTAGCCTCTCCCCTGGCCACCCCACACTGTTCATCACTGTGTCCCCGTCACCTGGGTGCACGGAGCTCCTACTGGCAGTTTCCTGCCACCAGCTGAAATAGGGTTCTTTTTTTTTTTTTTTTTGCCTTTTGTCATTTTATGGCCGCGGGTTTTTTATGGCCGCACCCGCGGCATGTGGAGGTTCCCAGGCTAGCGGTCTAATCGGAGCTGTGGCTACTGGCCTGCGCCGCAGCCACAGCAACACAGGATCCGAGCCGCGTCTGCAACCTACACCACAGCTCACGGCAACGCCGGATCGTTAACCCACTGAGCAAGGGCAGGGATCGAACCCGCAACCTCATGGTTCCTAGTCGGATTCGTTAACCACTGCGCCACGACGGGAACTCCTGAAATAGGGTTCTGTTCCCAGGGTTACTCCTGTGGGAGAGCTTACTTGTCGCTTGTTACAGCCCCTTTCTTGACTCAAGATTCTTAGGCCCCGAAGCCGCTTCCGCAGGGAAATTTCCTCCCACCCACTCACCTGGGCGCGGCCGGAGCTTGCCCAGGATGCCCAGCAGATGGCGCAGTTGCTCTCCTTACGGCCATCGGGGCTGGTTCGGGAAACAAAGGCGGGGGGTGGGGGTGGGGGTCGGGGGGAGGTGTGGTAGCCCGCAGGCCTCTCCTAGAACCCTGCCGGGGGTAGAAGCTTCCTGCAAAGGAAGCCCCCAGTCCCAGGCCCCCTCCCCTACAGAACTCTCCCCCACAGTCCCAAAGCGACAAAAGAGAAGGAGGGAGATGGGGGCAGGGCAGACCTGCCCAAGGAACCCATTCAAAGCTGGTCTCTGGGCCCAGGTTGGAAGCACCCACTGCCTCCTCAGGACTCCCAGTGCAGGCTGGTGGATGCCAGAAATCCCACCCCCGGGACCGGTACCTGAGTCTCTTCCAAATAAGGTTTTGTCCTGGTAAAGCCCACAGGACCTTGTACTGCATGACTTACTAGCTAAACCCTTGGGCTGGTGATGGAGCCAGAATTCAAATTCAGGTCAGCCTGGAGTCAAGTCTCAGTCTCTTCCTCTCTAAAAAAGAGAGATTAAGTTTAATTTTTCCTGACAACGCCATTCGGAGGGGATTAATTATACATGAAGGTGTCTGAGAAACCGAAGGGGCCCTATCAATGACAGTTAAACTTCAAACGTGTACAGATAGATGCATCTGCTGGGGCACCTCCCGCGGTCGGAAGACTCCTCCGCTCTGAGAGCAGGTGGATGTGCCGGGTGAGGTGGGGGTGGCAAGGGGCCCTGTCGTCTCACCGTCGCTCATCCTGGGGGCCACGGGCTCCAGAATGCTCTCCCCGCTTCCGGTCTCCCCACCCTCCCCTCCCACCTCCGTTTTGCCGCAGGTGTTTTCTAAATGGGACTCGCATGCCATCCGAGGCCTAAAATACTTAAAGGCTTTCCATGCTCTCAGCATAAAGGCCACACTCAGAAATACGTCATTCAGTTTCTTTATAAGCTGATTTCTCCCTACGTTTCAGTCTCATAAAACAAGATTAAGGAAGCGGGCTTCAATCAGAATAAACACCGTGAGGGCCAGGGGCTGGCGGGAGTGGGTGCTGGGTGAGGACTCGGCAGCTCCGGGCATCGGGAAGGGAAGTGGGGATGGGGTGTGGAGGAAAGGGCCGAGCGGGCTTGGTGTCCAGCGCTGTCCGGGCCTTCATCTGCCTTTTCTCAAGGACAGAGACTGGGTGCCCATCACGTGGGACACTGCCTGTGGTGCTAGATGCTCAGTGTTTGCTGAATGAGTGCAGACAGGAATGAATGAGTGAAGAATGAATGCCTGACAGGGGCCAAGGTTGACTGACTGGCGCCTTCTGTGTCCAGCGGCCACATCTTTTGCCCATAAGAGTCTCCCCCTTCTCCTCCCCCACCTGCCAGGCTAGCCCCTCTCCCTGCCGCCTCGGCTGGCCTTTGAGGCCGGAGGGGACAGTGCTGGAGGACAGTGAGGCCAAGGAGAAGGAAACTCGTCTCAGCCTTGCAGCCTGGGACCCAGCCCTAGAGGAAGCGATGGCGGCGCCGAGGGCAGAAATCCCAGAGCCCGCTCTGCCCATGACCTCTCTCACTGCTCCACCTCGACCTTGTGGGAAGGTCACCCGGCTTCCCCCAGCCCAGCCCGGTGCACCTTTTGGGCAGCCAGGGGCCTGGGAGTGGCTGCCCAGCCATCGTTTTGGGACGGCCTTGTCCCTGGCAGATGCTGCGTGTCCCGTGCTCACCTTGCGTGGCGCACCGCCGGCCGCGGGAGATGGCACGTTTCTGCGGCCTCTGCCTGGTCTCCCCTGTGACCCCGTTTTCCACATCACTCCTTCCCTCCTCTCCATCTGCTAGTTTCTCTTCGGCGTTCTCCAACGTTCTGCCTCCCTCTAATCCAGCCTTCACAGCGCATCCCAGAAGGCAAGTGTGGCCCTGTGTTCTCCCCCAGGCCCCATCGCAGCACACGCCAGCTCCAGGCAGCGTGTGCAGACCTCGCGGCGTCCTCGCCCTCCCTGGTGCCGCCCCGCCTTCAACCCACTAGCAAGTCCGGCTGGTTCTGAAATACATTCGCGTTGGTCCATCCCTCTTCACCTCTGCACTGTCACTTCTCAGAAGCCTCTCAGCACAGTGACATCTGTCATTTCACCTCCCAGCCCCCTGCACGAGCCTCATCACCCCAACCATCAGGTCCAGGGGTCCTCTAAGCTCTTTCCTGCCGCAGGACCTTTGCACACACCGCTCCCCCACCCACCTCCACCCCCCGCAACCCTCTTTCCCCTGGTTTTCACATGATTACCTCCTTCTCATCTTTTAAGGCTCAACAAGAAAGCCACTTCCTTAGAGAGACTTTCTCACGCTATCCTCTCTGAAGAAGATTCCTCCTTTTCTTCTCAATCGCAGAATCCTATTTATCTCCTTCCCTCTCCCTAATATAAACTCTTATTTAATGAATTTATGTGTACACTTATTTATTTAATGTGTCACTGTTTGCCTCCCCACTAGGAAGCTCCACGAGGGGGAGAAGCTTATCTGTGCCGTTCAGCACTATATCCCCGGAGCCGGCGCAGGCCCGCACAAGGGATGTGCTCAGTAAATATTTGCTAAATGAACGTAATAAACACATGGGAGATGCATCATGTTATTGCCTTGTTTAGGCTGTCTGTGCTTCCCCGCCATCCTCAGTACAGGTACCACTCCATGTCCATTGTGGTTTCTTTTCTTTCCTTCCTCCTTCCTCCCTGCTGCCCTCCCTTGCTCTCTCACTTCCTCCCTCCCTCCGTCTCTTTCTTTGTCTGTCTGTCTGTCTGTCTGTCTTTAGGGCTGCACCTACAGCATATGGAAGTTTCCAGGCTAGGGGTTGCATCGGAGCTGTACCTGCTAGCCTACACCACAGCCACACATGCCAGATCTGAGTCACATTTGCAACCTACACCTCAGCTCATGGAAACACCAGATCCTTAACCCACTGAGCGAGGCCAGGGATCGAACCCGAGTCCTTAAGGATACTAGTTGGGTTGGTTACTGCTAAGCCACTATGGGAACTCCCCGCTAAAGTTTCTTCACCACCTGACTTGAGCTCACCTTTTCCAGCTTCCTCATCAGGCCTCTGGGGTGGGGGGGGATCAAGACAGAAAGGGTTAAACCAGAAAGGGTGCTACGCTGCAGACAGAGGCGGGAGGGACACCTGGGAGGTGGAAACGGTCTTTGCGATCCTAGGCAGTGCTTCGATTCTGCGATGTGTAATTTTTTCTTTTTAAAACCATAACGAGGATCAAGCTCTGGGCCAAGACGCCAGGGGAGCAGCTTGAGATCAGCAGGGACAGCTCTCAGCATCTCCAGTGTCTGGGGAGGGGTGCAGGTGTCCGACTCCCCAGAGCAGGGGCCTCGGTCGCCTACTTCCCTCACCATCCCTAGTGCTTACTTACATGGCATTTGGCACATCCTGCGTCCTGGGTGACGAAGCTGAGTGAA
>PVHT021183666.1:13616168-13673074 GCA_004024745.2 Catagonus wagneri
CCCCGGGGGGTGGGGGGGAGAACAGGAAGAGGCCCTGCCCCCTGCGCAGTCCCCGGCTGGGAGGGGCTGTGTCCTGGCTCTGGCTGAGGGCCCAAGGGCTCTGGGGTCAAGCCTCCCAGGCTCTGAGCAACAGGCGGCACGGTTAGGAGCCCGGGAAGGCACCAGAAAGAGCGGCCAGTGGCTTCTAACCCACGAGCTGCTCAGGTTTGCTTCAGAGGCCCAGAGTGGAATGCGCAGTGCCAGTGGGCATCTTAAGCCAAAATATAAAGCATTCTCTGAGAAGGAAGGAGGATTTCACCACAGAACTGCTTTCCGCTGTCATAGGCCCCTGCTGGCCCCAGGCCTCTTTTCAGAAGGTCCCGGGGCAGTGAAGCCCCAGCTCCCAGCAGTGGTGCTTCAGGGAACGGAAGGCCAGAGACTCCGCGAGCTGAGCTGCCGTTCCTCCTCGGCTACAGGCCCAAGCTGGGAGGTCTTCAAAGGACATTTATCCTCCTCTCACTGGCCCTTGAAACATAACAAAGTTCTAAGAAAAGCTGGCTCTGTCACCCCAAATGTCCAGCCTGGGAGAAGCTGAATTAAGAAAGGGGCAGCAGGAGTTCCCGTCGTGGCTCAGTGGTTAACGAATCCGACTAGGAATCATGAGCTTGTGGGTTCGATCCCTGGCCTTGCTCAGTGGGTTAAGGATCCAGCTTTGCCGTGGTGTAGGTCGCAGACGCGGCTCAGATCCTGTGTTGCTGTGGCTGTGGCGAAGGCCAGTGGCTACAGCTCCGATTAGACCCCTAGCCTGGGAACCTCCATATGCTGCGGGTGTGCCCTAAAATGACAAAAAGGCCAAAAAAAAAGAAAGAAAAAAAAAGAAAAGAAAGGGGCAGCAATTAAGAAACAATGGTAGACATCATCCTGAGATGAGCTATCATTTGGTTTGAGTAATGTTATCAAATGCTGCCTAAGGAATTATCCCCAAACTTAGGGACTCAAAACATTTATTATCTCACAGTTTGGGTAGATCAGGAGCCAAGGGCAGCTTAGCTGGGTCCTCCGCCTCAGAGTTGCTCACGGGGCTGAAATCCAGGTGTTAGCTGAGGCTCTGGTCTCATCCGAAGGCTTTGCTGGGCTGGGCACACTTCTCAGCTCACATGATCGTTGGTAGGATTCGGTTCCCAGATGTTGGCTGGAAGTTGCCCACTGTTGCTTGATAAATGATCCCCTCCATCATGGCAAGCCTGCAAGAATAACCAGAGAGAGAACAGCAGCAAGACAGAAGTTGTAATCTTTGATAACCTAACCATGAAAGTGACATCCCATCATTCTTGCTGTGTTCTCTTGGTTAGAAGCAAGTCACCAGGCCCAGCCAACATGCAAGAGGAGAGGATTACACAAGGGCAGGGATACCAGGAGGCAGGGATCACTGGAGCCATGTCAGAACCTGCCCATCCTAGCCTGTTTGCACTGAACGAGTTATATACTCCATCTTTCCGGATGCCTTCAATTACCTGCAGGTGGCCCTGCTGGGCACTGGCCGTGATGGACTGGACCACAGTGGGATGGCTGACCAAAGACAGGCATGATGGGGCTCGGCCCCATCAGATGCCAAGTCTCGGCAAGTTTGAATGGAAAATTCAGAGAAAGCTAAAATCATTCCTGTTCAAAACAGTCTAGGCAGTGGGTATAAGCAGTACACAGAACAGGCATGGTTTCTGTTTTCACAGGGTGAGATGAGGAGACACCCAGAGCAAAGGCAACGGGCAAGAACGAGGAAGCATCGGTGGCAGAAAAAGTAGCAGTCATGAGGCTGTGAGAAGAGGGAGAAGGGGCGAGGACTGCCGGGGAACAGAAGCAGAGGCACGAACACAGGTGAGCCGCCCCAGGGCAAGCCCAGGTATAAGGAGGAACGGGTCTGCTTACCAGCTTAGCGACCAGCTTCACTCCACTGAAAAGATGCCGTCTTTCCTGAAAATTCTGGAGATCAAGGACACAGCTTGGGCCACCTGCCCATCACTGAACCAAGGGGCTGGAGTTCCTGCTCAGCGGCCCAGAGCCGCCTGCTAGTGAGAAGGACGAGGGGGATGGAGCTGAGATCAGCCCCACTTAAACCACATGAAAAGACTCCAGCAGTACACAGAGGGACAAAAACAATAGATAACTGCTATACACAGAGCTTTGAGGAAGGAAGGGCAGGAATCATTGGGTTTTACTGTCTGCCTGAGAGTCGTTGCTGGACAGATTTCTGCACGTCGTGGGGCGTTAGCTTCTCCCCCGCTTGCCGCGTCTGCGGGTGATCCTCTCACCAAGCTCTGCATTCTGAGCGCACAGAGCCAGAAAGCCAGAGGTTTTCCTTTTTTAACTTATTTCTCTAGGGCTACGAACGTCTAAGTGCACGAGTTTTCATTCCAACGTACTGTTCACCGGTTCTTCCATTTCAGCTCAGAGCACATTAAAAAAGAGAACAGGTTCCCTTGACTTGGGCTGTAGGTCCACCCCGAATACGGCTGCAAGCTTCCTGGAGTGCCTGCTGAGTCCTTATTTTGTCTGCAAATCCGAATCCATCCAAGCTATCCTGAAGCAGTGTGTCCTGGAGGATACATGTGCTGGCTCTTCAGAGCCTTTCTACTTAATATCGTGTTCAAGGATGTCACGTTTTTAGTGCAGGATGGGCCAGGGTGGGAGGATAGAAATCTGCACACACTACAGTTCATGGCTCCCCTTCCAGGTTGAGAGCCGGTGGTTCAATATTTACCAGCAAACCACTGCCTATAAGGAAAAGGTTCCTTAAATGGCCTTATTTTAGTAATGTTCTTATTTTTCTTGTTCTTGCAGAGCCATTGAAAAAAAACTGTGGCATCGCTGGGTTATTCAGTTTCTCTCTTTATCTTTCCTTCGCTGCTATCTTTAACATTATCCTTCTTTCAGGGGACTAACAAGTAAATGAACCATCTGGTAGCCCAGGACAATCAGTCTAGCAAAATCCTGAGTTCCACAGCCAATTTCTTTCTTCCTGAGGTTTACCCAAAATACTATAATTACAGTCCTCTATTTAGCACTAGACCCTGGTTAAATTTCAGCTTCTCTCGACACACTTTCTGGTCTAGCAGTTTTAAGGGGATATTTTGCAATGTTATTGTGCTTTTCCTGAAACAAACTCAACTTGGAAAGTCAGGAGAAAGAGCAGAAGGAGGCGAGGGACATGAGTGGTGCTGACAATAAAGTAGAGAGAGCCGTGCAAAGAGGAGAGAATTCTGAAAGTTTGGACAGGAGTGAAACAGAGTCTTTGAGACAGACTCTTTTGGAGTCAGTGTTTTGCTTTGAGTTCTTAGCATAGCAGTCAAAGAAGCTGGCTACTGAATTTTTTTAACTGAAATGTAGTTGAGGTACAATATTAAGTTTCAAGCATACCACATAGTGCGCATGTACGTTACAAAATGATCGCCACCATAAGCCTAGTCACCCTCTGTCCCCAAATTCCTGACTCTTGAATTTTTAATACATTTTCTCATCATTTTCTAAAACTACTGTTAAATGTATTACTTTCCTAACTTCGACATGTCAAAACTTCCTTCAAATGATCAGTTATTCCAAGTGTGATGGGCTGAACTGTGCCGTCCTAACATTCATCTGTTGAAGTTCTGACTCCTAGGACCTCAAAATGGGATCGTATTTGGATATAGGGATTTTATTTTATTTTTTAAATTTATTATTATTTTATTTTTGGGGCCACACCTGTGGCATATGGAAGTTCCCAGGTTAGGGATTGAATCGGAGCTACAGCTGCCAGACTGTGTCTCAGCCCAATCCATGCAGGATCCGAGCACATCTACAACCTACACCACAGCTCACAGCAACCCCCGATCCTTAACACACTGAGTGAGGCCTCATGGATACTAGTCGGGTTCATTTACCACTGAGCCACAATGTGAACCCCGGAGATAGGGATTTTTAAAGAGGTGATTAAGTTTGAGTGAAATCCTTAGTGTGGGCCCTACTCCAGGGTGACTATTGTCCTTAAAAAGAAGACATCAGAACACAGACACTGGAGAAGACGCCACCTACATGCCCAGAAGAGAGGCCTCAGAGGAAACCAACCCTGCTGACAACTTAACCCTGGACTTCATGCTTCCAGGGTTATGAGAAAATAAACTTCTGTGGTTTAAACAACCTTGTCTGGGACACTTTGTTACGGCAGCCCTCGCAAACTAAAATACCAATTAAAACCTTTTTTTTTTTTTGGCCATTTACCCAGTTCAATGAAAATTCATAGGACAAGGAGGAATTTGGCCAGGAGGAGGTTAAAACTTTGACACAGCCAAACCTATGACAAAGAGACCACCATGGTTGGTCCAAGGTATTTGTGCTTATGAATAGTGTTTCGGATTCTCCAAACAAAGGCTGGAAGGCGGGTCAGATAATCAATAACCCAACAACTGTTGACTTTGGGATAGATTGAACAAAGAGCCCTTCTTTTATAAATCGATAAGACAGGGAGTAGTCTCATAAAATTTTGAAGGGCACTAAGAATGGAATTTGATCCATCACTTTGGCATGAATTATTTACTGGTCTCGGGACTTCCAGCTTGTGGTCCTTGGGGCTGGCTTGGATCGGACTGGAGCCTACACCTCCAGCTCTCCCTGCGGAGCATTCTCTATGCTTTCAACAGACACAAGGTAATCCAGGTCAAAACAAAAACATACAAGACAAGACTTTGTACAAATAGTCAAACAAAACCAAAAGCAAAGCAAGCAGGAAAAGAATAAACAGATTAATGGCAAAAATACTCACGAAATGATACAAGTCCAAAAAAAGTTCTCATTATACAATGACTGAGGGCTAATTTCCTTGTACAAAGAACCATTTAGTTACAAATCCTGGGATAAGAAAATAAGTTTAGCAAAGATATTTTAATGAAACATGCCAGAGAAATCTATACAATAATTACCCTCAGGCACAGAGGAGGTGGTGAGCCACCTGTTGGACTGAGGGCCTTCAAAATAATCTCATTGGAATCCCCAGCTTGATTAAAGACCACCACTCAGAATCTGAAAATATCTCTTTCTTTTTGTTTTGGGGGAGTGGGGGCGCATCTGAGGCATATGGAGGTTCCCAGGCTAGGGGTCAAATTGAAGATGCAGCTGCCGGCCTATGCCACTGCCACGGCAACAGCAAGTGTAATGCCAGATCCTAGTTGAGCTGCATCTATAACCAATGCAGCAACGCCAGATCCTATTTTTGGGGGGCAGGGGGCAAAGGTGCGGTATATGGAGGTTCCCAGGTTAGGGGTCAAATCAGAGCTACAGATACTGGCCTACACCACAGCCACAGCAACACCAGATCTGAGTTGTGTCTGCTACCTACACCACAGCTCGCGGCAAAGCTGGATTCTTAACCCACTGAGTGGAGCCAGGGATTGAACCTGCATCCTCATGGATACTAGTTGGGTTCTTAATCTGCTGAGCCACAACGCGAACTCCTGAAAATATTTCTTATGCCTAAGTAAAGGAAAAGCCAGGCTGATCACGCGAGTTTCTCTGAGCAAAGCAAACTGCCGATCTTTTACAGTCATTGGGAAGAGCCTGTTTGGGGTTGTGTTGACTTTAGAGGTAGGAATGGGTTGATGTCAGCCTCAGAAGTGTGTTTACAGAAGCCAGTCCACCAGCAATTGGCTGGCTTCTGCACTATAGAGCTGCCACTGATTGCTTGGCTTTCAGAATTGTGTTCATTGAAGTGAGTTGTCAATTATCAATTCAAGTACAGAAGTGTCATTGATGGATTAGACAGGTTTAAAACTAGTTCTGGTGGAAACTTGTACCCAAGACTACAATAATCAGTCCTTTCCTAGGAGTATGAGAACACCATATAACAATCTTTATCACTCACCTCATTATTTTCTTTACCGCCTGCCTTGCCCCTGAGGGGGGAGCGCCGTATACACACCAGGAGGGCAGACGTTTTCATTCATTTTGATCCCTGCTGGATTTCCAGCATCTAAAACAGTGCCTGGCACATAGTAGGTACACAATAAATATTTGTTAAATGAATGAATGATCCTAATCTTCAGATATTGACCTTTAGAAGCCACAGGGGCAATGCGGTTTTCTATTTGCATTATATATATACACACACACAAAATCTATTACCACAGGGACAGGCCTGGATCTAATCATGATAAACGCTTTTGAATTGAGGGTGATTAATGAGCTGTGAGATAAAGCTGGGTGTGTGGTGTGCCTGCTGCCTCTCCAGACCACATTTCCACTTCACTGATGCTGTGCATGTGACCAATTTTGGACACTTGACGGCATTACCTGGATCATTGATCTCAGAACATTCCCCATTCCTGGCCTTTGTAGTCCTTGCAGATTTGCTACCTTTTGGTCTTCTGGTCCTGGAAACTGAATTCCAGGAAGGTATGGAACAGTGACCAAAAGCCTAGGCTCTTAGAGTGATGTCACTTTGAAAGGCCGCGAAACTTTTCCAAACCCCAGTCTCATTGTCTGTGAAATGGGAATAATAATAGAACTTACCTCATGGGACTATTTTTACCACCACTACTCCCATTATTGGTCACCATCACCCATGCTACAGGCCCCTAGTGAGTGCCCTGTGTCCCAGTCCTGGCTAACTAAGCCCCGGGTTTCACCAAGGATGGACAAAGAGGCCATGGGCTTTTTCGAGCCAACTTTGCCATGGGAGTTAGAAGAGACAAGGTGAAATAAAAGTTGCTGCTAAGCACGATCACCCCAAACCAACGATATTGCATGTTCATGTTCAATGGAATCAACCGAGTGAATGCAAGAAAGGTGGTGACAGATTCTGTTGTCTGACTAAGACCTAACTTCTTTCCCCATTGCCCAACTTCAGTGTAGACTAGAAATACCAAATATATTATTTCCCAGACTCCCTTGCTGCTAGGAATGGCAACATGACTATTTCGGGCCTGTGAGATGTCAGTGGAAGTCTGATGCAGAGTCTAGAAAAATTGTTTCCCTAACAACACACATAAGAATTACTGGTGAATCTTCCTCACCACGAGTTTGAACCTGACGCCTGGAGCTGGGGCAGACATCTAATGATTATGGACCATACACATTAGTGAATCGGCAAGGGACTCATAAAGATGCCATCCCTGAAGACATGGAATCATGGAATGGATGCCAGCAGTCATTCACCTAGAGACTTGTGCTACCAAGAAAAAGAAAAAAAAGCATCAAAAACATTGTCAGACTTTCAGTGGCTTGCAGCTGAAAGCATTCCTAACCGACCCAAAGCCACCCAACCCAACAGTGAAGCCATTATTGGACAAGCTCCCTCTGCACGTCCTCCGAAGGGCACCATATACTTATTTGCAGACAGCAGCCGCAATGTACCACAGTAGGGGGCCACAGGCAGACCTCCCGGGGGCTGCAGCAGCTGTGTGAACTTGGTAGGCTGATGGATGTTCAACTCTGGTATCTGTGAGTTGGGAGTTGGGTTGTGGGGACCAGTCCCTCTCTCACGCCTGAATTCTGGCTTATAGTTTATCAGTACAAAGAACTGAACAAAATAAAGTTCAAAAGTCAGTTTTGAATGTGTGCAGCCCAGACCTGAAGCCAAAATGACACTTTTTGGCAACTCTATCTACCATCCCTCTGTAAAATCACTATTCCGTCTAGTCTCAGATGGAGATGCTGGGGCAGGAGAGAAAACAGATGGCTCAGGCTTCCAGAAGCAGCCCTTGCAAGAGTCTGCTTTCCACCGGAAGACGGAGATGGCAAGGCACGCCCCCTGCATCTGTTCGCCATGGCCCCGAGGACTGTCAATTCTCTGAACTCATCCGCCAGGTAAGGGGTTCTCCTCCAGTGGTAAAGTGCCAGTGAAACGGTGGAGAGGGAGCGTGCTCCCCCTTCAGCGAGGCAATACGAGGTGTGGGGATAGTAGGCACAGGGGTCCTTGGAGTAGGTAACAAATGATCAGGGAGAGACCAGACCAGTTCCTGGAAGGCTGGAACCTTGGGGGAATGCATGGGTTAAGGTGAAATGTGGACTTGGACCCTGGGCATTGGGTTCAAATCCTACCTACTACCACCGTCACTTACACAGCTCATCTGTAACCTGGACATGATGAGCGTGCCTGTCCCCTGAAGCTGCTTAGTGGATTAAATGGGATAATGGCTTGAGAGCACGTAGCCCAGCACCTGAACCATAGCAAGGGCTCAAGATACTATGCGCTGGGATGGCGGAGGAGCGGAGGTTCTGAGCAGCGAATCAGAGGCTGAATCAGCTGTACCGGGTGTTAAGTCTCCCCGAAAACTTTTGTCCACTCTGCCCCCCCAGAGCTGCCGTTAGTAGACAGCCCTCATCTCCTGAGGGCCTTTCTCCCCTGGGAGGCGGCAGGGGTGGTAGGGGTGCGGACAACAGGCCCAGCACGAGTCCACCAGCCACCTGCCAAGTGCCTGTCCCCTCCCTCCTCGCTCAGACAGACCATTCTTCTCAGGAGTGGCGGCAGCCTGCCTCATCACTCTAATTGCAGTGCGGTTTGCGTTCATCAAGGAAACAGCAGGGATTCCAAATTAAATTCCAACACGCAATTTATTCAAGATATACGGCCGATTGAGGGGCGAGGTGCAGAACCCCCTGCCTTTCCTTCTGAAGGCAGGACGTTCCTGCTGCCAGGGCTGCCAGGGCCCCAGGCTTGTCTCCTGGGACTGAGGCTCTCTGGAATGGCCATTCTCCCTGGGCTGCTGGCCGGCTGCTTTCCCATTTTACAGATGGGCTTGCTGAGGCATAGAGGAGGATCTAACACATGGAAATGGTCTTGAGGACCCCAGGCCAGGACTGGTGTGGGCTTGTCTGCCTTTGGGAATTAGACATTACCAGGTATCTCTCGGGCACACCCTGAAATGACAAATGAGACCGTTTCGAGTGGCAGTAAGGGCCATGGAGGTCTCATTTGGAAAATCAGAATCCTTCTATCAGCGTTCATTTGCCCGAAAGAGGCTTCTAGGCAGGGCCCAGGCACAAACTCACTCTCTCAGGCTTTATACCAAGGGGCCCACCCCTTCTTGGCAGACCCATCTGCCAGAGGCTTGCAGACCGGCTCTTGACACATTTCCCCCAGTCCTGATATGTTTCATGAATCATACAAACACCAGGGTTAAGACAGCAAAGTTGATTGAACACCACAGAGGTAGGAGCTCCCATCATGGCTTCAGTGGGTTACAAACCTGACTAGGATCCATGGAGATGCGGGTCCGATCCCTGGCCTCGCTTAGTGGGTTAAGGATCCAGCACTGTCGTGAGCTGTGGTGTAGGTTGCAGATGCTGCTCAGATCCTGCACTGCTGTGGCTGTGGCGTAGGCTGGCAGCTGCAGCTCTGATTCGACCCCTAGCCCGGGAACTTCTGTATGCCACGGGCATGGGCCTTAAAAAAACAAAAACAAAAACAAAAACAAAAACAAAAACAAAACTCAAACCCCCAAACAAAAAACACAGAGGTGATGAGGCAATGGAAGCAGGAAGGCGGCGCAGTGGATCTGTTCGTCCTCCAAGGTAGCTGCTGTCTGGCTCCCTCCTTCTCGATTCCTGTGCCGACAGGCAGCATGTGGGGGTGCGGCCCCGGGAGCCCCTCTCCGCGGTCGTGGTTGTGTACTGCGAGAGACTAAGCAGTCCCAAGTAAGCTTCAGGCTCAAAAGAGAAGCAGAGCAGAATCCCAGGCATCCTCCGGTGCTCAGGGCTCCCTAAGGGGGAGGGGTACGGGGCAGAGACACCAAAGTGCCAGGAGCTGACACCCTGCAAATGCATGCTCCACAGGCAAGTTTCTACAGAGCCAGCCATGCCCGGCAAAGCTGCATTTCTTCTGGGTCCCTGGATTCAGCTCCCAATTGGCACAGATTTCCAAACAGTCACCAGAAAGACAGCGCCGAGGCTTTGGGGAACCGAGGGATGTCTGGCTTCAGGGAGCTGACGGATGCTGAGAGCAGCGAGGCAGCAGTAACCCCTAGGGAAGCAACGTCCAGTTCAGATACAGGGCCTGGGGGCAGGAAGTGGCCATCTCAGTCCAGGGCTGATGCTGTCACTTGAAGTTGGAGCGTGGTGACTGGGTTGTACAACAATCACCCAGAGGGAAATGAAAATGAAAAGGAGTGGGAATCACTGCCATAAAATGATGGAAAAGTTTAAAGCTTAGTGGCTAGAGCATGGTCTCTGCCCTCAAATCTAAAATTTGGGACTTTTGAGATTTAGCTCTTGCAACAATCTCTTTCCATTCAGCTTCCCAGTCCGGAAAGTGAGTAGACAATGACTTCCACCTCTCAGGTTTCATTTGGAGCAAAGCGTCAGCAGCTTTTTCTATAAAGGGTCAGACAGCAAATAATTTAGGCTTTGGGGGCCAGATGAACTCTGTTGCAAATATTCAGTTTGACTATTGTAGAATGAAAGCAGCCATAGACAGAGTCAGTGAATGGGCATAGCTGTGTCTCGATAAAACTTTATTTACCAGACTAGTGGTGCGTCTGATTTGGCCTATGAATTGAGGTTTGCCAAGTCCTGATTCAGAGGATTGTATGAGACAATGAGATTGACAGCAAAGTTCTCGGCACGAAAAGCTAACCAATGAATCTTTCTGTCACCCTCATTCTCTCCCTCCCCGGCTCCACTGCTCTGCATTTGCTCATGCGGATCCTCAAGTGCTGCCCAATAAACACTGCTTGCTGCTCCCCATCTCCCTGCCTTTATCAACCTGTTACATTTCCAAAAAGGGCATTTGCGTACTTGTGCAGGTTCATTCAAAGTCCCGGGGCAGGCAGCCTGCAGAATGCAGAATGCTAAGCCCAAATCGCTTGGCATTTAAGAGCAAGGGCAGCTCGGATCCCCGGTGAAGTCACAAGGCTATGATTCCCCATTAGATGCTTCAGTCGCCCTTTACAAGGGATTTTCTTTGCCGCGGACTTCTCACTGCTGCTGGAAGAAGTACAGGCGATGACAACCGTGTTTCAGACCAGAAATGGCGCTTTGGTAAAACAGGCTGAGAATCGGTAGCTGAGCGGACACTTGGTCTCAGGTCTATGGGCTCCAAATCCAGTGCTCGTGCCACACGTGGCAGCTGCACCGAGAATGGCCCAGTCAGGATATCTGCTGCAAAGGATAAACCGCCGGTTTAAACGGAAGAGGAGATCATTTAAGGAAGTGCTTGGAGAATTTCTGGGAGGAACAGAGAGTCGGGCTGGACGCTGCGAGGGGAGAATATCCCCCAGGGACAGCGCCTAGTGCTCCGTCGCAGATGCTCCTGACGCAGGAACCACTGAAGCCGGGCACCTTCAGGATACCCTGCTCGTGCCGCAGCCCGAAGCCGAGTTTCCGCTGCCACCTCAGAACCAGTCCCGCGCGGTCCTCCCTCCTCCCGCTACTCGCTTTCAAACACGAGTCTTCACGGGACGGTCCTATTGGCCGAGCCTCATCGCGTTCCCAAGGAGCCCGCGGAAATGAGTTACCGGCCGCTGCCCGGGGGACAGGACTCGCAGGAGTGTGATTACCCGCATCCAGGAAGGCTGTGCCAGAGGCGCTGAGCCAACGCCACTATGTACACGCCTCCCCAAAATACCTGGACACACACGTTCAGAGCAGCATGACTCACAACGGCAAAAAGTGGAAACAGCTGAGGTGTCTGTCTACAGCTACACGGACAAAGGAAACGGGGCCTATTCATAGAGCGGAACATTAACCCTAAAAAGGAAGGAAATTCTGGATTTCCCATTGGGCCTCATTGCTTAAGACCTGACTATCTCTGAGGATGCAGGTTTGATCCCTGGCCTCGCTCAGTGAGTTAAGGATCCGGTATTGCTGCAAGCTGTGGCGTAGGTCGAAGATTTGGCTTAGATTTGGTGTTGCTGTGGCTGCGGTGCAGGCTGGCAGCTGCAGTTCTGATCTGACCTCTGGCCCAGGAACTTCCCTATGCCTCGGGTGCAGCTGTAACAACAACAAAAAAAAGGGACATTCTGACACACGCTACAGCATGGAGGAAACCTGAAGACATTATTTGACACAGAAGGGCAAATATGGCAGGTTTTCGCTTCTATGGGGTACCTCGAGGAGTCAAATTCATAGAAAGTAGAATGGTGGTTCCCAGGGGCTGGGGGAGGGCGAAACTGGGAACTGTGTCATGGGTCTAGAGTTTCACTTTGGGATGATGAGGAAGTCCTGGAGGTGGAGGCTGGAGATGGTTACACAGCAGCAGGAGTGTACTTCCCGCCACGAGCCGTACGCTTAAAAATGCTTAAAACGATAAACTGAACATTGTGTCTGTCTTACCACCAGAAAGTGCTGGGCATGACGAATATCCACTCCAGGCACTTAAAATTTCATTTTTGAGAAGGATCACTGGAGGCCCAGAAAGCGACGAACCGGTGGCAAGGTTGGCGATCATCAATCCCGAGTACTCGCCCCTTCCGGAAAGAACTGTGGTTGACGTTAGAGGCCCGGTGCCAGCTCCTCAGCCCAGCTTGCCCAGGTCCCGACGAGCAGGATGGGGCCAGGCAGGCGGTTCCCGGAGCGACGTGGGTCGGAGGGGACACTGTAAGGGGGGCGGAGCGCGCGTCAACGAGGAGCAGATGTTCCGTCTGCACACGGCAGCTGCTCTCCGCTCTGGCAAGTTCGACACGTGGGCAGGGAGCCCAGTGCTGCTCTATCGCCCGGCTCTTTAAAAGAAGCCAGACATCCAGATATTTATGTGACATCTCCTGAACTGTAATCGCTGGCAACAGATTCAGATAAGATAAGAGGCCACAGATTGAAATCTGACTCCGGGGAGGATGCCATCCTTGGGCTGCTGGTTTGCGAACTCAGTGTTTTGAAAATAGAGGCAAGGGCCAAAGATACCATCAGGACATCAATTTCAGCAGTGGATGCCTAGAAAACTTTCCAGCACTGTATAGGGCTCCCCAGTAAAGGCTACTAAGAAAAACATAGCTATTAACCGAAATCAATGAGCCTGCTATCACATTCTAGGCTCCCAGGCTAAAGCCTCAGGTCTTCCAGGGGGAGAGCTGGGCTGGGGTGCAGATTAAACTCCACGGACACTCAGCCACCTGGCTTGTCCGAGGAGCACGAAGAGCTCAGTCTCTAAAACTCAGTAACCGGGGACCAGAGAGTGAGAGTAAGGGGACACGGGGCAGAGGGAAGATGGAAGGAGCGGGCAAGGGGACAGGAGAGGAAGGGAGGAAAACGCTAGGAGAGAGAGGGATTTGCGGCCTTTTTTTTTTCTTTTTAGGGCCACATCTGTAGCATATGGAAGTTCCCAGACTAGGGGTCTAATTGGAGCTGCAACTGCCAACCTTTGCCACAGCCGCAGTGACTTAGGATCTGAGCCGCATCTGTGACCTACACCGCAGCTCACGGCAAGACCGGATCCTTAACCCACTGAGTGAGGCCAGGGATCGAACCTCCATCCTCATGGATACTAATCAGGTACTTAACCCAATGAGCCACCATGGGAACTCCCAGCCCTTTTTCAAGGCTGACTCCTTCTTCCGGAATCTCTGAAACGCCTCCTCCCAGCTGGAGCAACTGGTTCTCCGGCTGATGTGTTCCCATTGATATTTTACCCGGTTTGACTCTTACCTGGTAAATTTGCTCCTGTGGGAAGGCGTCAGGAAGCAGGAGAGAGGAAAACCACGGAGAAGGGGCCAGAAGCCTTATGCTTTTCCAACACTGTTTCTCTTCTAACTGGTGTGGCCTGACGGCCAGACCTGTGGTTAACTACTGAGACAAGCATGTTACTCCCCGCCACACAAAGTTGCTCACCCAGCACCCACACTGTCCCTTTACGAGTCTCCCTGGGACTCACAGCAGACAGTAGAAAGTTCTGTTCAGGGTCAACACCAGATCGTTAATAAAAGTCACTCCAAAGCCACGCCTATTTCTCAACACAAGCTGTCCAAACGGCTTACCAGAGCTTATACTAAATGACAGAATCGTCCTAGTTTTGAAACCTATGAACTCCAGCTACGGGATATGCCTAGAAAAATTAGCGATCAAAAACAGAATTCCCCTTTCTCATTAAATACACAGAAATTAAGGTCTGATACTCACTGAGGCCAATTTGCTACTTAACAAGCAAGAATCCTCTCAAGGGTGGAGTGTGGGGGGGTATCTGTTCTGGAAACCACTGCATGGACCAAGATCGTGGTCCACGGGTGGGCTGGATGCCTGTGGTCTCCACTCTCATCTTGGGCTGGGAACCATGCTTCCCAGATTCCCCTTCCCTGTGTGGTTCCAGGGGCCAGCGTATCCACAAAAGGAGAACAGGTGAGACTTGAAGGCAGAAGTGCAGCAGAGTGGTTATTCTGGGCTGGGGTGATCAGCCACCTGACTTTGCGGTCCCCCATGAACTAAGTCGCTGCAGTACCATCTCAGACTTGATGCGGTGCCTTCTGGATCTCCATCGCCAGCTCTCGGTTCTCCATCTGTCCCAGACTCAGGCTGGTATCCTTGGTAACTGGGATCTGCCAGCTGTAGCCTTTCAGGCCATCACTCTGCCAGCTCTTCCAGTGTAAACCCTAATTTCCACATTCACTCCCTTATTCCTGTAATACCTGTAAGTGGCTCTGATCCAAGCTGATACACTGAACAAACATTGTTTTCACTGAAGAGCCACTTATTAAATCAAATGGGGTCAAGACACTCACATTCAGTCATTTCCTGGCAACTGATTCCAACTGGAGGTGGAGTTTAAAAATAACCAGTTTAGGAGTTCCCGTCCTGGCTCAGTGGAAATGAATCTGACTAGTATCCGTGAGTATGCAGTTTCGATTCCTGGCCTTGCTCAGTGGGTTAAGGATCCGGTGTTGCCGGGAGCTGTGGTGTAGGTTGCAGACGCGGCTCGGATCCCGCGTTGCTGTGGCTGTGGCGAAGGCCGGCGGCTACAGCTCCTGTTAGACCCCTAGCCTGGGAACCTCCACATGCCGCGGGTGCGGCCCTAAAATAGATAAAAAGATAAAATAAAAATAAGAAGTTTATTTTTCACTTTCAAGGAAGCTAACCCTCTCTCCTCTTTCTATAATACGCCGATAACGCAACTCCCTCTCTGAACGAGGTGTCAGTTCCTCATCTCTGAAGGAGGGTGCCATTGTCTTCAAACAGGATCTGTGATCCTGGGAAGTTTCTAGCACATCTGCGTGCCCTTAGCTGATGCACAGACCAGCCCACAAGGTACACACTCCAAGATGAAAGTCTGGCTCAAGTTCCTTTGCAACAGGGTCACATTTCACGCAAGGTCACCGGCGTGGGCACGTTTTTAAGTACCGCCTCACTCCCTGAGTCCTCTTTTCACATTCCAGTGTAATGTTTCTAATGTCAAAGTATTTTGGAAGTTGTCTCACCTCCTGACCCACAGAACGACATTAGTATGGGTCCAAAGTAAATTCTCACACCATGCTTTTTGAATACGCTCCCCAGCGTTCCTTCCAAGTTCCTCTGTGCTTCTTTGGTCTAGGGACCCTCACTGTCATTTGGGTGGTGATCATACCCTAGTCAGGGGAGAGCTCCGGTGGGCCTTCTTCTAGGCGTGTGTGATGACAACGACAATATCAGGACTCTCCTGATGGTTCTTTTCTTCCCTTTTTTTTGGCTGCCCTGAGGCATATGGGGTTTCCCGGGCTGGGGATCAGATCCGAGCCGAGCTGCAGTCATGACTCGGCTGCAGCAATGCTGGATTCCTTAACCCATGTGCCGGGGATCGAGCCTGCAGCCCAGGGCTGCAGAGACGCCACCGATCCCTGCTGGTTCATGAGAGGGGAGAGTATCCCAGGTACCTGGAGACCAGAAGAGCCACACCTAAGCCTGACGTAGAGGTTATCACTGATCCCTGACTTCGAATCTGATTAGATGGGACAGTTGGGCTTCTTCTTCCAGGAGCAGGTGAATGTATCCTCTGGGAAAAAAGAAGGCTGTAAACACGTATTGGGTGGCTGGCACCCAAATCCGCTTCTGGCTCTTCCGGGACACATAACAATTTACCCACCTGGGCTCCCCTGGAGGGAATGGAGCAAACCACAGGCAATGGAATGCGAGGGGAGAGGCGTGGGCTACTTCCAGACCTGGCCCATAAACACTAATGATTTCTGCTCCTTGAGGTGCCCTTTCCCCTGCTGGTTCACAGAGGTGATCCACCAGGGTGAAGCTGAGAACCAAGTACAGACAAATACTGCCCAGTGCTGGAACTTAGTATGAATGACCCTTGCTTAGACCACAAACGGCCCAGCTGAGGCATCGGTCATATTAAAGTAAACAAACGTCTCCCAATATTGCACCCCAAGCCCCCAGAGTCATGCCCTCAGGCCCCAAATCCTGAAGGGAATTCAACCCCTCAGCTCTTGTGACACCAGCTGTGCTAGAATTTCCAAACGGTGGTTATTTAAGGAAATGATGCATTTTGGCTCTTAGAGAGTAAAGGATGAATCGTGGAAAGCCTAGTTAACAGTATGCTAGCTGAGTCTAAGTCTTCGGGTAGCTCTGACAAGGGTGAAAGATGGGAACACATCTCTGATCCTTCAACTTAAAAATCCTGTGCCAGTTGGGGGTGACTCTTGGTGGGTAAATGATTCATTTCAATACTTTCAGGGGTTTAGAGACAGTTCAAGAGCCCACGAGATAGTTCAAGTTTCAAGGTAGAATTCTTTTTCCATGTCCCTTTGACCTAGCCCACATGACCACCTCATAAAAAGCACACCTAACCCAAGCCCTGAATGCCTGTAGCTTGAAACTGACCTTGCCTTCTAGGTTTAAGGACTTCTATTGAGTCTCTTGAAATTTTCACTCTAACACAGCTTCTGCCCCTTTCAGACCTGGCTATATTGCCTAAAGCATATAAATGTTATTTTCTTATATAAATTAGAAATTGTGGAGTTCCTGTTGTGGCTGAGTGGTTAACGAATCTGACTGGGAACCATGAGGTTGCGGGTTCAATCCCTGGCCTCGCTCAGTGGGTTAAGGATCTGGTGTTGCCGTGAGCTGTGATGTAGGTCACAGATGCGGTACGGATCTGGTATTGCTGTGGCTGTGGCATAGGCAGGTGGCTACAGATCCGATTAGACCCCTAGCCTAGGAACCTCCATATGCCGCGAGTGCAGCCCTAGAAAAGACAAAAAGACAAAAAAAAAAAAAAAAAGAGAGAGAGAAAGAAATCGTGCCAGCCGGTTTGGGTCCTATTCCTTGGTGAGGCTCTATACTACCAGTCCCTTCCTTGTGAGACTTGTCCCTGTCCCACTCCACGTAATTCAAGTGGGGCTGTCAATCAAGAGACTGGTTCCCACCTGGTGGCCATAGCCTGAAGATGACCACATGTCCACTGAAGGGAGTTTCTGTTGGTTCTTGGAGAGAAAAGGATCTTTTTTTTAGACCATGAACCTGGATCTTCTGGGACCCTCTTTCCCACCACATTTTGTAGAGCCATTAAGTCAACCCTGGGCAAGGCAGGACTCAGAAGCTGGAGAGAGTGAAACAAATTTCTAAGGACAGCTGTTGAGCAACTGGATCCAGTCCTGGCCCAAACCAATAGTTTCCATACTGGCAGTTGCATTAGCCAATGCATCGTCTAAAATTTAACACAATTAAGCTGGTATGAGCGGGTTCACTTACAACTGGGGGTTCTAGTAACATCCCCATAGGATGTTAAGGGAGTCTGCGTATTTTCTCAATGAACTGACATTCTCCTGAGGGCTTGACCAGGTGCATTTCTTTTCCTTATGGACACTTACCGCAACTCCACTGGTCACTTATTACACGTCCCCTGTGGCCATGGAAGCACCTTCTTTCTCATACAGTTCACTCCCTGAATCTACTGCCTTGCCTACAGCTAGCAAGTTAAATAGAGAAGATGAACAATACCTTCCAGATCATTCATCCCCATGAACTTTTCTTTAAAAGACAGACTGTTGTGTTACTTTATCATCATAGAGACACCCTGTTGAGAGTAGGTTTTTCTTTTTTTTTTTTTTTTTGACTAGGACTTTTGCATTCAACTCACTGTTAGAACCTCACCGGGAAAGCCTCTATCATCTTCTGTCTATTGTTTCTACTCACTGGAAAAGAGCTAACAGGGTCAATTAAAATGAATTTGACAGGTCCTTGAATTGCCTGCTTCCTAAGTTCTTCCAATTTAAAGTTTTTGGAAGTTGGTGCCATTTCTCTTTCTTTCTTTTCCTTTTTTTTTGGTCTTTTTAAGGTTGCACCTGCAGCATATGGAAGTTCCCAGGCTAGGGATTGAATTGGAGCTACAGCTGCCAGCCTACACCACAGCCACAGCAATGCGGGATCTGAGCCACTGTGTGGGAATCTGTGACTTACACCACAGTTCATGGCAACGCTGTATCCTTAACCCACTGATTGAGGGCCTGAACCCGCATCCTCATGGATACTAGTCGGGTTCATTACCGCTGAGCCATGACGGGAATTTCCTGGTGTCATTTAAAGGGTTAAAATATTCCAGGTCAGCCATTAACACACCATGTCTTTTCTACGGTGTCCCTTGTTTTGGATCTATGAACACAATGTGTGAATTATCCCCTAGGTCAGGGGCTAGCAAATCACAAACCATGAGCCAGATCCAGTCCACTATTTCTGTAAAGAGTTACTGGAACACAGCCACACCCATGCATTTATGTATCATCGATGGCTGCTTCTATACCTGCTACAGAAACCATATGGCTATAAAACCAGAAATATTTATTATCTGACCCTTCACAAAAAGTTTACTTATCTCTATTCTAGTGTTTCTCAATCGTTTCGTCATCCTAGCACCCATAAAAAATGGTACACTGAGAGATGAAGGAGTTAATGCCTTGACGAGCTTTTGGGGCTTATTGTTTGGGAGTGTCTATTCTAGACCCCTTGGGGCAGGCAGGACATGCACATACCTGGGTGTCACTATCTGATGACTTAGTCTTTCTGACACGTCTAAGCACCACTATATGATCTCAATCTTGGTTTTGTAGGTCCTGTGTTTAGATTCTTGTGTAAATTTTAATTCTGGGCCAGGCCAAGGTTACTTTTGTTCATAGGTGGTGGTGACCTCCTGGGCTTCCTGACTTCCTGTGCAACTGTCCCTGCAGTGTAAAAAGGAGACCCTCTTAGAGCACAGAGATAGTCCCATCACTGGTGGGGCCATTCGGGGCCATTTGTGGTTCAAAACTAATCCCCTGGAGTTCCCTGCTGGCTCAGTGGGTTAAGGATCTGGCATTGCCACCACTGTGGCATGGGTTTGATCCCTGGCCCAGGAACTTCTGCACACCTTAGATAACGGCCAGAAAAAAAAATGTGTGTATATGTATAACTCAATCATTCTGTTGTACAGCAGAAATTATCGTAACATTGTAATATCAACTATACTTCAAGAAAACTTAAGAAAAAAGGTTAATACAACACTAATCACTAGGACTCCTGTGTCAGAGCTGAAGCGTGCACTATGTGGTGAGGATCTGTTCCAGTTATCACAGCCACTTGCCCCTTTCCCTCAAACAGTGCCACAGAGAAGCCACCACGGGCACAGTGGGCACAGTTAACACCTCTCTTCTGAAATGACATCGCAGAGTCCCTTGATGCTAACTAGCGTCCAGGACTCTACCTCTGTATTCCAACCACAACAGCTGTGGAATCCTTAAATGCCCAGCAGATTCTGAGGTCCCATCAGGATTCTCTGCCTTTTCCTCACTTTATTGGGGAGAAAATTCATTGCCGAAGCCATGACAAAAGTGGCTGCCCACGCCTTAGATCGCCATAGACAAGAACCATTCACACCAACAGAAAGAACGAGACTGCAAGTTTATTTGAAAGTACAAAATTAAAAAAGGGAACAAAACCTAGTCAAAAACACAAAAGCAACCACACACAACCTTTCCAGTTTACCTTGACCTTGAACGCTGCACGGTATTTAACAACCACTGACTTGTGGTTTTTTTTGGAAAAAAATGTCATTTTCAAAGTAAGGGGAGCTGAGGGCAGATAATGAGGAGTCAATCAGAGTGGATGATTTTAATGCTAAAATAAAAAGGTCTCGCTGATGGCATTTAAGAAAAGAGAGCAGGAGCTCCTGTTGTGGCTTAGTGAAAACGAACCCAGCTACTGTCCAAGAGTAGGATGTAGGTTTGATCCCTGGCCTTGCTCAGTAGGTTAAGGATCCAGCGTTGTCGTGAGCTGTGGGGTCGAAGATGTGGCTCGGATCTGGCGTGGCTGTGGCTGTGGTGTAGGCCGGCAGCTGCAGCGCTGATTCAACCCCTAGCCTAGGAACCTCCACATGCCGCAGGCGTGGCCATGAAAAAAAAAAAAAAAAGGAAAAGCAAACAAAAGAGAGCAGAGACAAGTGTTCTGCTTGGCATGGATTAGGCCATGCATACAAAAAATATCCTGGTTGGAATGAGTTAAAAAATATGGCTGGCCACTTACTTGCCATCTTGAGTAGGGGAGAAAACAAAACAAAACAAAACCAAAAAAACCCCTGCAGCTTTGGTGTCCCATTTATATCGTTTTAAAAACAACCATTTAAAAACATCAAATCTATAATAAAAAACGTCCCTGTGTTTGTTTTAAAAAACAACATTAATAGGCTCCCTTATCTACTAAGACCATTTGTCTTTCCTAAGCTGCCTGGAAGCTGCAAAGCGCATGAGATTAATTCACTGCACGATTAATTAAAATTAGAATCCTTTCCTCTAAACAACTTCCAGAGCACCAGAGAGAAGCCGGGGCCCACCAAGGGGAGAAAGGAAGCCACTCCGACTCACAGGAAAGGAAACGTTTGGGCCAGTTTCTCTGGCCATCATCGAAAGCTCTTTCTTCACTGGATTACTGGGAAAATAACTCAGGTTATTTTAAAAATGAAAGATGTAAGCAACTAAGTTCCTTAAAAAAAAAAAAAAAAAAAAAGGCAAGTGGCTTTCCTGTAACATACTTTGGATTTGGTTAAAAAAAAAAAAGTCTACAGAACAGGACCACTGATTGCCGTTTCATGCCCCCTCCTGCAGGTGCCATCTGAATTCGCATCAAAGAGGTTACTGAACATGTGGCAAGCAGTCCTTGCCTGAGTGACAGCTGCCCAGAATGGCTCCACTTGTTTCCAGTTTTGTCCCTTCCTGGCCTGCTGCCCCCCTCCCCCCCCGCCCCGCTTTAGTCAGTGTGGTTTCTTGCAGAATAACGCCCAAGTTTCCACCCGTGACTTCCCGGGGGCGGGGGTGGGGTGGGCACCGTCGCTGGCTGGGCGCAGAGGAGGAGAGCGAGCATAAACTCGGAGACGATGCAGCGAGGGAGAAAGGCGTCCCTCTTTCTGGCATCCTTCAAGAACTCGATAAATAATAACTCAAAGTGCAACGATGCACAGACGCCTGGCACACAGGTCAACCTGGAGGTGGCGGCTTGTTATCAGCGCTCGGCGACGGAACAAAGGCGCGAGATCTCCTTTGCATCTTTGTTGGGACCTCACTCATGGGAAAACAAACAAACAAAAAGGACAGCTTTCCTATACACATATAAATAGTCCCTTAACTAGAAGGGAAAAAACAAACACACTGTTTCAAATGCATTTCTAAGAGATTTTTTTTTAAAAGTCCAAATGGCAGATCTCTACTCCAAACTGTCTATGATCCAAGTCTCCCAGAGGAGAAACGATGGGATATTTGGAGAGGACTGGCCTCACTCTGACCCTAACCCTAATCCTCAGTAGGGGCGCTGGTACCTGGGCCTCGGGAAGCGGGGTGGGACCGAGTGAGTGCAGCCCAGGAAGAGGGAGCTCTCGTGGGAGGGGCTGAGTCAGGTCCTCAGCTCCACACGCACACGCACACGTAAAATGACTTCTGAGTGTCGGGAGCAGAAGGCGAGTGGTCAAGTCGCGTGAATGGGCAAGGCGGGCTGGGCGTGGTCTACAGGGACAAAGGGCCAGATCCAACTTTTGGCAAGCTCAGGTTTAGTCCTCACTCCTTGGCCACAGGCAGGTCACAGCTGGGAGGGCGACCCCAGAGACCAGAAAAGGACAGTGGTCCATAGCAGACCCAGACCCTCGGCAGCCTGTGTCTTAGGAGCTGGGAACTCAGATACGCTCCCTGCCTGTTCTCAGACGAGGCTGATGACATATGATGCTGGAGAGAGAGCTCTCAAAAGAGGCTTCTCGGGCAAATTTTTAAAGTCAGAATCTATCCGGAGTTGCCAGTTTCAGGGTCCTTCCGAAAACCCAAGGGACTTCTCAAAGGCGTTACTCACGGTAACAGTTTTCTTTGGCCCCTGGCTCTGGGGACCCAAGAGCAATGCTTAGCCGGGTTCAAGGCAGGTTTCTGATCCTCCCCTGGATTCTCCCCAGGGTGGCCAGCCAACGACAGCCTCCTGATGGAATCACCCAACCCAGATCCCCAGTGAAGCTCTGAGGCAGCAGGCCACGGGGTCCTTGCCCTTCTGAACGTCCTATGTGGCACGAATACCGCCTTTTCCAGGATTACCTAAGGACTGCACTATCCTGCCCCCCTCCCTCGAAATTTACGCCACCTACTCAGCAAAATCCCATCAATAACAGAAAAATGACCTGGAGAGGGCGCTGTGATCCTGGGCCTGGAAGGAAGAGTAATGGCCCCAAAAGATGCACCATACATCGTGTCAGCCGAGAAGCCAGGACAGGACGCCAGGTCGCCCTCCAAAGAACATCCCCGACATCTGGGGAAGGAGGTGAACGCAGAGACGGCTGACACCCCAAATCACCCCGAGGCACCTCCCACGAGCACAGGTTGTCAGGGTGGTAACAAGCCAGAGCAGACTGAACCCATATGGACTTTGGAATAACTGGATTTTATACTTCTTCGGTGCCCTGGCTGGGGTCGGAGTCCCTGGGCTCAGTGGTGGCCTCCTGCGGGCCAGGTTGCCCTGGGCCGTGGCCGGTGTCGTCCACGCTCAGGAGGCTGCTGGCTGCCTGGGAGCTGGCGCTGTCGGCACTGCCGGACCGGGAGCGGTAAGGGGGCAGGTCTGCTTGGTTCAGGGACTCGGTGTCCGAAGAGTAGGGCGGCGGAGGGAGGTCGTACCACGCGGGTCTGTGACGGTGAAGGCGGGATGGGGGAGGTGGGGCGCGGGGGGAGGAGAGAGAAGAGGACACATTAGCGGCCTGGGCGCAGCGGGCAACGCCAGCTTCCGCTTGTTTCAGCTGACATCAGGAATGGGCTTCTCCTGAGAGAGAAAGGCAGTCCAAGGACGAGGAAGGGCCGTGGTTTGCAAGGAGACAGAGGGAGCCGAGCAAAGGTCAGAGTGCTCTAGCTGGCTTGTGCCGACCGGGCAGTGCCAAACGCACGTCCTCTGGGTGGACCTGGGGGGAGAGCACGGAGCACTCCCGCGGCTCGTCCTGGGGGTTCGGCAGGGATGCGGGGCTGCCCCGATGTTTTGGGGGAGCCTCTGATGGTCCACAGAACTGGGGGTGCCTACCAAAAGCCAACTCTTCCTGGTTGTGTGGACTTGGTTAAGTGAAAGAACAACCTCTCAAACCCTCAGTCCCCCTCTCTGTAGAAGCGGGGTAAGAATGACACCTTGCCGGCAATGAAATAACTTCAAAGACACTTTCTCTTCCAGCTCCCATTTACTGAAGGCTTACGATGAGTCAGGCACCGTGTCAACCAGCTTACATCGGTTTTCTTTTTTTATATACACTAGTAGCGTTTATTTATTTATTTATTTATTTATTTAGTCTTTTCTAGGGCCGCACCCGTGGCATGTGGAGGTTCCCAGGCCAGGGGTCTAATAGGAGCTGTAGCCGTCAGCCTACGCCACAGCCACAGCAACACCAGATCCGAGCCGCATCTGCGACCTACACCACAGCTCACCAGATCCTTAACCCACTAAGCGAGGCCCGGGATCGAACCCACAACTTCATGGCTCCTAGTTGGATTCATTAACCACTGAGCCACGATGGGAACTCCACATCTGTTTTCTTACTTAATGCTCATGAGCATGCTATGAAGGGGCCATTCTTTTATGCCCGTTGAGGAAGAAAGTGAGGCAAAGGGGCATTAAATGGCTTGCACAGGCTCACAAACAACTAGCAAGCAGCAGTGCTAGAGTTTGAATCCAGGCGTTCTGTCTCCAGATTCAGCAATTCTGACCTTGCTCTACATTGGATGGCCCCATGTTCTCACACTTATTTGCAAAGGCGTCCTTAAGCACTGGCCCCTGGAGCTTTGTTTGCCTTTTACAAGGTGGGAAAATGAAGATTAAATTATGCAAGAGCTGCCACTGGCGAGGATTCAAGGAGCCCCGTTTGCCTGGGAGCACTGGCTGCAAAATGCCTCATGCCACACACGCTAAGTCCTGGGCTCTAGTCCCAGGGTTTCCAAGTGGGTTCTTGGGGATATGGTGGAGGTCACCAAAGGAGAGGGGAAGGCTGAGCAGGAAGCACTGAGGACCACTGCCCGATCCACCTACGGAACTCTGCTCTTTGACTTTAGGGTTTCTTTTTTTTTTTTCTTTTGTCTTCTTAGGGCCACACTCACGGCATATGGAAGTTCCCAGGCTAAGGGTCAAGTAAGAGCTACAGCTGCCGGCCTTCGCCACAGCTACAGCCACAACAACGTAGGATCCAAGCCGCATCTGAGACCCACACCACAGCTCAGGGAAATGCCGGATCCTTAACCCACTGAGCAAGGCCATGGATCAAATATGCAACCTCATGGTTCCTAGTCGGATTCGTTTTTGCTGCGCCACGACGGGAACTCTGACTTTAGGGTCTCTTGTACAGCTTCATCTGTAATAAGCGTTCTACTGCTTAACAAAGCTTGAGGGTGCTCTCTTACACCCCTCTTTATTTTACAGACGAAGCCACGCAAAGTTAGGGAACTTACTTATTCACTCATTCATTCACTCACTCATCCACTCCTCCATTCAAATAGGAACAAAACCTAAAATACGTACTGGGCACTGTTCTGCAGTAGCAGGTGAGGCCCCAGAAACGTGCTGGCCTTGCCAGGATGGAGGAGGGGCCTGAACTGGCTGGGATCCTAGCTATATGTCCTCACCTGAGTACCTTAAAAATCTGTTCTCTATCTGTAAAACAGGGGCAAAGAGAGAACCTCCCCTGATGAGCGGCCTAGAGGATTAACTGAAATGACACACATGAATCATTCTGCAAGGACTGTCAGACGCAGCTGCCGCCTTCTGCAGCTGAACACAGGCTCTTGGAAACACCAGGAAGCCAGGTGTGTGCACACTTGCCCGGCTCCTGCCTGGGCTGACCCCCCCCCCCCCCCCCCCCCCCCCCCCCCCCCCCCCCCCCCCCGGTTTCTCCCCGCCAACACGCACCTTTGGTCCAGCAGAGCCTCTGAGTAGGAGGGTGGGGAGCCCACTTCGGACGCGTTCTGCTCGGCCTGGCTGGCCACGTACTGGATGCCGTTGTTGACGTTGTAGGTGACGTTGCAGCGGTGGGGGTGGTCCAGGACCACCAGGCGGGAGAGCAGCACGGGGTGCTGCAGCCGGTGCACCGGCAGCGTCATGAGGTTGTTCCGCTTCCGCTGGTGGTGCAGGACCAGGGCCAGCAGGGCCACCACCAGCACGAAGATGACGGAGCTGCCGATGATGGCGTAGGTGATGCTGGGGTAGTACACGAGCTGGTTCTCCGAAGTCACAAACACCTGCCCGCTGCCCGGTTCTGAGAAACCCCAGAGGGGAGAGAGGGGGGAGGTTATTACCAAGCTGGCTCACCCCCCTGCCTCAAAGTCAGCCCCAGGACGGGCGTGCAAACGGTCGCAGAGGCACGACTCACGAGAGCCCAAAGTGGAAACCACCCCAACGTCCGTCCGTAGGCGATGGATAAACAAAATGTGGGATGTCCACCCAATGGAGTATTATTTGCCCATGGAAAGTCCTGATGCATGGCCCCAGTGTACAATTCCATTTAAATGAAATGGCCAGGGAAGGCAAATTTATAGGGACTAAAGGCGATTAAGGGTGGAATGGGGCCGGGGGTGGGACTGGGGATTCACTGGGCATGGGGCACTGGGGACCTTGTTGGGGAAATGGGAATGCTCTAAAGCTGGCGATGGTGACGGCTGCACAAAGCAATGCACTTACTAAAACTCATCGAATTGGACAGTTAAAACGGGCAAATTTTATGTTAGGTACAGTACACCTCAACAAAGTTGTTAAAAAATTAGCCCCAGGAGATATAACATCCAGGCAACAGGAATAGTTCCTCTGACAGAAACCAGTTTTTCTCTGGAAATTTATAACATAACATACACGAGGAACACGGGTCAGTGTGTCTCGGGTTCCTTAGGTCTGCAGAGCAGTTATTTTACACCAGGCTCTTTGCCAAGCTTTCAGGATGGAGAGCCAGCATAGCACAGGCTAAAATCACGGACTCTGTCCTTAAAAAACTAAAAACTAAAAACTTCTAATTCAAAAAGACACAAGCACCCCACTGTTCACTGCAGCACTATTCTCAAGAGCCAAGACATGGAAGCAACTTAAATGTCCACCGACAGATGCAAAAGAATTTGTGGTCTATGTATATATATATGTACACAATGGAATACTACTGAGCCATGAAAAGGCTCAGAAATAATGCCATTTGCAGCAACATGGATGGACCTAGAGATTACCATACAGTTGAACTAAGTCAGAAAGACAAATATCATGACATAACTTACATGTGGAATTAAAAAAAAATGATACAAATGAACTTATTTACAAAACAGAAGCAGACTCAGAGACATAAAAAACAAATTTATGTTACCAAAGGGGAAAGGGGGGGAGGGATAAATTAGGAGACTGGGATTAATGGATACATAGTACTTTATATAAAAGAGATAAATCAATTATACTTCAATAAAAATTGGAACAAAAAATCAAGCAAACTATTACATTTGGAATAAGCAGTGGGGTCCGACTGCACAGGGAACCCCCACTCTGCCCTGCAGCCCCCTAACAAGACTCACAAGGCAATCGGCAGGTGTTTCTCAGAAGCCCCTGGAGGAAGGTCTGGGCCACGGCCCCGCCCTGCAGGTTGCCGGTACCCTCCTCTCCACATGTGCTAGCGAGCCACACCTCCAGTGCTCAGGGGAGGGGCTCCCCGTCAGCAGGACACACCTGGCACCCGAGGCAGGTTCAGGCTGACCCAGGACACCAGAGTGGCCTTCCTTATAGAAAGTGCGGGATCCCTCTTCTTTCCGGAAGATCAAGCCACACACAGTTGTGGCTCGGACGCACAAATAATTGAAATGCAGCCCAAGTGAGCAAGCCTGTGACTACATCCTGTGCCCGTTCAGCCTTGGAAGCAGTGAGGAGGTTTTAGTGGGTTCAGCACGAGATGTGAAGGAGCAGCAGCACTTCACGGACTGGCGGCCCTGCCCGGGCTAAGCTTTCCCACACTCTCATCCCTAGAAGTGCACCTGCTCTGTTCATCCTGCATCTCCAGTGTGCAGGGTGGTGTCAGGCTCACAGTAGGTGCTCAATAAACACACAAAACTCAATGAAAAAAAAATCTGTGTATTCACACACCCTAAGACAGGTGTTATTATTAGCTTATTATCCCTGTTTTTCAGATGAGCGAATGGACTCAGAGGTGCATTCACTTGCCTAAGTGCACAGAAGAACGAAGGAGGGGAGCAAAAAAGAGAACCCAGACAGTTCTTCTTCAAAAAATCCACCTGCTGGAGGCTCCCTGGTGGCCTAGGGACTTGGTGTCATCACTGCTGTGGCTCGGGGAACCTCTGCCTGCGTGGGCGAGGCCTGAAGTCCACGTTCTGTGAAACACACCATCTCTTCTCCTTTCCTGAGAGCAACAGTTCCTGATTCCCCAAATAATCCTGATCTGAGAAAAGCGAAGGTCCTTCCTCTCAGCCTCCAAGCTTGGCATTAATTTTCTTTCCAGCCACACAAACATGGACTGAAGGCTATGAAGAGTCCCCCAGTTCTTGGTGGTCACTGTTTCCAGGATGGACTAGACAGAAAGAAGCAGGTAAGGTCCCAGATGAGAGACAGAAGCGTGCTGCAGACAGATACGGGAGAAAAGCAGTTCTGGATTTTTGTGGAGACAATTAGCTGTTACTCAGGGGTTCTGCCTGCTCCCAGCTCAGATAATTAAAGGCCGGGTGGGGGGCCTGCGTGTCTGTGTGTGTGTGTGTGCACGCGTGTGTGCACGCGCATACACACACACAGACTACATCTCTATATACTCATCTGTTGATGGACACTAAGGTTATTTCCATAATCTTGGCTACTGCAAATAATGCTTCAGTGAACATAGGGGTGCATATATCTTTTTGAATTAGTGCTTTCGCTTTCTTTGGATAAAGAGCCAGGAGGGAACTGCTGGATCATATGGTAGTCCTATTAAGTTTTTGAGGAACCTCCATACTGTTTCCCATAGTGGCTGCACAAATGTGTGTTCCCATCAACAGTGCCCGAGGATTCCCTTTTTTTTTCTATCATGGTAAAATATATATGTGACATAACATTGGCCATTTTAACCATTTTTAGGTGGGCAATTCAGCCACAGGAAGTACATTCGCGTTATTGTATAACCACCACCACTATCCATCTCCGGGATTTTTCATCATCCCACACCAGAGCACTCTAAAGCTTACTGTTCGCATTCTTTTCATCATCCTTACCAACTTCTCTGGACGAGAGGGAGGGGCCGAGAGTGAGGGAGAGGGTAGGAACCGAGTGAGTTCCTTTCCAGAGAGATGTACTTCTTAAAAGAAAAAAGTGGATGCAGGAGTTCCCTGGTGGTGCTGAGGATTAAGGATCTGGCATCGTTAGTGTTGTGGCACAAGTTCACATTCTGGAAAACTCCACGTGCTGCAGGTTCAGCCAAAAAAAAAAAAAAAAAAAAAAGTGGATGGATTTTCACACGGAAAACAAATGGGTCCAGAGATGTTAAAACACTGATTTCCATGTAACTTGGGGTTTAAGAATCCAGGAGGGAGCTCTTAAAGAATGGAATGTAAAAAGCTTGTGGATCTTAACAGTTTCATTTATGCCTCGGAAAGCAGGCTCTCTCCAGATCTGCCCATGTTGGCAGGAGAAAGGCGGTGATCACATCCGCTCAAGAAATTATGATGTTACATAACTCAGTGGGGCCTGGTTTCTTTCTGCTCTGTGTGTAAAATGTCATCTTGTATTAATTCATTAACTAGGTTCACTTTTCTTAAGAGCTTAATGAGCCCGCTGGCCAAATGACTAATATCAGAGTTGCCTGGGACCTGAGCTCCAAGCGCATAATCCATGGATAATGAAGTTTCCATTTATTCTGGCTGTCCCTCAAGCTTATGCCCTCATGCTCCCCTGTCAAAACAGTTTGAATTCCTATCCTGCAGCGGCAGCTTCTACGGCATTAATTCCGGGCAATGTGGTTACCATCCGAGACCCCTGTGCTCTCAAAGCTTCCGCCCGTGGGGGAGCGGGCTGTGCTCCACACGCCTCCAGGGCTGCTGGTTACTTAAGTCATCACAGGTTGGGTAGTTGATTATCACAAGGGCTAGAAAGCAGATGGTCAACTTCCTGAGGAGACCCCATTTCTTTTTCTTTTTTTCTTTTTTCTTTAGGGTTGCACCTGCGGCATATGGACGTTTCCAGGCTAGGGTTTGAATTGGAGCTGCAGCTACCAGCCTAAGCCACAGCCACAGCAACTCAGGATCCTAGCTGTGTCTTCGACCTACACAAGGCCAGAGCAAGGCCAGGGATCGAACTCTGCGGCAAGGCCAGGGATCGAACCCGCAACCTCATGGTTCCTAGTTGGATTCATTAACCACTGGGCCACGAGGGGAACTCCCCATTTACTTTTCTTTTTGAAGATAAGTGTTTAAAAATTTTTTACGAAGCCACTGTATTATTTCTCTCCTGGTTTGTGCTTTTTGTATTCTATCCAAGAAATCTTTGCCTAGAAGACATTTTATAGCTTAGCTCTTACATTTACATCTATGATCCACTGCAAGTTAATTTTTGTTTATGGTACAAGGTGAAGTTCAATGTTCTTCCCACCCCCCTCGGATATCCAGTTGTTCCAGTACCATTTGTTGAAAAGCTTATCGTTTCCTATTGAATTACCTTGGCACCTTTGTTGAAAATCAATTGAGCATACAAGGCTGGGTCTATTTCTAAATGATCTATTCTGTTTGATGGAGCTACACGCCAATCCCTATGCCAGTAAGTGAGAACTACAGCTTTACAGCATGTCTCAAAATCAAGTTAGCGTGGGTCCTGCATGCTTTCTTTTCTTGGAATTGAATTTTTCTGATTATAAAAATACACTAAAATTACAATTCAAGGTAACATAGAAATGCTCAAGACAGACCACCCCTTCCTCTATCCATACACCTACGAGAAAAAAACCATAGTTCATAGTCTGGTATAGACTATGGCTTGTCAAACTTTTCTGTCAAGGGTCAGACAGTAAATATTTTATGATCTGTGTGTGGGCCGTACAGCGTCATTCATAAGCACTCAACTCTGCCTCTGTGGTGCAAAAGCAGACACAAATAATACCTGAATGAATGAGTGTATGTGTGTCACAAAGGTAGCAGGTCCAACTGTTGAGAAACTATTGTCTCAAAGACTTCTCCACGTTCTCGTTTTTTTTTTCTTTTTCTTTTTAAGGCTGCATCTGCAGCATATGGAAGTTCCCAGTCTAGGGGTAAAACTGGAGCTGCAGCTGACGGCCTACTCCACAGCTGTAGCAATGCCAGATCTGAGCTGAATCTGTGACCACAGCTTGTGGCAAGGCCAGATCTTTTTTTTTTTTTTTTTTTTTTTTTTGTCTTTTTGTCTTTTTAGGGCCACATCTGAGGCACATGGAGGTTTCTAGGTGAGAGGTCTAATTGGAACTGTAGCCGCTGGCCTATGCCACAGCCACCGCAACGCCAGATCTGAGCCGCATCTGCGACCTACACAACAGCTCAGGGCAACGCCGGATCCTTAACCCACTGAGCGAGGCCAGGGATTGAACCCACAACCTCACGGTTCCTAGTTGGATTCGTTTCTGCTGTGCCAAGACGGGAACTCCCTGGCAACGCTGGATCTTCAGCCCACTAAGCGAGGCTAGGGATTGAACCTACATCCTCATGGACACTATGTCAGGTTCCTAACCCACTGAGCCACAATGGGAACTCCCAAGTCATTGTTTATCTTCTTTTATTTTGGGAATTACAGCTGTATTACAAGTAAGTATGTGACCATATTAAAACTTAACAGGAAAAATTTTTTTCAGGAATTCATGAACTTCAGATTAATAATCTTTTAGCAGAAGATAGGATGTTCTTAAAACCTAGGGTTTAGGCACAAAACACCATTACTACATTTTAAAACTGATTTCATTGTAGGTGTTCTTTTAACTCAGTTTCAGGAAGATTTTATTTCTTGATATCTTTCATGTGTAAGAATGCATGAATACCTTCCTTAAGCCCGAACAACCATGCAACTACACGTAATTTTCATAGATCAAAGTTATTTTTAAAAAGCATCTAGATATTACTTTAAAAACCAGACTGTCCAGTAAAGTGGAAGATTTCAAGAACCAAACCAAACTAAACCAAATTAAAAAAACACACAACCAAACGAAAAACAGGCAGCAGACCAGATTCGGCTCACTGGCTGTAGCAGCCTGCCGACCCCCTGAAACTCTCCTCTGTGTACATACATGCGCACGCTCGTACTTTTCTTCCTGCTGCATAGACATTTCTGTCAACGGACATCTTGCCTCACCTGCGGACCCCTTTGTTAAGAGGAGCTGTGCAGAATCCCACCACACAGGTGCCTCACAATCTCCTTCTGTTTATCCAACCTCTGTGCTGGGCATTGAGTGTAGAAAGGTAGGGCTCCCCTTAGGGCTCTCACGGGGCAGACTGGTTTCTTCTTTTTTTCCCCCTTGCTATTACTAATACAATGTACATCCAAGGGCACAGAGATCAGCAAGCACAAATACTTAGCATCTGTGCCCAGGAGTCTGAGGCCAGAAGCCCCCTCCCCGTCTGCAGCAGCCCTCCATGCTCCCGCTCCCCTTTCCCCCTTCAGGAGAGACTGTCACTCTGCCGCACTGCCCTTGCAACCGAGTCCCTTCTCCGTTAACTCTGATCAATATATTCTGAAACGTCTTCTCTGAGATGGCAGGAGGCAGTTCATGAAAAAGGATATCTTGGTCAAAGAGATATGAGAAAAAGTGAACTAGATAAATGAAACCCCCCCTTTTTTTTTTTCCTGTTCACAGTGCAGGCTCTAGAACCAAATTGCCTAGATTCAATCCTTGGCTTTGCCACTTAGCAGCTGTGTGACTAGGACAAGTTACTTTACGTCTCTGTGCCTCAAAACCCTCATCTGTGAAACATGAGAAGAGAGCAGAATTCATCCCATGGGGTTGGTTTATGGATAAAACCAGAAAATACTTAAGAGTTTATAACTTTGGCACACAGTACATACTCAATAAAGCCCAATTCTTACTAATAACTATCATTACAGGACTTTTCAGAGCCTTTACTAGGTAAATGTTTACTGTGAGGCTTCATAAGAGGATGTGGCTACTTCACCAACCATGGTGCTTTGCTGAGACAGACAACACACATCACATTCCAAATAAGCGCGGCCCCAACATTCTGGAAGCTGTCTTTTCACAGGTCACAGGGGCGTCCCTCGCCTTTAGGCACATTGTTAGAGGAAGCTCTGTGGCTGCAACTGCGCACTTACAGAGGCAGAGGCTGAGAAGAGGCTGCCTGGCGCCCCTCCCCCTGTGTGCAGCAGAGGCACCTGCCTCCCGGGTCACATCCAGTTACAGCCCAGCATCATCCTCACTGACTGAAGTCGGCCCAGCACCAAGGAGGCTCTGATGGTGCAGCAGCTCCTGCGAGTGAGAGGAGAGACTCCATCCCCTGCGAGGCTTGTCCAGTACTCTGCCGTCTTGACACCCGACGAAACCCAGCAGGCAAGAGCTGACCCTGTTCAGATGCGCACAAAGCCCAAGGCTGCCCTGGGTCCATTGTCTGGATCCGTGAGCTCGGGGTGGCTCCTGCATAATCAGTGACTCGGTGCTACATCTGTCTGGTAAACCTTATTACCCAGGGAGATGCTGAGTGCGCACACTTGGAGCTTCTGAGTGCAGAAAACTCCCTGAATAATTTAAGGGCAAGGGCTGATAGCAGAAGCATTACAAGCAGGGCTCCCAAGGGGGAGATTTATGGACCAGGAACAAATTCATTGCTTCTGGAGATTTCAGAAAACCTCAATGCTATGACCTGGGCCCCCTGCACCCAAGGGGCGAGCTGGGAGGGGCTGCTGGTTTTGCACACACTGGGATCTTAGGACTTGGCCCCAGTGCTGGCAGGACAAGGAGTCCGCAAAGGGGAGCTCAAGGCACTTCTGATCCCAAGCAGGACTCTGACCGCGAGCCCCACTGGTCCCGGTTCCCACTCCCCACACTGCTGCCACCCTCATCCTAGTCACTTCCACCCTGCTCCCTCTCTTGCTTGCAAGTTTCTTTATCCTTCACTGCTGGTTCTCTTTCTAAAACCTAAATTCATTCACTCACATCACTCCGCTGCTGCTTCCTGCATACTCTGCATAAAGCCCCAAAGTCCCCACCATGGCCTCCCCAGTCACAGATATTCTTGCCTCTGCAACCACTCCGATCTCCTTGCTGAGGCTTCAGAACATACCCAGCACGTACCCGCCCCAGGGCCTTTGTCCCTGCCGTGCCCTCCGCCAGGGGGACAGGCCTCTGCATCACTCACACCCTGTCCCACTCAAGTCTCTGCTCCCAAGCGTTAGCGCCGGCTCCTGGGCCACGGCCACCCCCTCTACCCCCCATCCGGCTTTATCTGTCTTCCCAGCACTCGTGACTGCCTGTCATTGTTCACTGTGTTTATACCAACTCATTGCTCTCCTGCTGGAATACAGCTCCATGTAGGCTGGATTCCGCTCACTCGTCCCCACCGTCCAGCACGCTGCTCTGTAAGATGTATAGGGGGCAGGGGGCAGAGGGCTCTAGCTCTGCGGCCCTTTAAGTCTCGGTCTCAGCATATTCGTTGCACTCCCACCAACAGCACTCGCACCCTTCACGAGAGACCGTGCTCGATGCGCCAAGCGCTTTGTGGCCAAGAGCTCAGTCAGCTTCACAGGTGAGACCAGTAAGTCTCAGAGACGCAAGGTCACTGGCCCCAGGTCACACAGCCAGGAGGTGACAAAGCTGCGACATAAGCCCAGGTCAGTGCAACCACACCCAGAGATATGAAGGTGTGGGGACAGGTCCCACTCAATAGGTCTGCTGAGGCCATCGGCTCAGCGAAACATGACACCTGCCCCATGCCTGAAATATTCACACTGTTATTTGCTGGGCAGCTGGCTGAGCTCAGGACTACAGAGAAGACCCAGGTTTGGTGTTAAACGATAACAACTGACCGCCCCCAGTCCCATCCTTCTAGAATGTTCCTTCTTGCTAATACAGGGCAATGGAACCTTTTCCCAGAATCACCTTGAGACCCACCACCTCTCAGGGCTAGGAGCGTGGGGCCAGTACACACAGTCTCCTCTCCCCTGGGCTGAGAGGGTGCCTAGACCCGGCTGCCACAGTGAGGATGGGCAGACCTGACTCGGCTCTGCCCCAGCTCACAGCCCTTCTTGAACTTTCAGGTTCCTAAGGTGGTGGTGGTGGGGTCCCCAATTCCTCAGCGCTCTGCCAGACGTGGCTCCTTCCTCCTCTCATGCTATTTTTACGCTTTCCTCTGCCTGCCTTCCTTCCAGCCACGACCGCCTAGGAAAAGGTCCCAGTTCTGCAGACACACCTGCAACTCCCCACCTTTGTACCTGTTGCCTGTGAAAGTTGGGTCCCACAACCTCCTGGTGTCAAAAAGGAGACAGAGTTTAATGAAGGGACAGTGGCAAGTTCTCCCCAGCCTCAGGCCTAAAGCGGTGGGGATGCGGCTTCTGGAATCGGGTGAGACCAGGTGGGAGCTGGGGCCTCTTGGGGGGCGGGGGGGGGGAGATACGCCCTTCACCACCCTGGCCTTGCAGCCCAGGAGCTGGGGGACCAGATATCCTGACTTGTTCTCTCTCCATCCTCCAACCTCCTGTGGGTGCTGCCCATAGGCCAACCCCAGAAGCCAGAGGGTAAGAAGGCAGCTGGTGCAGCCCGGGAGGGTCAGCGTGCGGGCGGGAGGAGGCCCGTGGATGGTCTCCAGGGCAGAGCCCCCGCCCTCCTCCGGGTCTCAGTCTGCAAACCCGCCCACCCTCCCAGCCTTCACTCAACTGCCTCTGCTTTCCTGAGCCATCTGCTGCACACTGCTGGAATGCAACAGCTCCCTTCCGGGCTCTCCTCTGACACTGTCCCCTCTGCTGGACCCAGTGACATCCTACTTTATACCATGTCTGACTGCATGCGGGAAGCGAAGTGGGGACAGGGGCTGGGATTTTAGGGACATGGGGGCTGAGGTCTTCCAAGGGTTGAGCTGAGAGCTAAGGAGGGGCGTCTGGCTGGGCACACGTTCACTGATCATTTATGGAGCCCAGATCGAGGCTCGGGCCTTGGACTCAGGGCTGGGGATTCCAGAACCAAAAGGGCAGAGACTTGACCCTGGGGCCAAGCACGTGGGAGAGGCCCTGGGGCCCCAGTTCTCTCCAGGCTCTCCCCAGACCACCTCTACAAGCCTGCAGCCACATCCTTTCAAATAGGCAAGCTTCTGGGAACCGTCTCGGCCACTGAAAACCAAGGGCATCCTTGTAGCCACCGGACTTTTCCCTGTTTTAAAAAACAGGCCATGGGGCTGTTGTGCCTTGGTGGATCTCTATTCCAGGCACATCTCCTGTCCCAATTTAGATGCGGATTGAAAAAGTTTAATTTAAAGGGCAGACCGGCAAATGACTGAATCAAAAGAGAACCACGAAAACCCCACTGAACCATTACCATGGCAACGCAAGTTTCTAAAATTAACCAAAAGGAGGGTGATGGGAAAATCCTCACTGCCAGCCTGCCCAGCGTCAGATGGACCACAGCAGGAACCATTCTGGCCGGGAGCCAGAGGGAAATTAGAGGGGATCCGTCTGCCAGGAGGGAACTGGGAACAAGACGTTGAGACCTCAGAGAGCCAGGACACAAGCGCAGTAAGATTTAATTCAACATGAGAGAGAGGAAACACAGAAGAGAAGGTTCTAAGAGTGGAGACTGAATGAGCGGAGATCTCCCTGGGAATTCTGTGGGTTCTTATTCCCAGTGACCCCAGGGGTTCTTGTCCTCCCTGCCACTCAATTTGCCCACCTTTGGGCAGAAGGGGAAGGAAGCGTTCGGCCCTGCATTTCTTTTCTTTCTGTCTTTTTAGGGCCGCACCCATGGCATATGGGAGTTCCCAGGGTAGGGACTGAATCAGAGCTACAGTCACAGATCGGATACAACCCCAGATCCGAGCCCCATCTGTGATCCACACTGCAGCTTGTGGCAACACCGAATCCTTAACCCACTGAGCGAGGCCAGGGATGCAACCTGCATCCTCACAGATACAATGGTGGGTCCTTAACCTGCTGAGCTACAACAGGAACTCCAGGCCCTGCATTTCCAGCAAGCGCTATTGAGACAGCCAGCTGTTAGCAGTGACCTCTAACTTACAAGCCGCTCACTGAGAGGAAGGCACCTTGGCAGGGACGAAAGGCCCCACAGTCCAGGGCTCCTGGAAGTCTGCTAAGAGCTGCTGTGCTTCCTCAGAGCTGGCTCTCTGCCTCTCTGAGGAAAGGCACTGACGACAGACTGGGGAGTGGGGGGGTGGTGAACAGCCTCGTTGCTAAGAGGCCCAGGACGATCTTGCACAGTTGGCTGAAGGGTAAGGAACTTAACTGGCTATTCAAGATAGAAAAGGGCATTTTTAAAAACAGGAATTCAGATTGCTAGGGAAACTCAGTGACGAGGGTAACTGGGAGCAAGGGCCCGGGTGGCATTTTCAGAACTCTGCTCAGTTGTGACATGGCTTAACAACTGTCAACAGGAGAGCACAGTGAGAGAGGGAGCTGTACTTCCATGCTGCTGCTTCTCCCGGAGCCCTGAAAAGTAAAAGCCAGTAAGAGCTGGCAGGGGAGGGGCGTGCGCCAGGATAATGAGCTCAAGTGCTGGGATCGATGTTTTAATCATTCTGACCATCAAAGCGGAGACCTCCAGGGCATCTCTCTCCTGTGTGCAGAGTGGCTTCAGCGAACCCAGGCTCCTGCCTGTGACATCCTGGGCCGCTTCTGCAGGCAAGCAACGCACTTAAAAAAATGCACATACGTGCCTCCTGGAATTTGCTGATTAAGGACGGCTATATATAGAATTACTATTCCAATTGCTTACTGTATCTAGTTACCTGGAGTGGTTGGTGGAAGCTGCAAAATTAAAGACTTGGCAGACATTCTTTGAACCTGACGGTCATTTGGTTTCTGGTCCAGTAAGAAGGCTTGACGAGTTGCAGTATGATGGTTTACTGAGCCTGCAGTGTCAGCGGCCAGAGCGGAATACTGCCAACTCCGGTGGGGTGCAGGGAGCGAATATGCTTCGGTCGGTTTGTGAGTGCCATAAGAATCATAAACAAATGCGCTGCCAGGGAAAAGCTAACCCTAAAAACCAGGGAAGAGAAAAACTCTACCTCAAGGGTGCCATTGTCACTGCAAATAAAATCTGATTAGGGCGGGGCTGAGAAAACAAACACCATCAAATATCAATACTGCCCCCAATGGGGACATCCCTGGACAGGCCAGAGCTGGCATCAGCCCTGTCTTTGCCTTTCCTTTTCTATTCCTGACTAACCCTTTTCCACTCATGGCCAACTCAAGTCCAAGGGCAGGTCTCGCTAATTCTGCTTCCAAACTGTGAAACAAGTTTACCACCACCTGTCGCATGGGTTAGTTACCACAAAAACTTCCTCGCTGGCCTCCCCGTTTCCAACCTTGCTCCTCCTCCAATGCATTTTCTGCACAGCGTCCAGAAAGCTCTTTTCATAAATAAGAGAGCTGCTCAATGGACTCAAAATCCACAGCACCGCTGTGGCTGTGGTGTAGGCCAGTAGCTACTCAGGTCTGAGCTGCAGCTGCGACCTATACTGCAGCGGTGGCAATGCCAGATCCTTTTAATCCACTGTCCCAGGCCAGGGGTCAAATCTGCGTCCTGGCACTGCAGAGATGCCTCCAATCCCGTCGTGCCACAGTGGGAACTCCAAATATCTATTATTTTAAACGCTACCGTAATTAATTTTTTTCACTTAATGAACCATATCAATACTTAATTTTTTAAAAAACCAAGCACAATTTTGCCTATTTAATAGCACTTACTATATATCAGGCTCTCCTTTTAAATTTTTTAAAAATGTTGAGATAAGTTTAGGTTTATAGATTATAGACATAGCAGAGTGCCCATATGCCCCATACCAGCTTTCCCCAGTGTTAACTAACACCTTAACTGTCAAAACTAAGAATTAACCTTGGAACAATTATATTAACTAAATGACAGGGTTTATTCAGATTTTGCCAGTTTTCTCCACTAATGTCCTTTTTCTATCTTAGTATCCAATCCAGAATTCCACATTATATTGGTCTCCACAAACCTGAGACAGTTTCTCAGTCTTTCCTTGTCTTTTCCGACCCTGACACTTTTGAAAATGTCTAGTAGTTATTTCGTAAGGGAAGGTATATATTATTAAGAAGAATATCACAGAGGTAACAGCCCTTCCCACTGTGTCTCACCAGGGGATGCCTGCTATGTTTTTTTGTTTGTTTGTTTTTGTTTTGCTTTTTAGGGCCGCACTTGCACCATATGGAGGTTCCCAGGCTAGGGGTAGAATCAGAGCTACAGCTGCTGGCCTATGCCGCAGCCACAACAATGTGGGATCCAAGCCACGTCTGCAACCTACACCACAGCTCACAGCAACACCAGATCCTTAACCCACTGAGAGAGGCCAGGGATCAAACCCGCATCCTCATGGTTACTAGTCGGATTTGTTTCTGCTGTGCCACAAGGGAACTACCCTCCCTTTTTTTTTTTTTTTTGCCTTCTGTGTATTAACTGATGATGTTAACCACAATCATTTGATTAATTTGATCTGCCAAGACTCTACCCTATAAAGTTATCTATTTTCCCTTTTTGTAGTTAATATTTGGGGGAGATTCTTTGAAACTATGCCAGTATCTTACTGCTTCTTAAACTATTACCCATGAATTTCAGCATTCCTCTTGGATTCTGCCTGTAGCAATTATCACTGTGCTGCCCTGATTTTCTATTTCTCCCCTTCCTTCTACATTCATTAATTGCGATTTTTCTGTAAGGAAGGTTTGCCCCTTCCTCCCATTATTTTTTTATTTGGTTATTTATTTATATCAGATGGACTCGTGATTATTTATTTCACTCTCTGAGAGAGAATCCAATCCTATTTTAATTTGTTGCCCAAGTTGTTCCAACTTTGGCCATAGGGAGCTCTCTGGGGTTGGCCCCTGTAACCTTCCAAAATACCCCTATGATTCTGTTCATTAGTTTGTCTGACTACTTGTTTACTTCCTGGAGAGGATGCTTCAGGCTCTTCTTGCATTTCCCAGTCCCAGGCCTGGAATCAATGCTGACTCTTTTTAATGAATAGCTGCTATTTGTAATGTGCTATTTGCAGAAATGTGCCATTGTTTGTTTAACCACAACTCATGTGATGGGCTTTGGATATTTCTACTCCTTTCCTATTATAATCTTTTCCAATGAAAAATCCTTATAGAGGGGTCATTTCACAGTTCAGTAATTTTTTTTTCTTGTCTTTTTAGGGCCACACCTGCAGCATACGGTGCTTTCCAGGCTAGGGATCAATTCCGAGCTGTAGCTGCCAGCCTGCACCACAGTCACAGCAACACAGGAGACGCCTGCGACCTACACCACAACTCACAGCAATGCCCGATCCTTAACCCACTGACTGAGGCCAGGGATTGAACCCATGTCCTCATGGATTCTAGTCAGGTTCATTAACTACGGAGCCACAAAAGGAACTCCACACTTCAGTAATTTTTAAAATAAACCCTACAATCCTTACAAAGACACACAACGTTTAAAAGTCTACAAACAATAAATGCTGGAGAAGGGGCAGAGAAAAGGGAACCCTCTTACATTGTTGGTTGGACATGTAAATTGGTGCAATCACTGCGGAGAAAATATTGAGGTTCCTCGAAACACTAAAAACAGAACTACCATATGACCAAGCAATTCCACTCCTGGGCATCTACCTGGAGAAAACCATAATTTAAAAAGATAAATGGGAGTTCCTGCCGTGGCTCAGTGGTTAACAAATCCGACTAAGAACCATGAGATTGCATGTCTGATCCCTGACCTCACTCAGTGGGTTAAGGATCTGGCATTGCCGTGAGCTATGGTGTAGGTCACAGATATGGCTCGGTGGCTATACCTCCTATTAGACCCCTAGCGAGTGCGGCCCTAGAAAAGGCACAAAGACAATAAATAAATAAATAAATAAATAAATAAATAAATAAATAAATAAAATGATAAATGCATGACAATATTTGTTGCCGCACAATTTACAACGGCCAAGACAAGGAAGCAACCTAAGTGTCAATCAACAGATGAATGTATAAAGATGTGGTACATATATACAATGGAATATTACTCAGCCGTAAAAAAGAATGAAACAGGGAGTTCCTCACTGTGGCTCAGCAGTAACGAATCCCAACTAGTATCCATGAGGATGTGGGTTCAATCCCTGGGTTTGCTCAGTGGGTTAGGGATCCAGCATTGCCGTGAGTTGCAATGTAATTTGCAGACACGGTTTGGATCTGGCGTTGCTATGGCTGTGGTATAGACTGGCAGCTACAGCTCCAATTTGACCCCTAGCCTGGGAACTTCCATATGTCATGGGTGTGGCCCTGAAAAGACAACTAATAAAAAAGTGAAACAACGTCATCTGCAGCAACATGGATGGACCTAGAATTTCTCAAAGTCAGTGAGGTTAGTCAGACTAAACAAACACCATATGATACCATTTATATGTGAAATCTAAAAAAGGGACACAAATGAACCTATTTGCAGAACAGAAAAAGACTCACAGACTTTGAAAAACTTACTGTTGCCAAAAAGGACAGGTTGGGGGGAGGGATGGACTGGGGGTTTGGGATTGGCATATGCACACTGAGGTGTATGGACTGATTGGCCAAAGGGGACCTGCTGTATGGCACAGAAAACTCTACCCAATATTCTGTGATACCCTACGTGGGAAAAGAATCTGAGAAAGAATGGATGTATGTACATGTATAACTGAATCCCTCTGTTGTACAGCAGAAATTATCACAACCTTGTAAATGAACTGTATTTCTACAAAACTTTAAAAAATGAAAGAAAAAAAAAGACACAAAGGCCGTCTCTGAGCAGCCCTTCAGATTCTCTCCTGCTTGGGTCCTGCTGCTCCCGCCTCCTCACTGAGGGTGGTGGGCAACGTTAAGATGCCCTTGTGTCCTGCCTCCTGGGTTCTTGCTCGCGGGCGAGCCCTCTCCTGTGAGCTGGGGTTGGGCTTATTTTCTCACTACCAGTAAATAGGATACGGAAGAAACGATGAGCTGTCACTGCAGTATTAGGTTGTAAAGACTGTGGCTTCTATTCTTAGACGCTTTCTCTCTCTCAGCCACCTGCTCCGAGGGTCATTATGGGAGCTGCCGGGTGGGAAAGTCCATGTGGTACAGAACTGAGAGAGGCCTCCAGCCAACAGCCCACCAGTGAGGAGCCGAGGCCCTCATTCCAGCAGCCCACAGGGAGCTGACCTGCTGACAACTACGTGAGTGGGCTTCACAGCAGATCCTCCCCTGGGCGAGTCTTCAGATGAGACCACAAGTCCAGCCAACAGCTTAACCGCAACCTCAGAAGACACCCTGAGCCAGAGCTACTTGTGCACAAAGGACAAAATCAAATCGTGTTGTAGAAGAGCTCAGACTGGAAAGCAGTCTTCCAGTTACAAGGCTCTACAGGTAGATGTTTCACTTTTACATTTTTTATATTAACCCTGTACGGGTCATAGCTTTTGCAAAAATTTTCTCCCATACAGTAGGTTGTCTTTTCATTTTGTTGATGGTTTCCTTTCCTGTCAAAATCTTTTACCTTTTTTTTTTTTCCTGGTCTCTTTAGGACCACACCCGTGGCATATGGAGGTTCCCAGGCTAGGGGTCAAACTGGAGCTGCAGCTGCCGGCCTACGCCAGAGCCACATTACCACTGAGCCAGGACGGGAACTCCAGGTAGATGCTTTTTTTGGACGTCCTTCCGCCCCAGGACTGCTGCCTTCTTGGCCGGCTCTGTCCCTCCCAGTGCGACCTCCTGTCCACATCCTGGCCGGCCTCCAAGACTCAAGTGGCCATGGAGCCACGTTCTCCCTGACTTCTCCCCAGGCTCTCCAGCTAGAAAGCCCCCTTCTCTGCCTCAGCCGCCCCCTGCAATCCACCTGACCCACGCCGTGGCACTTCTCCTGCCCTCCTCTGTCGCGGACTTACATGTGCTGCTGGTTTCTGTAAAGAGAACTCCGTCCCGTGTTCAAGTCTGAACCTCTTTCTTGTGAGCGCTACGGTCAACCCTACACGCATGTATTAGGTACTCCATAATATCTGAGGGAAAAGTAAATAATAACGAAACGAAGGGTTTAGTCTCTACTGGCAGTCGCAGTGCTTACCACACAGAGTATCAACTTCCGTAAGCATTATTGTCACCCCTCAATATTTCATGAATGAATGTTCCCTTCTCTTAACAAGGATTTAATTTTCCGGATACCCGATGATCTTATTCTCTAATGAATCTCCAAGTTTAGAGGAAATAAGAAATAACTCCTCACCAAAAGTTTAGGGCTTTTAGCTTAATTCTCCTTTTTTACATATCAAAGCTCCTTCTGGTGATGTTTTCACTTACAACAAACAAGGGGTTTTAATACCAACCTCAAACCATTACCAGAGACTTGGGGAGTAGAAATTGCCAGTCAGGAGCACCAACAAGATTCATGTCCGAGCGTTTGCTGGCCACCCTATCATTCCCAGCAAAGCATCTAAGTCCAACTGCACTAACTGACCACACAAATGAGGGAGATAAAGGAATACCTGGCTAAATGTATATTTTTATTGGCTTCAGAGAAGGAAACCTCATCATCAGTCATGATTACAAGCTCCTCTTGTGGAATCAACAGTACAGATTTAAGCTGGCACTATTCTGAAGCATCTTGTCTGATGGCAGATAAACCAGCTCTTAACCCTTTCTTGCTCTATGAAGGCTTTAAGGGAATAAGAGGAGGTGTCGCAAATCTTCCTGTGTCCTTCAGTTTAGAAGACCCTTCAACCATGCGCCTAAGCCAAAGATACCATCATTTGCGGCAGTTCCACCATCACGGATTCTCTTTGTGGTTAAAAGGTGCTGTATAGCAGTTGCCGCTGTGGAGCAGTGGGTTAAGAGCCCGACTGTAGTGGCTTGGGTTGTGGCGGAGACGTGGGTTTGATCCCCAGCCCGGCACAGTGGGCTGAAGATCTGGCATTGCCGCAGCTGAGTTGTAGGTCAGCTGTGGCTTGGAGTCAATCCCTGGTCTGGGAACTTTCATATGCCATGGATGTGGCCACGAAAAAAAAATGCTGTATGAACAGCCTTTCAATGTGTACACAACTAGGAGCCAAAACAATGACAGGGCTGGTGTCTGACTGCTCTGCTCCTGGAAAGCCACTTTTCAGGAAAACAGGCCTTGAAGGAAAGGGCAACGGGCTTTCACACTCTATGCCGAGATGAGCTTTGAGCTTCTGGCTTTCCACACTGGTGACAGTCAACTGGGGGGAGAGCCCAGCTGACGGCAGGAATCTTAGAAATCTCCATGTCCGTGGAGACCAGGAAGGAACCAGGGTTTTGTTACCTTATCCTAAATTCATAGGATTTGTCAGAATTAAGAAGAACGCAAATCCAAACTGAACAAAACATTGACCTTGAGCCCCAGCTGACAATATAAAATAAATCTTAGTTCCAGAGAAGTCTGGTCAGTTCTTAATGACGAAGAGGGAGGATCTGGGAGCCTGGGTCTGTGCCTTAGGGCGGGGGTGCCCAAGGACGGGCTGCGTAAGGTAGCGCTTCCCAGACCTCTGCACGGCCGGCGCTGGCAAAATGGCCTGAACGGGCCGTCTGGCAGGAGACGGGAAAGTCTAAGCAGTGAAATGATACTTTGGGAAACTTTGTGAATGTGAGAAGCAAAGGAAAACCGAAACCATTAACAAGAAGTTTCAACGACAACAAGGAAACTAAAATGAGTTCCCTGGTGGCTCAGTGGGTTAAGGACCCAGAATGTTGTTACTTCTGCAGCTTGGGTCTGTGGGGTGGGCTTGGTCCCTGGCCCAGTTGAGGGCGTGGCCAAAAAAGAAGAAAACTAAAAAATGATGGAAGAAGAACACAGACCTCATGAATTCAGCTCCACTGTATATCCTGGGAGAGACGTGGGGCAGGAGGAGGAGTGGGCCTGGACCAGTCTGGCCACTGGCCGGCTGGCTCGCTGACTCTGGAACACGGCTGACTCTGTGCCTCAGCTGCCTCGTCTCTTAATGCTGCACCTGACACAGCACAGAGATTTGGCTCAGGCCCGACCCACCTGTAAAGCCGTATTTATGATGGACAGATACTCAAGATGTCCTGCCCAGAGCCTCTGACTTTCCTCTGACACATACATTGTCAAACGCTTCTGTCTCACTTCAGCAAGTCTGCCCATAAATACGTTCAGCCCCCCAATTGCTTTAATTACAGAATGAGGAAACGGCTTCACGTGCCGAAAGACCCTCTCCGGTTCTGCTAACAGCAGCATGGTTTGTGCGTCTGTGATAGGATTTTTTTTTTTTTTTTAATAACAGAAGCCATCCAGCTTAATGAGAACTGGAAAAGGGCCGTGGAAGCAGCATTCATGCGCGCCATCCTGGCCCCTCTGGGGAGCTGTAACTGCCTTGAGAAATCACACACTGTTCTAGACACAGCTGCTGACCTCAAGGAGAGGGCTTCAAAAATCAAAACGAAGTCTTGGCTAGGAGAGCACAGCCTGCCAGAGGGAGGCAAAGGTGAAGAGGCCTTTTGGGGGGCCGTGTATTTGGAGTTACGTATGTAATTCAAGGTATTTTTCAGACCACACCCTGCAAGGATATACGCCATGCTCAAGGTCCAAGAAAGCCTGAAGTCTGTAAAATTAAAAGGCAAGTTGAGGAAAAAAGGCACCTGTGACCATCTCCTTTATGCGTCTGGGGGCTATTTTGGGGGGAGACTTTGCCCACAGTTTGAGGAGACTAAAACACGATGTGGGCTCCCCCAGCTAAGCCAGCTAAAAGTTTAATTAAATACAATTGCTTGCTGTGCGTTCCTTTCCCAAACACCCTCATACATATTCATCACTGTAATTACGGTAGTGAAAAAATCCACGACTAATTATTCCATGCTCTCCATCTTTCACATGCCTAGAATTTTTGCATAATTACTGTTGAAATTAATTGCGAGTTAGTTAATTTTATACTTTGTCCTTTCAAAACTTAATTGAAAATTAATTTAAAAGACAACCCCTCTCACCCTCCCCCAACAACCACACAACAAAAATCCCACCACAAGCTATTATGGCAAACCTGGTTACTCAGACTTATGATGTACATTCAGAATGGGACATGACGGCTTTTAACCCAGATGCAGGTTGTACATGTCAAGCTATAATAAAAGGCCAGTCCCATAAATGCTCCTGGAGTCACATCTCAATTTTTCTACAACGAAGCAACAATGACAACACAGTGATGGATGGAGAGGCCTGCTAAAGGTCTGGCTATCTCCTGGCCGCAGGCTTATCGTTTTACATACAGCACTTGCATATCCAGTCTCTGAAGAATTGGAGCATGGGGCTTCCATCATCACCCCAGCCCACTCCTACCCTCAAATGTCTCTGCCAGTACCCATTTTCAGGATCCCGCCGCAACATGGCACCCAGGGTACTTCCCTCTCATGCGTAACAAAAGCAAACGTCTTTCTCCCCATTCATTCCTTCACGGCGGTCGGCTCCCCTCGGCTCCTCTGAGTCACTCCCAGTAATCCTACTTCTGTGATCTGTTCTGTGTGGGACCAGGAAGGAGTCACGGATTGAGTGCCCATTCCGTCCTGCACTTGGTTGTAGGCGTGCACATGAGTTTCATTTCACTTCAGCACCTAACACAGCGTGGGACATGTCTCAGATAACCCATCGGCCAAGAGGCGGTTATTTGCTGACTGACCGATTGAATAAATACTATTGCCACAAGCCCGTGAGTGAGTACCACCAGCTCCAATTGTACAGAGGAGGAAAGGCAACTTCTGGGAGGTGAAGTATGTCTCTCGAGTTCTCACAAACAGTAAACGACAGAGCTGGACATGGGTCCGTTCTCTGCCACACCACGCTGCTGCTCCATCCTCCTCTTGCTGCTCTCCCATCCTGACAGTTTAGATTTTATCTTCGGCCAGCCACATTCTCTTGGGTACTTGCTTTGCTTGACCTTCTGCCCTGAAACCTGTGTGTTACGGACTGAATATCTGTGTCCTCCCCCAGCTCATATGTTGAAGACTTGACTCCCAGTGTGATGGGGCCTCTGGGAGGACACTGGGGGCTGGATGAGCTCAGAGGGTGGGGCTCTCATTACAGGATCAGTGCCCTTGTAACAGGGTCTACCAGCGAGCCTGCTTTCTCGCTCTCTGCCACGGAAGACAGAGCAAAAAGGTGGCTGTCTGCAAGCCAGGAAGGGAGCTCTCACCAGGAAGTGAACTGGCCTGCACTTTGATCTTGGATTTCCTGGCCTCTAGAAACATGAGAAGGAAACTTCTGCTGTTTAAGGCGCCCAGGCTACACTGTTTGGTCATGGCAGGCAGAGCCGAGGAAGATGCTATTCTACGGTTTGACTAAACGGCCTTGGGTACTCATGGGACACATCTGGGTTGACGCAAGGCGAAGCCGTGAGAGTCTGAAGGAAAAGGTAAGTGAAAACCAAGTCAAGAGGGAGAAGACAACGTCTCTGTGACACAAAGGAAGCCGGGTGGGCTACTGTTACGAGGCTAAGGCTGTAAGCACATCTGAGCGGCTGCTGTCATCACACCTGGAATGAGACAGAATGCACAGAACATACGCCCTCAGAGGTCCTCGGCCAGGGACCAGACACGTCCTCAACCATATCGCAGAGGAAAGGAAGGAGCCAACCCGTCACTGAGGAGATGGGGAGGGGGAGGAGGTGGAAAAACAATCCACAGGGCACAAGGCCACTGATTTTTTTTTTTTGGAGTCCATAAAATCTTCTTTAAAGGTGACTTTTAGTGATCTGAGCCTCCAGCAATTTCAGGACAAACAATTCATCCTCCAAGTGACTCATTTGGTTTAGGACTCTCTTATGACCAAAGGAGAAAATGCCTTCACAGGAATTCTTTACAGTTCAGGCTCTCAAAATATGAGACGTGGTTTAAAAATAAGATGACGGGCATGTGTATAAATTCCTCCCCCACGTTAAACAGAAGCTCCCGTTTCAGAGAAGCCCTTAAATGCTGGTTGCAAACCCAAATGAGGTGTTCAGATATAGCCACAAAGCTTCAGGATACAGCTATAGGGAGTCTGAAGGCTTTAAGTGGGTGCTGTGAGGCAGCCTTGCAGATAGAGGGCAGCCCAGTCACTAGGGCTGGGGTGGGCGGTGGATGTGCCTGGAGCTGCCAGGTGGCAGAAATGAGGGCTGCCTCCGGGAAGGGAGAGGAGGGGTGGGGCAGGCAGGTAAGTGGGTGCATAACTGAGTTGGAAGGTGTGGCTCTCAGGCACAGAAAGATGGCTGATGACTGACATGGAAAGACAGCTGAGGTGCATGAAAGCCCTAGTGAAAAGTATACAACCGATAAGAGCAGCCTGTCGTTTTTGTGGATGAGATAACACATATTTGTATTCATTCATAAAAAAGACGTGGAAGGTTATGTATTAGGGTGCTAGTATACTGATTATCACTGGATGGATAAATTATGGGGTTTTTTGGGTATTTTTCTACATCTTTTGAGTTAATTTCCCCTTCCTTCCTTCCTTTTTGCTTTTTAGGGCCGCACTCACGGCATATGGAGGTTCCCAGGCTAGGGGTCGAATCGGAGCTACAGCTGCCAGCCTACGTCACAGCCATAGCAACTTGGGATCTGAGCCTTGACTGCAAGCCACACCACAGCTCACAGCAACTCTGGATCCTTCACCCACTGAGCAGGGCTGGGGATCGAACCCGCATCCTCATGGATACTAGTTGGATTCGTTTCTGCTGCGCCACAGTGGAACTCCCTGAATTAATTATTTTGTAATGAATTAATGCCTCCCCTTCCTTCAACATCATGTCAATCATCCCCTTGTCAGGGAAGTCTTGGACGACCGTCCCTGTGAGGGTAATCCTTATCTGTGTTCACCTGAACTGAGTTCTTGCTCTTCCATCACAGCGAGTACTACAGTTACAGGTTTTCTGCAGTCTTACGCAGTGTGTCTGGCTCCCTCTGACATCTCTGTGCTCCATGAATACAGTGGCCATGGTGGATTCTGTTTGGTTCTGTTTCTTGGACAATTCTATTCCCAGCATCTGATAATAGTAACGACGATGATAATAACAATGTCTATCATAGCAGCAGCAGCAGCAAAGGTGGTGACGACAGCTAATGCTGACACAGCACTTACTAAGAGCCGGCTGCTATTCGAAGGACTTGAGAGGGAGGTAAGCACGGCGGACAGCCCCACTTACTGATGGGGAAACCGTGGCGCGGGAAGGCTGCGTGCCCAGCACAACCTCACACAGGCGCTAAGCGTGGAAGTGGGGTTTGCTCCCTGGCTGCTGGGTTCCTGGGTCCGTGCTCAGAACAACGACCTTGCACTGCCGCTTTCTCCAGCACTTAATGTAGCACCCAGGGGTGCCCGATAAAGGTTTGTTAAATACAAGGTGGATCACGCGTTCCTTTCTAAAATCCTAAAAACGTTGTCGCCTTTTTTGGATGAAGGGGAAAAACAAAAAACAGAAAACAACAACACTCCCCTGGGAAAGAACTAGCAGCGTGAAGAAAGTAGTCACAAAAAACCAGTTTTGGAGAGAAATTTTCTTTTTTTAGACAGCAGTGCTTGTTGCCTCTGAAGAAAAACATGCTCCATACAATACTGATTCATTAAAACACATCCTGGAGTTCCTGTTGTGGCTCAGTGGAAACGAATCTGACTAGCATCCATGAGGATGCGGGTTCGATCCCTGGCTTCGCTCAGTGGGTAAGGATCCAGCACTGCTGTGAGTTGCAGCGTAGGTCACATGCAGACGCAGCTCGGATCTGGTGTTGCTGTGGCTGTGGTGTAGGCCGGCAGCTACAGCTCCCAGCCCAGGAACCTCCATAAACTGCAGGTGGGGCCCTAAAAAGACAAAAACAAAACAAAACAAGAACAAGAGTTCCCTTCGTGGCTTAACGAATCCGACTAGGAACGATGAGGTTGCAGGTTTGATCCCTGGCCTTGCTCAGTGGGTTAAGGATCCGGCGTTGCCGTGAGCTGAGGTGAAGGTTGCAGACGCGGCTCGGATCCTGCATTGCTGTGGCTGTGGCGAAGGCTGGCAGCTACAGCTTCTCTTAGACCCCTAGTCTGGGAATCTCCATATGCCGCGGGTGAGGCTCTACATAAAAGGCAAAAAGACAAAAAAAAAAAAACCAAAACAAAACAAAAACAAAACAAGAACAAAAACAGAAACAAAAATCAAGTCCTAATGTTCTGGTTTCTCCGAATCCAGAAGGGAGCAGGGATAAACAGGGCTCAATGTCAACCTCTTCACATGTTCTACAGCCAGACTCTGGACTCAAGTTTCCACAACTCGATCAAGCCAAAGGTTCTGGTTCCTCGTCAGGAGCTAATCAAAGAGAAAGCCGATCCTTCACTTGAAACCTTCCCAGACTCGCGGTAAGAGAACCCGTCTTTCGAGAACGAGTGACGCACTGCCGCTGAGGTCAAGACATGCCAAGCGCCTTGTGTGTTAATGAGGGATTTGGGTAAAACCTTGCAGATCTGGGGAATAATCGATCACTCCCTAAAAAGGCAGGCAGAAGCGGCTATATTTGCACGGTCTTAGAAGAACACGACTGTGTGCAGAGCTCGAGGGCCACTGTGCATTGTTAGCTGGAGATATTTAACGGATTAGAACCGCGTGTCCTGGCAGACAGACCTTATTTAAGTTTTTCACATGATGTGAATCCCCCAGGGTAAAAACGCAACACGCTGGCATCATTCCAGGTTAAAGCAGGAGAAAGAGCTGGGGGAATCCAGGATGCTCTGTTCATTTCAAACCCAGCAAGCAAGCATCTCCTTGGAGCTTATTGTTTCAGGATTAGCGTATGTTATGTCAGTGCCACACTGGATACTGATGAGGTGGGGCCTCCCTTCACGGAGCATTCGATACAGTTTCACCGCCACCGCACTTCAAGTCCACGGCCATCACCGCACCCTGGCAACACACCCTCTGAACGGCATGCAAAAGCACACTTTTAGGCTGCCCATGAACTTTCCCACCCTCGCCAAGTGGGGGAAAAAAGAAAAGAACATACTTTTCCCAACTCCCTAGTGTCTTAGAGGAAGATAAGAACATGGCTTTGACTATCTCTACTGTTCTCTGGCTCATGTCAAAGATGTGAAACAACTCAGTGAAACCAGATGCATCCGATTCCCGCCAGAGCTTAGAAACAGACCCAGCTACCAGGCAGCTGAGAAACGGAGCAGCGACCTATCAGGATTTTTTTCTTTTTAGGGCCGCTCCCGTGGCATATGGAAGTTCCCAGGCAAAGGGTCCAATTGGAGCCACAGCTGCCGGCTTACACCACAGTCACAGCAACAGAGGATCTGAGCCATGTCTGCAACCTACACCGCCAGACTCTGGACTCAAGTCTGCAGCTCACAGCAATGCTGGATCCTTAACCCACTGAGCGAGGTCAGGAATCGAACCTGCAACCACATAGATACTAGTCGGGTCTGTTAACTGCTGAGCCATAACGGGAACTTCCATCAGGACTTGATCAGGTCAGCTTTTTGGATGGGGTATGCTTTTCGCGGGGTTCACATTCTGGCAAAAGGTTGGGATGGGCTGTACCTATGGCATAGGTACATCCATCATTCGGGTGACATCTGGCTGAGCAGCAGCGGCAGCAAGGACGCCTTCCCTTCCTTTCCTCGACCATCCTCAACATGAACAGTCAGAGACCTAGAAATGTCGGAACCGTAAGCACATATGGGGAGTTAACAGAGGTATTTCTCCGGCTCTCTCGTTCTTCCTGCCAAACCCTCTTGAGTCACTACCTGGTCCAGTGTCCTGGGTGACTGAAGGTAAGACTTAGAAAGTACTTTTCCTTAGAAAGAGCGACCAAGATCTAGCCATAAAGGAGCGTACCCCGGCACTGGACTGAGTGTCTGAAGTGTCATGGGGCTGCTCTGCAGCGCTTTAGTCTGGCTTTTAGAAGCATTAGCCGTTTTCTCCCTGTTTTACAGTGTTCAATTCACATTCAGCTCTTCTCGCCAATGTCTGAACCTTAATAGTGAAAAGCTACTTGAATTGGTTCAAAAGGGATTAGACCGTGGGACTTTAGGAGCCAACAATAGCGGATCAGTTGGAACCACATAAGCGGCCAACCAGAGGGGATTAGTTGGACTCAGCACAATACTATCAACAGTGGTGAGGTGTGGTTGGGACGGTGCTACTCGGGGAGCGCTTCAGGTGTGTGCAAAACAGGCTTTCATGGCTTCATGTGCCACACAAACGACCATTTTAAATACAGTTCTCAGAGGAAAATGCAAAATGTTCCCTGTTGGCTCAACATCTTGCCATTCCTGCCACCGTGTGTCCTGAATACTGTTGTTATTAACAATGATGGTGACAATAAGAGCAGTCGTGGCTCACATTTACCAAGGGCTTTCTAGACGCCAACATCTTTATGAAATGTTTTCTGTGGAGTCTCCATCTCATTGGTTTTCTCATTATCCTATAACAGAAGGCTGGTTATCAGTCCCACTTGACAGATGGTAAGACTGAGGCACAGAGAGCTTTAGGCATTTGCCCGAGGTTGCTAGGAAGTGAGGCAAGCCCAGACTGGATGGTCTGACTCTAGAGCCCCTTCCCCACCACTGTGGTCCACGGCCTTCTCTGACCAATTGTCAAATCTGAGTAGGCAGGGACCCTGTCTGCCTTGGTTATCACTCAACGCTATAAATAAAAGAGGGCTCAGCATGGAGCAGGTCTTGGTAAGTACAGTATTGGTTAAGTAAATGAATAAATGAACGAATGACAGAACTTCAGAGAACTGGGGTCGTTGAACATCGATCACAATTTCAGACGGGAGATCTGTGTCTCTCACTCCTGTGTCCTCAGGAGTGAGAGGAATGGCTGCATCTTGGAACAACCGAATTTGTTCTGGGCTTCCAGCAAAGTGTGTGCATTGCAGGGAGGGAACCATGAACCAACGGAAAACGGGACCGTACCTAATCACCAAGGCTCCCAGTGCCTGGCAGAGAACCACACACCCAGCGGTGACACCAGCTTTCAAATAGAAATCTCCACGTATGAAGCCTGGGGTAGGCTCCTGGAGGACACGGCAGTCGTTAGGCTGCTGACCGAAGTCCTTGAATTTCTTTCCTTCCGGATACACAGTGGGATTAGACTTCCCTGTCCCTTTAAAAGTTAAATTTGGCTGTGCAAATTGCTTTGATCACTGAAATGTGAGCAACCTAGCTCTATGGGAAACTAAAATGAGAAGAGCCTGGCCTACTGATCCATAACGGACCTGAAAGGTGAGCAAGAAATAAACCTCCATTATTTTTATTATTATTATTATTTTTTAGAGAGAATTTATTAATTCATTTGGAGCAACTTCATTTTTTTTTTTTTTAGTCTTTTTTGCCTTATCTAGGGCCACACCCGTGGCATATGGAGGTTCCCAGGCTAGGGGTCTAAGAGGAGCTGTAGCTGCCGGCCTTCACCACAGCCACAGCAACGCAGGATCCGAGCCACATCTGCAACCTACACCACAGCTCACAGCAACGCTGGATCTTTAACCCACTGAGCAAGGCCAGGGATCGAACATGCAACCTCATGGTTCCTAGTCGGATTTGTTAACCACTGAGCCACGACGGGAACTCCAAACCTCCATTATTTTAAATCGCCGAGACTTGGGCCTACGTAGTGTTACCATGGCATGAGCTAGCACATACTGACTGATACAGAGAAATAAATTACACAACAAACTATCCCAGACCCTGGACTTAAGGAGCTGATGCTTAGAGAAGCAACAAAACATGCACAGAAGAAACAACAGAGGGAAGAGAACTGAAATGGAAGCAACGGAATGCCAGATGTGATATTAAGGGACTTATGTAGCTATTTCATAATGACATTGTGCATTATTTTCTCTCTCAATGTCCTCATTTGTAAACTGGGAATAATGACTGTTCCTGTTTTATTAATTCCCACTTTATAAATGAGACCATGAGAGGTAGAATTATGTTCCTGAAGTCACGGGTAAGTGGCAGAGTCAAGACTTGAATCCAAATCTGTCAAACCTCATGCTCTCTCCCACCCGTGGACTCCGTGGCTTTCCTGGCCCGGGAAATTTACCTGAAACTGCTGGTGAGTAGACAGAAGGGCTGCCGGATAGGCATAAAGAGGTGACTAGAGAAGGCTTTCTGATGGAAGTGAGTTTCCAATCAACTCTTCAGATGAAAGATGCTCTTGGGAGAGAAGTTGGGGAGGGCACGGGACCGTGAGCAGCCCACCGAGGTGGGAGACTTGAGGGTGGATGAGGAAGACGGTGGCCACTTGGACAGGAAAGAGGCAAAGCAGGAGAGCAGCGAAGGAGGCAGCTGTGTGAAGCTTTAAATAACGGGCTGGGGTGTTTCGACTTTATAACTACAGTGGGCTCTGCAGCAGAGGGTGGGAAGTGGGAAAAGCAATGTTTCTGAAAAATGGTTCTGGTGACTGTTTGGAGGATGAGCTACAGCAGAGAGGGGGGGAGAGAGAGAGAAAGAAAAAGAGAGAGAGAAAATCAGAGAAGCGATTTCATGGCCGGGCAAGAGGCAGGTGGTCCTGAATGAGGACAGAGGCTGCAAAATGGACAGGAGGGGGAATAATAATTACCTTCGCGACCTGAGCTCTCACGGGTGCCGTGTATTGGGGTAAGCCATCTGTACACCTGGGCTCACAGAATGTTCACAATAATCTCAGCAGATGCGCTATTAGCCCATTTTGTAAATGAGGGAAGTGAGGCTCTGAGAAATCCCGTGACTTCCCAATTTAATGCTGAGGTACACGGGTGCTTCTCCAGAGATAATACAGATACGGGCAGCGCTGTTCTAAGAGCACATCTCAGGCAGTTTCACGCTGCACCACACCTGCGCTTATCCCCCTTGTACAGGTGAGAATTCAAGCTCTGGGAAGTGAAGTAACTTACTGTGAGTCACACCCCGCTGACAAGAACCAAGACCTGAACCCGATTTAATTTGGTTCCAAAACTCACGTGCTGACCCCGCTACCCTCACGAGACCGTGTGTTTGGTCTCTGCAGCTCTGGGCTCTGTGGGTTCCACGCCTCGTACCACAGGGCAGAATCCCCAGCACAGAAAAGGAGCCTCCGCTATTCACCTCGAGGAGGGCGCGGGAAGTCACATCAGGTGACATTCTGCGTTTGGGGTTTGCAAAGGAAGGTGCCACAACGAATGTACCTAATCCAGGCTGCCTAGAGGGTGGGAGAAAAGGGAATAAATCCCTCTCCCGCTCCCCAGATCTGTGCCATGTGGTCCCGCCATGAAAACCAGGGCAGAGTTACAACGGACTCCGCAAAGGGGCCCTGTGGTGCTTCACGCGCGACCCAGACCCACTGAAAGGGCGCCTGGGCTGCCCCTTCTGGTTTGTGATAGGCCAGAATGCTTGGAATTGGATTCTTCTTTCAATAAACCACTCATCTGCAGAGAAAAAAGTCAGGCCACGGGCTCCTGAAATGTCACCACGGCATCTGTACCAGCATCAGTGACGTGAACCCAAGACTCAGAGACAAAATGGGGCACAGAGGTGTTCTTCACGCCCAGGCCATCTGCGGCGAGGAAGAAGATACTCAAAAGAGCCTTTTCCTCTGACAGCTCACTTTTAATGGACCAGTTGTTCCCACCAGCGCATTCTTTAAACTCCGTTTTCATTTTTTATCAGAGGAACATGTGCACACAATGTAAAGAGGCAGATAGCTGTACAAGGCTTGATAAAAGAAATAGTGTTCTTTGACCCTCCTCTCCCAGAAGCAATCATTTTCTGCTATTTTGGTTGGGTCTTCTTGCAGTTTACTTCCATATCTCTAAATAACACGCGTCGAGCACTACTTTTTGACTTGTCACTGTTAGGAATTGCCTATTGACTTTCCACTCTGGAAGATGCGAATTTAGCCCTGGTTTATCTCCATCTCAGCCGTCGCCACATGCAGGTCCACTTTCAAGCCCCCTAGTTAGATAGCAATTTCAGATAATCGGTGTTTTTGCTATCTTGACCATGAAAATGTTATCGACTGACACACCAATGTAGTATATTTTACTTTAAACACTTTTCTTCCTGGAAAATCTCTCCGTTTTCCTTATAGCCCCTACCCCTCCATTAGTTTCAGATTCTCTATATTTTTCATGAATTTGAAGTCTTCCCAGCTTTCATCTTCTCGCAATACATTCAAATCTATTACATATTCCTTTTTCCTTCTTTTTATGGTCCCCACACCTATATCCACAGGTTCAAGCCCTAATATCCAGCACCTCAAATGCAGTCGTGTTTAAGGTAAGGTCTTTTTTCTTTTTTTTTGGGGGGGATGCACCCGTGCATATAGAAGTTCCCAGGCTAGGGGTCTAATCGGAGTTACAGCTGCTGGCCTACACCACAGCCACAGCAACGCCAGATCCGAGCCGCATCTGCGACCTACACCACAGCTCACTGCAAGGCCGGATCCTTAACCCACTGAGCAAGGCCAGGGATCGAACCTGCATTCTCACAGACACTATGTCAGGTTTTTAACATGCTGAGCCACAACTGGAACTCCCAAATCCATTACACATTCCATCATTTCTGGAGGGTCCCCTTCCTCTCACTTCTGCTGGATCCCAGTTTCCTGTCACCCAAGTCTTCCCTTTCCTGGCTTCGCTCCCTTAGTTTGGGAGCATGTTCATTAGTAGTTTCCTGAAAGTGCTGCTTGGCAGGTATTTTTTTTCATGTCTGAAAATGCCTTTGTGGTGCAGAAGTTGAAATGATTCACTTCCAAATTGTTGACTCGTGTCCAATGTTAATATGACATCTGATGCCACTGTGATTCTGGGACTGCTGTATAAAACCTATTTTTATTTATGGATTTCGTTTTTTTAAATGCCCTCTCCAGAAGCTGATATGTTCTTCTTTTTGGTGTCGTGTGTCCCCCCGCCCCGGGGGTTCTGGAATTTCACGCTGATGGGCTGGGTGAAGGAAGTTTACTTTCATTCACTGATCTGAGCATGAGGGGAACCCTTTCCTATCTGAAAACGGTCCTTGAATTCGGGGAGGATGTCCTTCCATTCATCTCTTCTCTTTAGAATTCCTATTATTTGAGGGTCAAATCTAACCTTATCCTCGAATTTTCCTATCTCCTTGATCCTGTTTTGTTTTTCTCTGTGTTTTTGTACTTTCTGGGATATATCCTCCAATTTATGTCCCAACTCTTTTATATTTTAAATTTCTAAGTTCTTTCCTGTTTGCTTCTTAAAAGGGCAGCGGTGGGGGGGGGGTCCTGTTTTTATTTTGAAAATGCAGTATCTTCAGTTACCTTTTATGTTTTTTTTTAAATGTTTTCTTCTCTGCATAAGCTATTTCTTTTAAGAAGCTTTTCACCTCTCTCTCTCTTTTCACCTTTCTCTCTTTTCACCTCTCTCTTCACCTCTCTCTCTCTCTTCACCTCTCTCTC